>LT669795.1:14493439-15693439 GCA_900128785.1 Arabis alpina
TGCGATAACACGAACCTGCACAACAAACACAATCCAACAATCCATACACCACAAAACACACAGAAACAACATCAATCATCACAATCAATCTGTTTTAACCTACCACCATACAACCCTAACGAATCCACCGGCCCAGAAGCCATGGTCACGCACTCACCTTAGATTTTCGGTTAGATTCTGGTAGAATTGAGGCTAGACACGAATTCAGCAACAACCACCACGAAATTCCACCTCAAATCGATCAAGAACGAAACCCTAATCACAAACTATCAGGAACAAGAGAAACTCCTCTCAAACTCTCTGTTTCTGATTTTTGGGACTTTGGTTCGCTCAAATGCGGCCAAAAACTCTTAAATACGAAGCCCTAGGGTTTACCCAAACCGGCCCGGTCCAATTGAACGACTTAAATCGAACCAGAAAACCAACCAATTCGAGCACCTGTCGATCGACAGACACTAGGTGTGTCGATCGACAGCCCTTAAGAGCCCTGTCGATCGACAGACACCATGTGTGTCGATCGACAGCCCCTCCATTTTACTAAAAAAATGGTTCATGGGCGTCACAACAACAGTTTTCAGGCGAGTATCGGAATGGCTCCTTTTGAGGCGTTGTATGGGAGGCCATGTCGTACTCCGCTATGTTTTACCCAAGTGGGGGAGAGGAGCATCTTTGGGGCTGATTTTGTTCAGGAGACGACGGAGAAGATCCGTGTTGTGAAGCTGAACATGAAAGAAGCTCAGGATCGGCAGAAGAGTTATGCCGATAGGAGAAGGAAAGAGTTGGAGTTTGCAGTCGGAGATCGAGTGTATCTCAAGATGGCGATGATGCGGGGTTTGAACAGGTCCATATCCGAGGATAAGCTGAGTACGAGGTACATGGGTCCGTTCCGGGTTGTGGAGCGTGTGGGACCAGTTGCTTATCGGTTGGAGCTGCCTCCGATTATGGAGAAATTCCATGATGTGTTTCACGTTTCGAAACTCAGGAGATGCTTGCATGCTTCTGAGGAGGTAGCAGTGACGATTCCTGCGGATCTTCAGCCAAATCTGACTGTAGGGATGAGGCCGGTTAGGATTCTTGAGAGAAGTATCAAGGTTCTGCGCCGGAAGAGAGTGCCGTTGTTGAGAGTCTTGTGGGACTGTGACGGTATTCAGGAGGAGACTTGGGAACCAGAGGCAAAGATGAAAACGAAGTTCAAGAAGTGGTTCGAGAAGCAAGCAGAAGAGTGAATTCGTTTTTCTTTGTGGTTCCCAGTTTCAGTTTTGGTGTTGTGATCACCGTGTGTGGTGAGGTTTTTGGTTGTGGATTTTTGTATTTTCATTAAAGTTGTAATGATTATGACATTTTTCCAGTGAATAAGAAAGTGTTTTCTTATGTGTTTGACTTTGAGAGTCATGTGTTGTGGTTAGAGAACCCCGAAATGGAAGTTTTATTGCGGATAGAACTTGCCGGTTTCGGTGGGGACTCTAGCGGTTTGTGTGTGTGTGTGTGAGAGAGAGTCTCGGAATAGAAGTTTTACGGTGGTTAGAACTGTCTAGTTCCGGGAGAGACTCTGCAGGGACATCCGAGGTGAGGGATGGTCCGGGTGATCTGTGATGATCACGATTGTGATGGTATTCCGGGAGGGGAATATCATGTGAGACCTTAGGAGGTAGTTCCGGTCAGAGGTGCATTATAGACGTTAGGAATTGATTGCATAGCTCAGAGTTAGACCTCGGTCTTTCTTGGAGATTAGTCTCCGGGAGATCTTGAGAGATGCGTCTCTCCGGGGGACAATGGGTTCCCCGCATACCGATCGTTCGTCAGGACTGCGCGGACTGAGATCGTGAGGGTATGGGGATAGTTTGGGAGGTTGCGACCTCTGGCAGATCTCTGCATACCGAGAGCTTGATAGACTGTGTGTCTTGATGGATTGAGGTGTGTGGAGATGATTGAGTATCGAACACCGTCAGGACTGCGCGGACTGAGGTGGGTTGATACTAGACACCTAGAGCTGAGGGGTGACGATCCCAAAGCTAGATGGTGGTTATGAGCTATGGGCAATCAATGTCTGAGACGGGTCTATGTGCATAGGACGGTTGTGAACCTCGGGAAGGTCTGGGAGATGTAGTCTCCGGTGTTGCTGGCGGGTTAGGCCAGGGTAGATTGGTGGGTAGTGTTAGAGGATTCGAGGACGAATCCAGTTTTAGCGGGGGAGAATTGTGACGCCCGTAAACCATTTTTTTGGTAAAATGGAGGGGCTGTCGATCGACACACTTGTGGTCTGTCGATCGACAGGGCTCTTAAGGGCTGTCGATCGACACACCTAGTGGTTGTCGATCGACAGGTGCTCGAATTGGCTGGTTTACTGGTTCGATTTAAGTCGTTCAATTGGACCGGGCCGGTTTGGGTAAACCCTAGGGCTTCGTATATAAGAGTTTTTGGCCGCATTTGAGCGAACCAAAGTCCCAAAATCAGAAACAAAGAGTTTTGAGAGGAGTTTCTCTTGTTCCTGATAGTTTGTGGATTAGGGTTTCGTTCTTGATCGATTTGAAGAGGAATTTCGTGGTGATTGTAGCTGAATCTGTTTCTAGCCTCATTATCCAGCAAATTCTATCCGAAAATCTAAGGTGAGTGCGTGACCATGGCTTCTGGGCCGGTGGGTTCGTTAAGGTTGTATGGTGGTAGGTTAAAACTGGTTGATTGTGATGATTGATGTTGTTCTGTGTGTTTTGTGGTGTATGGATTGTTGGATTGTGTTTGTTGTGCAGGTTTCGTGTTATCGCAGAGGAGGAATCGATCCGAGAGGATAATTGATCGATCTCCTATGAATCTGCGACGACCTGTCGATCGACAGCCCTTGGGTGTGTCGATCGACAGGGTCACACAAGGCTGTCGATCGACACCTAGAGGTTGTGTCGATCGACAGGGTCCTGTGGAGCTGTCGATCGATAGGCACCGTGGGTGTGTCGATCGATAGGCGTGAACAGGGCTGTCGATCGACACCTAGTGGTAGTGTCGATCGACAGGCTGCCTGTTGGGCTGTGGTTGAGCCGTGTTGTTGTGTTTGTTTTGTGTGTTGTTTGATGCGTGTTTGCCTGAGCGGATCCATCGCGTCTGTGTGCGCAGTCGTAGATGGGAGGACCGTCTCACTGGGTATTTGTGATAATACTCACGCATCTCTTTTAACCATGTGATGCAG
This sequence comes from Arabis alpina, assembly GCA_900128785.1. Lineage (NCBI taxonomy): Eukaryota > Viridiplantae > Streptophyta > Magnoliopsida > Brassicales > Brassicaceae > Arabis > Arabis alpina. Next base: position 14,496,618 of record LT669795.1, read on the forward strand.
GTAAAGGCAAATTGTGATCGTGGAATCATGGCAACGAAGAGGGAGATGATCTAGGGTCTCGTGTTGGGTGTTGATGTGCGATTTTGTTATTGTTTCCTTTTCTGTTTTAAAACTCCGCTAGGTTGCTGGTTTTATTGCATTGGAATTTGTTATTGGAATTGTTTGGTTCAGATTTAATGGAATGATTTATTGGTTATCCGCTGTTGTATGATTGTCTGTGTTGCTTGGTTGTTGAGGATAGCATTTATGGGAATGCTAGTCCGAGACCAAGGGTCAATGTGTTTTAAAAAAAAAAAAACGGGTCGGGTCGTTTCATTAGTGATATTTTCTTCATGGAGTGAATGATCATTCATTGGGTTTCCTCGTTGTTTAACGGTTCAACACCATTATGATTCCCAATAACATTCAGAAATGGGATATTAACCCTAATTTCCTCAATGATCACATCTTGAACTTTATCACTCCCACTAATTTCACCGTTCTCATAAAATCTGGCATTATTGGTTTCTACTATTCTCGTACTATGGGTTGGACAATAAAATCTATATCCTTGAGATTTCTCAGGGTAACCTATAAAGAAACCACTAACCGTTCTGAAATCTAATTTCTTTTTATGTGGATTGTATATTCTTGCTTCAGCTGGACATCCCCAAGTATGGAGGTGTGCCAGACTAGGTTTCCAGCCTTTCCACAGTTCAAAATAAGTCTTTGGAACTGCTTTGCTTGAAACCCTGTTCAAGATATAGACTGCAGTACGTAATGCATCCATCCACAAAGATATAGGTAAGTTCGCATGGCTCATCATGGATCTAACCATTTCCATATATGTACGGTTACACCTTTCAGCTACACCATTCTGCCATGGAGAACCAGGCGTTGTGTACCGTGCAACGATTCCTAATTTCTGGAGAAGTTTGGCAAAAGGTCCAGGATGTTGTCCTGTTTCATCATACCTGCCATAAAATTCACCACCTCTATCGGACCTAATGATTTTCACTTTTCTATCTAATTGTCTCTCCACTTCAGTTATGAATGCTTGACGGCATCTACAACTTGAGACTTTTCATGCAATAGATAGAGATACCAATAACGTGAAAAATCATCGATAAAGGTTATGAAATACTTTTCTCCTCCAAAACTTGGAACGTTAAAATGTCCACAAATATATGTATGTATGACTTCAAGAAGCTGTGTACTTCTTGTGCTCCTTTCTTAGTGTGTTTAGTTTGCTTTCCCTTAGCGCAATCTATGCACTCTTTACAATTGATAAAATCAAGATTCAGAATGACTCCATCTCTTACCAATTTCTTAATCCTTTCACTGGAAATGTGTCCCAGTCTTTCATGCCACAAGAAATAAGAATAATTTGTTTTGCTTTTAAGACCACTTTTAGCATGCAAGGTGATATGTTTGTCATAATTTTGATAAGCCAATTTTAACATGTAAAGGCCATCAATTAATATTCCGAACCGATTCGATTAGAGTTCAGAAATAAATTAAAATATCCATCTCCTTGAGGTGAATTAAAACCAGCATTATCAAGTTTGCTTAATGAAACAAAATTACGGGAAATAGTTGGAACATACAGAGTTTGAAATAAATCCAAACAAAATCCACTATCTAAAATGAGACGGTAAGTGCCAACAGCTTCAAATTGTCTCGATTTCCCATCATTATATAGTTTTCACTTGCCTTTATGGTTTGGGTCGTAAGGAATCCGTGCAAGGAATTGGATACATGCACATTAGCACCACTATCTATCCACCAAATATTAGAAGAAACATTAGTAAGATTTGATTCGAAAAAGCTTACGGAACCCATAAGGTTACATTTCTTTTCGAACCATTCTTTTCTTTTAGCGCAATCTTTCTGAAAGTGACCAAACTTTTTACAAAAGTTACATCTGTCATCTTTCTTTGCCTTTTTCTTCTCATGAGCTTGGTTTGAGCTATTTATCTGACATGATGTTCTTTTGCGGTTACCTTGATGCTTGTTTCCAACTTTAGGTCCAGCTTCTTGAACATAATGAGCAACTTTAATACCTTCTTGACCAAGCTTAGCCTCCTCTTGGACCAATTTATTAGCCAATTCATTAGATGTCCATTTTTCATCAATGGCATTATAATTAATTTGGAATGGTCCATATTGAGGGGGCAAAGTATTTAGGATAAACTGGACAAGAAATGAATCGTCCACACTCATTCCTAAACTCTTTAGCTTAGCCGCAAGGTTGGTCATTTCAATGCAATGTTCATGCATAGACCTTGTGCCATCATACTTCATGGTTGTAAGATTTGCCATAAGTTTCCTAGTAAGGGATTTATCTGCAGTCTTAAATCGTTCTTCTATAGCTTTTAGACAATCCTTAGCATTATCTGAAGTTGGTAAGGAAGACTTAATGTTGCTAGCTATTGTCATCCTAAAGAACATAATGCTCAATTTGTTCGCTCTCTCTCTCAGGTTTCAGAGAAAGCATATTTTTCCTCAGTATTGTTATCAGTTACTGGATCTGGTTCTTCTTCACAAAGAGCCAAATCCAATTCCAGTACTCCTAATGTGAACTCAACTTTCTATTTCCATTATGAGAAGTTGGTTCCAGTGAGGATCGGAACGAAGAGACCATGGATGACATAGTAGCAGGAAAAGATGTTGCAATTTTTAGAGATACGACAAGTTCTTAATTAGGCTTCTAGAATTCATAACACATATATTATTAACTATTATTTATTACATATGACAAGGAATTATGGTCTCATGTGGGTAGTCACCATAATCCTACTATAATTCATATAATTGATGATCAATTATTGAGTGATCTATTGAATTATTTAGAAAATGTTATTTGTGGATATCCTTTGGCTTCACATATTCAAAACTCCATAAACTCCATAAATGATTTGTATACGGTTACTCGCAAATTATGCGTAGAACAAGTATAAATCAATTTTTGCTAGAATTTTTAATAAGCGAAAAAAAAAATCTCATTAACATACAAATTATGTATGTCCAAAACTGCATGCATAAATTTAAACATAATTCATAATTGTAATTTTCTCTTATTCAACAAGTTAATTTTGAATATGCATGCTTGGAATAAAATATAAATTTAGATCTAGAAAAAACATTCATTCTTAGATCTCCGTTCATGATTATGATTCTATTATACTTAACGAATTAATCAAATGCTTAAAACTATAAGCTCTGATACCAGTGGCGGATCCATAATTTTTTTTTACCGGGGTCAAAATTTTGCGGAAAACCTATACTAAAATTGCTTACAAATTTTTTATTAGCATTTTAAAAAAAACTATACTTTAGTTTAAAAACTGATTTAAAATCATTGAGGCTCCAAAAAAAAAATAACTTTGTTATTTTATCACACCAAACCAAATTTCACGGGCTTTAAGCCCATATAAAAGTGGGAAAAAATTAAAATAGGTGCAGAAAGAGAATTCGAACTTAAGTTAGGGGGTTAACAATGAGCTGATTAGTTACATTGTTCTAGGCTTAAAAATGATGTTTATATTTTCTAAGGGGTGTCAGCTGACCCCTCTTTCTTCTATGTAGGTCAGCCCCTGTCTATACCACATGACATGTAAACCATAAATACATACATATAAAATTAGATAACTTGCATGACATAAACATTACATGAACCCTAAGATTTTTAAGCATTATGATTAATTACATAATATAATTATAAGGAGAGTTAGCGGAATACCTCTCTCCTGGCCCGGCCCTGACCTAAAGCTCATGAAGCTGGTGCTTTAGGCATCAAGATATTATGTAGAATTCAAGGGCATCATAATTCAAAAGTTTAGTGTAGCGCAGTGGTTTAGGGGGGCATTATTTCGTCTAAGGTATTGGGTTCGACCTGTGGAACAAGAGTTTTTGAGAGTTTTTCTAAATTTTTTGGTTACTGGGCATTAAAATTATTTTTGCTTCAGGCAGCCAAATTCTACGGGTCGGGCCTGCCTCTGTTCATGATGTAAATTGATGGCCCATAAGGAAGACAAGCAATTCTCATTCAAACAAAACTTCAATTTTAACATATAACAATACCCTGTTATATTATGTTTTATAATTGAATTCCAACAGTATATGCCATGCATATACGATAGGAAACCTCAGGTTTCTTTATATGAGCAGCCGTGTTTGTTTTCTGGAGAAGTTAATCGGTTACGATTAGAGTTTGTTACAATAATATAATTTTGTTGTAATTTATATTATCCCTAAACCCATACGCTGAGAAGATCGGATGTGAATTTATATTATCCTCAGGTAATCGATTCTGATTCTTTTTGCGTCTATATATAATATTTTGGTTTAATCGTGAGTTAAAAGTGCGGCTCATAGACATGTGTGAACTAAGAGACTTGTCATATAATTTCTCTGATCATCATCATATGACGAGACATGTTTGGTAAATTTCGGGAAAAAGGTGCAGAAAAAGATTAATATATGTCGCCAAATCATTTAATTGATCAATAGTATAGTTTGGAATTGAATTAACGTTTTTAGAAAAACATGATGTTATTTAAAACTTCTTTTGTGAACCACAAAATTTTTGCGAGTTGGCACTCCAAATAGGAAAAAAACATGAGTATCACTTTGTAGCAATTTTATCGCAAAATTATATTAAATAGTCGCCTTGTAATTTCGTTGCAAATTTTTGACGATTGTTGGCCATGTTATTATTTGCAAATTGGTTGTAATTTTGTGATGGAACAATGCAGTCTGCAGTTTCATCGCAAATTTGCAAGAGAATTGCTACATATTTGTATTTGGTGATAATATTTGACTTAAATTTGTTCTAATAAATGTGTTCTTTATTCTAAACAAAAACCAAAAATTAATCTAACACTTTGCATGAGAAAAACAGAGCACTATTGTAACTAGCTGTTTTCAACTACGTGTTTCCGCTTGGGATTTTGCTGCAACATTCGGTTCTACGTCTTGTCTTTTGGATCAACATAGATGATTCTCCTCGCAAAATGTGCAACTCGTAACTCATATAACTCGACTTCTTCGTAAACCTATACCTCTCTATGTTGGGAAAAGCTTGAAAAAACCTTAAGAAAGAAGTTATCCTAATCTTACCGAGTTATGGATAAGGACTTACTAATATATTAGGAGTTATCTAATTATATGTATTCCTTTTAAGATTAGGATTAACCTCTCTATATAAAGAAGTACCAAGTTGTGGTATACCTTTAAGAGTTTGAGAAAGAGATTAAGAAAACTTTAGTTTTGAGTTAGTTTATAAAGTTAATAAAAGAAGTTGCTTTTATTCTTGATCTAAGTATTCGAATTCTATATTTGGTATCAGTAGCCTCAGGTTTCGAATCTAAATCTGAGTAATCACGAAAATAATACGAAACATGAGTGAGATTGTTGCAGCGACGAACAAACCAAAGGAGGGAGCACCATCATCCATTCAATGTCCGATGTTAAACAACACCAACTACACGGTTTGGTCCATGAGGATGAAGGTTGCACTCCGAGTGCATAAAGTGTGGGAAACAATCGACCCTGGATCCGATGAAGCAGCGAAAAACGATATAGCCAGAGCTCTTCTGTTCCAATCCATACCAGAATCGTTGATCTTACAAGTCGGTGACCTTGAGTCTTCAAAAGCTGTTTGGGGCTCTATAAAATCACGACATCTTGGAGCTGATAGAGTAAAAGAAGCACGGTTGCAAACTCTCATGGCTGAATTTGATCGCTTAAAGATGAAGGAAACCGACACAATCGATATAGTTTGTTGGGAAACTCTCTGAAATCTCTACAAAGTCATCAGCCTTGGGGGAGAACATTGAAGAATCAAAGATTGTTAAAAAGTTTCTCAAGAGCTTGCCAAGGAGAAAATATATACATATCATCGCCGCTCTCGAGGAAGTTCTTGACCTCAACACAACGACCTTTGAGGATATTGTTGGAAGGTTGAAAACCTATGAGGAGCGAATTTGTGATGAAGAAGAATCTCAAGACAGTCAGAACAAGCTTATGTATGCTAACTCTGATCCACAACCATATGGATTCTCTCAAGGAGAAGGCTGAGGAAGAGGTTTTGGTCGTGGTCGTGGAAGGGGTCAAGGACGGTTTGGACATCAACAAAGGGATTTCGATTATCAACCACAAGAAGGTGGTTACCAACAAAGAGACAAAGCAAAGGTGACGTGTTACCGGTGTGATAAAACGGGACACTATGCTTTAAATTGCCCGGATCGTCTACTCAAGCTGATCAAGCTTCAAGAATCTCAAGAGAAAGAAGAAGAAGACACTCATGAAGCTGAATCACTTATGATGCACGAGGTGGTGCATCTTAACAAAGGGAATGTGAGCCAAAAGATTTTGAGACTTGCTCAGACAAAGAATGGTACTTAGACAATGGTGCTATTAATCACATGACATGAAATCGTAATTGGTTTCTCAAGATCAACACCAATGTTACTGGAAAAGTACGATACGGTGATGACTCGCATGTTGATATAGAGGGGAAGGAATCGATATTGTTTGTAACCAAAGGTATAGAGAAAAAGGTACTAGCAAATGTCTACTACATACCATATCTTACAAGTAAGATTATAAGTCTTGGTCAAGCTACTGAATCCGGTTGTGAGGTAAGAATGAATGAGGACTATCTGACATTGCATGACCGAGACGGAAACTTATTGGTGAGAGCTAGAAGATCGAGAAATAGATTGTACAAGGTAAACTTAGAAGTTGAAAGCACAAGTTGCTTACAACTTATAACCACAAGCGGTTCGGCTAAATGGTATGCGCGACTAGGGCACATTGGTTTTGAAAACTTGAAGACAATGGTTAGTAAAAGGCTAGTCATCGGAATATCTAGTGTTCCAAAAGAAAAGGAAACTTGTGCATCGTGTTTACTTGGAAAGCAAGCAAGACGAGAATTCCCAAAATCAACATCATATCGGGCTTCACAAGCACTAGAATTGATTCATGGGGATATATGTGGACCTATTTCACCTCCTACGGCTGCGACAAAGAGATACATCTTTGTGTTAATTGATGATCACTCACGTTATATGTGGTCAATTCTTCTAAGAGAGAAGAGTGAGGCGTTTTAGAAATTCAAGGTATTCAAAGCACTAGTTGAGCAAGAAACCGGAGCTACAATCAAGACTTTTCGAATAGATAGAGGTGGAGAGTTTGTCTCAAATGAATTTCAAACTTTTTGTGAGAAAGAGGGCATCATGAGGCATTTAACGGCTCCGTACACACCCCAAACAAAATGGAGTGGTTGAAAGGCAAAATAAGACGTTGTTGGAGATGACACGAAGCATGCTAAAGCACATTAACATGCCTAATTATCTCCGGGGAGAGGCGGTGAGACATTCAACCTACCTAAAAACAGAGTAGGGACAAGAGCTCTAGACGATCAAACACCATATGAAGCTCTTAAGAAGAAGCCGAATGTGGAGCATCTTCGTGTGTTTGGACGTGTAAGTTATGCAAAGGTAGCAATAACACTAATAAGAAAGTTGGATGATAGGTCAAGAATGCTTGTGTATCTTGGGACAGAACCTGGTTCTAAGGCGTACCGACTACTAGATCCATCGAATCGAAAAGTCATAGTAAGCAGAGATGTGGTTTTTGATGAAAATAAAGGATGGAACTGGAGTAATTCGGAGGGATCGTCTATGAACACATGTACTTTTCATGTTAGTCTTGGAGAGTTTGGAAATAGTGGAATAAGGAAAAGTGAAGTTGAGACAAAAACAGAGGAATTGGACGATAGTGATGATATTATCAAAGAAGAATTCATTGTTGAGAGATCGAATGCTCAAGGAGAAAATCAATCTCAGTTTGAGCCAATACTAAGAAGATCAACGAGAGAAGTTACAAAGCCATCATACCTAAAAGATTATGTGTTATTAGCAGAGATTGAGGGAGAACATCTCTTACTAGCAATTAATGAGGAACCTTGAGATTTTAAGGGAGCAAGTGAGTTGAAGGTATGGAGAGATGCGTGTGAAGAAGAGATTGAGTCGATAAAGAAGAACAAAACTTGGAGCTTAGTTGATCTTCCTTTTGGAAGCAAGGCAATAGGTCTAAAGTGGGTTTTTAAGTTGAAACGTAATTCAGATAACAGCATAAACAAGCATAAGGCTAGGCTTGTCGTAAAGGGCTATGTTCAAAGACATGGTATCGACTTTGATGAAGTCTTTGCTCCGGTGGCTCGCATTAAAACAATCCGTTTCATCATTGCTTTAGCGGCGTCAAACAGTTGGGAGGTGCATCATCCAGATGTAAAAACTGCGTTTCTCCATGGAGAATTTAAGGAGGATGTTTAGGTCAAACAACCTAAAGGATTTGTAACCAAAGGCAGTGAAGAAAAGATTTACAAGTTGCACAAAGCACTCTATGGATTACGACAAGCACCTCGGGCATGGAACACAAAGTTAAACAAAATTCTCCATGAGTTGAGTTTTGAAAAATGTTCCAAGGAGCCCTCCTTAAATAGGAAACGAGAAAATGAGTCTCTTCTTATTGTAGCGGTATATGTTGATGACTTGCTTGTTACGGGCTCTAGCTTGTAGCTAATAGTTGATTTCAAGAAGGATATGGCAAGTAAGTTCGAAATGAGTGACTTGGGAAAGCTAACCTACTATCTTGGTATTGAGGTTCTTCAAGAGGAAGATGGGATCTTGTTAAAGCAAGAGAGATATGCAAAGAAGATCCTAGAAGAGGCTGGAATGAGTAAGTGCAATGCTGTCCACACACCAATGGATTCTGGCATTGAACTGTCTAAATCGCAAGATGAAGAGCGAGTTGATGAACGAGTTTACAGAAGGAACATTGGATGTCTTATATACCTACTGTATACTAGGCCGGATCTTTCTTACTTTGTTGGTGTATTAAGCCGGTATTTGCAGGAGCCAAAAGCATCGCATGGGACTGCACTGAAACAAATCTTAAGGTACCTCCAAGAAACATCTTCTCTTGGTCTTTACTTTAAACGTGGAATCAAATCAGGCTTGGTAGGTTATAGTGATAGCAGTCACAGTGTGGATGTTGATGATGGAAAAAGCACAACAAGACATGTTTTCTATCTCAACGAATGTCCAATTACTTGGTGTTCTAAAAAACAACAAGTTGTTGCTCTATCTTCTTGTGAAGCTGAATTCATGATAGCTACAGAGGCAGCTAAGCAAGCTATTTGGCTTTAAGAACTTCTTGCTGAAATCGTGGGAACAACATGTGAAAAGGTAATGATTCGGGTTGATAATAAATCTGCGATCGAGCTCACTAAGAATCCAGTCTTTCACGGGCGTAGCAAACATATCCATCGAATGTACCATTTCATAAGAGAATGTGTTGAGAATGGTCAGGTTGAGGTGGAACATGTACCTGGAAATGAGAGATTTAATTGGAGTTCAAGATGTGTCGAATATGGACTTCAAGCTTAAGGGGGAAAATGTTGGGATAAGCTTGAAGAAAGCTTAAGAAAGAAGTTATCCTAATCTTACCGAGTTATGGATAAGGACTAACTAATATATTAGGAGTTATCTAATTGTATGTATTCCTTTTAAGATTAGGATTAACCTCTCTATATAAAGAAGTACCAAGTTGTGGTATACCTTTAAGAGTTTGAGAGAGAGATTAAGAAAACTTTAGTTTTGAGTTAGTTTCTAAAGTTAATAAAAGAAGTTGCTTTTATTCTTGATCTAAGTATTCGAATTCTTTATTTTGATAGTCTATAAGTATAATCTATATTTGGTTAAACATTTTCTAAACCAATATTTCCGATTTGTTTTTGGTTAACGTTTCTAGAAACGGTAACCGAAACCGAAAACCAAACCAGGACGGAACTGAAAACAAACTTCGGTTAATTCGCTGAATATTGTAATTCTACCAATAGTACCCGCGTTTTACGCGGGAAAAAATATTTATCAAGTAAAATTAATATTGTCTAAGTTAAATAATCAATTGTAGATATTGATAGATTTATTATACAAAATTTAAGATCAATTTTACATATTTAAATTTGTGATTGATTTTTTATAAAATGTGTTCAACCCAAGAAATAACTAAAACCAACAAAACATTTTTTTCAAAGATACGGTATATGACTCAAATATACGAAAATATATGTGCGTATATAACTAAAATCTTGTATCCAGTTTTCTGATCTTATAACTTAATTATTATTTTAGTGTTTATTTAGTAGACAATTCGTGTTTCGCAATTGTTTAGCAATATGCATTATAATAGCCAAATTACTTTGTGTTAAGTAGGTAGTGATATTTTATATGTATAAATTTAATAATACTAGTTACGTTAGTTAGATGAGTAAACTTACTTAATTTTTGTTTGAATATAGGAATTACGGTATTTGGAGTGTTTGGATATAAATATAGTAGTAATTCATGTTATAGTTTTAGTTTGTTTGGATATAAGGATTAAGTTATTTTGAAATGTTTGAATATGAATATAGTAGGAGTTAATGATTTTAATTAATTAAATCAAAAATATGAGAACTTGACACAAGTTTAAAATGTTTCTCCTTTAATATATAGAAGATAGTGTAAACATACACAACACATGCATTGTCTTAAATATTTAAAGATGGAACGTCAGACCTTTTATAAGGTCCCAAAATTAAGTGACAACATTTGTTTCTCGAGAAAGGAAATTAAGTGACAACATTTGTCTTAAATATTTTAAAGATGGGACGACAGACCTTTTATAAGGTCCCAAAATTAAGTGATAACATTTGTTTTTGGAGAAAGGAAATTAAATGATAATATATAAAGAAATATCCTTAAATAATATTTTGTTCTAAACATAACACTAGTAGTTTAAAATTTCAATAAAAAGCACAAACTATTATGTAAAGATAATCGATAATCCTAAATGAATTGTAATTAAAATTAAAACATCATTGTTGAATTATATATTCCCAATTTATAGTTTAGGTTTCTCTAATTAGAAAATGATATTGAATTATGTTGTAATGTTAGTGATATTTTTGAAACAAAAATAAACTTAAAATGTGGCAGTTTTAAGAATCGTATACCAAAAGAAATGATGCCGGATAATAAGTTTTATTTCTTTGAGCCCACATGGTCGTGGTCTAGTGGTAAATGAGATTTGGGAATGTGCTACAACACTCCCCCAGGTCCGAGTCTCGCTAGAAACAAAATACTGTCCATGTGGGAAGTCTGGGTTTAGGCCAAAGGCCCAGGCAGTTTACCTGGTAGTCCGGTAACAGGCGATCCGGCTACCTCCATACATTAGTCGGAAAGTATTCAAACTCGGGATAGGCAGTGTGGTGGCTCTTCATAGAAAAGTCCACTCTGTACCACTTCGGTGCGTTCCTACCGGAGCTTTTCGGATCAGCTGATAGAGTTTATCAAAAAAAAAAAAAAATTATTTCATGGAAAAGGAAAAAAAGTTTTCTTTCAATTCACAGTATTATTCACTATCCTAATGTCCCGTCTAACGTATGCCCATAAAACACTCCGAGATTATCATCATACATGGCCCAAAATTTGGATAACACAGAATGAAACAATCTTAGATACTTCAATACGGACGAATGTCTGAAAAGCTCCAATCAAGCCATGCTCATGTCTACCACACTCTCATTTTATCCAAAATACTCCCAATAGATGAAATCCCGAAATTGTCCTTAATGAACGACCAATCAGAAAAATGAAAGAAATTGACTCAGTTGACTCGATTGTATCCGCATGACCGGGAATCGAACTCGGTACCGGACCACTCTCTCTCACGGACCTCCACTCCTCTCTCCACTCAATCTCTAAGCTCGGCTTTGGTCCCCGATAGGATATGATCCGATCTCGTTTGATCTTCATTCGTATCTGGTACAATAGAATCCAGATTGTGAGGTCAAAATTGTGAGCTCATTCCCATTTGTGAGCTCGCAATTGGGTTTCACTGAGCTCAACATTCGCGGTTCAAGTTTGTCGCCATTGGTGGTTCTTGGAGCTTGCAATTGAAACGTGAAGCTTGAAAATTGAGGTGAGTTGGTAGATGTGAGAGCTCGAGGAGCTTGAATTGGTTGAATTAGATTTTGATTTATTCATCGGGCATTTGATGATTTCTATGTATTTCCGTTTTGAGAAATTGTTATTTGGATTTAGTAGATTTGGGATTTGTTAAGGTTTGTTGTTTAAGTATAGAGGAATGAATTAAGCTTGAATCAATTGATATTGGATTGAATTGATTGAATTGAAGGTTTTATTAAGCTTTGGTATTGAAGAGGATAGTTTTGTTTTTATGCAGGTACGATGAACAAAACAGTCATATATGCTGAATATGGAGGTAAATACATCAGAAAATGAGATAAGATACGATGGGATTCAAAAAAAGCTACGGTCTATGGTTTAACGTTTAAGAAAGATATAACATACGCAATGTTAGTGGGTAGATTAAGCAGGAAGATTGTGGTAGATAAAGATCGGGAAAAAATGAAATTGAGTTACATTCCATTGTTGTTGAAACCTCCAAGGATTGTGTACATTTTGGATGATGATGATGTCGATGGATACGTATGGACTACAGATAAAAAGCAATGTAGAAGTTCTTTAAATGTGGAAGTAATTGTGTGCAAGGAGCGAGTTGTAACGGAAGGGAGTTCAGTTGGAGTTAATTATGGGGATTCAAATGGCAGAATAACTAACAGGTCTGTGATTCCGATAGAAGCTACAGAGAGAAATGATGAGGCTGAGAGAAATGATGATGAGGGTGAGAGAAATGATGAGGCTGAGAGAAATGATGATGAGGGTGAGAGAAATGATGAAGCAGAGAGATATATTGACCATGGTGAGAATGTTGGATATATTGAGCTTCCTGATGAAGCAGGACAGCAAGGACATAAGTATGTTGAGGAATGGGAAGATGGTTTAGGCTTTAGGGAAATGCAAGAATTTGTGGCAAAGGAAGAAGTGTAAAACTTATTGTTGAGAGCTGCATTTAAGGAATGCTATGATTATGATGTATTAAACTCGGATAGTTACAGATACGTAGTTAGATGTAGTGCAGGAGAATGTGATTGGTATTTACGGGTGTCAAGGCCTCGATATAAAACCAATGACATTTAGACGGTTAAAACATATAGGAAGATGCATTCATGCTCTCGTGCAAGTGCGAGTACAAGCAGCACTACAAAGAAAGGCACTCCACAGTTAGTTGCAGATGTTATACATGAAGAATTTCCAGGGGTAGTGGACATCCCATCTCCTAAACTTCTGGTGGATTTGGTTCTGTCCAAAGCCGGAGTGAAGGTTTCATACGAAACCACCTTGAGAGGGAAACACTTAGCTATATCAATTATACGTGGTAGTCCAGAAGATAGTTACAAGAAGTTGTCTGCTTATTTGTACATGTTAGAGAAGAGAAATGCTGGGACTATAACAAGTTTGTTGTTGGATAAAGACAATAGGTTCAAGTACGTATTCATTGCGTTGGGTGCTTGCATGAAAGGGTTTACAGCGATGAGGAAAGTTATTAGTGTGGATGCAACCTTCATGAAGTATGGTGGTGTTCTAGTTTTTTCCATGGCTCAAGATCCTAATCGTCACCATTATCCTATTGCATTTGGTGTCCTAGATGGTGAGAATGATGAAAGTTGGGACTGGTTTTTCATGCAGTTGTTGACAGTTGTACCAGATAAAGAAAATTTGGTTTTTGTTTCGGACAGGAATGCAAGCCTCATAAAGGCAATTGCTGCGGTGTACAAGAAGGTTTTCCATGGTTATTGTGTGTTTCATTTGTCCCAAAATGTGAGAGAAAAAGCTGCTAGTGGAAGTAAAGAGTATGTAGGGAAAAAATTCAGAGAAATTGCGGGAATTTATACCAAGATGGAATTCGATAAGGACTATGCTGATTTCAGGAGAAGGTTACCAAAAGTAGGAGAATATTTGGATAAGAATGTAACCCTTGACAAATGGAAAGGTGTTATTCTAAAAGAGAAAGGTACAACATCGAAACCACAAACATGTCTGAATCTATGAATAGTGTTTTTTAGAAAGCAAGAATGTACGCGTTACTGCCTATGTTTGATGCGATTGTTGGTAAAATTTCAGAGTGGTTTAACGAACACAGGGTTGTGTCGGGTAATATACCAATGAGCCACAAAATGGTACCCTTTGTGGAGAATGAATTGCACCCTAACTGTAAGATAGGGGCAAAATTAAAGGTGACAGTTTTGAACACCTTTTTAAGGGAGTTTAGTGTGATTGGCATGGATGGTTTAAGCTACAAGGTGGACTTGAGGAGCTTTAGCTGCAGCTGCAAACGTTTCGATATAGATAAGTACCCTTGTGTTCATGTTATTGCCGCTGTTCTTGTGTACGGGAAGCTCCAAGAAAGAATAGTTGACTTAAATATCTATGATTTGTGCTCGGATTATTTTAAGTCAGAGACGTGGACGTTGGCGTATTGTGAGACGATTTATACAGTCCCACATGAGTGTCACTGGACATGTCCGGATGACATACTTTCAAAGGTGTCTTTAGCTCCGCAATATCCAAACAAAAGGAGAAGATATCAAGAAAACAGGTTTACTCATCCAGGAGAACGTCGTAGGAAGAAGAGAAGGACGAACAACAAGTATGTGAAAGGGAGAAGCTTGGGAGAATGGATTGGACTTCTTAGTGATGGTTGAATTTTATTGTATTCAAAGTTGTAATTGAGTATTACTCTTTCTCTCTGGCTGGACAAACTACGAAAACTGGTCTAATTATGTATTGTTTTTGGTCTAAAAACTAATTTATTTATAAATGATTTTGAAAGATGGTTTAAATGAAGGACATATGATATACAACAACTAATACAACAACTAATCGTGACTCTTTAACAAAAAAACCATAACTTCATATTGGTTTTAAATTTTCCAACATTTCTCATATAAAACCTTTAGTATTATTGCAACTTTGAAGCTCACTATCCACCATATCATTCAAAATATGTATACGATTTGTTTCCAAACATTTGACAACACGAAAACGTTGGGGCAATGAAATAATGGCGATCGAATGAGTGAACAACTCAAAATTTCGTAATTATCATTGGTGTAACTACGAAAAAGTTAAAATCCGGAAAAGAACACCTGCTTGATGATTTTGTACAACCATAAACTAGATCCAACTGCTACCACTTATAACACATGTATAACACGTTTTTGTTATGTTTTGGCAAGATATTTTATTAATTTTAAAAACTTATTTTCCCCCAATTTTGCATTTTTGTCGATAAAAACAAGACATCATGTTTTTCTTTCTCTCACTTTCCCTTTTTTCCTTTCGTATCACACGAACAAAGCCGCCATTCACTCCGACTCACTCCAAGGTTAGGTTTCAATTTCGTATTGGGATTTAGGGATTCGACGATTATGGTGTAATTTCTTTCCATTTATGGTTTAGGGTTCAACGAATTTGGGGTATATAAGATTAAGGGGTTTAGGGTTCATCGAATTTGGAGATTTAGGGTTCATCAAATTTAGGGTTTTCGTGTTTTGTCAATTTGGGGTTTACATAATTTGGGAATTTAGTCAAATTATGCACTAACTCATTACATTGCATTCTCCTAGGCCGAGAACATGTCCATCTTTGATGATTTTGATACTGGCTCCAACAACAACAACTCGTCATCATCGGATGACGAAAACCCATTTATGGCAGCATTACTGGAAGAATTTAGGGTTCCGGTGTCATGGGATGGTAAAGGTATTCCGACTCATTGTTATTGTGGATCCAAGGATGCGGTCTTGCACACGCATGGTGTTTTCAACAATGAGCTAA
Organism: Arabis alpina; assembly: GCA_900128785.1. Taxonomy (NCBI): domain Eukaryota; kingdom Viridiplantae; phylum Streptophyta; class Magnoliopsida; order Brassicales; family Brassicaceae; genus Arabis; species Arabis alpina. The sequence goes on from LT669795.1 coordinate 14,512,415, forward strand.
AAGTCTATACATGTCATGGAAAAAGGAAGGTAAGAACCGTGATCCAAGAACCATCATCTCTATAATCGTTATTTACTTTATTGCGGTGTTCATCATTTCACCTTGTTGGTTTTTGGTTAGGACGGAAATGAACACATTTGGAAATTCTATGACGAGGCAGTCGTCGAGGAGATTAATGCTATGAAGACCAAAGTAAGTGACCAACAAGCTCGACTCGAAACATCTCCTAAGGAAGTCAGTGACCTCAAGAACGTGGTTGGTGTTCTTCAGTCTAAGGTTCTTCAGCTTCAGGCGAAGCTTGTTGACGTTAAGACACCGGCTGCTTGGAGTGCAGCTGCTTGTTGTAATTTGTAATTTGTTGCTTTCTAATTTTAATTTCAATGAACTTGTGTTTCATGTTTGGAACTTCTTAAAACATGTTTGTAATGATATATTATGTTGCTTTTGTTTGTAATGATATTATGTTAAATACCTTTATCTTTTGCACACAAAAACTTGCTCAAGTAACAACTGCAAACATCCCAAACAAACATCATCAAATCAAACCATTACCCTTACACATTACAAAAAACCCATGAAAATAAAGAAACTGTTTCACCAGTAGTACCAGTTTACGAAAACAACAACAAAATAACCGAATCCAAATTGTCTGACCAGTAGTTCCTGTAATCGAAAACACATAAAAAAACGAAGTACAAGCTTGAAGATATTATACTCAACTTCATGGGTTCTTGCGGGAGCACGTATTTGGCTTCTCAAATTGGCCACTTATAAGGTTTGAGTAGCTTATCCTCCTCTTCTTCCCCTTGTTCTTCTCATTAACCTTCTTATTCTTCTCATTCACAGTAGATGGTTCACCACCGAGTTCTTCACTACCGAGTTCCTCACCACCTTCCACTTCCTTCTCCACACCAGTCCTCACTTCCTTATCCTTCACACTAGAGGGTTCACCACTTTCCACTACCTTCTCCATCGGTGGTACAAATTTCATGAAATACTTCACTTTTTTATTCAAGTCCGCAAGCTTCTCTGAGACCTCTAATTCTAGGTTTGTCACCTTATCACCAAGTTCCTTCAATCCAGCTTCCATAAGATCCTTGAATACCTCAAAGCAGTCACCACCACTCTCCTGCACCTTCCTTTTTCCTTTTGCCGTAGACACAACCTTCATGTCAACTTTCCTACCTTCCACATCATCATTGAACATCTTTTCAAACCAAATATTTTTTTTTTCATCAAGCATCTTCATCCAACCATCAACAATTGCATCATAATGATCATCATCCTCAAGAGCATCCATGATATCCTCCATAAGAGGAATCTCTTCCAATCTAGGTTCCATGATACTATGGATATCCTATAATAAAAGTTCAAATCAATTTCTTGTAATTAATCATCAAACTATACTCATTTACACTACAATCTAAGAATCTAATAGGTTTTCTCTAACCTTTGAGTTGCCAAGTGCTTCATTCAGATAAGACAGTGGAAAACCTTTCATGTTGGTTGTTTTGAATCTGCTCTTGCACATCCTAGGGTAATCATTCGTTGCTGCTTTAACTGGTTCTCTGAAATTCTCCATCAAAACAAGTATCGCCTCAAATGGTAGGAGCTACGCACAATCAAAAAGCCACACAATAACATAAGAAAATACTCACATAATGAACAACGCATAAACTAAATTACGTAACCACATACCTCCAAAGGATTTATGAAAAATGGAAAGGTCCAATATGGTTTGGCGACTCCATTACACCTACCCACAATATGGATAAACCTCTCCATAGTGTGATCAAAAGACAGTCGACCCCATGGAAAGGTCTTGCACCACTCTAAATCAGTCACAACTCTTCTAAAGATGTCTTCTACTGGAGGTGCTCCATCTCCAGCCATAGCATTGCCAATGATGATACTCGATAAGAAGTACAATACCGCCATCTTTAATCTATCTCCACAACGTTTCATTGACAAAAACTTCTTTTCAATAGCACCATATGTTGGTTTTTCCTTCTTGAAATACTTCTGAACAAACCTAAAATTTCCAAATGCTTTGTAGCCTGATGGATATGATTGACACTTCAAACCAGACAAAAGTCCATGTTCTCTTAAAGAGTATCTGATTGGAACCCCATTGACCACAAACCAAGCTTCTCTTTTCTTATCTGTCTTCGCCTTGCGGAGAAGAAGCATCCACATTTCCATGGTCATGTGATTTTTGTCCTTTGCCATGTGAAAAAATGACAAAACTGTGGGTTTTAAAGGAACCATTCCACTCCTCCGGATCAAGCTTGCATTGTAGATTCGCAATTGCCTTGTCAACATAACACTTGGTCACGATTTTGACTGCCTTCCTGATGGAGAGCGGAAGCCGATAACGCAAAGATAACGTTGAATTCTTAGAATACCCGTTAGCTAAGCCTTCACAAAACCGTTGAATTCTCAAAGAATGCCCGGATTTATGGAAACACAAAGAGATTTCTTTGAAAAGGTTCTTATTCAAAATCAAAGTTGAAAATAAACAAGAAGCTAGATTCTCTTTTATAGAGACCTTGATCCTCTGTTCTTTAAGGGAAAAGGAAAACCAAACAAAGAAAAGTTAAACCCTCACTAAAAAGGAAAAAACAAAAGATTATTACCTAAACTCCTAAAAGAAAGAGGAAAATAAGCTTAAACAATTAACGCCAAAAACAAAAGGAAAACAGAGCATCTTTCTGAAACAAAAGGAAAAACAGAGCATCTTTGTCTCTTGTCTCTTGTGCTGCATCAGGTCCCTCCCTGTAAGAAAAGATTCGTCCCTGAATCAAGAGTAGGATCCTCATCCGATGTGTAACGAAAAAGATGTTTAACATTGAAGACGTCATGGGTACGAATGTGAGCAGGAAGTCTAACTCGATAAGCATTTGCATTAATCTTCTCAAGAATATCCAAAGGTCCTATCTTTCTTGGTTTTAGTTTGTTGTATTCATGAGATGGAATCCTGTCCTTTGTTAATACTGCCCAAACTTTATCGCCAACAGAGAAATGGACCTCGCGACGTCTCTGATCAGCTACGGCTTTGTATTTGCTAGTTGTAGTTTCAAGATGAGCACGCATTTGTTCATGTACGCGAGACAGATCGGTGACAAAATTTATTGCTTGGCCATGGAAGCGAGTTGTATCCGGAGCTACAGTAAGGTCTAATGGACAACGAGGAATCAATCCATAAACAACACGAAATGGGCTAAGGCCAGTAGAGCGGTTTGAGGCATGATTATAAGCAAATTCAGCCTGACATAAATGAGTATCCCATGATTTTATATTATCACCCACCAAAATCCGTAACATGTTGCCAAGTGAACGATTGACCACTTCGGTTTGCCCATCGGATTGAGGATGATAAACCGAGCTCATGTTCAAACTTGTATGTAACATCTTCCATAACGATCGCCAAAAGTGACAAATGAAGCGAGAATCGCGATCCGAAACAATGGAAACGGGTAATCCATGTAACCGGTAAATCTCATGAAAGAATAACAAGGCCACTTGAACAACATCAGTGGTCTTTTTGCAAGGGATAACGTGTACCATTTTTTAGAATCGATCAACAACCACAAATATAGAATCGTTCCCTCGTTGTGTACGCGGTAAACCCAAAACAAAATCCATACTAATATCCGTCCAAGGTTGAGTAGGAATGGGTAATGGCATATATAGGCATGCATTAGAGACATGTCCTTTGGCTTGTTGACATGTTGTACATCGTGTAACAAAGCGCTCAACATCTTTACGTAATGTAGGCCAAAAATAATTTGCACTTACAAGTTGAAGTGTTCTGTCTCTTCCGACATGACCCTCACAATGGAGCTCTTTAATAATTTGAAGACGAAGACTTCCGCTGGGGACACACAAGCGGCTGCCTTTAAACAAAAAGTCATCAATAATGGAGTAATCTTCAAATGACCCAAGCTGGGAATGCTCCCATGGACGTGCAAAAAACGGATCAGTCGGGTACAACTCTGTCAAAGACTCAAAACCAGGGACCGAGACACTAAGTGTAGCTAATAACCCGTGACGACGACTTAAAGCATCAGCCACCTTATTTAATTTGCCTGATTGATGTTTGATAACAAATGTGAATTGTTGTAAATAAGAAATCCATGAAGCATGGCGCGCAAAAACTTTGTCTTGATTACCCAAATACTTGAGAGCAACATGATCGGTGTAAAGGATAAATTCTTGATGAAACAAATAATGTCTCCAGTGCTTGATAGCTTGAACAATGGCATAGAATTCTATGTCATAAGTACTATAACGTCCACGAGAACCCGACAGTTTCTCACTAAAATAAGCAACGGGTCGAGTGTGTTGAGAAAGAACAACGCCAATGCCAAGTTTCGATGCGTCGCAATGTAGCTCAAAAGGAACCAAAAAATCTAGCAAAATCAGAATAGGAGCTGAAGTGAGCTTCTCTTTAATGATCTCAAATGCTTGGGAAGCTTCAAAAGTCCAAAGGAATGAGGTTCCCTTGAGACAGTCTGTTAAAGGAGAGGTAATGGTGCTGAAATTGGGCACAAAACATCGGTAAAAAGATGCAATCCCATGAAAACTTCGGACCTCTGTAATTGTCCGTGGAACCGGCCATGAGGCAATGGCAGAAATCTTCTGAGGGTCTACACGTAGGCCTTGAGAAGAAACAACATAACCCAAGAACAAAACTTGATCTGTACCGAACTCACATTTTTTCCTAGCCACAAAATAGCTTTTCACGACGCAAAACCTCTAAAACGTTGCGAACATGAGAAATATGTTGTTCAAGTGACAAGCTAAAGATGAGAATATCATCGAAGTAGACGACGACAAATTTCCCAATAAATGGACGCAATGCTTGATTCATGACTCGCATAAAGGTACTTGGTGCATTTGAGATAACAAATGGCATGACCAACCATTCAAACAAACCTTCTCAGGTTTTAAATGCTGTTTTCCATTCATCCCCAGGTCAAGTTTTGTAAAGATGGTTGCTTTGCCAATTTGATCAAGAAGATCATCTAATTGGGGAATAGGAAATCGATACCTTGTTGTAATTTTGTTTATGGCGCGACTATCAACACACATCCGCCATGATCCATCTTTTTGGAATAAGTAAAGCCGGAACAGTACACGGGCTTAAACTCTCACGAATATAACCCTTAGCGAGTAACTCTTCTACCTGTCTTCGTAATTCCTCATGTTCTTGGGGGCTCATTCTGTAATGGGCTCGATATGGAAGTGCTGCGTGAGGGACCAAATCGATATGGTGTTGAATATCTCTTAACGGAGGGAGACCTGCTGGTAAATCTTCTGGAAATATATCATGAAACTCAGATAAGAGGCTGTGAAAGCAATGTGGTGTTGCTTGTGGTGAAGTGGTGCCATCATACGTAGAAACCAAAGCAAAAATTACTTCTTTTTCGCAAATATGAACATCAAAATCATGTTTATTGGATATAAGTATATTCGATGAAGTAGAAGGCAAGGTTGTACCGCTGTTGAGAGTGGTATGCGTTGGTGAAAAAGCATGTTGTGTATCACGGGATGGGAGCAAAGTCAACCGACGACCATTAAACAAAAACGAATATGTGTTAGCGATACCATCGTGGGTCACTCCTCTATCAAACTCCCAAGGGCGCCCTAAGATAATATGGGCTACATTCATGTTTGCAACATCACAATAAATCTCATCTTTGTAGATTGGCCCAATAGAAAAGCTAACCAAAACCCTCTTGGAAACGTGAACATCAACACCATCATGCATCCATGCAAGGCGATATGGTTGGGGGTGTGACCCTGTGGGTAAATTAAGCTTGCGCATTGCTTCTTCTGAAATTATATTGGCACAACTTCCGGAGTCAATCACAAAATGACAAACCTTGTTGTTGATCGTACAAGTAGATTGAAAAATACTTGTTCGTCGCCAATCCTCTGTTTGTTTTGGTGGTGCTAAATAAGTACGATGAAGAACAAGAAGTGGTCCAGAATCGCCTATGACATCATTCTCAACATAATCTTCATGGAATTTGTCATCATCGATGGCTTCGTCATCGTATGAGACATCATTAGCAATGAGTCCTCTGCGTCCTTGCTTCGGACATGCAGTTTGCCAATGTCCGGGTTCTCCACAAGTAAAACACCGTAGGGCATTAGTCCGAGAAGGACGTGTAGTGATTTGATTTTCCGGTTGAAGAGATGTTCGAGAGGTCTGATTTTGAGATGAACCAGCTGTATCACGGGAGGAATCAAGTATAGCGTCTTTTGTATCATTACGTTGTCTTGTGTTCCAAGAAGACCAAGTGGAACCACTGTTTGAATCAAGTGTAGCTTCTTTTGTATCATTACGTTGTCTTGTGTTCCAAGAAGACCAATTGGAACCACTGTTTCTATTTTGTTGTTCCATTAAAAGAGCTCGTTGTTGTGCCTCAAAAACACTAGATGGATCAAATTGGCTAAGCATATTTTGTAATTATGGCCTGAGACCAGCAATTAAGCGAGCTACCAATTGATCTTCAGAATCATTAAGATCAATTCTTGTCAACATCTGATAAAATTCAGTGGAGTAATCTTCCACAGACCGAGAACCTTGACGAATGCTATGTGTTGGATATACATATGGGCCTCCCAGATTTACCTTCGGCCAATCAGAAGAATAAAGCTTAAAGCCCATCAGAAGAACCAAGTTCAAGGCCCAACTCATCAAAGGGTTAACTAAAGTGTTTTAGTTGTATAGTTACTTTATGTAAACCATAGTTCATATTTAACTCTAAGTATGTACTATATATAGTGGTCACATCACTTGATGGGACAACTCATGCAATATTATTCAGAGCAATTTCGATCACTTTCGAGTATTTTTCGCCCGCGTTATTTTACGTTTATTTCTCAACCCGGTTCGTTCTAATTAACAGAAGTCTCGACCCCTCTTTCTACTTAACACATTTTCCTCCACTCGACTTTGGAAACAACAATTGGCGCGCCAGGTAGGGGCATAGAGATTTTCTTATACACCAAGAATGAACCCGGTCATCGAACCCGGTCCTCTCCCATAAGAGGTCGGGGTCACAACCCCGACCGTAGAAAATACAACTCCGAGGCCCGTTCAACAGACTCCCATCAGCGACCAGATAGCTGTTGTCGATACCCCCAACCTCCAGCGGGGGGACATCCAGATTGCTGACGAACAGGTCGACCTGACCAGAATAATGGGCGCCATCATGCGACGCCTCGACGACCAGGAGCAGCTGACTCGACAGACCAACTCTCGTCTTGAAGATTTACGACTCTCCCGAGCAGCAACCCGCGAGCGAGCGGGGGCCAGCAATAACCGACCCAATCATGACTCCCCGCAGCTCAGAGCTAGCTCATCTCAAACCATCTTCGACAGACTGGGTCGATAGACGGACATATTCAACAGACTCGGTTGGTCAACAGACGTGTTCGAAAGACTAGGTCGGCCATCCGATCAAAATCGACCAGTCGCTTCTTCAGACGTGTTTGAAAGACTAGGTCGGCCATCCGACCAGAACTGGCCGGTCGTCTCTTCAGACGTATTCGAAAGGTTAGGTCGATCATCTGACCAGAATCGACCAGTCATTCCTGCTTTGGTCAACCCATCCAGCTCGCAGCACGCCTGGTCGACCAGGTCACGGTCGCAGGAACCAAGAACCGATCGACATTTTGAGATGGAAGATCTACGGGCAAGGCTTACAGAACTCACCTCGAAGGTACACCGCGCAATCAGCTCTGCTCCCAAAATCGATCGAGTTTTGGCAGAAATGCAGCAAACGCCTTTCACCGACCAACCGCTACCACCGAAAGAAGATTCACGTAACGGTCCATCGACCTCGAAGAGAAGAGTGTTGGTTATCATGGGCGGTCTCCAGCCAATTCACCCCTCAGTACAATCTCTTAAAAAGTACGAGAAGAAGAATCAGCCCGACCAGGATTGCTACAGTCGGGCATAAGAAGACATGCCAATCATCTTTTCTGAAGCTGACATTAAGGACCTCGTGATGCCCCACAACGACCCCCTGGTCGTCAAACCCAAGGTCGAGGACTGCGACGTCACGCGCGTTCTGATCGACACTGGGAGCGCGGTAGACGCCATCTTCAAAGACACGCTCAAAAGAATGGACATCCCAGACAACAAAGTCAAACCAAGTGTAAGACCCCTCGTTGGTTTCAACGGCATCACTACAATGACTGTCGGGTCAATCAAATTAAAAGTGTACGCCGGGGGCCTAATCAGAGACGTCAAATTCTTGGTCGTAGACAAACCTGCGGTGTACAACGTTATCATGGAAACAACTTGGTTATTCTCTCTCAGAGCGATACCTTCGACCTACCATCAGTGCGTCAAATTCCCGACCCCGAACGGAGTTCACACAATACGAGGTGACCAAAAAGCTGCGCAACCTTGTTTTAACATTTTTCAGTACAAGTGTAATACCCACGGTCGGCTTCATCCCGACCAAAAAAAAAAAACAGTACTCTTTGTACTTGAACTACGGTCGGCTTGATCCCGACTTCGGGTACGTAGGCAACCTCTCCGGAGGCTCACTTATTTCTACAAAAAAAAAATGGTACTCTTTGTACTTGAACTACGATCGGCTTGACCCCGACTCCGGGTACGTAGGCAACCTCTCCGGAGGCTCACCTACTTCTACAAAAAAAAAAAATGGTACACTTTGTACTTAAGCTACGGTCGGCTTGATCCCGACTCCGGGTAGGTAGGCAAACTCTCCGGAGGCTCACCTACTTCTACAAAAAAAAAAAAAAATGGGTACTCTTTGTACTTAAATTACGGTCGGCTTGACCCCGACTCCGGGTACGTAGGCAACCTCTCTGGAGGCTCAGCTACCTCTAAAAACGATTTGCATTTATTCGCATTTAAATTCACAGCCCCATGCTCATTTCACGTCGGTACTCTGGCCAGATACCCGACCACAACTGAATACGCATTCGAAGAAATGATGTAGGCACCTAGCCTGCAATCATAATAAGCCGGGCCCCGACCCGCAAGAAATCCAAATAACGTCTAAGTATAATAAGCCGAAAATGTCTCGCACACTTAGCCACGAGACGGATTTCGTCATAAACCGGGTCCCGACCCGCTGACACACAAACAAACCCGGCCATCCATCGAGCAAAACAGCCTGGGTTTCCTCATTTTATCATGTTTTGTTGGATTCTTTCGATTTTAAGGTTAAGTAAATAAGCCGACCAAAATCGCAAATCTTTTCTAAAAATCACGAATCCAACAAAATATTATATTAAACCGATAAGCCGAGCTACCGGCCAAAATAGCAATCCGCCAAAGTACAAAAGGCAAAGAAAACCCACCAAGGGTTCAAAATAAATGACAAACGAAAACTCACGCGGGTCGAAAGCATAACAAGTTCATACTGAATAAAAGACTAAGTCGCGTACGACCAAAAAAAAAAGAAGAAGAAGAGAGTAAAGAAACAACGACATCAAGTCTCCACACAATCAATGCCTCGCGGAGGCTGGGAAGCCGGGTCAGAATCATGCGGAGATCTCCCAACACCCTGGTCAACAACGGCAGCGACGGTACCAAGGAAGATCCGAGCATGCGGGCTGCGAGATTCGGCATCATCCTCCACCTTACGACCGGCCAGAGCTCTACTCTCGACCAACTCCCATGAGTCGCGTATCCCAAATTGGTCCCCTCGAAGTGCAGTATCTATAGACATGCTAACAACATCACGGGAGGTCATAGAAATGGTCGAGACGTATCGAAAATCCTCCTCGGTAACTTCCAGGACATCAAGTTCGTCGAACGCCCTCTCAAAGCCACCAAGGTTCTCCTTAAGTTCTCATAAGTCCCCGCCAGAACCTTGTACCCGTTTTTTTCCATCTTCTCATATAAGGCGATGCGACCCGTGACCTGGCTAACCATAGAAGACAAGCGATTGAATTTCGCATTCTCTTTGACATGCCGACTCAACCGAACGAACCCGGGTGGAAAATGAGTGCGCATAGATAAGAAGACTCACCGTCACCATGTGACTACCAAAACCCGTGTACACCGGTTTGTCAATGAGGTCGTCGGTCGGTGGGAGGCGAATGGTCTTGTGACCCTGAATTGAACGAATAAACTCGCCACACGCCTCCTCATCTTGGATGATATGCCGATCCCCTCATCTGTATCTATAATCAAAGTCATAATTATCAGGCATAACCACAAGAGTCCCCTTAGTCTCAAAAGTCTTCTCAGCAATGGTCTCTTCATCAACCGTCTCCACACCAGCAAGCCCGACCTCGTCAGCAGCGTCAACTAGGGTAGCTTTGTCAACACCTCTCTCCCTTTTTTCCCCTCTTGCTCTCTTACCAGCAGCACCGCTACAACATTCAAGAAGAAAGTAAGCTTCTTTTCACAAGAAAAGGAAGAAGAGAATTTACCAAAGAATAATGAATCTCACCTACAACCAGCTGTCTCATCCCGACTCCTTTTCTTTAACACATCCGGACCCTTCTTCAATTGGACGACCTTCCGCGTCACCACATCGCCATCGACCCCCCTTCTACTTCCCTCTACTGCCGACCTTTTCCCCTTCGCCTTTTCAATCCGAGATGTAATCAAAGTCGGGTCAACAGCAATAGTAGGCGACACTGAATGAACAGGAACCGCGTCAACAACGTAGACGTCAAGGTTGAGACTTGGACGACCCATTTCTCCCTCTTCCTCAACCGGTAAAATAACTCTCTTCCTCGATCTCGGTTTTCGCTCCTTGATCTCTTTAAAGGTGTATGCTCTAAGTCGGGGAAGAGGCAGCTCGTAATCGCCTGTCCCAAAAAAAAATAAAAAAATGACTCACCTGTGGTTACCCTACGACTGCACCGTTGAATTCATTGCTCAATAAACTCGCCCCACCTCTGGTACCCCAACTTCTTCAAATCCGCCAGCACATGAACGACTTCTTTAAGACGATCATATGACACCTCGATCGGGTGCTCTACAAAACAAAATAAAAAAGAAACGTGTTTTGGACCGGGACAAACATAAACAAAAAGTAGCAAGAAAGGAAGAGAAGATACCTCGCTAAGTCGGCTCAGTCAACCCGATCAAAATTTCCTCCAAGTCAAACCAGTTTTGGTTCGGGAATTTATGTTTGGGTCGGCGTTTTCCGCCAACCAAAAACCCGACCCAATCTCTATCAAGCAACGACGACCCAATCTCTATCAAGCAACCCCGACTCAAATCTAATCAGAAAATACCGACCCAAAACACGTTGAACGCCAACCTTCTTCAAACGAACCAAACTCCGACTCTAATCTCACCGACGCCGACCCAAAAACCCGATGCAATCGAAACAAAACCCGACAGGAATATCAAACACCGACGCCGACCCAAAAACCCGATGCAATCGAAACAAAACCCGACCGGAATATCAAACAACGACGCCGACCAAATCACGCAGCGATCCCTACCCAATATCTTTGTGCCATCAACAAGAACAATACCGCAACAACGAAATCAAACCCGGTCAATCCCACGATGAGGCTTGAAATCGGAGAAGAGACGAGGTGTGCGTTCAAGGAAGCAAGTGATCGACGAGGGAGCAAGATTTAGGGTCGGCGACGCGCAAAAACCAAAGAAAAATAATAAAGAGATGAAGAAATTCTTTACCTATGAGTGTCGGCAAGAGGAGAAGCAAAAGAGGAGAAAGAAGGAAAAATAAGAGTATTTATAAAGATGTGAAAATCAGGTCACTATTTACAAATAACAAGGATTTCAGTCGGACTTTATTCTTTATGGACCGGCCAACTACTCAGTAAACGCGACCCGCTACAGACTTGGGGGGGGGGCGGACTACTGTTTGATATACATCTGGGCCTCCCAGATTTACCTTCGGCCCATCAGAAGAATAAATCTTAAAGCCCATCAGAACAACCAAGTTCAAGGCCCAACTCATCAAAGGGTTAACTAAAGTGCTTTAGTTGTGTAGTTACTTTATGTAAACCATAGTTCATATTTAACTATAAGTATGTACTATATATAGTGGTCACATCACTTGATGGGACAACTCATGCAATATTATTCAGAGTAATTCCGATCACTTTCGAGTATTTTTCACCCGCGTTATTTTACGTTTATTTCTCGACCCGGTTCGTTCTAATTAACAGAAGTCTCGACCCTTCTTTCTACTTAACACATTTTCCTCCACCCGACTTTGGAAACAACACTATGAACTTTTGAAAGAGAAGACGCTCAAAATTATATGGAATAAATGTCTTCCTTAAGTGTTTTTTGAGCTTTTCCCATGATTCCAGTTTGTTTTTCCCTCGTCGTGAGCGGTTCAGTTTGAATTGTTGCCACCATGAAGCTGCGTGGCCCCGAAATCTTGTTGTCACTACCGAAACACGTTTGTTTTCTGGAACGTTTTTAAAATCCAAATATTCATCCACCGTTACGAACCAGTCAAGCAATTCTTCTGGTTGAGATCCTCCATGATATTCTGGAATGTCAATTTTGATTCCATATGACCATCGGTTGTCATCTTCACCACGTCGAGCTAGACGCTGTTGATTGTTGCGGTGTGGTCTTGGAAAATTAGCCTCACCGTCGAAGTTCTCGTTGTCAGAGATAGCATCGTTACCTGCATCAACAACATGGTTTTGGCGAGGATTGCGACCACGAGCTGCATCGTTCGCCTCAATTAGACCATTCATGGCCACATGAATTGAATTAGCAATCGCTGTCTGCATAGTTAGCTGGAATTCTTCAAACATCTCACGAAGGGAGGTAATATCAGTTGCGGGTTGTTTGTCTGGTCGAGGAGCCATAGTCACAGATTCGATTTCCTTGATCGAGAAATCAAGTCCCTAGTCTGATACCAACTGATGGAGAGCGGAAGCCGATAACACAAAGATAACGTTGAATTCTTAGAATACCCGTTAGCTAAGCCTTCACAAAACCGTTGAATTCTCAAAGAATGCCCGGATTTATGGAAACACAAAGAGATTTCTCTGAAAAGAGTTCTTATTCAAAATCAAAGTTGAAAATAAACAAGAAGCTAGGTTCTCTTTATAGAGATCTTGATCCTCTGTTCTTTAAGGGAAAAGGAAAACCAAACAAAGAAAAGTTAAACCCTCACTAAAAAGAAAAACACAAAAGATTATTACCTAAACTCCTAAAAGAAAGAGGAAAATAAGCTTAAACAATTAACGCCAAAAACAAAAGGAAAACAGAGCATCTTTGTGAAACAAAAGGAAAAACAGAGTATCTTTGTCTCTTGTCTCTTGTGCTGCATCACTTCCCATACTCACTATTAGGGAAACACATCTCCAAAGGCTGCATTGATTCATATACTATCTTTGTATCTTACAATTCAAATCACAATATCCACATACAATTTTACACAAGAGAAATAGCATTGAGATGTTTGAAGTACATGGAGATGTTCGAAGTACATGGAGATGTTCGAAATACATACCATTGCAACATGTTGTTCCACTGTCGTTGTTGGTTGTGAATCATACGCGGTTCCTCCAACTACTCCCTTATCAGACCCCCCATCGTCTTCCTTATCAGACGGACTCTTATCAGACCCACCATTGTTTTCTTCTTCTTCGTCCTCTCCATTATCAGACCCCCCCTCCCAAACATCGTCTTCCTCCAAGGATTCTTCTTCTTCTTTTTCTTCCTCTCCATCGTCTTCCTCCAAGGATTCTTCTTCCTCTCCATCGTCTTCCTCCAAGGATTCTTCTTCCTTTCCATCGTCTTCCTCTTCTTCTTCTTCTTCCTCTCCATCGTCTTCTTCTTCCTCTCCATCTTGTTCTTCTTCTTCTTCTTCTTCTTCCTACTCTACATCGTCTTCCTCTCCCTTGTCAGACCCACCATCGTCTTTTTCAACTTCTTCTTCTTCCTTATCTTCCACCGGTGGGTTGGGTTCCGGTGATACTGTAGGAGGATCGACTGTCGGAATCGATTTGTTCGACTTCTTCTTCGTCTTCTTCGGCGGTCCGATATATGTCTTCACCATTGTATAGATCTTGATTTTTGTGACTCTTCAACGCAGTTAGCCGAGTTTTGAACAGTTTTGATATGACGAGGGAGATCGAAAGTTTCAAAATTGAGAGAGATTTGAAATTGTTATGGATTTCAAAAGCAATTGGGGATTTCTGTATTGAATTTGGATAGATCCGAATGGGTCGAAAAAGTCGGGTGGATAGGGTTAGTTGGGTCGCTATTACGTGACTTCGCCTTGGTCAAAGAGTAATTTACTCTGAAAACGGTCGGATTAAAATAATCATAATAAGATGGGCGTATATGGGCCGTTGACTTACCTGAAAGGAGCATTTGAGACATTGACTCCTTCAGTACCCAACCAAAAGTACCCTAATAACCAATCCAACAAACCTTAAATACATTATAACTCGTCACGTACTAGTCAAAATACAATAACATGAGTCATGACCCATAGTGTACAACGACTTATTTCATCCCGAACCCAATGACATCAAACATTGGTATGCTCCTGATTTTCAAGCGGTATACAGATTACAAAATCCATTATCAAATACTCATAATTTAACTATGTTGCATGGGATCGAAAACGGGTACGTGAAAGCGAAACCTTTGAAAATGCGAAAAGAATTTTTTCGAAATAATTAAGAAGCGCGTACGTGTTGGAATCGCGAAACTATATGTGTATATATATATAGATATAATATAAAAATACTTATCATTCAAAATTAAATCATACTCCTTCTGTTCTTTTTTGTTTGATGTTTAAGGTATCTACACACAAACAAAACATGTTTTATCATCTTTTCCAAAAAAAATCAACCAATAAAAAAACAATCTGCAGAATTTAAAAAGTCAAAAACTCAAAATCATAATTAATTTTATATAGAAAATTGAAAACATCAATCTAAACAAAACAAAAAAATCACTGTAAAACATCAATCTATAGAGAATGGAGGGAGTATTAATTATTTGAAAGTTTGGAGTAGAAATCTAATACAGTAGAACCTCGATAAATTAATATTCGATAAATTAATAAACACCATAAATTAATAAATTATCCCGGTCCCGAGTCGGGCCAATGTAAAAATCAACTCAATTTGATAAAATAATAAGATAATAATTTTTTTGAAACTCCTATGTAAAATATGGTCCCAATAATAGTATAAATTAATAATCATATATAATTATGTATATATATATATGATAATGTACTAAACATGGTTTTAGTGATTTTTTTTTAACTTAAAAATGAAAATCTCATTAGACCTTATCTTTTAATTTAAGTGTTACATCAAAAACTTTTATAATTGTTTTTTCGATCTTTACCATAAACTTGTAAAAATTATAGGCAAAATAATTGATTCTTTATAATAACGCTTTATAAATGTATTCATCGATATTAGGGATAATAACTATGATTTTTTCTAAATTTTATACATAGTATACCATTTTAGTTTGATCGTCTATTATAATAATATCATCCACTCTATTGCGATAATCAAAAATTTTAATCAAAATTTCATCAATTTGCAAATAGATTCATTAAATTTCATAATATAACATTATTCGGAAAAAAAAATTAAGAAGAATCTTACCTAAAATGGATTTCTCTGTATAAATTAATAATTATTAATTTATCGATAAAATAATATTCTCTCTAAATTAATAAATTATCTCGGTCCCAACATTATTAATTTATAGAGGTTTTACTGTATATGCAAATATTAAATAACCTAATTAGAAAAAACAGACAATAATGCTAAAAATCAATGATTTGAAATCATCCTTTCTACTCGTTTTCATTTGCTCTATCAAACAAAACCGTTTTCAACTCTGGTTTGTCTAGTGAAAAAATTTCGAATTTAATTTTTTTAAGACAAGTCTCATCCTAAGAATGAAATTGGTTACCTCCAATGTTTTTAAAACCGAACCGGACCGGCGGTTGAACCGGGTTCAACCGCGAACCGGTCACATGTCCGGTTTGGGTCAATATAATAACCCAAATGTAGTTGAACCGGCTATCGAACCGGGTCGGACCGGCAAAAAACCGGCGAACCGGCGAACCGGTTGACCCGGATCAAACCGGGTTCAACTGTTTTTTAATGAAAAAAACATATTTTTATTTCATTTCTTTAATTAATATGTTTATCAAAATTAAAATTAGAAAAATAAGGTTTATAGATAATGAAATAGTAATAAAGGTTTAACATTTTCTCTAATATAATCACATTTAGTGAAAAGAAAAAAACATTTTCCAAATAATTATAAATTTTTTTAAATTTTTAGACAAAAAAGATTAGTTATGTATTTACGTATCATCATTTTCTTATTTAATTTTGTTATAGCTATTTAAGTTTTTTTATTTTTCTAAATATTTGTACTAAACTTAATATTTTATTTGATATTTGGATAGTTATGCAAATATATATAAAGAACAAATTTTATATGCTAAATATTTTTAAAATATTATTGAACCCGGTTGAACCGGTTAGATCCGGTCGGACCATATTAACCCACGACAAAAAAAAATCCGATTCGGTCGCCGGTCCGATTTAAAAACATCGGTTACCTCCAACAACCCGCATATAATTGATTGATCACCTCTAACATTCTTATTTCTTTAAAAAAATTCTGCGATTCAGCAGCGATTTCAAGAGATTCTAATTCCGAAGCGTGATAAAATAGAATTTCCATGCAAAACAGTAATTTAAAGAGTGGATTGAAAAAATCTCGTTCTATTTCCTCTAGACTGTGTAGAACTGATATAACGTATCAATAACAATAACAACAATTAATGGTAAACGGACCTCTCCCTCTATTTCTCTCCCACACGCACACAAAACTGCTGAGTCTTGATTAGTCTTTCATTTCAAGATGAAGAAGCTTCTGCTTCTTCTTCTTCTGCGCTTCCTTGTGCAGTGGCTTCTTCTCCTTCAGCTTCACTGGGCTTCTCTGGTCCGGGTCCAGCTGATACTTTCACCATTGAAGGACGTAAAAGCCTTTCGCCAAGCACAAAACCTTTCCTGTATTCTTCAAGTACTATACCCTCTTCGTATTCTGCGGAGTCCTCTCTCATTATTGCCTCATGAAGCTTTTACATATCAAAGAGAAAAAGCAAAAGCATAAAAGAGATGTCAGCTGTTAGAAATTTGGAGAGACCAACAAACAAAGGCATTAGGTAAAGTTAACTACCAACTCACTGAAACTAACAACTCGGTAAAGTCTCTATTACTTTACTGATATGCTTAGTACTAGACACATGAGCGTTTATGTTTTGTCAAACTTTGTGATAACCAAAAGGCATCTCACTAGGATAAGGAATCCTAGGCCCCATTTATTCATCCATCTAGCCATCTTTCAAAGTAACAACCGCAACTACGTTTTGCTCAAGATTATTCCGGCTACACTATACCTAATCCCTAACAGTTTTGATTTTAAAGATCACCTCCATAGTTAAAGATCAACACCACCGGCAAGCAGAGCAACAAATATACATTTCTTGATCGCACAAAAGAAGAAAGATATGTAGTAACTTACCATTGGATCAAACTGTTTGCCGACTGTCTCCACATGGACAACACCAAGGGAGCCCATAATTTCTACAAACTGTTTGTATATGCTCTGGTAGCTGTTAGTGACTTTCTCTTCTCCTTCAGTCTCCACCTTAATTTGAGATTTAGCTCTTTCGAAATTATCCAAAACAGCAAGTAGATTCTCTACAACCTCTCCTTGAGCATTTGAAACAAGGTTGAGCCTTTCCCTCTCTGTCCTCTTCCTGAAGTTGTCGAAATCTGCACTGATTCTTATCAGCCGGTCCCTCTCCACGGATAACTCATCAGATAAAGACGCTACTTTATTCTCAAGCTGAATTTTTTCATCTTCAATGGACTTTAAAGATGCTTCTATCTCAGCAATCTTCCCTTCATTGTTCTCTGCTAAAGCTTCTTTATATAAATTCAACAATGCTGTGATAACCGCTGCTTCCTCCTCCTCAACTTCACTCCCTTCAACACCATCAGTCTCCTGGTCCATTAAACATCACATATTAACTAATGCTAAGTTAAGACAAACAGAATCTCGTATACACAAGACTGACACAAACTAATAGCATACTTGGCAACATCGAAATCACCATTTCAAGGCTCAATAGACTGAATACGAATCCTATTCATTGCTCTTACACATCCTTCAAAGTACAATATGATCAACAAAGCTTGAAACTTTAAGCAAATCCTAAATTACCATATCCCAAGTTCTCAAATTTCAACAATAAAAACTCATAATAAGATTCTTGATAGTACACAAGTATCCCAATTTCGAAACCCTAAACCTAATCACCCAATTAGCACTAAAGAGTAGATGCAATAGAGAAACCTGGATTTCGGGTTCGCTAGATTCAACTTCCGTCTCCGTCGTCTCTGCTTCTCCAGAAGCAAACGGTACAAGGTTTAGTAACCGGAGAGGATGGTGACCGGAGACTAACCGGAGAGAAGCTCGGCGAGAGAGTGAGACGCTGGCGTTTCTTACTCCGGCGAAGGAGACGCAAAACGGCTTAACGGGTACAGAGGGAGTATGAAGAAGAGTGGGAATGAGATGTAAAGACGGCGTTTTGAGTAGACCGGCCATTGGAGAGTTCGGAGAGAGAGAGAGAGTGGCGGAGAGGGATAAGGAAGAGAGAGAGAGAGAGAGAGAGAGAGAGAGCACTTTTCTGCTTCTCCTAATTATCTCTTTTCTTATGTTTAAGTTTTCTAAACCGTTGGATGTAGTTTTTTTAGTATGTTGATCGGACGGTCCTTGTTTAACGGAACTGTGTAGGAAGTTCCTAGATTTGTCGTTAGACAGAACGTTCTAGAACTTTGTATAATAATTTTATGATCTACAAGTATATTAAAGTTTTGAATAATGATAGTGTAAAACGGTTTATATTAGTAACAAAAATATGCATGTACATAAGTAAAGATTTGTGTTATTGTTTAGTGTAGGATTAGACGGAATTAAAATTGAAATGTCAAACATGCACGAGCTTGCGTTTTAGCTCAGATCCAATTACCACTATGCGCATTTGTAGGTTTTGTTTCTAACCATTGATGTCTTTGTTTTTTTTGCTAAACTAACTAACAATCGATGCCTGAACTAGGCACGATGCTGTTTTTGTTTTGCCAACATTTTCACAAATATGTAATCTTATTATATAAAGTAGAGTTTGTCAAAATTATAACTCATAAGATCGCGACATGTGTCTATTATCGATGAAGATGATGACACATGTTAAATATTCTATTTTAAATCAAGCAATTATAAAAATAAAGATATCATTATGTTAAACCAATAAAATAAAGATACATTAACATTTTTCTTATTGTTTCATTAGCATATTTCTAAAAGTCAAACCAAATATTATGTAAAGTTGTTAAAAAGAAAAACAAAATATAAATATCATTATATTAAACAAAATAATTGTTACATCACAAAAATGAAATTTTATATATAAAAACAAAAAATGTTAAATCATAAATTATTTTAAAAGAAAAAGTAAACCTACATTCAACCTTATAAATGTTAAACCATAAATTATTTAAAAAGGAAAAGTAAACATACGTTCAACCATCCAAAAATGTTATTACTTCAGAAAAGGTAAATCCAAAAACTATATAATAACACACACCTTCCACAATTTAACATACACCCCCAAATCCTTAATTTTCTTTGCAAATCATGAATACGACATTCCCACAAATCAGTTAAAACTATTTAATTTTCGATAAATTAGATCGAAATCGTGTTTACCGTCGAACTATTGCATGTATTTTTCGAAAGTGGGATGCTAGAAATCTTAAAGCAAACAACGTAATATGAGAATGAAAGTTCTTCTACTTGATGAAAAGGTTAGTATATCAAATTTTAAAATTTTCGACTTATTCAACACTTACCATACTTTATTCATGTTGTAAAAAGGAAATTTATACACCTAACATAAAATGGCAAATTTACAAAATAGATTAGTAATATATTATAATTTTATTTTTTATCGTTCATAAATTCCATTTTGTGTAAACAAAAGAAATTGTAAACTATAAAATTTAAAATGTAAAGATTATATATCACTAGAAAAAAGAAGGAAAAGTATAAAGAGTAAAAAACATCAAGTTTAGAATATAATCAATACGTAATGTATAGATATATTAACGGGATTTTAATTTAAAATATAATTATATGGGTATAACTATATAAATTATCAATTTAATATGTAATACCCGCATATTATGAGGATCCTAATCTAGTGTTGTATAAAATCTTATTTCACAACTTGGGTTTAGCTATTTACAAAGGGCCTCCGTGGAAGCAAGCCCAAAAAGATGTATTTTATTTCTAGTAGTATAAATAAATGAAAGTCAATATGAGAGATTGAGAGTGTTTGTGTTGACCAGAAAAAAAAAGATTAATGAGAATATCAATGTTTGGTATGTTTGCCATATTTCTTTGTGGACATATTTAGTAGCTTTCTGAATTAGTTCTGTTTTGTATAAATATGTAATGTCTAGAAAAAACCTAACTGTTTTTAGTTTGTTTGGGAGCCAAACTCTAATTTTAGTTTTATTATTAGAAAAATATTAGAAAATTTGAAATGAAGTGTAAACAATGTCAGAGAAATCTGGCGGAATTATAGAATATGGTAAAA
The DNA here is from genome assembly GCA_900128785.1 of Arabis alpina. Taxonomy (NCBI): domain Eukaryota; kingdom Viridiplantae; phylum Streptophyta; class Magnoliopsida; order Brassicales; family Brassicaceae; genus Arabis; species Arabis alpina. The sequence continues at coordinate 14,533,099 of LT669795.1, forward strand.
AAAATTAGTGAATTTTTGCAAAATTTGATGGAATAACTTTAAATTTAAATGGTAATAGCGAAATCTGGCGAAATTTTTGAAAATAAATAAATTAATTAAAATTCTGAAAGCATCAATAAAAATTATGTTTGTTGAAGTGAAATATTTATGTTTATAAATGTATTAAAGTTTAGAAATAATAATATTTTATTAACTTTTTCTAAACCCAATTGATTTCATCATTAGTTTTTTTTCTTTAGCAAAACTTACAAGTTTTTTATTATTCACTACCAAAATGAGTAATTTTAAAAAATTATTCATTTATAATATTTGTAATTTCATTTTTAGTTCATACATGTAACTCCACAAAATTAATAAGTATTCAATTCCTAACATTATTTGTCAATTTCTAATTTTATTCCTGACATTATTAATAACTATATCTACTTAAAGAAGTGGAGAACCATATCAAAACAAGATAATTCCAATTGTCTGGTTTATAAGTAGGTTGAGGATAAACGAACCTGAATAACCGAATCTAGAATCGATCCGAAAAATCAGATTAGATCGGGTATGTGTACATATGTTTTATTTTATTAAGTATGCTATAGTAATATCTGTTGGTACAGATTCAAGAACATGTTCCTATCCGAGACTCGATCGGATACACGAGTCTACCTGAATAAAGGTGTATTAATGAGATAAGTTAATGTTCTTTGTATTTTTAATGTTTGATTTGCTACAAATGAATTCATATGTCTCAAACTGCATCTTTCTTTTGTCCTATTTTCAAGTCGTTTGAAATTTGAATTTGGTATTTCAAATATTTGTGTTTTTTTTCTCAAATTTTTTTTTCATTTTACATGTTATCTTTGTAGATTTCGGATAAGAAAATAATTTCAGGTACAACTGAACCTAAAAAATATGGAACTGAACTTGTACTCAAAACTTCCGGATACTTATAGGTACAATCAACCGTGACCCAACCCGAGCTTGTACCGTAAGAATCAAACCTGAAACCGACCTGAAACATTACAAATACAGACATGGATTTAAATTTTCTATATCCGACAGATATTGTACCTGATAGAACCCGACCCGGATATCCATATGGCCGTGCCTACTTATAAGTCATATGAATTGGCTAAACAATAACAAATTTACTGACAAAATATGAAAATAAAATAAAAAGTTAATAATCAATGCCGAAGATCAAGCATTTTCTCTGGAAAGCAGCGGTGGGAGCACTCTTGGTAGGGGTCCACGTCGTAAATAGAGGTATATAAACCGATAATCATTGCAAAAGATGTAGAGAAGTGGAAAAAATCACGCATGTCCTTTGAGATTGCGAGTTTGCTCGGCGAGTCTGGTTCTCGGCCCCCTCATGGGCACTGCTTGGCTTACATCGGTTCATATCTTGGAGTTCCTCTTCCACATCCAGAAAATGTGATGCCTCCCGCCTACATGTATTAGTGAAGCTAATCTTCAATCAAGGATATGTTGGAACATGTGGACCGCGCGTAATCAATTAATTTTTTGGAAAAAGTTCTCGAGGAAAGGACATTATTCTTAAAGCCACTTATGCAGCTAAAGAATGGCAATACGCTCAAGCTCTGAACCAGAAACCACATGCGGTAGAGGAGCACCAACATACAATATTCCAAGCTCTGAACTCGATCCCATTTTGTTTTGTTGATGCATCTTGGCAGGCTGACTACCGGAGTTGTGTACTTGGCGTTTAACTCCACCACCCTGGTGGACAAAAAATAGAGAATCATGCCCATCGACGTCATGTTATGTATGCGCTTCTACATGAAGCATGGGCAATTATTTTGCTCTCGGACTCTTTGTCCGTCGTCAATCTCCTTAACTCTCACGGCTTTCACACATAGGTCCACGCCATTGTAAACGATATTCGCCATATGGTAATATCCTTCTCTTCGATATTTTTTCGATTCATCCCTCGAACTACATATTCGATTTCTAAATAAGCTTTACAAACTTTGTTAAACTTTTGATTTGCGTTATATATCAATTTTAAATTTATTTCTAGATGAAATTTTTTTTTTTTATTATTACAAATAAATTAGCATTAAGTGTGATGAAATTTGATGTGATGAAATTTGACAACATTAATTGAATTTATTTTTGGTAAATTAGTCAAATTTAATTTTCTCTTTTCTCTTTGTTAGTTACCTAATTTTCTAATTACACATGTTACTTTATTAATTTACATGCAAAACATATTATTCCACCTAATTTTCCTAATTATTATTATAATAAAAATAATAATGATCATAACATATTATATGCAGTGAAGTCTATATAAGCTTTTTTTTTTTTTTTTTTTTTTTGCTTAAGAGGGAGTTTCTTCTTCACCAGAGCCTCTTTTTCTTTAACTCTCTAATGGTCTCTGTGATCATGATTCCTTTGAATTTCCCAGAAAAGTGTGTGTCACTAATCAACGGCGCTCCTAGTTGAGCCGTTTTCTTTCTTTTGGACCTTCTCGACGATCTTCTCTGCATCGTTTTCAGGTTCATGGACGAAGTTATGGAAGGTAAACTAGAGTCTTGTCACTGTAATTATAAACCCTCAAGAGACAACATATTTCGCCGGATACGAGTTTCTTTCAGTCCATCAACATTTGTCGGAGACTCTTTACTGGAGGAGAAACATTTTCCGACAAGCCGGTTTTCTCCGGTTCGCGAAAAAACTCCCTGAGTCTGAGATCACCAAAAAATTGACATCGTTACTTTCCTGAGAAAGTTCCTTTTTCCCCAGAGAATGAAGAAAGTCCCTCGTGAAATTGCAAATCGGTGGTCTGATTTTTCATATATCCTTTTAATTTATTAGATCTCGAAAATGATAGTTATTGTTATAATTAAAACCTCATTCTTTCTCTTTTTTTTATTTGATCAGATTTGTTGATGAGTAACAAACCTGTAGAGAACGTTATTTTCATACACGGATTCATGGCATCTTCTTCGTTTTGGACCAACACAATGTTCAAAAATCTACCAGAAACCACCGCAAAAACTAACTACAGACTCTTCGCGGTGGATCTTTTCGGAATTTGGGGACAGTCCGAAACCTAGAGACAGTCAATATTCATTGAAAGAACATGTCAAAATGATCGAGAAATCGGTAATTTTACCAAATAATCTGACTTCATTCCATGTTGTAGCACACTCCATGGGATGCATAATTGCAGTAGTCTTAGCTGCAAAATTTTCCGGTCGTGTCATGTCAAGTCCGTGGCTTCAGTAGCTCCGGTGAGTTTTCCAATCATAAAATCTGATTCTTCTAAATCAAAACAATTTTTTTACTAAAGTTTGCTTGTAAATGTTGGTTTTTTAGCCTGACTTTGCTGATTCAAAAGTTGGAGCAAGTTGTGAGGCTCTTGATGTAATCGCGGAGAAAAAACTTTGGCCGCTGACTTCATTTTTCACCGCAATGATGGCTTGGTACGAGCACATTGGCCGTGGAGTTTGCTTGGTCGTTTGTAGGCACCACGGTACATGAGAGAGGATCATCAAAATTGTAACTTGGAGAAGGTATTATTTAACTTGGTCTTTAATGTTATTACAAAATTTACGTAAAATTACCGTTTCACTTTCTAATTTATCCATTCGAATTGAAGTTAATAGCATTTAACCTTTGACTAAAAATTGGTGAACTCAGACAGGTTAGATTTGACATTGCAACTAATTCATTAAAGTAGGTAACAATCCTACTACATACTAGTCTTGTTTGATACCGAAGATGTCACTACAATATTTTTCAAATAAAAAAAAATCCATTCTTAATGCAACATGCAAGTAGATATAATCTTCAATATAATTATATAAATTTGCGTGTGAAAATATGACAATCATAATGATACTCAGTGAAATGTTAGTTTTTATACAGGTAGACCAAGACTATTGTTTGCCTAATATGTATACCGATTTTAAATACTCTTGTTTTTCTTCGATTTTTAGGAAACTATAACGGCGGTAATGCAATTGACGAAGCATATCCATCAATCGGCGTGGCACAGCATGCACAATGTGATATGTGGAGGAGCTAAATTCACAGACAAACACCTCGAAACTTTGATAAATTCTGGTGTCAAAATCAATGTGGTGCAAGGGGATAGAGATGCAATTGTTCCTATTGATTGTCTATGGAATATGAAGGCTAAGTTTCCGGCGGTTGAAGTCGAGGTTATCCCCGGGACTGATCATAATACGGTCATTATGAGTAGGAAAGAGGTCTTTGTTGCAAAACTTGTAACTTTGTGGGCTTCTAATGAAAAGAAAAAAGAGTAAGGGTAAGTGACAAAAAACATCAGAACATGAATTTGAGTTGTTATCTCGTGTGGTTTTTTACTTTGATATGTCATTGTTGACAAATTAAGAAAGGAAAGAAGTAAGAAAAATTTAGTTAATAGAATTTATCAAACATTATCTGTTCTACCTTCCTCAGATCGCTGATCTTATAATGCCATTAGTGAACATCAAGTCTCTGTTTGAGTCCATTTATAAATCGAAATTATCGGATTGTAGCATTCAATAATCTAGAACTAGATTGCATTTTCAGATTAACTGAGGAATAATCAGTTTGGAAAGCCGGCCATTTTATAGGGGGAATATAGCCCGCATGATAGTTGGGTTTTTAATGCCCTTCAATCCGTACACTTGTTTTGTGGTTTATCTAAATTTCTTGAGTATGAAACTAATCAAGAGAGAAAAGAAAACAACCTACAACTAGGAAAATCTAAAATTTTGAATGAAATGAAACCCAAAACAAGGAAAAAATATTAGAAACAAGAAAAACTATATTTCTTAAAAAAATCCTGAGTAAGAAATGTCATCTACTCTTTCTTTCTTATTCGATACGGAGTTTATTAGTGATGCCAGATTCAATGAATCGTTGAATCAAATCAAGTAATCAATCAATATAGAAAGGTAAACCCATTAAAAAGATCAGCTTAATAAACTGATATTAGTATTGCCTTAAATAAATATAAATCTGCCGATAATTATAGCTGAGACTTTTGTTTTAATTTGACTTGTACGAAATGCATAGATGCAGCAGCCCGAACAGAATTTTGCAATTGATTGCACAGTAAATTTTCAGCATATTTATTGACCTTTCTGGTCAAACGTATGCATTTCTTGAACATTAAGTACCCGTAAACATTGTGACAAAAACATAATACTATAAAAAAGTACCCTAAAACATTTTGGGGTACCCAACCTTTTGAGAATCTCGTTCAACATCTCCATGTAATTACGAAACTGGAGATACCAAAGAAAAAGTCAAATTTTAAAAGAATGTTGTGACCTCAATTTCGTAACTCTTTCAAATTATAAAACCTTATATAAAGACAATTCATGGCTCTAACTTCATTTAATTTCTCAACAATAATTCCTACATAAGTTTAAAAAAATAAAAATTCTTACATACATAGTTTCAACTCAAGCAATGACTAAGGCAAAGTTTTTGATTTTGGGTTTAATTTTAATGCTTTCCATTGTAAACTTTATATCGGCGGATGGACCGATATGTCCTTCCACATCAACATCTTTCAATCGGGCTAGTTTCCCTAAAGGTTTCATTTTCGGAGCTGCTTCTGCCGCATTTCAGGTATTGTAGAAAGGCATATCATGGCGAATAGCATGAAAATATAGTTTACTTACGTAGATCAACGCAAATCTGCGCATATAATATGTAATATTTTTGTTGTAGTATGAAGGGGCAGTCCAAGAAGGATGCAGAGGTCCAAGTATGTGGGATTACTACACTTTAAAGCATCCAGGTATTTACTTCTATTTATCTATTAATCATAATTAATTTTACACTTTTATTCTACATATATCAAACCCTACATTTGTAACGATAATAGAGAGAACAAACAATGATAACGCCATTGAAGCTGTTGATTTCTACCATCGTTACAAGGTATCTAAATATGATTACATAATTTTCATAAGTGTTACACACATACAATCTCAAAACAAGTTTATTTTTATGTGTTGTAGGAAGATATTCAGTTACTGAAGATACTAAACATGGAGGGTTTTAGGTTCTCTTTTTCATGGCCCCGAATATTTCCTCGTGAGTATAGACATCAAAATATTTAATTAATTATCACAAGTAGTATACACATAAACTAATTTCTATGGTAATATCTTTCAAAATGAAAATAAATAATTAGATGGGAGAAAGAATAAGGGCATTAGCAAAGTGGGAGTCATGTTTTACCATGATCTCATAGACGACCTTCTTGCAAATGGTAATGATTTTTTTTCCGTGATACGTTATCAGTTTTATTATGTCACCCAAAAAAAGAGAGCTTACGTTGCTTTATACTGTGGCATAAATATATATTCAGGCATAACTCCTCTAGCTACGGTCTTCCATTGGGACATTCCTCAAGATTTAGAGGATGAATACGGCGGTTTTCTAAGCGAACGTGTCATGTAAGTTGTTCTCTTTTTTTTTTTTCAAAACCGAGAAGTAATAGCTAAATCACATAAATTATAATAAAACATAGCCTACTTGTACATACATGCTCATCTAGAGATGATTTTGTCGAGTTTGCCAACTTCACGTTCCACGAGTACGGCCACAAAGTGAAGAAGTGGATCACATTCAATGAGCCATGGGTGTTTAGCAGAGCCGGTTACGACATTGGTAAGAAAGCGCCCGGACGTTGCTCCAACTATATTAACAAGTCTTGTCTAGGAGGCAACTCCGGACACGAGCTTTACATTGTTAGCCACAATTTACTCTTGGCTCATGCTGAAGCCGTTCAAGAGTTTAGGAAATGCGCAAAGGTATATATATTATATATACATAATTTTGTGTGTGTTAATTAGACATAAATGTTTTTCTTTACTTTTGAATGGAGCCGGGTGCTTTCAAAGTATACTAATCACTACATATAGCTGATTTTTACCGTTCCAATATTCATAAAGCGGTTTCACACTCTTAAATTTAGACCACGATCTTTTATTATTTTGGATTAAATCTATTGATACATCTAATGCTTTTCGGATATCCCTCCTAACCAAATATTTATCATATACATAGTGCCAAAGTGGAAAGATCGGAATCTCCCATAATCCTTTTTGGTTTGAGCCTCACACTCTCAAGTCTAGTCCACATGCTAATGCTTCCGTGGAACGAGCCCTAGAGTTCATGTTGGGCTGGTAATTTACAATTATCGCTAATGATACAAGATGCTACCAAAACTGATGGTTTTGTTGAAGTATGTAATTTTTTTCATATGCAGGCACATGAATCCAACAGCGTATGGTGATTATCCACAGATAATGAAGGACCAAGTCGGAGACCGGTTGCCTAAATTCACAGAAGATCAAAAGCAGAAACTGAAGATGTCATATGATTATGTGGGAATTAATTATTATACAGCCACCTTCGCTGCTTATAATGGACTCATTGATCCCTCAAAGCCAAGTTGGGAATCTGACTCTCTTGTTAAGTGGGAACGTAAGTTACTTTTTAAATAGGGGTTACTAATTGAAAAGGGTTTCCGTTACAAATTTGAATACATATTAATATCAAGAAATAACATCTATCAATATGCAATTTCTGCTCACCTTTTTCTCTTTCTTTGTATCTGATGGTTTTGGTTTTTCAGCCAAGAATATGCTAGGCTACAACATCGGTAGCAAGGTAAATTAAATTTCTCCCCAAAAATTTAGAAACAAATAATTCCATTAAATAGAAAGGCATATTTTAAGATTCATTTTTATAACACATTTTATTTTATTGAAATTAACGCCAGCGGAATTCTATAAAATAACGCAACCTGAATATCTAATACACCATTCTATAAGGTTTATATGGTTTTTTTTTTTGAAATTAGGTTTTATGGTTATTATCCTCAATTCTTATTAGGGTTTAGAAGTTATAATCTTCGAAACATGTGATAAAGCATCTAGAGTTGCTAAGCATGATTAAAATTTCAATGGAAATACTTGAATTAGATAGATAACTAGGCAAAAACATGCGCCATGCGCATGACAGTGTTTGATTTTGATATATATGAATAAAAAATCATCAATTTTGGATACGATTGTAATAACTAAATTAAAATATGAAGATTTTTGTTTTTAGTCGATAGCCTTTGAAATTAATAAAAAAAATATGAAGATATATACTTTAAAACCATATAAGAAAACCAAAAAAAAATAAACACATTATTAAACAAATATAATATGATAGGGAACATATAATTAGAGTAAAACACTACTCTACAGATCGGATAAGCAAGATAATACACTATAGTCATATAACTAATTTATCATTTGTTACTTACTCTCATGGTTTCTTCATCGTTTTCTCTTACTTCTAGCCGCCTCTCTTTCTCTCCACCACTCTCTTTCTCGCCGATGTTTTCTTCTTCACTCAAATCGTTAGCATACACTAACAAACCTTATACCATAATTTAATTTGATTAGATACAAATACATAATTCGAGAAACCAAAATCAAACTGAAAATCTGATGGTCCAAATATAATAAATATATTAGGATGGAAAACCAAAGAAAAAAAACAAATTCATACCTTGTGTTATAAAGTAAAAATAGAGGAAAGCTAGAAGTTAGGATTTGGTTACCATCGACTTTTTTCATATCTGACGGTTAAACCTTCTTTGAATATACCTACAAAATTAAAAAAAAAATCAGAATTGAAAATCAAATTACTATGCCTATTAAAAAAAGCAACGAACAAATGAAAGATGACAAAATAAACAATAACAAAAAAATCTTTAAAGATAGTTAGAAACATTAGAAACTTTGATTTACTCCTTTTTTTCAGCCGTCAACTGCTACACTCTCGGTATACGCAAACGGATTAAGGGACCTTTTGAAATATGTTAAAGAGAGATACGGTGATCCAGAGATTATCATCACGGAGAATGGTAATGCGAAATAAATAAAAGAAACCAGATTGTCAATAGACTAGTAAAATGCAACCACTACCAAATAATATATTAAGTTTTAGATTAAAAAAAAATTCAATTATTTCAGGTTACGGAGAGAGTTTGGGAGCAAATGATAAACTTCCCAATGCACTCGCTGACTACAATAGAAAATACTACCACCAGAGGCATCTTTTAAGTCTATATGAGGCAGTTTGGTGAGCTAACTTGTGATTCTTTGTTCAATATATTCCTAGTTTCGTGTCGCTAGAAACTTTTATTTTTAAACAAAACGATCTGATTAATTTTATTGGTGCAGTATGGATAAAGTAAACGTGACAGGATATTTTGCATGGTCATTACTAGACAATTTCGAATGGCAAGATGGATATGATTCAAGATTCGGACTCTATTACATCGACTACAAAAATAATTTGACTCGTCACGAGAAAGAATCAGCAAAATGGTTCCAAGAATTTTTGAACGAACCAATATCTTCAAAAATTGTTGGCAATGGCAAGAAAGATGAGCTGTGAACAGATGGTTAAAGAGAAGAAAAAGAAGTTATAAAGACTATGTATCAGCTTATAAATCAAAGTTACAAAGGTTTGACAAAAAAAAAAAAAAAAATCAAAGTTACGAAGATGATTCATTCCGCAGCATTCGTATAGTATACATTCTTTTTTTTTATCTATTTATTGCTGTTATTTATAAAATTATGATACTATTGAATGAATTATACGATTAAGTTTCATCTCTTAGAAATTTAGAATATGTTATTCTGATAGATCCACATTCGTTCAATCTTTATCAATAATAAAATCACAGACCAATCAATCCTTAATATTCATCAATTTCATCGACGAGGTCTAAGCTGGTATTTATTTTTGTCTAAACGAACCGGCCGTTTAATCGCGGTTAAACCCACATGTCTAAACAAACCATCAAATTTTAAGCCCGTATTGCATAGATTAAATAAGACCACAAGCTTAGTTGTTCATGCATGGTTAGCTCGTTCAGGTCCGTACGTGGGATTTAAATGCATAGTAACGTTATTGGTAGCTTATGAGGTCCTCTCATATCATGTGCAATTAGTGGGTACTTGAATAGAACATATTATAGTGTACGAATTACTACACATATATTTTTTTTACATACTTTCCGAGGTGACAAATATATAAAAGGGACAACTAGCCACAAAGTCATGGAGAGATTGTTAATTAGGATATCAGGTAAAAGAAATGAAAACGTGATTTCACTGTATCATATCTCTGCCAAAAAGACGAAAATACTCAGAGAAAATATATGTGCAGATCGTGGAAAAAATATCAACAAAATCAGTAGGTCGTAGGGAAAATATATAGGGAAATCATTAGTTTTTTTTGGCAACCTGCAAAATCTCTGCAAAACTCTTCTTTTGATTGTGTCAGGCGGCGCAAGTGTGAAGAGAAGTTATTTGGAGTTGTTCCTGTACCGGTATGAAGTACTACAGGAAGTGCATAATCAGTTTGAGCTATGTGTTTGCTAAAGAGGAGTTTGAGTATTGAGTTGATGCAAACGTGGATTGAGATAGAAAAAGAAAATGATATTTACTTGAAGGCAAAGGAAAATATATTTGAAGAATATATTCAAGAGAAGAATAAGGAAAGTTGTCATTATCGATAAAGGAATGTTGTGTAGGGTTAAGGAGGTGCTCTCTATTAGTATATATAGAGAGAGGAACGTGCCTGCAGCTTTTCACGCCCCATAGAAGAGAAAATACAGAAAACTTATTTGTGAGAAGAAGGCGTCCTTTGTGTTCGTGTTGTTGTTGTTGTTGCTGCTTATCTGAAGCAGTTCGTGGTGTGGTGTCTCTGCTGCTCGTCTGAAGCAGTTCATGGTGTGTTGCTGATGTTTGTCTGAAGCAGTTCGTGGTTGTGTGATGTTGCCAATAGTTGATGTTAGTGTTGTGGAGATTCCACAAAACTCAAGTCTAGGCTCAGGGGGAGTTTAGCTCAAGGTTAGGTTATCCTGAAGAATCCATGCTATTGAATAGAACGGTAAATTAAGAAGTTGTACTTGCTTTACGCATTTGCAATTGTGTATTACTTTCTTATTCTACTGGATTTGAATCTGGACTTGGTCCCGGGGAGTAGGAAACGAACCTCGTTAAAAATTCTCTTGTGTCATTTATTTCCTGCACTACATACTGCCTCACTTGCACTAACAAAGTGGTGACTCTCGCCCTCGAGAAGTGGACAACGATAGATACATTTTTTTGTAACTTTCGTGTATAGATAATTAAACCTAGATGTTCCCCTCTATATATTGAAATAACCAGAGCATAAAGCTTAACACATTCTTCGAAACACCAAACCTTTCTGAGCATTTATTTTCAACTTCCATTCCTCATTGACATTTAACCAAATCCGTAAAGAACTCTTTCACCAAACATCGCTAAGGTAGGACCACAATCTATCACTTTTCATTTGCCAATCATACATAACTAGAAACAAAATCTCTATATTTATTGTTTAAACATGCGAAGAACATTTCTAATGTCTTTTGTCTTTTAAAAATGATTTATACCTGAAATCTGATCCGTATTTTAGGGTCGATTTATATTATCCATGATATCTTCAAAATTGTTCATCAAAATCTCTCCATTAGATTTTTTAAAAATTGATTTCGACTGTAACTAATATATTTTATTCTTAATAGATGAGTATCTTAGTACGCTTACTAAGAGGAGAATGGATTATCACATCGTATGGCCGTTGGGAATTCCGTAGTGAATCATCTGATCTAGGATTCTCGATACACGCCACTAACGACGACACTTTCGAAGCTGTTGTTGGCCACGTCCAGAGAAGGTACTTGCTAGATACCACAACTCTGTTGACGCTGACATACAGAACACCGGAACTCACTCCGGAGTTAGTTACTGTGCCGGTTCTTAACACTGGACCTCCGACTAACATATGGTCCACCAAGGATTATACTGGGTTCATGACCACAAGAGCTCGTTTCCCGGATCTAACAATGTGTGTGACGTACGGGGCACAATCTGTTGCCTTGTACGAGTTCCAGTGCATAATGCCCTTCTTTGTTGGTAGCGGAATCTATCTAACTGAAGCTACGACAGATGACATAGGCGCAGTAACCTTGCAGACTACAACGGTAATTTTATATCCCCTCTGTCGTTAAAATGATTTAATAACAAAGAGTCTAACGAAAAATGTTTGCCTTCACAGAGTTGATTACTGGAAGGCATATAGTTGGGGCTCAAAGGATACTAGAAGAAATTTTCACTGAACAAGAGATGCAAATGCTGCACCGAGTTCACTTTGAAATGCTTTACTCAAACCCTAATCACGAAATTCCGTATGTTCCACCTCCGCCTCGTGTTAACCCCGTCATAACTCACACTGAAAGTAACCCTAACATGGATCTTTCTGGCCCAAATAGCAATGGACATACCATAAATGTTGGGCAAGCTAGAGGATCGGGTTAGTAATCTGGATTACAAATTACAAGTTTATTTATTATGTTAACTTATAACTTATTATATATTGACATTAATTTGTTCTAATATATGTTTAACTAATTTGTTAATGTAGTGACAAATGGACCTTCACAAAATGGTCATGTTGGTTCTTTTCAACTCACACTAATCGCTTTCATCAACTAGGTGGTATTGGTAAGATAACGTTACAGTATACGAAGAAGCATAATGGAATACAATCTAAACATAGTTGATACCAAAAATATTGATGGATGGAATAATTTGTAACTGCTATAGATTTCTAAAGATGTTTGAATTATTAGTTACTGACATGAGAATTATTTGTTGTAACGTGACCAAATATAGGCTTACAACATGGGCTGAGACAATCAAATTTTGCCCCACGTGTGACTTTTCACCACTTTGGAGAAGTTGGTTTGAACCTCTTGGACAACTACATGCAACCCCAGTGGGACATGTGCAATAACAGAGACATGGAATCTTCTATATTATGGGATGGTATGATGAATGATAACTATGAAGAAGATGATGATGCTTATCGGCTTGGTGGGGATGAAACTATGTTCGACTTCCCGACTCAACCAGCGTCCACCACCAACACCATCATATGAACATCGGATGATAGTGGAGATGGCTCCTTAACTGGATCTTCAAGTGAAATTTGCCTCATGCCTGACTTTGAGACGGAGCATAACATTGCTCTCCTCCCTACTCCAATATCTGTTATATTGCCCGGAGACAGGAATGCTTTTCAATCACCTACACTACCGAACATAGGTCACGATGACACTCAAAAAAATTTTTTGCAAATACAATTCAAAACACACTTATATATAACTGAATATCCAATTTATTTACATTTTTTTCAAGGTGAAAATGATCCAGCTGTGAAGATTGTGTCTACTCAAACTACAACCGCACCAACCCTCACTCCACCAAGGTCAATTGAACCTAATCTCACTCTGGCATTGAACAGCAATCCCATGGCAAATGGTGATGGTCAATATGCTGAAATTGAAGAAGGTGGCAGTTCTCCGGATGAGAGGGAAACTCATGATGGGTGTTAAAAATGACATTTCTCATCTGCATAAATGTGTGAAATATTATCAACTAAACGGCTATATCGGTTATTTTTTAAGAAGATGATTGTAGGACCGATTAACGGAAGAATTAACCAAGTTTTTATTGTCATATATGGTTAAATTGTTAAGTTGTTGTTATTTCAATATTACTCTTTAATGTTTGTATTAACTGCTACCTTTTGTTTGTAAGATATTTTGTAAAAACTTCTCCAATATATTAACAGAACTTAGTTTTTAAATGTAGGAAATACTAATCAGTCAAACGACTTATTCGTTGGCATGATATTTACAAACCGCGAAACCTTTAAGAACCATATGGCACTCAACGCAATTGACAAAAAGTTTCAAATCAAAAGTACACGATCCACAACAAACTATATGGTGCTAAAGTGTCGTAGTGTTTTTTGTCGTTGGAGAGTATATGCTGCTTGTGTAAATGCTTCAGACATGTTCAAAATACGTCGGGCACACACAATACATTCTTGTACAGTTGATGAAAGAGGTGGTTTTGAGAGGCAAGCTACAACAACAGTTATTGGAGGTTTGATGAGGTTAAAATATGGAGGGGCATGTAGTGGACCAAGTCCCAAAGAAATCAGAGATATAATGCGTGGTGACCATGATGTAAGAATTTCTTATTGGAAAGCTTGGAGATCTAGCGAGATTACCATGGGCTATGCAAAAGGATGAGCTGAAAATTCTTACAACAACCTCCCTCACTATTTACAAAAGTTAGTGGTTTCTAATCCAGGCACAATTGTAGTAATGGAAACTGCATTTGCTGAGAATCTAGGTCAAAGATTCAAATACATGTTCTTCTCAATGGGAGTGTCTGTCAGCGGCTATACCTTTATGCACAAGGTTGTTGTGATTGATGGAACCCACTTGAAAGGAAAGTATGGTGGTTGTCTTTTAACCGCATCCGCACAAGACGGAAATTACAAAATATTTCCATTAGCTTTTGCGGTAGTTGATAGCGAGAATGACAAAGCTTGGGAATGGTTCTTCACGAAGTTAACTTTGGTTGTCCCCAACGAAGAAGACTTGGTGTTTGTCTCTGATAGGCATGCATCTATTTACGATGGGCTAAATAAGGTATAATTATTTGCTACCAAATAAAATTACCACTATTGAATTTTAGTTCATATACACTTTAACTTACCATAAATTACAACGAAAGTTGGTTAACGTTTTCGTTATTCGTTTATATTTCAGGTTTACACACTGGCCAAACACTGCGCATGCGTGGTTCACCTTAAAAGAAACATTAAGTCCAATGTCAGTGGTCGACACCTCCCTGGGGTAGTGTCAACGGCAGCCAAAACGTTTAGACTAGCAGATTTTTAACAAAATCAAGGTCATGGACGCTTCCTGTGCTGAGTATCTTATCAATATTGGATTCGAGCATTGGGCACGTGCACATTTTCTAGGAGACCGCAACATCATGATTAGCAATATTGCGGAGTCTTGGAATGCAGTAATTAAGGAGGCCAGGGAGTTGCCCGTGGTTCCAATGATTGAGTGTATAAGATCGAAGCTGATGGGTTGGCTTGCAGAATGCCGAGAGGAAGCAAATACACTCGACGATAACATAACACCCAAGATCCTCCAAATCCTTGCTAAAAATTTCGAAACATCTACAGGCTTTGATGTCCACAACATCAACGCTATGGAATTCGAAATCCGCGACAAGGGAGGGAAATCATTTTTGGTACACCTTAGGAAAAAAGAATGCAGCTGCTTCGAATTCCAAATGTTACAAGTACCTTGTGCACACGCAATTGGCGCAGCTTTGGTTGCAAAAGTTCGTGTAGAATCTTTGGTGGCAATAACTTACACAACGGACTACTTGAAAAATGCATATGCTACTTCTATTAACCCAACTATCGATTTAAATGGACAGCCAGATGAAAACTCTGCTCTTACCACAATACAAATATATTCGGCATCATCAAAACGCCCACCTGGAAGGCCACGAAAGCAGCGTTTTCTTTCACGTGGCGAAACATTTGTAAGTTATCCATTTCAATCTTTAAAGTAGCCCAAATTTAATTTATTAACATCTTTACTTGATTTCATCTAGACTAAAAGATTGAGGCGCCGTTCCATGTGTTCCCGTTGCAAGACGCAAGGTCACAACCGAGCCACTTGCAAGATGCGAATTTCCTAAATATTGTAGTAATAAGGGAAAACATTGAAGTTGATGATAAGTCGCCAACAATAAAAGATGTACATGGGTCAGTGGTATCTTTATGCTTAAAATGTGAAATATCATGTATGCATCCCAAATGAGACCATTTCCAACTTTGTAACGAAAATAACAATGTTACCCCGATAAATTATAAGATGTTTAATAAGAAAAAACTTTTGTGTAATAATAGAAAACCTAATCAATATTGTAAATATATTTTCATTATTAATAGCTATCCCTTCCAATAACGACTAATCAGCAATTTACGTAGGCTATGTTATAACATAACAAATACAAGAAGATTTAACAGACTCTAATGGTTATCAAGTGAATATATCTTAAATGTGGAAGGTACAATATCTGAAAACCAACAACCAAAGTTGCCAAGATTTAAACCAATATTTAAACAAACAACAACGAAAATAAACAAACTCTATGATTAAGACAATTCAAATAGGAAGAGAAGCAATTATCAAGTTTGGGCGAAATTATCAAACAAACACAATTGAAACATAACAAACTCCAAAAGTGACACACATTAAAACTTCTTAACACAATTACGCCTCACATTTTTCCTCGTAGAGCATCACGCCTAGCCTTTTCGACTCAATTTCCAAAGCCTCCGCAGAAACTGATGAACATGCTTCTAAACCTTCGATAGAATGAGCTTGAATTAATAAAACACAAGTGACACCGGAATCATGATGATTTCAATTCGGTGGAACACATTTTGGCCTCTCAACTACAAACGGTTTGAGCATTTGAATGCGACCCAACTGCTTAAGGAGATAAGAAAACAACTCACAAATAGAGGTGATCTCCTTTGCAATCGCAACATCATTGCGCAGAGCGACACTGCAATCAAGTATGTAGACAGTGAAGGCAAGACAATCAACACAAAGGGCTACCCAATGTGTTTTATCAAAGTTGAAAGGGCAGTAAAACCGGTAAGCTTGAGCATATCTAACATTGCTTGCAGTAAAAATGTTTAAAACCGATTTCGAAACTGAAACCCTTCTTTGTTTGGAAGCTTGGCGAACTTTGGATAATGTTTGACAAGACTTGACACAAAATTTGTGTCAAGAAACATGGTTTTCTTCAGCCGGAATGAACCATGCTTGCTAAGTAGTAAGCTCGTTTGTCGGATGAACAGATCAACAACCTTTGCCGGCATTGTTTTTGTCCTCCCAGCAATGTCAGCAAATTCTTTGACACTCAAAGATACACCAAACATCGATAATGTCCTGCAAAATCAATATCATAAAGACATAATCTCAGCAACAATAAAAAACTTTATAAGTAAATCATATATGAAATGAAATATTTGTAACGATTATAATGAAAGATAGTCGTTTAAATTTTTCTAACTTTAAAATAAAGTGATGCAGGAGAAAATAATATCTAAATAATATGCATATACAACATTCACTGTAAGTTAATATATGTTCCAGGAAAATATAATATGCTAACTATATTAATGGTAACTAACAAAATAAGTTTTTGGTTTAAAAATACTTACTGCATTCCTTTGATTTTCTCAAGCACTTTTTGATATCGGTCACTAAAATCAACATCCAGCCCAAACCCCATTCCATTCAATATTTCTTCTCTTGCACGCTTTAACAACCTCCTATCACATTGATAGTCACCAACTAAGGCAGCTTGAAAGGTTTTTTGTCTCTTACTTTTACGACATTGCGCACCAGCATCAAATTCAGCTCCATATAGAGCATCATTGGCCTCAACCCCATTCTCTGCAAGTACATCATACCCTCCATTTGCTGCCTGATATGGATATAATACTTTCAACTGAAACATATAGAGATTATGATTATTATAATATAAAGCCAAGAAATAAACTCTAAACCCGTTGACCTAATGATTTACCTGTTCATCACACACTTCAGCCCCTTTCTCAGATAATGGCTCTCCTAATCCATCAGTACTTTGAAATACCTATAACAAATTTAAACTCTATATTTTAACACAACAACAAAAGAATAAAGTACAACACTTTTTATTTGAAGATTCCATTAAAAAAAAGAGTGACTTAGATTTGCTGGTCTACACCCATCTAAGGTGTTGTCACCTACCTCAGATCCATTACCTCCATTACCTTGAGACATAACCTCCACTCCCAACCTACAATATCAGTGAAACAATTAAGATCACATACATCTTATTAACTGGATAACTAACCTTCTACATACTTTGCCACAACACTCGTCAGCAAGTTCTTCAAGCACACTTGCAATAATGCAAATCGCAGAATCATGACTTTGTGGTTTTACCTTATTCTGGGTGTGAGTACCACCACATGCAGGAGGAGGAACACGCCTTGCACCATCCTCATTAACATTGCTCTTCCATCTAGATTTCTGACCATCACCTTTATGATAACAATATTGATCCACTCCACCAACAATACCATCAATTACTTCAGTTTTAGACTTGCCAATCTCTTCATAAACATCGGCAACTTTCCCAGAAATATCATCCACCTTCTCCTCAAATCTCTTTATCGCCAATAACAGTTTGTCCCCCATCATTTCAATCATGTTACACAGCTCAGTAACACTGATTGCAGTCCCATCACGAGAACTACTTTCACCACCAATTTCAACATTACCTACAATTTTCTTTTGTTTTCCCTTCACATTTTTCTCTTTCGCCTCCTTAATCATACGCACAGCCTTTGTTGATCCACCACTAAACATGGCACTAGTAAACTCATTCTCAGCACCCAAATGTTTCAAGATGTTTGCCACCTTAACGTCCTCTTCATCATCTGACCAGCGAAATTCATTGTCATCTAACTCTATATCGCCATCCTCCGATATGATGCAATCAACTGTAGTCTGCATATTGATAAAATGGTAACCAACTTTGTCAGTTACATCCAACAAAATTATAAACATATACTGATAAACATAACATATAATGCAAAAATTAACGACATAAAAACATAACTAAATTAGTACATTCACTTCTTCATGAAGCTCCCTAGCATGCAATGGGCTCAAACTTATCTTCTTTTCCCGGGGTCCATCCTTGTATTCTTCCCCATCAGAATCAGAAAAGGATGTCGAATTAAGCTGATAAATTTCAAGCAATGTAGGCACAGCTTCAACCATCACCAATTGTACAACATGAAGAAATCCTTTTATCGCAATCGTGATTTGAGATAAAGTAATCTCATTTTTTTTATTTAATAATGCTAATAAGCATCTCAAATCCAAGACGGCCTCATGGAAACCCAAAGAAAGCATCCAAATATGATATTTTCTCCACATGCTCCTTTATAATTTTTGGATTGTGCGTAGTAGGCATTAGCACTGATGCAATCAAAGTAAGACAAGTGTATTTGACCCTCGTAACTTTATCTGTTACTATTTTCCGCTTAATCATCTTAATGACAGCAGAAACAGTAACCGCCTCGAGCTTCCCAAATATCGATGGCCAATATGGAATTCCAAAGATATTGTTCTTCAACTAATTCTTCGATTTCTTGGGGACTTTTCCACAAGGAAGACCTGTCACAATGGCAAATTCCCTAAGCGAAAATCTTACTGGATGACCAGCAAAAAGAAACCAGATCTCATGCTTCTTCTCAACCTTCAGCTGCCTGGATAACAAAAATCGACCAAATCTACCAGAATACGCTGGCTTATCCGTTGTAGCTACTAACTTTCCAAAGTTTGATTTATGAATAATAGCCCTTTCATCTTCTTCTAGAGCATTCATGATTGTTCGAATCCCGCTTGACGAACCATAACCACTAACTCTAATTCCAACTAGTTCTTCTCCAAAAGCAAACATTATGTCTGGAAATTCCACTCCATCTGTCATTTTTGCTGGGAAAAAGTTGCGTTAGATCAATGCATGCAAATCGAACTGTATAAGTAAACGAAATACTAATGACACTAAAATTAATTATAAAAATCTTACTCAAAGAATAGGTGCCCGACGCAGCAACCAAAATTGTTCTTCAAAATCGCCTTTCTTACAGTTTATGTGACCGCCTCACCCAAATCTGAGTTTAATCTGCGAATATCTCTCTCCAAACACAAAAGAAACCCAATTTCTGTACGTAAAACCTAAATAAACATATATGTAACTTACTCTTTCTCTTTCTTCTCACCACTTTCGATACAACATAAAAATAATATCAAAATAAAATTTAAAACCTTCTGACAGAACATGATAAACACGCATCGCCTACACACCCTAAACTATATCCATTATAGGGTTACTTTTGGAATACTGAAAAACAAAAACTACCTTGCTCCTCTACTTAAATATTGTATACTCTATATCTTGCCGATGCAATTTCCCTATATAAAAAGACCAGATTAAAAAGAGAAAAGGCGTGCGAAGTCAGCACTTGGACAAGAGGAAATTGGGAACTTTGAAGAAATTTTTCATTTGAAAGAAGTCCATTACTCTAGGTTCCTTATATATTATTATTTTAATTTATTTTGCTAAAATATCGTTCCCTATATATTTTTCTAGATTCATAGTTGTGCTAACATTAATTGCACATAGAAGCAATATAAAAATAAAATGCCCTTATTCATAAAAAAATATTTTACAATAGTAAAAATTATATATGGTTATTTAGATGCAAACTAATCACCAAATTGAATAAGAATTCTAAAGCATAAGTTTTCTTTTATTAATTTCGACAAAATCTTTGATCAACTTTTCAAAATTAATATTTTTTAAGAGTTTTTTCGATGAATAAAATATCATTTTTCATTGCCGGCGACAATTATTTTTTTTTCTCTAAATTTTTTAATGATTATTTTATTTTTTAAAGCTTTGTAAAAGGATTATTTTAATCTAATCACTTTACTATTATTTATGTGTTAATACATTTTTTTCTGTTGGACAGTCCATATTACTACATGATTTTACAATTAAGTCTATGTAAATATATTATACCAATGAACTTTGAGATTAATAATTATTAAACAATATATGTTATTAAGGTTTTTCTTTGGAATTGATGCCTTATAGTTTGACCAAAAAAATTTAATGCCCTAAGTAATTGTTTATTTTCTTTACACCACTGGCTATGTCTAGACCCCATCATATTTTTTATGTGATAATTTTATTTCTTTACATTAAATTAAATACAAAAGTTTTAACAATATGTATTTGTCATCGTAAGTAAAATTATGTTATCAAAGTTATACATTTATATATATATATATATATATATTAATTTTTTTTAAATTATCTTCACATAAATCCTTTTTTTTGTCAAAATCTTGACATAAATCCAAACTCAACAATTAAATTCAAAATTAGAGTATTAATTAATTGTAAACTGATTTTAGAAACATATATTAGTTTCCATATACACACATTTTGGGCTAATTAGTTGGTTGGCTTTAAAACTATTCACTTTTTCAATAAGGCAATGTTGCTCCTATATATCTATGAAGTAAATGTACTCGACCTATTAATTGCCTTTTCTCTCTCTTCCGCTTCTCCTTTCCTTCCTCCTCCCTGTCAAAACCTCCGATCAATCCCTCACCATCTCTTAAACTCTCTTTCGTTAACTGTGGCGGCTAGGGTTAACTCTAGCGGTTAGGGTTAACTGTGGCAGATAAGGGTAATTGTGGCGGTGAATCGACACAGCGTTGGATCCGGAGATTTGTGGCGACGGATTTGTGGAATCAACAACATATATGTTGATATGTGGCGACCAACGAGAAAATTAGCGGACACAGTTTGATGATGGAGGTGAAGAGGATTGATGAGACAGATAGAAATAGATGTATCTATGTATATATAATATATATATATGGTGGCTAATCGAAATAGCAGCGGATCCGGAGAAACAACGTTGGATTTGGTGATTTGTGGCTACGGATTTGTGTAATCAACAACATATATGTTGATATGTAGCGACCAGCAAGAAAAATAGCAATGGAGACGCAGTTTGATGATGGAGGCGAAGATGATTGATGAGAGAGATAGAGATAGATGTATGTATGTATAATATATATATATATACTAGGGATTGTCCATGCGTTACGTGGATTTAAAAATAAATAATGATAAGATATATGCAATATTTTATATTTTATGATTATTTGTGTATAATATTACAAATTGTTTGTGTTTGTAGTTCTCATATAATTATACAGATTCAGAGACTGAATACTTGTGCCAAATTATTGGACAAAGACAATGTTATATATAAAAAGAAAGAGTGTATATCAATACAAATTAAATTGAATATGAATTGGTATAAATTTATGTGAGTTATATTTTGTAAGTTGATACAAATGTAAAGTAAGGCTAAAGATTGTGGTGGCGATTACATATTTACGTTGTTTGAAATGCATAGTTATATAGATTTGGTCATAGTATTAGTATTTGCTACCATTAAACATGTCCAAACTTAAATGGATTTAGATTTACTAATATTTTGCAGAAGTGTTAGTTAAATTGATAGAACCAACATTTGACCTTAATCATAGTTTGCTAGGACGTGCGCGTTAATCATGAGATACATTGTAACGTTTTTTTTTTTTGTTAAAGATACATTGTAACGTTGATAAAACCAAACAACAATTGTTCTGCCTTAAAATCCCACTCTAGTTGGATTAAAATCCCACGCATTTTAATTATTAAAAGCAAATCCAAACTTTTACATAGAGGTACATATTTTGTTTTTTTTTGTTTTAATTTAAAATTAGAGGTGCATGTTTGTAGATTGAAGACCAAAAATGACTAACCATGCACGGAAGAATGAAAGATGAATATTATCAACAACAAAAAGAATGAAAAATAGGCTTACTAACCAACATATGAAACAAACCGGCGGAATGAAGTTTTTTTCTAAACATATTTATTCAACAAAGATGCTTGTATTGAATCTATTGATGCATCTTACGTAAGAGCAAATTGAACAATCAATTAACAACAACAAAAAAGAATAATGTGTCTTTAACAAAAAAAGAACAGAAAAAGAATAGTGTGTAAGTAATTAACTGCATATCATCTACAAACAATCACACAGTCAACGCTGAGGAGGACAAAGTCCCAAGTGTGCAGTAGACGAACAACGATACAATGTGCCGCAAGTTTGTCTTCTATTACAGATGGGTAGAGAGTATGTGAAGAGGCATGCCAGACTTCGAAGTGTAGGACCAAAATTATGGAACACTACGAATCAGTGGCGGAGCCAGAACCATTTTTCATCAGGGGCAGAAATATATAATGAAAAAAGACCGTCTACAAATGTAACACAAAACGTTTACAAATTAAAAAAACGTTTAAAAATGTACTCTACGCTCACTCATAGCTTGGAAGCTAATTATCACGGTTTCATTGGTTACATCTTTCAGTAATTCTTTTTCGATAAAACAAATGAGACAGTCACTTAAAAAC
Source organism: Arabis alpina (assembly GCA_900128785.1). Taxonomy (NCBI): domain Eukaryota; kingdom Viridiplantae; phylum Streptophyta; class Magnoliopsida; order Brassicales; family Brassicaceae; genus Arabis; species Arabis alpina. The sequence goes on from LT669795.1 coordinate 14,556,201, forward strand.
TGATCACCAATGCGATTCCGTAATACAGTCTTTACAATCTTCATTCCTGAAAAACATCTCTCAACGGTTGCGGTAGCAACCGGCAAAGTCAAAGCTAACTTCAAAGCCTATAAACAAAAGGATGAGAAAGATGTTTCTTGGTTTCTACCATCACCCGTGCTAGGTCTCCAAGATTTTTCAAACCAACAAACATTACATCTTCTCGTACATTATCAATATAAATGTCAAGTTGATGCTCAAGAGATATGCACTCCACATAACTAAAATCCTCGGGATAAAATTCAGCTAATCTCAACAGCTTTTCTTTGTTAAACTCACGAAATGAATCATCAGGACTCAAAGCTGATATACAGACGAGTAGTTCAGAGTTTACCTCGTTACAGCGATCATTATATTCCTGAAGTTGCTTATCCAATACTGTATAAAAACAGCTGACTTGGTAATGATGCAAATTGGTTATTTTTGTCTTCTTACGCGGTTCCTTGGATCGATGAATTCGCCCTCCATGTTGAGAATTTCAGTGTCGTATTTCTCACAAAAATATGAAACCTTCTTCATAAAAGAATCCCATCCATCATCTCTTAACTTTTGTAGTTGTCGCTTAGTAGATTCCACTAATGAGATAGCATTTAGGATGTCTTGGTCTTTTCTTTGTAGTGTCATGGATAAATTCTCCGTGAGTCCCAAAAGAAACAACATGAAGGGTAGATAGAACACAAAATCAAAAGTATGAATGTATTTGAGAAGACCATTTGCTTGACATTTTTGGGTATGGTCTATACCTTCAACTTCGACATATTCAAGCACCTTGATCACAGGAGAAAACAACTCAACTAATCGCAGCAACGTTTTATAATGCAAACCACATCGTGTATTTCCTGGCCTTTGAACCGAAGACTCTTGATTCAACCCTTTTCCAGTTTTGATTTCACCACTATTTATTTCCTTCTCAATTTCATCCCGCTGAATTTCTCGTATCATATCTTTTCTTTTACAAGAAGCTGCAACCACATTCACTAACACAAAAACATTATCAAAGAAATTTGCAACTTCAGGAAGATTCTTTGCAACTCCAACAACAACTAATTGAAGTTGGTGAGCAAAACAATGTACATAGTATGCAGAACCACTTTCTCTTGAAATCAATGTTCTCAAACCATTGAGTCTACCACTCATATTTCCTGCTCCATCATAGCCTTGTCCTCTCACCTTTCTCTTACTCAAACTATATTTAGCAAACAATGCATCAATACCAGATTTCAAAGTTAAAGAACATGTCTCCTTCAAATGGATAAGACCAACAAATCTCTCTTTCACTATACCATGTTTATCAACAAAACAGAGAACTATAGCCATCTGCTCTTTCTTATAAGTGTCTGCAGATTCATCTACCAACGGAGCAAACACATCATGATCAAGCTCTTGAATTATGGAGTTAACTACTTCTTCTGAAAAACAATGAACAATGTCTTTTTGAATAGGATGAGACACCATTTGGTTATTTCCAGGAGCATTCTTCAACACAACCTTATTCACAACTTCGTTTTGCTTGGCAGTATACTTTACCAACTCCAAAAAAATTTCCTTTGTTGCTAGAATCCTCTGTTTCATCATGCCCACGAAACGCCAATCCTTGCTTTAATAAGTACCTAGAAACATCAATAGAAGCATTTAACCGGATATGATACTCATTTTTAACCACATCATCCTGCTTATAGAAAGCATGCAAGATAGACCGTCCCTGATTTCTCAAATCATCACACCTCTTAGCAGCATTATTATGAAAGCTATTGATGCCTCCCACTTGTTCAAATAAAGACTCAGGCTTATTCCAACAAGAAAAGCCTTCAGTCATAAAGGCATAATTTCCACCTTGTTTTGGTATGTCATCTCTGAATAAGTAACAACACAAACAAAATGCTTTTTCTTTTGAGACACTATACTCTAGCCAACTACCATATTTATCAAACAAAGCTGGATTAAATCGCCTTCTTGCCTTTCCAATTTTTCTTTTTTTCAAAAGCATGACCATATGGTTGACATGGACCTCTAGCTAAATACTTTCGTCTTACTTCGTCCCTTTGATTTGGATGATAATCCAAAATTCTTTTTCTTTCAGCAGGATCCGACGGCAAATCATCCAAACTATTTTCAGAACTTATCGATTTTCTTTTAAAATACCGCTCTATTGATTTATCTACCAAAATTTAAACTACACAATTAGTTTAAGTTTATACAAAACCAGTTCCTATATCAAGACAACCGTAACATCATAGATTGACAATAAACTGATAAACATAAAAACAATAAGTATTTTATGATAACTCAATTCTCACCAACGATTAGTCAATCATTCATGAATAAGTTATACTCATAAGGCCATAATTCTATTTCTACAAAATATTAAGTGTCCTGGTTTTTCTCGTGATTGTTTTAAGCTTCAAACAAATTAAAACCAAAAACAGATTAACCAAAAAAGATTAACCAGAGAAAAGAAATTTATACATGTGCTTTGGAGAATTTGTGTACCATAAGAGTAGATCAAGTTAAAGTTTAATTGAAAACCTAATAAAAGAGCGAGAGAGAGGAAGTTAGAAAGCAAAGAGTCTCTGTTCTAAAACTATACTAATTGATTGGAAGTCTATTAGGCTTAATTATGTTGGGCTTATGTTTGAATTTTATATGGGCTTAGAGAAAATGTATTAGGCTTATCTTGTGTTTATTACTTTATTATATGAGACAATTGTTTAAGAAAAAACGTGACAAGGGCCATCAAATTAGTTATCAACAGGGGCATGACTAGGCTTTTGATATAATTTAAGTGATTTTTAAAAATTCCATGGTGGGAAACTGCCCCACCTATTAACATGTTGGTTCCGCCCCTGCTACGAATCAGTGATAAACTGCGATAAGAAAGACGTTTAAGGGAAGAAGAGAGTTGCGGAGGCGAGACGAATCTCTTTCCTTAACCCTTTGAATTACCCATAGTGCGACAAGATGACTGATTCAAGGATCGCAAGATACAACCACAAATCAACCGTATTTGCAATCACTAAAATTACGGTTCTAACGAACTGAAGACCTACGATTCTCTCAAGACACAAACTTACTTTTGAGAGAGATTGCTGGAGAGCTTTTCTTTTTGATTTTTGTTTCTGAGTGAGTAGAATGAGAATTAGAGAGGTCATATTTATAACCTAAGGAGTGATTTCAAATTCTAAACGTTTGTAACGTTTTATGAATTAATAGGTGAAATAATGGTCAGTATTGATGGACACAGCATCTTTGACCGAATTTATTTGAATAAAAATTCAAACTTTAAAATATCAGAATTCAAAAAAAAGAATTCATAACTGATACGGATCAAAAACCATGACCACGCCCACGCCTACGCCCACGCCCATTCCCGGTTAGATTCGGTTCAGTCCGGTTTGCCTCACGTAAGTTTTATTTCCAGCCAAACTCCATGTTTTAAACTATAACATGACCTTCCTCTATTATATACTAGAGGAGTATTTTACACATAAGAGATGTGGGTCAAATTTATACACATCCCTTTTATTTACTCCAATAACTTATTTAGCCCACAAGCTTAATACCCATTTCTCTTCACCACTCAACATATTTCTAATAAGGGCTAAAGGCCTTATATTAAAAAAAAAACGTTCCAACAATCCCCCACATGAATAGAAATGACTCTAAACTTATGCAAACTTGAGTAACTGAACAAACATATGCAGACTCGACTATACTAGACTTTGACAGACTTTTGAGAATATACGAAAATGTAACTATATATGAGAGGTAACATTTTTCAGCTTTGAAGCAATCATTTTAATTTCTGTCGGGTTTACTTGGCCAGGGGTGAACATGATGTCTTGAACCACCCGGATGTTAATGTAAACGTAGACAACAGTTATTGCATAACAACATTTTCTCGTAGAGATCAGTTCTCTATTGTGTTCATTTTGGCCTTGAACATTCTTGGTAATCATGAGTGAACTTGGAGAATATAGCCTTACTTTCATTCTCCTAGAAACGGCCGTATTTCACACTTACTAGGTGATCTGCCATCAACTTTGTTTTAAAGAAGCATCATGTATTACTTCACTGATATCTCAAAGTTATGGAATCATTAAAAGCTAATGCTTATCCTTATCACACACAGGTAACACTGTTTATCATCCTAGGAACTGGGTATATACGTTGTCTCACAGTGCTTTTCTCTTACTCAGCTTTATTTCGTTGTCCCTTTGAACCTATGTCGTGGGATTTCCAGTGACATAAGTGGGATATCCATTCAGCGTCGTGTTCTATTATAGGCTTTAAACCCATTCTTCTTAATGATTTAACAACTTGAACTCTCGGCAAACTTTTTGTGAACGGATCAGCTAAATTTTCAGCCGACTTGATATAATCTATCGTGAGTACTCCAGTGGAGATCAGTTGTCTTATGGTTTTATGTCGCCTCCGAATATGACGAGATTTACCATTATATAGTTTATTTAGTGCCTGGGATATAGCCGATTGACTATCACAATGTACCCGTAAAGCTGGCACTGGTTTTTCCCACATAGGGATATCTTCCAAAAAAATTCGAAGCCACTCTGCTTCTTCCGCAGCTTTGTCTAAAGCTATGAACTCGGACTCCATGGTTGATCTAGCCAGGAGGGTTTGTTTGGAAGATTTCCAGCCAGGGTAAAGACATATCCACTTGTAGATTTCGAGTTTCTAGAATCAGAAATCCAATTGGCATCACTGTAGCCTTCTAATACCGTTGGTTCTTTACCATAGTGCAACCCATAACTCTTGGTATATCGGAGATAGTTTAAGACCCTCGTTATGACCTTCCAGTGAGTATGACCTGGATTACTCGTGTATCGAATTAACACATTTACAGAATGTGCCAAATTTGGTCTAGTGAAATTTGTTAAGTACATTAGACTTCCTATCACTCTTGCATATTCTACCGGTGAAACTACATCACCTGAATTTTTCGTCAGGTGAAGTTGAGGATCCAGGGGAGTTTTTGCAGTTTTGTTTGAGTAGGTCTTGAACCTCTCAAGTATCTTTTCAGCATAATGATCTTGAGTTAGAGTAGTTCCTTTGGAAGTTCTTAAGATCTTGATTCCAAGGATTACTTCCGCTAAACCCATGTCTTTCATGTCAAATTTTCCCTTGAGCATGGTTTTAATTTACTAATAATATCCTTATTGCTTCCAATAATAAGCATATCATCTACACATAAACACAACAAAATGTATCCTTGTGGGGTACTTTTTATGTATCTGCATTTATCACATTCATTTATGCTGAACCCATCTGACATCATTGCATTGTCAAATTTTTCATGTCACTGTTTAGGAGCTTGTTTAAGTCTGTATAGTGATTTGACAAGTCTACACACTTTGTGTTCTTATCTTGGGATGACAAACCCTTCGGGTTATTTCATATATATTTCCTCTTCTAAATCACCATTTAGAAATACCGTTTTGACATCCATTTGATGAATAGGTCTCGTAAAGCAGCAATGCCTATTAATAGTCTGATAAAGGTTATTCTCGTTACTAGAGAATAAGTGTCGAAGAAATTCAAACCTTCTTTTTGTCTGAATCCTTGCACCACAAGTCTAGCTTTGTACTTGTCTATATATCCATCAGTTTTCAGTTTTGTTCTGAAGCTCCATCTATTCCCAAGAGCTTTGCACCCTTCAGGTAGCTTAGTTATCTCATAAGTATTATGTTGTAGGATGTAGTCCATCTCATCATTGACGGCTTCTTTCCAAGAAGGCGCGTCCGGAATAGACATTGCTTCCGAAAAAGTTCTTAGCTCATTTTCAGCGAGAAAGACTACCAAGAAATCAGAACCAAAGTTCTTCTCTTTACGAGGTCTTTTACTTCGTCTAAGATTGATTTCATCTTCTTTTTCTTCATTATTTATAGTAGTACCAGAGTTTCTTGCCTCATTTGCTGAGGTAAGCTCATCTCTTTGTTCACGAGTTCTTTTATTACTCTTTTTTTCTTTACGCGGAAACATGGTTTCAAAGAAGTAAGCATTTCTTGACTCCATTATCGTGTTTGCATCTATCTCTGGAATATCAGATTTAAGTACCAAAAATCGATAGACATTACTATTATACGCATATCCGATGAAAATGAAATCTACTGTCTTAGGTCCTATCGTTGCCTTTTTCGGTGGTGGAATTGCAACTTTTGCTAGGCACCCCCACACTTTCAGGTGTTTATACAAAGGTATAATACCTTTCCAAAGTTCATATGACGTTTTGCCAGTAACTTTGTGTGGAATTTTGTTGAGGATATAATTTGTGGTAAGTAAAGCTTCCCCCCCCCCCACATGTTATAGGCTAACCCAGATTCATGCAACATCGCATTCATCATCTCTTTAAGAGTTTGGTTTTTTTGTTCCGCAACTCCATTAGATTCATGTGAATAAGGACCAGTTATCTGATGGATGATGTCATGTTCTTTACAGAACGCCTCAAACGGTCCATCATATTCGCCTCCTCTATCACTTCTAACTATTTTGATAGTTTTATTAAGTTGATTTTCTACTTCCAACTTATATTCTTTGAATTTCTCCAATGCTTCATCTTTACTGCGTAGTAAATATACATGGCAATATCTAGTACAATCATCGATGAAGGTTATGAAGTATATCTTTTCGCCTCTAGTTTGAATATATTTTAAATCACACAAGTCTGTATGAAGTAAACCAAGAGGTTCCCTTTTTCGGTCAACACTCAGTGATGGTTTTTTCGTGAGTTTTGCTTCAACACATATTTCAAATTTACATTTGCTTATTTTCTGTTTAGGAATTAAATTCATGTTCATTAATCCACTCAAATATTTAAAGTTAACATGGCCTAAACGTTCATGCCATAAATCAAATGACTCAACGACATAAGCAAAAGAATTCTTATTCATTTTCTTCTTCAAGGTGGAAGCCTCGGTTACATCAGTTTTGGCATTATTGCCTACATCAATTGTGGCATCATTGCCTACATCATTCTCACGAATCACAGCCTCAACAGACATCTTAAACAACCCATCACAGACAAAACCCTTACCCAAAAACATTCCGTACTTAGAGAGGACAAGCTTATCCGCTTCAATCTTCATTGCGAATCCATGCTTACTCAAAAGTGAACCTAAAATCAGATTATTCCTCATGTCCGGAACGTGGACAACGTTGGTAAAGATGAGCTCATGGGCAGATGTCATTTTCAGAACAACCTTGCCATAACCTGCAATCTTCGAGGTTGCGGAGTTTTCCATGAAGAGCTTCTCGTTGCTCTTATTCTTCCGGTAGGCCGAGAAACTCTCTCTGTCCATGCATATGTGCCTAGTAGCACCAGTATCAAACCACCAAGTCTTTAGGTGACTCTCGGCCACGTTTGCTTCTGTGACAACCGCACACATGTTAGCTTCTGTAAGATTGGCTTCGTATTTGTCAGATTGCCAAGGGACCATCTTAGTCCGACATTCAAAGGATTTGTGTCCCACCTTATGGCACATGTTGCAAGTTCCCGTGAACCTCGGCTTCGAAGTGTCACCACCACCACCCCTATGCTTGAACTTTTGAGTGTGTTGAAGAGCAACTTTTCCTTTTCCTTTGTCTCGCCTTCCCATATTCTGCCACTTTGCTTGGTTGGAAGCATTGTGGTGCTCCGCCACGTTCGCATTAGGATCGCGGAAGACCACACCAACTTCGAGTTCCCTCCGGTTTTGAGACTCGATACGAAGTTTCATGACAAGGTCTTCTAGACTCATCCATTTCTTCTTTAATTTGAGGTAGTTCTTGAAGTCTGTCAACCCCGGAGGAAGCTTCTCGATCACGCAAGCAACCTGGTAGGTCTCGCAAATCCTCATGCCTTCAGCATGAATCTCATGAAGAAGATTTGGTACCTCATTGACTTGTTCCATCAACGGACGAGAGTCAACCATCTTGTAATGTTTGAACTTAACAACCGCATATTTCTGCGAACCAGCATCTTCCGAGCGATACTTCTTATCCAAAGATTCCCACGACGCCTTAGATGTCTCAACATTGGCGTAAACGTTGAATAACTGGTCATTCAACCCACTTTGGATATATCCTTTGCACATGAAATCACCGTGGTCCCAGACATGAACACTCGCAAGTGCTCGAAAATCAATATTATCCGCCGAGAGAAGGGGTTTCACTTCCTTGACGTACTTCTCAAGATTCAACGTGATCAAGTAAAAGTACATCTTTTCTGCCACATCTTGAAGAACCTTCCATCGAACTTGTTTGGAAGCAATCCAGCAGAATTTTCTGAAGGAATCTGCATCGTTGGATACGTCGGAGTGACTACAGTTTTTGCCATAGGAGGGACCATCGCAGATGTAGCATGAACACCCACAGAGGCAGGAGCATACATCGTCACACCGGTAGTGGGAATCGCCACTGTGACAGACGGGAAAGAACTGAACTGCATGTCTACCAACATCTCGTTAAGTCCGCTTCTAATCACATCGTCGTTGGTGTTCACGGTGGAGACATTAGCAGCCGCACTCGCCGCAGCTAGAGCAGCATCAACATTGGAAACATTCTGCTTCTGAGCATCCATTTTTATCCTGTCAAAAACAGAGACCAAACAATGGAATCAGTTTCGATTTTGTGTGATACACATATACAATCGTAAGTTTTCTATATTATAAAGAAAATAAAATCTCGATAATCAGTTTTGGAATCGCAATTTAAAACAGTTATCAAATTACACAATAATAATTGAGAATCGCAATTCAAGAAAAATTATCGAATACAAGAGTTTAAACGTTCGCAAACGTTAAACATTTCGTGTTCTTCCCGAACAGAAAGCAATTAGCGAAAACGTTTATGAGACGATCACGATACGAGCTCTGTAACAAATGTTTATATTATCGTGTTTGTGTTATCGCAATTCAATTCGTCTGTTGGCTAATAAAACAACAGCCGGATTTCAAAGGGTTTAGATTATAGGACCAAAATTATGAAACACTACGAATCATTGATAAACTGTGATAAAAAAAGACGTTTAGGGGAAGAAGAGAGTTACGGAGGCGAGACGAATCTCTTTCCTTAACCTTTTGAATCACCCGTAGTGCGACGAGATGACTGATTCAAGGATCCCAGGATACAACCACAAATCAACCGTATTTGCAATCACTCAAATCACGGTTCTAACGAACTGAACACCTACGATACTCTCAAGACACAAACGTACTTTTGAGAGAGATTGCTGGAGAGCTTTTCTTTTTGATTTTCGTTTCTGAGTAAGTAGGATGAGAATCAGAGAGGTCATATTTATAACGTAAGGAGTGATTTCGAATTCTAAACGTTTGTAACGTTTTATGAATTAATAGGTGAAATAATGGCCAGTATTGATGGACACACTGATACGGATCAACGACCACGACCACGCCCACGTCCATTCCCGGTTAGATTCGGTTCATTCCAGTTTGGCTCGCGTGAGTTTTATCTCCACCCAAGCTCCATGTTTTAAATTATAACATGAGCTTCCTCTATTATATAGTAGAGGAATATTTTACACATAAGAGATGTGGGTCAAATTTATACACATCCCTTTTATTTACTCCAATTTCTTATTTAGCTCACATGCTTAATACTCATTTCTTTTCACCAGTCAACATATTTTTAATAAGGCCTAAAAGCCTTAAATTAAAAAAAAAACTGTTCCAACAGGAAGAACCTAATTAGGTTCAATTTTGTCATCTATAATACCATTGGGACAATTTTGATTCCATTTTAGTGGAAATCGATGATAAATGAGAATTTAGAAAAAGAGTTTCAGGCGTTTTATAGGAGTTTAGTGGTTTTCTCAATGTGGTTAGTTTTTTTTTTAAACGGATTGCTGATAATTAGGCATCTATTAGGATTTTATTACAATTTAATGTTGTTAGTGAGGACGTTGAGAAAAAGACGGGGGAAGATATTTTAGAAAATACTCCATCCGTTATTTTTTTATTGATGTTTTAGAGTGATTTTTTGTTTTGTTTAGATTGATGTTTTCAATTTTCTATGTAAAATTAATTGTGATTTTGAGTTTTTGACTGTTTAAATTCTGCAGTTTGTTTTTATATTGGTTGATTTTTTTTGGAATTGATGATAAAACATGTTTTGTTTTGAAAAAATTAAAAATTGAATAATTTCTTAATTTGTGTGTAGAAACCTTAAACATCAAACAAAAAAGAACGAAGGGAGTAAACATTTATTTAATAAAATTAGCTCATAATTTGGCATTTATTTTGAATTCTTATTACAAATTAATGTTGTTAATGAGGATTTAAGAAAATGCAGTAGAAACGTATAGACAAAAACAAGCTTTTCTTTTGAGAAGTTAATGTGGTGGAATTATACAGAAACCTACTAAAATGAGACTAAAATTAAACTTAAAATTAAGCCATGCAACATGGCAGCCTGTCAGAGATTTGAGTAAAAGAGAACCTTAAAATATTATATAAGATATACGTGGTGGGGGTTAAAATGGTGATACCACCATCTTTCTTTTTGATATTTACTTAACATTTTGTTTCTCATAACTATTTTATCAATTATATTACTTTCTATGATTTTCTAGCTAATTAACTCTTTTAGAAACGAATGCATAGTATCAATTCTACGTTGAGTGTAATACCTTGGTAGACATCGGAGACAACTTCTCCTACGTTAAGATATAAATTTACGTTTTTCTCACTTCGGTCTCTAGAGATCCTTAGCTTTGCTGCGTCACGGTTGATCTTCGTGGAGACATAAACTTGAGCAGCCGCGTAGAGCTCATTACACATCCCATTCTTGATCTCGTTGTCGATGATGAGCGTTAGAGTCAATGGATTAGAGTCAAAGTAATACTTGATAAAGGATATGATGTAGTTTTATAACGGAGGAGGAATCGTGATCTCAAAAACTGGTTTAATCATCATCATGCATCCCGTCAGTGATGCATAGGCCGAGAAAATCGATGCAAGAGAAGGGAGATTTCTAAGAGAAAACATCGTTGAGGATCAGAAATGTAGAAAATACAACATATATCGCAAATGTGCTCGAAGTAGAGGTTGATACATACGCGTATAGGAGCAAATCATTTATACTGAATAGTGTAATTGCATGGAAATGTAGATACATATTAAGACGATATATGATATATCTTCATGAAGAAAAAAGTTGACATAAAGAAAAGGAAACTCGCGAACACTTAGAAAACTTGACATTATCTCTTACGAGAAGATCTAACCGACTTAGGAACCCTATATATATCATTGTACGACCCTTAGAAAGGGATCCACAATTTTATTAACAAAAACATTCACAACAATAACAAACCATTTTTCTCTTTGCTCATTGTTGTTCTTCGTAGCTTAACTTAGAAATCTCTGCTTCCTTTACGAAACTCTTACAAATCTAATTGTACGAGTATTGGCTTCCACAATAGATTACATACAAAATGACACATACAAATTAATGATATTTGGACATAGGTAAGTTAGATTAGTGTTTAACTTGTGTCAAACATGATCATAAGTAGACACTTGTCCATAACCTAGATAAGCTTAGTGTCAAGATGATGAATAATCACTTAATTTTTAACACTCCTCCTTGAATATTCATCATCTTTGATGCGTGTTTGGGTCAAATCTCGCCCCACGTGAGATTATCAATAAAATGGCTAAGTGTCAAAGGTAGGCGCGCAGGTCACTAGAACTAGCGCTGCCAGTCTATGGGACGACCTTCGTTTACTAGAACGAGCACAGCTTGTTCGCAAGGATGATCTCTATCTTCTTACTGGGACGATGACTATAGCTCTCCACTGACAGTCGGAGTTGTCCCACTTAAGTTTATTGGGCCGAGCTCAGGAGACCCAAGCCCAAGAAATGACAAGGTGAAAGTCCCAGGACGACGTGGCAGCAGGACAAAGACAAGTTGGGCCAACCTTTGACGCGTCTAGCTCAAGTTGGGCCTAGGTGACTTCTCAGCTCTAGGCCCAGGACGACGACGAGGACAGAACCCTAAGCAGCCACCGACTACGCAGGAAAGAAATCCCGAGGAATTAGGAAATCTTCCTTACCTTTTAGAAATAGGCCTAGCCGACTTAAAACTTGTATAAATATATCTTGTACGCCTCATTCAAAGACATCCGCTATTCAATTCACATACTCTTATACGCAAACAGGAATAAAGAACTACTTCTTTGATATTTGTTTACGTGTTTTCACCTAGAATTCTCTGTCATTCTTAAAACCCTTGACAAGTTTATTGTGTAGATCCTAGCACTCACAATTGGCGCCGTCCAAGGGGACTAGAGACTTTCATACACAACGAAACCACGTTCACGCATCAGATATAGGAAGATGGTCAACGAACCTGAAAAGTCAAACGAGTCATCGGCGCGCAGAGAGGTCGAAGAGAGGGAGGACGCTGCCACAAATCCGACTGTTAAGAAGATGTTTGACACCCTCCTCGCACAAAGGATGATTTACAAGAGCTCAAAACTACCAGGTGGATTCACCTGGATATGGTCGTGGCCACGGACGCGGTCGCGGACATGGCAGAGGAACCTGGAACAACACCTGGACCATGGACCAAAACGATTACGAGGATAAGCTATACTGTGATTTCCACAAGGTAGTTGGGCATTCGACCGTAAAGTGTGGCAAACTGAGAAAGCTGCTCGCCACCAGATTAATAGCTGGAAACCTGAAGGGCGAGTTCAGCCTATCAGATTTCAAGATAGAGGAAACGAAGGCTCCCGCCGCGGAAAAACCACTATCAATTGAAGGTGGGGAAAATTTCAAGCGTCCGCGCCGAGATAACAACCCAGGATACAACGGTTCCCGGCGTGTTCTCAACATGATAATGGGAGGATCCCAGTACTGCGTCGACAAACTTCCTGCAATTGAAGCGTACCAGCGATGCGCTGAGGTCAGCGTGAACTTCTCCGCACCAGTTAAAAAAACTATCGACCATTTACTGCCAATTACATTCGACGAGCAGGACACTGAGGGAATTGATCGTCCTCACAATGACCCCCTGGTGATCAACCTAACAGTCTACGACTTTAGCGTTGCGCGCATACTCATCGATACGGGGAGTTCCATCGATGTGATCTTCAAAAATACATTACAGCGGATGAACATAGACTTAGCAGAAATTAAAAGACAGCCTAGACCCATCACATGCTTCTTCGGAGAAACAATCATGACGATGAGAACAATTCGCCTACCTGTTCAGGCTGGAAATTTCAAGAAAATGGTCGACTTCTCAGTATCTGATCATCCTGCGATCTACAATATGATTATGGGAACACTATGGCTCAATTCGATGCGCGCCATCCCATCAACATATCATTTGTGCCTCAAGTTTCCAACACCCTTCGGTGTGAAAACTATATGGGGGAACCAAAAAGAGTCCCGAATGTGCTTTATGGCCGAACACTAGCTGCGGAACCCTGAGGCAAAAGAAGATGATCCCTCCACACGGAGTAGGAGGAAAAAGATGAAAACCAACCGCGAAGAGGTTAAGGGTCTGTCTAACTTGATATACCAGATACAAACTGCAGATGACCGTGAAGAAGAAGAATAAACCCTCTGCGAACCGGTGGTCCTACTCAACATCGACGAAGATCATCCGGAACGTTGCGTCGAAATTGGAGCTAAGTTAGGCGGAATAATCAAAGACGAGCTGGTGTCCTTCCTCAAGAAGAATGTCAACACTTTCGCATGGGCAGCAGAGGACATGCATGGGTTCGACATTAACGTGGCAAGTCACGAACTCAACATTGACCCGAACTTCAAACCAATCAAGAAAAAAAAGTTGGGACCAGAGAAGGCGAAAGCAATCAACGATGAGGTGGAACGACTCTTGTGTGTTGGTTCTATCGCTGAACTCAAATACCCAGACTGGCTTGCGAACCCAGTCGTAGTGAAGAAGAAGAACGGGAAGTGGTGCGTCTTTGTCGACTTCACTGACATAAACAAAGCTTGTCCAAAAGATAGCTTCCCGCTTCCACACATCGACCACTTAGTTGAGGCGACGGCTGGCAACAAGCTGTTATCCTTCATGAATGCTTTCTCTGGATACAACCAGATCTTCATGCACCCCGAAGATCGCGAGAAAATGGCATTCATCATTGATCGCGGCATCTACTTTTACAAGGTGATGCCATTTGGCCTCAAGAACGCAGGTGCTACGTATCAGCGACTAGTAAACAAAATGTTCAAAAACCAGCTCGGAAAAACTATGGAGGTTTACATTAACGATATGTTGGTGAAATCTCAAAAAGAGGAGGACCATGTCTCGCATTTGGAAGAGTGTTTCCGACAACTCAACATGCATAACATGAAGTTAAATCCTACGAAGTGCAGGTTTGCAATTACTTCAGGGGGTTCCTGGGATACTTAGTCACTCACCGAGGTATCGAGGCTAATTCAAAGCAAATCAACGCTCCGATCCAAATGGCTTCACCGAGGAACAAGCGAGAAGTCCAGCGACTAACTGGACGAGTAGCTGCACTAAACCGATTCATCTCAAGATCCACTGACAAATGTCTTCCTTTCTATAATACATTACTCGGAAACAAGCAGTTCGAGTGGACAGAGAAGTGTGAAGACGCCTTCAAGCAGCTTAAAGAGTACCTGGCTACTCCTCCAGTCATAGCTAAACCAGAAACCGGTGAATCTCTCTTCATGTACATCGCTGTCTCCGGTACACCTGTTAATGCGGTGCTCGTATGCGAAGAACGAGACGAGCAGAAGCCTATCTTCTACGATAGCAAGATGCTCACGGATGCGGAAACAAGATACCCTCAACTCAAAAAGCTTGCGATATCTGTCGTTATGGCAGCACAAAAACTGAGACCCTACTTCCAGTCTCATTCAATAGTGGTGCTCAGCACATAGTCTAAGTCAATCTGGCAGACTATCCTTGAACTGAGTGAGTACGACATCGAGTATCGTGGACGAACCTGCGCTAAGTCACAAATATTGGCAGATTTTCTTATTGAGCTCCCCGAGGAAGACAACGCAAAGGAGGGCTCGCCCCAAGAAGAGTTGTTATTTGGAGTGTGGCAACTCCACGTGTACGCGCACTCAACATTGAAGAAATCAACGTGTTCTCTGATTCGCAGTTAGTGGTCAACCAATTCAGTGAAGAATACGCAACAAAAGATGAGCTTATGGAAACTTACTTAGGATTGGCAAAAGACTTGGATGCGGAGTTTAAGAAGTTCACACTCACACGAATTCCCATAGGAGAGAACGTCAACGCTGACGCCTTGGCAAATCTTACATCCACTTCAAACCTGGCTTTGAAGCGGATTATACCTGTGGAGTTCATCGAGTTCCCCAGCATCCTGCCAGTAGTAAGCCCTCGCTATCACCACCCGGTCTCAAGCTGCTAGGAAAGCAAAAGTTACTCTTGAAAAAGGAGAGAACGAGGGCGAGGATATTGTGATGACTGATGCCGCCGAAGACGACGTCGAGATGAACAACGCCACCGAAGACATCCCACTGACTCAGACATATCCGGATCCATCACGACTGCCTATTACAACGTACGTTCCCAACCCACCACATGAACCCCAGTCATCCACTATAGAACTCGAGCATGGTTGCGACGAGAACTGGATGGACCAAATCCGTGGGTACATCGACGATGGAGAAGTGCCAAAAGACAAGTGGGCAGCTCGCAAGTTACGCTCGCAGGCTGCCCGGTATACTCAACTTGACGGCAACATCTTCAGATGAAGCTTATCCGGTCCCTTACTCGCTTGCGTCGAAGGCAAAGAGGCAAGACAGATCATGGCGGAAGTCCATAGCGGATGCTGCTGTAACCATTCAGGAGGACGAGCCTTAGCAATTAAAAGCAAACGTCATGGCCACTACAGGCCTACTATGGTGCGTGATTGCGAGAAGTTTGCAGCAAAATGCGAGAAGTGTCAGCGTGATGCTCTGAAAATTCATCAACCAACCGAATTGCTTTCTTCGGTGACCTCTCCTTATCCATTTATGCGTTTGTCCATGGAACGTTGGGCCACTTCATCCCTCCAAACAGAAGCGTTTTCTGCTAGTCTTGATTGATTGCTTCTCCAAATGGGTCGAAGCTGAAACCTATGCTAGTATTAAGGACAAACACGTAGAAATTTTTGTGTGGAGAAACATCATCAGTCGCTTCGGCGTGCCAAACAAAATATTTACGGATAACGGCTCTCAATTCATCTCTAACTGATTCGAAACATTATGCGCAAAGTGGAAGATCCGGCTCAGCAAGTCTACGCCCAGATATCCCCAAGGTAACGGCCAAGCAGAGGCAGCCAACAAGACAATTCTTCACGGCCTTAAGAAACGTTTGGATGCTAAGAAGGGCTGCTGAGAAGACGAGCTCGAAGGCGTGCTATGATCTCATCGTACGACGCCATGGCGAGCTACTAACGAAACACTGTTTGCCCTGGTATATAGAACAGAGTGCGTCATCACCTCTGAAGTCCAATTTCCAGGGGTTTGACGTTACCTCCTCCCTGGACAAGAATGGCTAAACCACCTGTTATTATTTGACGAGTTGGACCTAATTAACGAACGGCGGGACCAGGCATTGATCAGAATAGCTAACTACCAGAACGCAGCCGCTCGGTACTACAACTCGAACGTCAGGGAGAGACGCTTCCATGAAGGAGACATGGTCTTGCGCGAGGTATTTCAGAATATCGCGGAACAAAACACAGGCAAACTCGGTGCTAACTAGGAAGGACCGTACAAAGTCACTAAGGTGGTCCGACTTGGCGTGTATGAACTCGCCAACATGGCAGGTGCTCTGATTCCAAACTCATGGAATGCAAAGCACTTGAAGACGTACAACCATTAGGACAACCTTGAAGGCGATTTCACTCACAACAACTTACCTTCAGGAGCCTATGCATGAACTATGGGCGACTTGATCCCTACAAAGGGTACGTAGGCAGCCCATTTTTGGATGGGTTCAGTTGCCCCCCTCCCAAAAAAGAGGGGAGAGTGGGGTACGTATACTCGTATACTCCCACTTTCTTTTGTAACATACTTTTATGAGAATAAGAGAAACACTTGTTGCAACTTTTAGCAATCCAAATACCTTAACAAACATCCTCTACGGATTGAATAGAGTCTTACTAAACAGACCAACTTATTCCAACCGCCGTTGCTGGCCACAGTGGCGATCTCAAACAAAAATAATCTGCAGTTTTTTAGAACAAATACATCCAACTTCGGATAAGCGCGCTATAAAAGTATAAGTGTTCGTTACATAAGTAGGTGTGTTCAAGGAGAAATGCATCTGTAAACCCAAACGATCACTCAAAAAACCCAACAACAACGTTGGTCAAAATTAATGGATTGTTATAGGAACAGGCACATTCAAGGAGAAATGTGCTTGTAAAACAAAACAACCATTCTATAAACCCAGCAACGCTATCAATCAAAGGCTTACGTTCTATCCATATTACTCAGAGAAGCGCTGGTTCAAAAACAACAGCAAATTGCCTTAATTCGCCGGTATCTATTCTCTTTTGTTTAAAGTCTAAGGAAAAGAACTTAGGCATTTTAAAGAAAAGAGGATCATCAATAAACTAAATCCGCATCCATTATCATCTTGTAAAAATACAAGGAAAAATCATCTATGGATAAAACTCGTCCAGTCGGTAAAATATCAAAGCCGAAAATCTAAATCCGAAAACATAAAAGCAGCCATCTAGGCGCAAAATCAATGTCAAGTCTATAACGTAATGAAAGCGCTAACAGATGCGCGAAACAACTAAAGGTGAACCTCCTCGTCCTTAGCCACTTCCGTAGAAGTAACCGTAGCAATCGGCTATGCCTTCTCTTCGGTCTCAACAACGGTCTTCTCGGCCTCGGTGTCCTGTGCTGCAACCGTAATCACCTCGGCACCATCCTCGCCAGCAAAGGACCTGCGTCCGTCTTCGCTAATCACAAAGTTCTTGAGCAGCCCACCGCTGTCAATCCTCATCTCCTGCAAAAAGACCATAAACATTTGTTAAAACCAAACTCACATAACACTGCAGTAGCAAAACTCGTGACTAACTCTAGGGAATTAAATAATGATTTACCTGCAAGGGTCAACCTGCGTTCTCCATTGACATGTGAGACCCTGAAATGTCCTTCACACACGGCAAGCTTCTCAAGAGACACATCCTGGTTCGGCAACGCAGGCATGACAACCTGAGAAGGATTCCAAAAATTGAGGTTATCCAAAGCTCCCTATATCAATTCACTTAAGTATTAAAGGAGAATGTGAAGCCAGCCTCAGGAAGAACAACATTCAAGCATTCTTCAAGGCTTTTCATCAACTTATCATAATGCTCCTCGTCGCCTACGTTCGCCTCAACGGATGCGGTAAGAGACGCAAGCTTGTCCTCGAGCTTGGGAATCTCTCTCTCTGGCAATAGACCCAAAAGCTGCTTCACAAAGTCAAGGTTAGCTTCTCTATGCACTTGAAAGATTATCTTGTCCTGCAGAACGCATTATGAGTTATACTAGAGCATGCCCTCATCACGGAATACTCATGGAGGCTTTGCTTGGGATTTTCCACCGTGGATTACAAGAGAAGTATTACATTGCTTTGAATACGGCGAGCAATGGAGATTTTGCTAGCTTGACCGCGGAGAAAGGCGAGGAACTTGTTGAGAATCTTGCACAAAGTAATGGTAGATATGGTGGAACTCAAGACCAAACATCAAAGAGATCCAACGTAGAGATTGATGTGAAAAGACTAGAGGATAAATTGGATTAGGCCATCGAATTGAGTCTAAAAAAGGCGTACACATGGTAGAAGATCAAGCTACTACCTCAACTCTAGCCATGCACAAGATCAAGAACTCAAGGCTTTGGTTCAAAGAGTTCTGGAAGGCCCAATTAAAGGTGAGGAGTATATTAAAGAGAGGTTCTTTGCGGTTGACAAGATGATTGATGATATGTACCACGAATTGGACAACAAGATCACAAGCTTAGCTTCTCAAGCGAAGACCATAGAGTTACAAGTAGCTTCTAGTTCCAAGAGTCTAATGAGTACTTCATTGGAAAACTCCAAATGCAAGACAACATCATTTTGTGGAGTGGTTATCTCTAATGAGAAGAAGGTCCTAGGAGTTCCTCAATAACCAAATGATAAGCCACAACATGAAAGAGATGTGGAAGAGTTAGCTTTGCTTCTTGGTTTTACTAATCTTGAGGAAGTGGATAAGTTGGTTGAGGATAAGGGTTTATCATCTAAGGCAAAGGAGGAAATAGCTATAAAAGTTGACAAGAAAGAAGTTCTTATCCAAGAACAAACTCCTCCACATGTGGAAAACGTTGTCAAGATAAATGAGTTGCCAAAGGAGGTTGTCACAGCTAAGAAGCATGTGATTGAAGCTCCAACTTATGCAGAAAGGCAACACAAGCCTAAGCTAGATCTACCAATGCCGGATTTCACTAAAGCAATCAAGAAGATCTTAGCTAGTTACAAGAAGGATATGGAAGACATTGGGATTAGGTTTCAAAAGGAAGATGATTATAGGAGGATTGTTAAAGAGTGAGACCTCATAACGGATGTGTTAGCTAACCAAAGAAAGGTTAGAGAAGTTATGATCAAGTATCAAGCTAAAGGAGAAAAGGATAGACCAAAGACCCATATGAAGAAGCTTAACCCGGGAAAATTCTCGATTCCATGCACTCTTGGTGATTTGGAATTCAAAGACGCATTGTGTGACTCCGGGTCAAGAGTGAAAGTGATTTCTTATGACTTGGTGAAGCTTCTAATGATCAATGAACTTGGAGAAAGCCCTTGCACTCTTACATTTGGAGATGCTACTTCTAAGCGCCCACTTGGAGTCCTAGAGAACTATCCTTTGAAGATAGAAAATTGTGTTATACCTATGGACTTCATGGTAATGGAGATGGATTCGTCTAAAGAGTTACCGCTAATCCTTGGAACGCCTTTCTTAGGTACAACCGGAGCTAGCTTAGATTTCCTCCACATGAAAGCTTTACTAATTGAAGTGGATCCTTACACTTATTACCCCATTGAGCCTATCGAAGCTAGTGTTTGTGGAGTTGTCTCTTGTGAGAATGGAGATGAAGAAATGATGAGTGTTGAGACTAATGAAGTTGTCACTCAAGACATGAAGGAGAATCTCCACGTTGAAGCCTACAAGAAGAGCTTGGATATGTTTGATAGTAGTGGTATCGGTTCAATGTTCAAATTGGAAAATGAGATAGTTGAGACCTTGGTTAATGAGCCTAAAGGAGTCAATGGTAAGAGCTCCACTATGTCCATGATGACTAAGGGCAAGCCAAGGGAGAAAGTCAAGAACAAGCTCACTCTAGCACCTATCAAGAAAGTTGAAGGAGCACTTGAGTGCAAGGCCATTTGGAATGGCGGGTTTCGACGTTTCTCTAAGGTTAAGATCAATCTTCCAACCGGTATGAACCAAGATGAGATGGATAAGTCCAAGATGGCTATGAAAGAAGCATTTGATGTTGATTTAGAGGATTGGGGACCAAGTTCCATTGATGGTTCTCACTTTGTCTCCAACTAGTGCCTTCACCAACCGTCAAGCTTAGAGACGTTAAACAAGCGCACTTGGGAGGCATTCACATGGTATCTTTTATATATATTTATTGAGCTTTTTATCTATGTTTAGCATGTTTTTGGAGATTTTTTTGATGTAGGAACTAAGGGAGAAGATTGGAGAGGTCTTGAAGCAAGTTTAGAAGGTGAAAAAAGGTTTCTACACTTGGATCAGACTCCAACCTGGTCTCCTGGCCGATATATGCGAGGCTCCAAACGCGAAAAGTCAATGTCCAATTTTTGGCCCCTTGACCGACCGGTCTGGTCGGTCTACCAGGCCGATCCATACGGGCTCTCCAGGTGCCAGTTTTGACTTTCCTTCTATACGTTGACTTTTTCAGACAGTTGACTTTTTTGAACTTTCCTTCGGTTTTGCTTTCTCATCGAGACGATGAGAAGTAAGTCCGGGGGAGGTGGTTGCTAATGATCATTTTAGTTGTTTTGTTTTAATTTTGCATCATTTGAGTCTCATGCATTATATTATACATATGAGAAAATCTTCAAAACCACTAAAATTTTTAAAATTTTCGAAAAACCAAAAAGATTTTCCTTTGTCATATAGTTGCATTTCATACATTTGTATGATCATTTAGGTTGCATTGTGCATGTTTTAATATTTTTTTGAGATATGGCTTAGCATTCAATATGATCCTTAGGATAATGCTAGATATTGCTAAGTGAATTATAGAAATCTCTTCTTTGCATCTTGATCTGTTCGCTCGAAACTCGTGATTAGGTAGAAACATATTAGACTTGAAGCCAATTCTATCAATTTGAACCTAATATTGACTTTAATTTCTTGCTTAGAGACTTGATATGCTTGTTCAAAGTAATCATATACACATTTGGACTTTATTTCACCATTTTTACCACTCTTTGCTAGTCCAAATGGCCTTCCTAATTCACGAAATCTAATGTGACTGAGGATGGTTCTCCCTACCTTGCATGACCCTAACTTTCTTTGAAACCACCAGTATTTCTTGAGTGAGGCCTCATTTTTGAAAATGCATACACTAGTAAAATCTTGAAAGATGGGAACGACAAAGAAGTGCTTTCATTTAGAGCTAGTCTCGCTTTAAGACTAGTAATAGGTTAGGATTTGTTGTTCATATGGGTTGGGTTTGGTGAGTGTCTTGGAGAGAACAAAAGAAAGAGTGTTGCACCTAAATGAAAAGAAGCCCGAAGGAAGAAAAGAAGTTGAGCTATTCTAGGGAAAGGTTATGTTAAAGTTAAGAAAAACTCTAGTGTTTGATTCTGAAAGTTTTAAATCCCCTCTATAAGCTAGAACCCAAAAGGGCTAGTAGAAAAGTATGAAAATAAACCATAGAGGAAAGGATATAAGGAAAGAAAAGAGTCTAGCAAGTAAAGAAACCCCCTAGAGTAAGCTAAAAAGTTTAAAGAAATATTCAAAGAGGCTTAGATCACCAAAAGAAAGAAGAGTTTGCAAGTTCATGGGTAGAATTTAGGAGTTTAAAGTCAAATGGGTTGGGTAGAATGGAAGCACCTATTTGTATGCATCGATTGTTCCATTTCTTCCTTGCTTTTGCATGATGTTTTGCATTACTTTTTCTTGAGTGTGAGTCACCTAAAAATTGTTGTATAACCGCCTTATCTTTCGCATTTAAACCTTCTTTTACCTAGCCTTGAACATTGTTTGATAGTTGATAAGCAAGATCATGCATTAGACCTTAATGAATGTTAAAGAATTGGTGGATAGAATGGTATGTGAATGCTTGATCATTGAGTCTAGAGGCAAAAGATTGGAGTAGCGATAGATTGCGAGAAGATTGATGAGCGTTAAAGCGCTTAGCGATAGCTTTGTATTATCTTAGGTGATGGTGTTGAATGCTTTGTTTGAATCTATCGGTTTTATTTTCTTGTTTTCAAACCTCTCCATCGGTTTTGTTCTCTTTGTTTGCTCGAGGACGAGCAAAAGGTAAGTCCGGGGGAGTTGATAAGTCCATAATTTACCCATTTTTAGCATGCATTTTAGTTAGTATTTTCAGGAAATTAGCTTGGGTTTTACATGTTTCTTGCACTTTTAGCTTCATATAGCATATTTTGAGTCTTAGAGTCTTAGGTCTCTTTTCTTGTGCATTTCTTGCATATTTCATCTACTTTAAGTACCAAAGAAGTCTTGGATCAAGGGAATAACCAAAAGAAGGAAAATGAAGAACAAGGCTCATGCTCTCCTATGCTCAAATGCAGTTTCATTCATAAACCTCTTGAATATCATGTCGATTGGAAGCCTTATACTGCTCCAATTGATCTTAAATTTAGGGTTTCAGATAGGAAATTGAGTTATATTTCCAATGGAGGTAGTATTAACTCAATCGGAGCTATATTGAAGGAGTTATGATTGACTTACTGAAGGTCGGTCCAGCAGTCGAAGAGAAAAATATCCCTACCCAAAAATCGTTCCTATGGTCAATCCATAGGCCTTCTGGAACAGCAACTTTGCATTTTGACCCGGTTTGACCCGGGTTTACCCGGGTACACTTCCTTTTTCCTATAAATACTTGTATCCACTCTAAAACCCTAAGCTTTTGCCTTTTTCTAGTATTATTTGTGCAAAGGAAGAACCTTAGGTTTCTTTGTTGTCTTTGAGCAAAGATTAATGTTTTGATTAGAGTTTTGTAAAAGTTTCACTTTCATTTACATTAAGCTTTTCATTATGTCTTGTTAAATTTACGCTTTTGTTAATTCCATGATGATTAGTGAGTAGTTCATCTTATGGATCTTGGGTAGAGTAGATTAAGTTTGATTCATGTTAGATTAGTGATGTTAGGTTGTTTATCTTTACATTTCCATTGATTAAAGTGTGTTCAATGCTAGATTTAGGAATAACTAACTTAAATCTAGATCATGGTCTTTTCATGCATGGAAGGTGTTTTTGAAAATGTCTAGAAGAACTTTAGTCATGCATTTCTCATCTTAGCCAATGGAAGTTGATGTTGAAGGAAATTTGTAAGCTTTTATGAACATTTGCTTTAATGTTTCTTAATTAGTGATTAGCAAAATGGAAGTTTGTGTTAATGGTTGATTAAGGAAAGGATTAACACCATGGAAGTGGGTTAGTCTAGATTAATGATACGCTCAAATTTACCCTGAGCTACTCTCTCAAATTAAGAGATCAATTGTAGTAAATGGTCGAATCACTGGGAGTCAAATCAAACAATAGGATTGTTGACTTCGAATTGAGTTAAGCATAATAAAGTAAATTAAAGACAAAAGTAATTCGAAACAGGCAAGATTGTTGATTTAAAATTCAATTAAACAAAGAGCTAGGTTTTTTGGGCAATTCTCAGATTGAATCAGAATTGCAGTTTAAACAAAATCAGGATTTAATTAAGAACCGTTCTAGAACTTGGAACACTAAGATATAATTAACCAACTGTCGTTGCGAAAACTAACTAGGCCTAAACTCTAGAAAACAAAATTTTTTTGCGAATTCAATCAACTTAAACAAGCTTTAAATTCAAATCTAATTTGTTCACAAAATTCCTAAACCAGATTTCTTTGCGAATAAGTAATTTTGCTCACCTAAGATCTAGTTCAGGCTAATCAATTACACTTTCGTGTCAATCTGTCAACCTAAGATATCCAAATTCAGGGTCGCGAATCCTAAATCAGAGTTAAAGTAATCTAGGTGAAGAACAAAATAGATAATCCTAACAAGTGAGTTTAACCTAACAATTCATCATCAATCCATTCGAATCACCCTAAACCTAACAAGCAAACTACTCAGACATGGAAGCAAAGCAAATCATAACTGAATAATACTGCATAATGAAAGAGAATAAAGAAGAGATACAGAGGGTTCGAAGAATCTCAAGAACAAAGCAGACTTGTCTCCCTAAAATCTTTCAAAAGCTCTCTCTAAATTTGTTTAATAAAATCTAAGGTTATGATCTGAAAACCTAAAAGTAAACTATTTATAGAGTTATAACTCGTGGTGGGCTTTTTGGATGACTTCTGGTAACTTCTTGAATGACAGCTGATCAACGTGGCTGTCGATCAACACTCATTGTGTGTGTCGATTGACACCAATATCTGACGGCAATTGAAAATCCGTCCTAGCGACTTCAGCTCCTCTTTCCATAATGTTCCAAAATGCTCCATAATCATCAATTAAGCTCCACACGTACACAAACCTGCAAAGACTCTAAAACACTCGAAAAACACTGAAAAGACTTGATAAAACCGGGTTAAATCATGGTAAAACACTGGTAAAAACCATGATATATCAACTCCCCCAAACTTAGCTTTTGCTTGCCCTCAAGCAAACTAGAAACTAAGAATGAAGTCGAAGTTTGAAAATCGCGAGAACTTACTTATCCTTGAGAACATTGCTTTCGTTTCCTTGACTCCTTTGCTGCATATAAACAAAGTACCTTCGGCGGTCACGAATCTCAACCATCATAGGTTGGGCCTCAAATCTTAACCTGCAAACCCATCAGTTTCACATCCTCCTAACTGTCGCACACTTGATCAAAGTGATGATGGAATTCTCTCCAATGATATCATCCAAGTAAAAGGCTAGGTGTGATGTTAAAAGGCTTTTGGTTTTTAAGTGGAGCTAAAGTGTTTAGGGTTACCGGATTTTATTTGGTGGATGCAGACATTATGCATAAACGCAAGAGAGATACTGGTCCAGTTGATGCCCACAGTTTCTCATTCACATTGCACTCTCTCCTCCAGAACATTATCAGGAACCAAACATCATTATATAATAGCATGTTCCACTATCCACATCCATCCTCTCCATTCCTTGGGATTTTTATAGAAGCTAGAGACTTATAAAAATGATCATTCCCCTTTCCCTTACTAAATTTTCGAAATAAATATTATTTTTTTTTTTAATACTCTAAGGGGAGAAATGATCTTACAAAGATGTTAGTCTCGAAAATTACCATTATTGTGCATAAAATCCCAAGGAATGCTTAGCATTGTTTCTCTTTGTAAAGTACTCCAACCAAATCCTCATCCTGTGCAATTTTGTGAATGAAAAACTGCGTCGGACCTTTTTCTCTCCGGTGTTTATACACATGCCTGCACATAAAACAAAAGAAAAGAGATCACATGAGGCTTGAATAAAAGTTAAGGCTAGGGGTTGGGTACCAACTAAAAATGAGTTGGCCATTCAGGATCAACAAAGAGTGGTAAAGAGAATAAGGAGTCCTGAATGTTGGATCGATTACTGTCGTGATATCATCAAAGAGAATATAGCGAAATGGAGATCAAGTGTACTAGTCTGGAGTTTGATCTACTTCGTTCTGCAAGTCGTCATAAGCGGGGAACCTGTACTATCATCTGGTTTCGAATTCGCTTCATCCAAAGGCTTCGTCGCAACAGCTAAAAGTCTTAAAAACTAAGCTTTGTTCTTAGGAAATATCGTTGATCTCTACATTTTGACTCAATAAAAACAAATTTTTGACTCCAAAATAGAAAACAATGTTAGCAACTACCTCCCCCAGACTTAAACAACACTGTCTCCAGTGTTATTAAATCTGAGATCAGTGAGAAGGAAAAGAAAATGACGGAAAAATTTGTGAAAACGAGAAACTTGGACCTGTACTGTAGAGGTGTCGATCGACAGTCACAATGTGTGTCGCAGAACATGTCGATCGACAGTCACAATGTGTGATCGACAGGTTGTTCGAATTTCTGGGATCGTGGCTTTTGTGGCTTCTATCGTTTGAGCAGTCTAAAAGAACATTGTAAATCACTCAAACGACACACGATCAAATAGCACAACACATAGTCTTAAGTAAAAAGTTTCACAAATCTGAAAGTCAACCGGAAGCAAATAACAAACTGACTCAAAGAAAGAAAAATGACTCAAAGAAAAAGAAAGACTTACAGTTGGGTTGCCTCCCACCAAGCGCTTGTTTTCAGTCATTACCTTGACTGCGGATGATGTTCAGGCTGGAGGTGGATCTCTGAAGTGCACTCCCCCAAACTTGGAAGGAACAATACCAGGAAAGAGCTTCATAGTATTGTTCAGCATCCCTTGGACAACTACCTCTTCCTTCTCTCTCAACTCCAAATGAATGACAATTCTGAACTTAGAGAATGGTTTAGTCCTTTTGAGCTTCACTTTAGGGGTCTTTTTGCACATGGAACTTGCTGGAATGTTGACATCATGACGTAGAGTGGAAAGAGCCAACTTGAGGACGTTATGAACCTTATTCGTCTCATCTCCAACATTAACGCTCATACAAGAAGTCGATGTGACAAGAACTGAAGGATAGAAGACATTCTTGTTGATGTTCGAGAAAGCGATTTGCTTATTAGGAAAATCCACCATTGCTCCCACTGTTGCAAGGAACTGTGCACCAAGAACCAATGGTTTACAGTTGTCATCCCTGGTCTCAATGATGTAAAAGTCTATAGGAACAAGACAATCTCCTATTTGAAGCAACACGTCAGGAATGAAGCCTTTTGAAATTGTACACGCTCGATATATGCCTTTGAAGGTTGTAACTCCAAAGTCCCTAGCTTCTTAGCAACAGTCTCAGACATGACGTTCACATTAGCTCCTGTGTCACAAAGAGAATCTTTCAAGTCTACACCTTTGATTGAGCACAAAACAACGAACATTCCTGGATTCAACAATTTTGGTAGCTTCCTCAATGATGTTGGAGCTTGTTTCCCTTTCTCCTTAGGTGCTTTACCACTGCCCTAGTTGATAGACGAAGGGTTTAAACTCCTTGGGTACAGAATCTTGGGCTTGTAGACACGTTTGTTGGCGATTTCAGACTTATTTTTGAAATTTTCTATGTTTTTTGGTGCTGTCAATCGACACTCATCAGGTGTGTCGATCGAAAGTGCTGATGAATTCGTGTTCGTACAGAAATTTCCCGTGGCTGTCGATCGACACTCACTGTGTGTGTCGCTCGACAGTGTCTATTTCAAAATTGCCGTCAGTTATTGGTGGTGTCGATCGACAACAAGAGGTGTGTCGATCGACAGGCGCTTTGCAATCTCCAAAGTCATGTCTTCTTCAAGAACCATGAGCCAATCCTCATCTTCACACTTCTCAATAGTTGGAATCACTTGTTCTTCACTCTTCAATGTGATAGAGTTGGAGAAATGCTTTGGGTTCATGTCCGTCTTCCCTGGAAGATAACCTTCTTGTCTCCTCACATTTTCAGCAGTCTGAGCTACCTGAGTATCCAACTTCTTCACGTGAATGTTGAGGGCTTCAATCTTCCCATTAAGATCAGTGCAGAGGCTGCCAATCTTCCCATTAAGATCAGTGTAGAGGCTGTTAATCTTCCCATTAAAGTTCACTGTTTGTGCTTGCTGCCCCTCAAGAAGCTGTTCGAGCATAGCCTTCACGTCACTTTCTGAAGATTTAGCAGGAATTGGTTGATATGATGAAGATCCATAATTCCTTTGGCTGATGTTGCTGCCAAATGAGCTCCTCTGATTGTAACCATTGTACCCCTTGTTCTCTGATTGATTCCCATAACGCTGATTCTGATAGCCATTCTGGTTGATGTAATTAACATTCTCCTGCTCTCTGTCTTCATCCTGATAGAAAGTGTCAACTTCCTGTGCAAAATGAACTGACTTCTTGTTCACCAGATGATGGTGAATGGAATCTATTAGCCTTAACCTCAGAAATCTCAGCTCCACCTGACATCCCAGCTTCCCTTTTTCTCTCCTCGTCGATCTTCTTCGTACTGTTGCTGGTAGATACGTTCTTGATGAGCTCAAGGCAGTCAATTAGGAATCTGGTCTTGAAGTTCCCATTACTCGCAGCATCTAAAACCATATGATGCTTACAATCCATACCTCTGTAGAAGATTCCCAGTAGCTGAACCTCTGTAAACCCGTGATGAGGACAGTCTCTCTGATATCCCTTGAACTTTTCCCACGCAGCCTTAAATGCTTCTGTAGGTCCCTGAACGAACGTGGAGTTCTTTGCTCGTATATCCTCTAAACGAGACTCATCGTAAAAGTGGTTTAGGAAAGTATTCTTGGTATCACTTCAAGTAGTCAGCGAGCCTGGCTCCAACTGCTACAGCCAAGAGGTTGTCTCTCCAGCAAGAGAAAATGGGAAGAGCTTACACATGATGTAGTCTTCAGAAACGTCGTTAGCCTTGATGCTAGACGCCAGATCCTCAAACATCTCGAGAAGATCCATAGGGTGCTCAGATGGGTGCCCATGGAACTGATGTTGAGCCACTAAGGAAAAGTAGGCAGGCTTCAACTCGAAATCCCTTCTCCAAAATCCAGGAGGCCTAATCGTTGTCCTGTTGGCGTAGTATTCTTCAGGACGGTTGTAATCTCCCAAAGTGCGTTGGTTAACTACAGCCTCATGAAGTCGATGATTCGCCCGATCTCGACGCTCTAGCTCAGCACAATGATGCTCTAACTCAGCTCGTTGACGATCTAGCTCAGCTCGCTCTGTTACAACTGCATCGTCAACCTCATCAGCCATCACAATGATATTACCAGCCTCATCAATTCGGTCTCCATGCTCGTTGTACCGATTTCCTTCTCTGTCGAACAACTCTCCTTGAGCATTTGGAATAGCCATTACAGCACGATTGACCATCTTGGCTAATTTCGCTTGTCTTCTGTTCTCTCGTTCTAGAATACCCAACTCTGGAACAAAATCTGCTAACTTTTGATCTTTGTTGCTTTTGGTTCTGCTAGAAGACATAAACCTGAAACACCAAAAACAAAAGAAAAGAAATCAAAAATTAAAAGAATACTTAGTCAGAATTCTAGAATCAAAATCCTATGGAAGATTTTGACTCTCCGGCAACGGCGCCAAAATTTGATACCCTCAAATTTACCCTGAGCTACTCTCTCAAATTAAGAGATCAATTGTAGTAAAGGGTCGAATCACTGGGAGTCAAATCAAACAATAGGATTGTTGACTTCGAATTGCGCTAAGCAAAATAAAGTAAATTAAAGACAAAAGTAATTCGAAATAGGCAAGATTGTTGATTTAAAATTCAATTAAACAAAGAGCTAGGCTTTTTGGGTAATTCTCAGATTGAATCAGAATTGCAGTTTAAACAAAATCAGGATTTAATTAAGAACCGTTCTAGAACTTGGAACACTAAGATATAATTAACCAACTGTCGTTGCGAAAACTAACTAGGCCTAAACTCTAGAAAACCAAATTTCTTTGCGAATTCAATCAACTTAAACAAGCTTTAAATTCAAATCCAATTTGTTCACAAAATTTCTAAACCAAATTTCTTTGCAAATAAGTAATTTTGCTCACCTAAGATCTAGTTCAGGCTGATCAATTACACTTTCGTGTCAATCTATCAACCTAAGATATCCAAATTCAGGTTCGCGAATCTTAAATCAGAGTTAAAGCAATCT
The DNA here is from genome assembly GCA_900128785.1 of Arabis alpina. Lineage (NCBI taxonomy): Eukaryota > Viridiplantae > Streptophyta > Magnoliopsida > Brassicales > Brassicaceae > Arabis > Arabis alpina. Next base: position 14,586,186 of record LT669795.1, read on the forward strand.
AGGTGAAGAACAAAATAGATAATCCTAACAAGTGAGTTTAACCTAACAATTCATTTCAAGAACAAAGCAGACTTGTCTCCCTAAAATCTCTCAAAAGCTCTCTCTAAATCTGTTTAATAAAATCTAAGGTTATGATCTAAAAACCTAAAAGTAAACTATTTATAGAGTTATAACTCGTGGTGGGCTTTTTGGATGACTTCTGGTAACTTCTGGAACGACAACTGATCAACGTGACTGTCGATCGACACTCGTTGTGTGTGTCGATCGACACCAATATCTGACTGCAATTGAAAATCCGTCCGAGCGACTTCAGCTCCTCTTTCCACAATGTTCCAAAATGCTCCATAATCATCAATTAAGCTCCACACGTACACAAACCTGCAAAGACTCTAAAACACTCGAAAAACACCAAAAATACTCGATAAAATCGGGTTAAATCATGGTCAAAACTGGTAAAAACCATGATATATCAATTAAATGGATTCATACTTTGGAATTAGCTTAATTAAGTTGTTATGCATCACTTATCTCATATGTTTCACTCTTGATCACTCATCTCTACTCAAGGTCCATACTTTATCATCTTGACCTTCTTAGCTTATTTAGTTGACTTGCTTTGACTTTTGGTTGACTTTTGTTGACTTTTCATATATTGCATTTCTTTGTCGTATTTTCCATTTACTTATGCTTTGCTTTGTTTCTTTTTAGTGTTTTTTTCATTTAGTCCTTGCATTTAAGTTTATTGCTTCATTTACTTAAGTTGATAGATTGTAACTAAAACCAATCACTTGAATATATTTAGCTTTTAAAGTTCTTTGCATTCTTATTGTCCTAATCAATTTCCTTGTGGATTCGATCCCTAAATGCTTCACGACATTACCATGCACTTGTGGTTTACATTTAGGGTTAAAAATTAGTTGGTAGTTTTGCATCATATCAACCATCTGGTTCGAATCAAGTCAATCCCATCTCCCAAAGTTTCTTTACAAACAGGAACGTAGAAGAAGAAATCCATCCATTGACGGTCTTTGCTAACAAAACCGTCAAAGGTTCGAAAGTCCTATCGAGGTGTAACGTAGTACACTAGCCTATCTTTGGGAGGGGAGCGACGAAGATCGAGATAGTTATTCAGATGGTGGACGTTCAGAGTCTCCCTACACTCATAACTTCGAGTAAGAATTCCCACCAGGTGGCGAATTCCTCTAGGAGTGATGTGCGAAATTGAGACATAAAACTTCGCCAGAAACTTGAGGATCACGTGCGGAATAGGAAACCACATGAACGCGGCATCAAAGAAGCTCTCATACAACGTAAAGTATCCTTCCGGAGGCTTGTTAGCTCGATCGGATGGTGATGGCAGCAAAAGCTCTATCTCGTCGTAAATGGAGCACTTGTGTCTCAAAACACCAAGTGATTCCTCACTTGAAATAGTTGAGCCAGTCGGATCCGGACGTCTAAACTTCTGAACACGAGGCTTCTTTCGAGATCGACGAGGGGCTTGTCTCCGGGGACCAGCTAAAGGGTCAAGCCTTCTTTGTTCTGCGAAATGGTCAAATTCCTCCATTTCAGCTTTGACATCGACGAGAACTGGAGTGTCGTTGACTAGCTCGTCAACATGAACTGGAACGTCGTCGATTGGCTCATTGTTGGAAGACGGACTCTATGGATTCTCCGCGTTACTCACACTTGGAGCTTGAGTCACATCCGCCTTCTTAGAACAAGGATGCATCCAAGAACTAGAACCAGCATCTGAACAAGTTTTCTTGGCAAAATGTCTTGCGCCTCCCAAACGAGTTGTCCTCGACTTCAAAACATTCTCCTGGAAATCCTCGAAAGATGATGCCGGGCTCATCGTCAAAGTGATTCGCAAATTTCACTAAGTGTTGACCTCTTCGGTCCTTAGTCGCATTCACTCCGACCCAATGACGACGACGAGCTCAGATACAGAGCTTGTGCAATCGAGAAGAGCAAGCATTCGCAAGGATTTCTCCAGTGCTAGCACTTCCACCGAAAGAACTCATGGTCGTGGTGAGATCTCGGCATATGACCAATTTTCGAGCAAGCGTCCTCGGCACCAACAATAGATGCTCGACCAAGACAAATTGTTGATTGCAAAATCAAAGCTAGGTTAAAATTTTATCGTCGACGAGTTCAACGTCTTCACCACCTCGTCATAAAACTGCAAACACGAGCTGACCTAAGCAAGTAAAGCACCGCAACGACCAGTTTGCTTGTCCTCGGCCTCGCTGCGAAGGGGGTCCTCCGCAGCCTGCGTTGCACCAATGAAGCCTCGCGCTATCACATCCAGTTGAACTAACGTCGGCAGGACAGAGGTAAAAGCTCTCTCCTCGGCGGGGATTGAGGCTTGATGAACGAGGTCTAGCAATTCACCGCGAGGCTGTCTTGGGATATGCATAGAACTTCGACTCAGCCGTAGTAAGCTTCCCAACGAAGAAAATCCGGTCTCGACAATAAGACGAAGCCGAGCTCAGATCCGATGCCGAGCTCTCCTCTCGGCACTGAGCGACGACGTTGCGGGCTCCTTTGAAACGACGGCGATGTGAACACCCCGAGCACGAATTTAGGAAAGTCGAGTGCTCGGCGACATCAGCGGCGCAGATCTGACGGTAACAAGAGGCTCGGCATCTGCTAACGGCGAACGGTGCCAAGCTCGTCGGAAGCTTCACCGGAGAAAGAAGACTTCGACGTCGCCGGTGAGGAATGCTCGGCGGCGGCTCGAGGGAGAAAGGGGAAGAAAAGACTAAAACCCTAATTTTCTAAAGCAAAATGTAAGAGAGAATGGAGAGAGAAGAGAGAGAAAAGAAGTTTACCTTCCTTTGGGAGGAGTGAAGTTATGAGGAAAATGAGAAGGGAAGTGTCATTGTATAGCCATTGATGACAAGACCCAGCATTAATGGATCTCGGTAATCTAAGAAAACAATTTCAGTTTCCAAAAAGAATTGAAATTTTCACCAAGTACAAAAACGAAGAGCAGGTGAATTTTTCTAAACAAAAAAAAAACTTTTTCAAAATAACAAATCAAGCTGCAAAGCACGACTTATTTTAATCTAATTACTTTCCTATTATTTATGGGTTAATACATTTTTTCGTTGGACAGTCCATATTACTACATAATTTTACAATTAAGTCTACGTAAATATATTCTACCAATGTACTTTGAGATTAATAATTAATAAAAAAAAAATATGTTATTAAGGTTTTTTTTTTGGAATTGATGCCTTATAGTTTGACCAAAAAAATTTAATGCCCTAAGCAATTGTTTATTTTCTTTACACCATGGCTATGTCTAGACCCCATCATATTTTTGAAGTGATAATTTTATTTCTTAATACATTAAATTAAATACAAAAGCTTTAATAATATTTATTTGTCATCGTAAGTAAAATTATGTTATCAAAGTTATACATTTATATATATATATTTAAAAATTTATCTTCACATAAATCCTTTTTTTGTCAAAATCTTGACATAAATCCAAACTCAATATACTACAATTAAATTCGAAATTAGAGTACTAATTAAGTGTAAACTGATTTTAGAAACATATATTAGGTTCCATATACACACATTTTGGGCTAATTAGTTGGTTGGCTTTAAAACTATTCACTTTTTCAATAAGGCAATGTTGCCCCTATATATCTATGAAGTAAATGTACTCGACCTATTAATTGCCTTTTCTCTCTCTTCCTCTTCTCCTTTCCTTCCTCCTCCCGTCACCACCGTCAAAACCTCCGATCAATCCCTCACCATCTCTCAAACTCTCTCTCGTTAACTGTGGCAGCTAAGGTTAACTCTACCGGTTAGGGTTAAATGTGGCAGGTAAGGGTAATTGTGGCGGTGAATTGACACAGCGTTGGATCCAGAGAAGCAGCGTTGGATCCGGTGATTTGTGGCAACTGATTTGTGGAATCAACAACAGATATGTTGATATGTGGCGACCAACGAGAAAATTAGCGACGGAGACGCAGTTTGATGATGGAGGCGAAGAGGATTGATGAGAGAGATAAAGATAGATGTATGTATGTATGTATAATATATATACATATATATATATATATGTGGTGGCTAATCGAAATAGCGGCGGATCCGGAGAAGCAACGTTGGATATGGTGATTTGTGGCGACGGATTTGTGTAATCAACAACAGATATTGTGATATGTAGCGACCAGCGAGAAAAATAGCGATGGAGACGCAGTTTGATGATGGAGGCGAATAGGATTGATGAGAGAGATAGAGATAGATGTATGTATGTATAATATATATATACACACACGTGGTAGGGGTTAAAATGGTGATAGCACCATCTTTCTCTTTGATATTTACTTAACATTTTGTTTCTCATAACTATTTTATCAACTAATTTACTTTTTATGATTTTATACCTAATTAACTCTTTTAGAAATGAATGCATAGTATCAATTCTTAGCTGAAATTTAAAGGGGGATTTGGATAAATACCATAAATTTGTTTGAAATTTTGAAAACTATACCAAATTTGTTAACATTTGAAAACTACCATATTTTTAGTTTGAAATGATATTTTTATCATTAGTTAATGTTAATCATTAATCATTCTATTTTTTTTAAACAAAATAATTTGATTTTCAGTTTTAATAAAAATTAATAGTTTTAAAATTAATAAATATTTAATCCAACCATTTGTTTTTTTAGCTTAATCTTTTTTTATTATTATAAAATAATTACGAATATTACTTTTTTATATAAAATAATTACGAATTTAAATATTTTAATTTAAAACTAATTTATAATTTACAGTTTAATTAATTTAGATATTAATTTGTTAAATCCATGAACATATTAATTAACTCAGTGGTTTAAAAAGTCGACAAATTAAAAAGTTAATGAACCATAATATAAATCGATAGTGTAAAATAAATCGATGAATACAAGAAATTAAGTCGACAAACATAAAAACAATAAGTCAATGGTTATATTAAGTCGACAAAGAAAAAAGTCAACCAATCCAAATATAAATCAACAGTTGAAAACAAATCGACGAATCTGAAAATTAAGTTGACGAACACAAAAACAATAAGTCAATGGTTATATAAGTCGACAAAGGCAAAAGTCAACCGATACAAATATAAATCCATAGTTGAAAATAAATCGACAAATCTGATGATTAAGTCGACGAACAAAAAAAAAAAGTTAAAGGTTATATAAGTCGACAAATGAAAAAATCAACCAATATAAATCCATAGTTGAAAATATATCGACTAAACTGAAACTTAAGTCGACGAACATAAAAGAAATAAGTCAATAGTTTAAATAAATCAATAGAGTAAAAAATCAACGAAGAAAAATATAAATCAACTGTGTAAAATAAATCGACTTACTTAATTATAATTTTAGTTGCAAAAAAATGATTAATTAACCATATAGTTTTTTTTTGTTTTAAAAAATAAATATGAGTTGTTAATAAATTGAACTTGATTTTATAATTTGCAGTAATCAATTTTTAATTGTCTACATATTTATATGACAATTTGTTTAATATTAAGGGTAGTTTTCCAATGTTGTAAAATTTGGTATACTTTTCCAATATTCAACAAGTTTTAGGGTATACAATCCAATTTTCTCAAATCTAAAATCTATTTAGCAAAAATTTAAAATCTAGACTTAATATTTTGATGAATAAACAAACAGAACCTATATATATATATATATTTGTTAAATCAAAGACTGTAACTCAAGAAAAGGAGTAATATTCAAAGTTCTTCAAGCCTCCTCTCCCTCTTCCAGTTTCTCCATATTATTCCTACATTCATCATCATACTTCTCTTGCAACCTCGTCCTCTTGAGAACTCTCACCAAACCCTCGAGCGCCACATCAACATCCTCATTTTTCATTAGCTCTTGTGCAACTTGAGCAGGAGTCAACACTGGCCCATTAATCAAACGCTTGATTTCCGGGTAGAGATGATGTGAATCATCGTGAGACAAGCCAAAGTAATTAAACGCCAAAGTCTTGAATCCATTGAAACAACAATGTCCCATGTAAATGTGCATATCCACACGACCTGGCCTAAGCAATGCGGGATCAAGCCTCTCCTTATTCGTTGTGAATATTACTATGCGTTTGTCTCCACAGCTCGACCATAACCCACCTATGCAATTCAAGAGCCCTGATAACGTCAACGCGGCTTGTCCCTACATATTCACATACGATCCACATATTGTTTGTTAGGAATCTCAAATAGGAAGTGGTAGTGTTTCACGAAACTTAACAAGCGTATCATAATAATCTAGAAAGGGTATAGTGTTTTTTATGTTCATAAAACATATGTAAAAACCAAACCTTCGAATCATCATAAGTCATAGGCTTCAACCGTGAAGGCAAATCCACGGAGCAGTCTATATCTTCTACAAGTAGAATCGAGTTGTTCGTAGTACCGAGTAGTGATCTCCTCAGATCAGCTTCCCCCTTCACGCTTGCAAGCTGAAGATCATAAATGTCGAGTTTGAGGTAATTTGCCATGGCCACAACTAGCCTAGTCTTCCCGGTCCCAGGTGGACCGTACAGCAAGTAACCCCTCTTCCAAGGTTTCCCAACTCTTTTGTAAAGATCTTGCCTTTTGATGAACCGATCAAGATCTCCCATCACCGAACGTTTGAGCTCATCGTTCATAGCCATGGTGTCGAAAGTTGGAGGGTGCTCTAGGTTCACAGATATCCATTTTAGAGTCACGTTGCAGTAGGAGTACATCTTGAGGATTTTCCTCTCGTCGTTAATCACTTTTGCCTTGCTCTCCACGTAAGGTATATAAGAGTTCAAGACCAAATCTCTGTGTTTCTTTTCAAAGCTCAGTTCGAAACATTCTTGATGGGGAATTCCCTTTAAGATTTTCCCAAAATCGGTGCTCTTCTTGGTGTTAACCAAAAACCGCCACTTGAGGTTAATACCTTGGTACACATCGGAGACAACCTCTCCTACGTTAAGATATAAATTTACGTTTTTCTCACTTCGGTCTCTAGAGATCCTTAGCTTTGCTGCGTCACGGTTGATCTTCGTGGAGACATAAACTTGAGCAGCCGCGTAGAGCTCATTACACATCCCATTCTTGATCTCGTTGTCGATGATGAGCGTTAGAGTCGATGGATTAGAGTCGAAGTAATACTTGATAAAGGATATGATGTAGTTTTGTAACGGAGGAGGAATCGTGATCTCAAAAACTGGTTTAATCATCATGATGTATCCCGTCAGTGATGCATAGGCCGAGAAAATCGATGCAAGAGAAGGGAGATTTCTAAGAGAAAACATCATTGAGGATCAGAAACGTAGCAAATACAACATATATCGCAAATGTGCTCGAAGTAGAGGTTGATACATACGCGTATAGGAGCAAATCATTTATACTGAATAGTGTAATTCCATGGAAATGTAGATATGAAGACGATACATGATAGATCTTCATGAAGAAAAAAGAAATTCCATTTTTTTGGGGGGATCTTTCCATTAGCTGACAACCCCTATATATATAGAGATCTTATTAAATATAATTGGATTTTTTTTATATCAATTCCATATTCATCTTGTTTTATAATTGATAAGATCACACGCGTGTCAAACCAAAATTCTAATTTAGAAAGAAAAAACCTAATTAAGATTACAAATTAAGTAAATTAAAAATATATTTTATATTATGTTTTAAAAAATTCCATTCACTAATAATATATTTTTATCTTTTTTTGTCAACCTATATTATTATTTTTCATAATATCAATTTAGATATGTATTAATAATACAATTAAAACTGTAAGAAGAATATCTCGGACAGAAAATGAGTAATTTCAAATAAATGGAGTTAGAGCAAGAAAATAACCAAATGAGTAAAAATTATACTATTGTATAAATTCTATAAACATATATTAGAGTAAGATCTGTTCAAAGCTTGGAAACAAAAATAAAACTAAAAGTATATTCTTTAGATTATCACTTTGAAGTTTTGTTTTTTCAAACTACAACCAAATTTTTAAAATTTTAAAACAAATTTATTGATGTGAAATACTACAAATTATATCATACAGTAGAGGTATATATATATATCTATATATCAAAATACATTTTCTCTTTTCTCCTTAAGACACATCATCATCCTACTAAGCATGCACCTATACCACTAAATTAACTAACAAATCTCCATCGCATGCAATTGCCAATCCTCAGTCTGGACCATTTCATTCAGACCAATATTCATTCCGACCCCAACTGAAAATATTTTACAATTTAAAATGGGCCTTATTCTTATACACCAAAGCACACCAACACCAAAACTGAAGCCCACATGCGTTAAATAGTTTCAAAGTACTCGATGTCTCCTCTCCTCTATCTTCTTCCGACGTCTCCTATCCTCCATCTTCTTCCCACCTTCCTCGCCACATTTAATTCCGGCATCTGCATAGTCTCAATTCCCACACCACACCGCCACATGACCTCTTCTAATTCCCGCTTTAACTTGGTCAATATTGAATCGCTCCCCCACTCCTCCATTCTTAAACGTAACGGCGACAATAAAAGTGCAGTGGCAGCCCTAAACGACAGAGGTATTATTCTAGCCAAATAAATGCAGACCCACCACTTACCTTCTAATTCATTAGCTTCCCTTTCCCATTCATATAAATACACGACCACCATCAACCCCTACTTTCTTTATTCTCATCAACTCTTCTGCTGAAAGAAAACAAATCTAATCAAACAATCCATGATCGGTCCTCACGTCGTCTTCTCCGACCTCAAAACTGGTTGCGATGTCCAACGAGTTGTTGGTAGACTTCTATGGCTATGGGATACTCGAAATGTCAAAAAAGGAGGGGAGCTGATGAGTGCCGACTTCCTCCTCAGTCATCTCTCACTTTCTTGATGAAAAGGTAATTTCCAATCATCTCTCACTTTCATGATTATCAAATTCAACACCTAATCTATGCTCTGCGATTCAGTCTACCAACACCCAAGGCACGATCCACAGCCAACACATTGCAAAGTTTGATGAACTATTGAAAGAAGGTCCCCTATATGTCATTACCGCCTTTGAAGTGACAAGAAGTTACCCTCGATTCAAGCTCGCATATTTCTCCACCTCTCTATCCGCTTCAGTGCATCTGCAAAATTCCCAAACAGCCAAAGAAACCGACTCTAAGGCAATCAACATAAGAACTATGGCCATGCATCATGATCAGATACCAAGATATAATGACAAAATTTCTCAAACGTCGATGCCCATTACATCAAAGACATACAAGAGTACTTCCACAACAACAACACTATCTCAGGCATATAATATCTAAAAATAGCTACGATGATGGTATATTCCTATATGGAATTATAATGAAGGTTTTCCAACCAACCATAATGTGCAACGAAAATGACCTGGAAAATACATGCAACCATTGCTACTACTACAAAGAGATGGTGAAGTTTGTGTTTGTCATTTAGCCAAACAAAATTTATGTAACATTGCATTCCGGAATGTAGGTATTCTTTCATCTTAAACCTATATCTCTTTTAAATAACACTTATCTTCCTGCTTTATATCGACTCAAACATTGAAGAAATAAGCAATGACATAAAATGCTAATCTCATCAACTGAAAGAACAAGGGTAGAAAAGAAAAATCAAGATAGTACACAAAATTTAAACTAACCCGGTATATAGATAGATGAAAAGAAGCAAATGCCAGTGGCAATGAATAAGAGAAATGAAAATCAATTCATATCGAGCAAGAAAACACAAAACAAATCAACCCCAAATCACATGTAAGATCACATCACAATCTGAAAGATAAAAATAAACTAATACCAAAACAACAAACATGAGTGAAATAAATAAATCTTAAATGACTCTCTCCTAACCGGGAGATCAATCTCCTAGAGAATATACAACAATACATAAGAGGCAATAGACTTTACGAAGAAGATATTTGCAAGACTTGGAGGCTACGCTTAACACACAATCTAATGAACTCCCCAGTACCACAAACAGCTGAAATCTTTTTATAAAAAAACCAGTCATGCACAAAAGGAGAACAGAAACAAAAGCAAAAAGAAGAACAAAACTCTAAAGATAAACACAACAATAATCAAAGCAACAAACAACAGACAAATAAACGAAAACAAAGGAATATATTAAACAATCGGAAAGCACATCATTTGAACATCCCCGCGCGTGGGGCCAACCACTATTATATATATATATATATATATTTAGTTTATGTGTTTTGGATATCTTATATATATAGGTATTTGATCTTAGAGTAAACAAAGAGAGAAGATTTTATGGAAGCTATGTAGTTCTCTTATTTCGTTCTTGAGTTCTTATCTCATACAAACTTATGCTTCTCCTTCACATAAATATAGAAGAAGTTAGATTACATGCAAAATGACATGTACACAAACCAATGATATTTGGACATAGGTAAGCTAGATTAGTGTTTAACTTGTGTCAAACATGGTAAGTAGACACTTGTCCATAAGCTAGATGAGCTTAGTGTCAAGATGATGAATAATCACTTAATTCTTAACACTCCTCCTTAAGTATTCAGTATCTTTGATGCACCCAGTCTCAGACTGCCTCATCAGAAACCGTATCATGTTAAAACTCAGTGGGACAAAAACTATGACAAGGAAATAAGAGTGAAGTCTCTCCCTGGAAATCATGTAGATTACGCGTTTCGATGCTTTGAACGTGCTTCTTGAATATAGTGGTAGGAAGCGCCTTTGTAAACAAATATGTTACATTGTCACTTGAGCGGATTTATTGCACATCGATCAAGCTCCCGAGTATATGAGAAAAATCTTGGAGGAATATGTTTTGTCCTATCGCTCTTGATATATCCTTCTTTGATTTGTGCAATACAAGCAGCATTATCTTCGTAAAGAATTGTTGGTTCTTTGTTGGTGACACATTCCACATGAGTCTTGAATGTGTTGAGTCATCGTCCTTAACCACACACATTTTTCTACATGTCTCATGGAGTGCAATGATCTCCGCATAATTTAATGAAGTGGTGATCGGTGTTAACGTTTTACCTCAGTAATTACAAAGACTAAGCTGCAAGTGCACATCGATCAATGCAGTAGTAAAGGATCAAATCCACTAAAGACCGAAGGGGCACTATAAGTTTATCGAGTCAAGTTAAGGTAGGAAAAAAATGAATTGGGGTTTTTGGGGTTTTGTTTCACGAAAATCAGAATGTGAATAAAAGTTTGAAATCAATTTAAAGCAAGCTTTGGGTTTAAGAGAATTCTCTAGGGTTCATGGATTAAACTATTCAAGAATGACGAACATATATCCTAGTAAAGTATGCAAACCAGTCGTAAATTAATCGAATACTCTCGTATGATTAAACATGTCTAACAACCTAATTCATTCAAGTTATGAAAGTAAAAAAGGGAGACTATGCCGCAGAAGTTTATACAACTTAAGTAGTGCTAATTGGTGTCGATTCGATTGAATTGTCAACAAGGACAACCCAATATATAATAGATCAACAAAGTAGTTAACAATATATCAAAACAAAGATAAGTTCCAAATCCAAATCTATTCCTATTTATCAAGCCATGAAATCCCATTGAAAACCTTTTATCCAACAATCAACTACTCAATCATGATAAGAGAAACCAAAGCAATATCAAAAGAATTCATTATCATTAAAAGAGAAAAAAGGGCTTAGAAAACCTTCTCTAGTGGATAACAAGAGTTGGGATCTTCTTCTCCCTTTACAAAGCAATGGAAACTCAATAAGAAACAAAGTGTTTATTAAAGATTTTTAGAATGGTGGTGAGAATCGAGAGCATGATGAAAAACGTGGCAAATGTTCTGCTTTTATAGGTGTAAAAGTCGGCTAGAGTAAATCCCAAAAGATTTTAGGAGATATTCTCTAAAAAGAAGATTTTCTCCTTTTACGGACTTAGTGAACGATCGGTCACCTCAGTGAACGGTCGATCACCTTGAAAACTTGACTACGGGAAATAACAATGAGTTGGGGAACGATCGGTCACCTCCAGTGAACGGTCGTTCACCTGTGTGACGTTCTACACAGCTTCAAATTCGAGACTACACGATCGTCTTCAGTAATTTGAGAATACCTTAAGATCTAACCGTTGGATTTGCACGTTCGAATATGTTATTTGAATATAAGATCCTCCACTATCTCGTGACGAAATTCGAGCTTGATCCAACGGTAAAGAAGATCTTCATAAGATGTGTAAGATCTGACGGTCAGAATTATCCTTCTTCAAAAATACTTGTTTTCCCTTTTTTTTGCCCAAAATGCTCCAATTTCCTGTAAAGGCTTTATAATCCACAAAAACACTAATAGTAGAAATTAAATGTCAAAACCAAATGTTTCTTTATTTTTATTTTTGGCCAAAAACCAAATGTTTCTTGATTAAAAACTTATAAAATAAATAAAAAGTGGTAAAATATGAGGTACATTAAGTGACAACAGAACTATGTATTTGCGAATGCCACGAGATTGTGATTCCTCCTATTGTAGAAACATATCCGGTTTGCGATCGAGCTTTGTCCGGATCATATAAATAACTAACATCTGCAAAACCAACTAGACCACGTTTCGAGTTTCTAGCATAATATAATCTCAAGTCAAATGTATCTTGTAGATTACGGAAAATATGCTTTATTCCATTCTAATTTCTACACATAGGAGCCGAGTTATACTTTACAAGTAAGTTAGTAGCGAAAGCTATATTTGATCTAATATAATTCGCAAGATACGTTAATGCATCTCAAAATATGCATTGTATATAGAATAATAATATGCATTGTATATAGAATAATAATATGCATTGTCTAACATACTTGGGGAACGCTTGGTAATGACTTAAATTTAGACTTTTGCTGTAAGCTTTTGGTTGTAGAGATTTTGGTTGTTAATGTTGTAACTTTAGGCTGTAGAGATTTTGGCTGTTAATAAAAGACTCTTTGGTAATATAATATGTAGAATCTTTGACTTTTATTTTAATAAATACTTTTTTACTTATTAATAAATACTTATAAATATTTTTTTTGTAAAAAATATAAATGATAACATAAACAAAAAAAATATCTAAAATAAATTTTATTTATTTATTATATTATTTCATGTTTTGGTTTAATAACCAAAAGCTTCATCAAGAAGTGGAACAAATTAAAAAACATTCGGATGAAATTTTAGAGCTTCTGAATCTTTCATTTAAGAGAAATTTTGAAAAATGTCACTTTCAACATGCCACATAGCATAAATGCCACGGGTGAAAGCACTTTTACAAAAATGCCACAGATTTTTTCAAATATTCCCATATTACCCTTTGATTTAATTTACCTATAATTTTTTAATTGACTTTTTTGATCGAAAAAACGGATCTTCTTTGTGGTCGTCGTTCTCGATCTCGCCGTCGTCGTCCCGGATCTCGCCGTCGTGTCCGTACTTAATCTCCTTTCAAATCGTTCTTTCACCAGAGTCACATCGGAGGAGGTGGAAGAAGAGACGGTGAATTCAATCATCGCCGTAGTTCTGTTCTCTATTGGGATTCCTAAAGACGTAGTCATCATAGGAAGATTCTCGGAGAATGTCACCGTCGATGTCGGATATTCTAGATTTTCGTTATCTGTCAAAAATTTCTGATGAAACATTACAGAAACCAGTCAAATCGATGTTAGAGATTTCAATTTCTCTTACCTTCGTTTGGTTTTGACCAAATTGTTGTTGATGGTTTGTGAGTGAAGACTGATTTGTTGTTGTTTTGGTAATGTTGTAAATGGAGAAGCTTTGATTATCTAGCTAGTCTTGCTTCAGCTTCGAACCTAGCACTTTCCCATTGAGCCATATGACTTAGTGTAGCTGCGTTCTTTGATTGACCAGAGGAAGAAGAAAGTGTGTCGTTCTTGTGCTTGTGTGTCACTGGATCTATCCTCATTTTAACCAAACACTTCTTCAAGTGTGTGCTTTTGTAATTTTCATTTCCTGGGTTGATTTTTTCGACCATTAATGATTAGTTTTGATTTGTTCTAAGATGAGTTTAGTTCTATTGTGCATCAACTTTTCAAGCCCCAGGGTTTCTGAAGACTGGAACAACTATCGTTGGGTTGATTTTCAAGGTATGTATTGTTCTCATATACTCTTATATGTATTGGCTTTGTTTTTGTTTTGATAGCTGTTGTGTGTTTAGCTTAGTGTAATTGTTGGATAGTAAGTTCTCTCTTATGGTTGTTTGCAAGTTATGGAAGTTGTTTAGAAAGGCTAAGATGCAAATGTTAATGATAAGGTAGCTGAGAAGTTGTCATTTAAGGCTCTTGAGATAGTGGTAGTTTGATATTCCACAAAAAGAGGTTTTTGATTGAAATTGTGGAGTACAGTTTGTGTGATTGGCGCATATCAATGAATTGAGCAACTGGATTAGCTTAACGTTTGGTGGGAACATAAAAGTATGAAGTTTTGTTGTTTTCTCAACCCTTGACAATGTGATAATATGTTGATGCTTCATATTAGCTCTTGCCTGCTCTCTGTACTTTAGAACATTGCATGAAACGTGCGATAATGTGTGTGCCTTTGACGTTCTCTTTCAGATTCTAAATAGAATACATTTCTGATTTTATTTATCTGTTTTTACAATGTTTGTAAAGATCATTTTATATTATAAACTTTACAAAAATCTTATAATATATGATTCATTTAAAGTCGTGTTTGGCAAAACAATGAAAATCAACTAATAAAACTTTTTAAATACCTTATAATCCTTACAAAAACCTTATAATATACAATTTTATAGATCAAGTTTTAAATACCTTATAAACCTTACAAGAACCTTATAATATACAATTTTATAGATCGATTTTTGAAACCATTTGAAGTCCTCTTTGGCGAAACAATGAGAATCAACTAATACAACCTTTTAAATACCTTATAAACTTTACAAAAACTTTATAATATAGAATTCATTTAAAGCCGTGTTTGGCAAAATAATGAAAATCAACTAATAAAAAAATTTAAATACCTTATAATCCTTACAAAAACCTTATAATATACAATTTTATAGATCAATTTTTAAATACCTTATAAACCTTACAAGAACCTTATAATATACAATTTTATAGATCGATTTTTAAAACCATTTGAAGTCATGTTTGGCGAAACAATGAGAATCAACTAATACAACCTTTTAAATACCTTATAAACTTTACAAAACCTTATAATATAGAATTCATTTAAAGTCGTGTTTGACAAAACAATGAAAATCAACTAATAAAACCTTTTAAATACCTTGTTATAATATACAATTTTATAGATCAATTTTTAAATATCTTATAAACCTTACAAGAACCTTATAATATACAATTTTATAGATCGGTTTTTGAAACCATTTGAAGTCTTGTTTGGCGAAACAATGAGAATCAACTAATACAACCTTTTAAATACCTTATAAACTTTACAAAAACTTTATAATATAGAATTCATTTAAATCCGTGTTTGGCAAAATAATGAAAATCAACTAATAAAACTTTTTAAATACCTTATAATCCTTACAAAAACCTTATAATATACAATTTTATAGATCAATTTTTAAATACCTTATAAACCTTATAAGAACCTTATAATATACAATTTTATAGATCGATTTTTAAAACCATTTGAAGTCCTGTTTGGCGAAACAATGAGAATCAACTAATACAACCTTTTAAATACCTTATAAACTTTACAAAAACCTTATAATATATAATTCATTTAAAGTCGTATTTGGTAAAACAATGAAAATCAATTAATAAAACTTTTTAAATACCTTATAATCCTTACAAAAACCTTATAATATACAATTTTATAGATCAATTTTTAAATACCTTATAAACTTTACAAAAACCTTATAATATATAATTCATTTAAAGTCGTGTTTGGCAAAACAATGAAAATCGACTAATAAAACTTTTTAAATACCTTATAATCCTTACAAAAACCTTATAATATACAATTTTATAGATCAATTTTTAAATACCTTATAAACCTTATAAGAACCTTATAATATACAATTTTATAGATCGATTTTTAAAACCATTTGAAGTCCTGTTTGGCGAAACAATGAGAATCAACTAATACAACATTTTAAATACCTTATAAACTTTACAAAAACATTATAATATATAATTCATTTAAAGTCGTGTTTGGCAAAACAATGAAAATCAACTAGTAAAATCTTTTAAATACCTTATAATCCTAACAAAAACCTTATAATATACAATTTTATAGATCAATTTTTAAATACCTTATAAACCTTACAAAAACCTTATAAATATATTTTGTAAGGTTTAAATACTTTATGAAGCTTACAAAAATTTATAAATACTCGTGTTTGGCTAAAACAATAAGAATCAATTAATAAAACTTTTAACATATTTTATAAACTTTACAAAAAAATTATAATATTAATTTTAAATACCTTATAAACCTTACATATGAAAATATTCATCTTTATGAAATAAAGAGCTTTTCCTCTGCTTTGGAAACTTGAAGATTGGGCTACTTCATCAGAGCAAATAAAATTCTGTTAAAAGCTCAAGAAACTCTGCTACAAAAAGACGTATCTGCAACATTTTCAAGAAACAAAATGAACGTTGTTAAAAACATCCCAAATACAAATTTTCCATATCACAAACAAGAACACAAACAAACCTAAAGGCAAGTTCATCAACTAAATTTTTTTGAATAACTTATAGAACCTTACAAAAACCTTATAAATAAAATTTAAGAAACTACACCAAACTACATACATACATTTGTTATTATAAAAATTAAGCAGACAGTTTCCTCTCTCTAAAGACAGATCTATAACATTTATTTTGAATGGTTGAATAGTGGGTTTTTTTAAAAGCCAACAAAATCTACTGCAAAGTGCCAATTACTCTCCACTTTGCATCGATCCACATACACATGCCAACTAAAACCAGTTTGAGAGTGAGAGACAGACCATTCCCAAGATTCTTCTAGTTTAACATTATTGAGAACACAAGATTTTCAATTGATGAATAAGAGATATAAATGACATGGAAGAAACCTTCAAAAACGAGATTAACAATCTGAGAACACGAACACTTGACATGTTTGGAACCTCTTGGATACGAAAGTAAACGCCTGTACGATCCACATACGATTTGCATCTGCAACCTCACAAAACAAAACGAATTGCAAAAAACCACCAATTAGTCACAAAATCATAAGTGGATTTTCTCTAAAAGCCTAAAAAATCTACTCAATATCACAATACTCCTAGAATTTGGACATGAAATTGAGCAAATCGATAAATCCTATATATTGAGCAAATCGATATATACACAAAACTTTTAGGATCATCAATGGCTTATCGGGAAATTCAGTGGCGGCGGGAATTTCGCACATCTCCGTCGGAAACGGAAGCTTCTTTGCCTTCTTTCTCTTCCTCTGGAACAGAGAACTCAGAGATCGAAGAAAGGTCTGTCGCCGTCTTCATCGTGACTGAGTAAATTTGTTGAGAAACACGATTTCGATGTTGCCGGAGCAGGATATTGAGGTGGTCGAGATCGAGAACGAGTTTCGATTTCCCGAGAGAGATGAAGTAATTTAGGGTTCCGAAATTTCTCTCATTAAACAAAATGGACAATTTGGTCATTTACACACTAAAACGTGGCATTATTGTGAAACCACTTTTGGACGTGGCACTATTGCAAACGGTAATTCAAACATGGCATTATTGTGAAACCACTTTTGGACGTGGCACTATTGCAAACGGTAATTCAAACATGGCATTTTTGCAATTCCCCCTTCATTTAAATGCATTATTGACATTTCAAATAATCTAAACGATGTTTTAAGTGCTTCCAACTCAAATCAGCTTCAACTTACAAGTAGAAAAGAAACATTACGTTGTTGTATTTATAACATATGTAGTGATCTTCTAACAATAGTATTTGAATATTTTGAGGGTTTTGACTTTAAATTTTTCTTGGTTGTGTAGAACCTATAAATATTATTTTATTTTCCCCAAAACTAGTTCAATCACAAACAAAATTCTGATAATTTTTTTTTTTCATTTTTTAAAAAATTGTTATTTTTTGTCATGTTGCAATACATTGATAATTTCATTCATTTGACAAAACTTTATTTTTTTTGCCTCCCCCCCCCCCATATTTTATTTTTATTCATTTTGCATAAAGTTGTAATTTTCGTTCACTTTTGTAAACTTTTGATATTTTATTCATTTATATAAAAATGGATCTCAAAAGAATGGAAAAAAAAAAGATAGTAATCAATCAAAATATTTTAGTTATAAATTATATATATATCTACACAGAGTTTTTGATAATTTTGGGAAAAGAGAAGAATAATAAATAAATTCATTTGTAATTGTTAAAGCTTGGTTTTCGAGGTTTAAAAAAAAAAGTAAAACAAAAGAAAAACGTTATCTGAACAATTTCTATAAAGAAAAACGGAGTCCCAATATTTTTTAATGGGTCTTCAATGGTTCACAACCCTACATAGAAAATATATATATAAAAAAAACATAAAAACACTTGCTTATAATCTCAGAGATTTTCAAACTTTCAACTTTTAGAGTAATAAGCCTCTTAGGTCTATTTTTGTTTCCTCGTAATCTAGCACACGATTAGGTGCAAAACAGAACAAGTTTCTTAATTCTTTTGCTGTTCTTCCTCGGAGAACCCTCTGTAACACCCTTTAATCTCATCTCCTCCATCTCCAACCTATTCTCCTTTTTCTTCATCCCCGGATTCGATTCCTCAGATTTTAACCTCATCTTCTTTAAAACATCCACCAAGCCCTCAAGCGCCATGTCAGCATCCTCGCTCTTCATCAACTCCTCTGCCACTTGTGCCGGGGTGATCACGTCCCCTTCCATCAAACGCTCGATCTCGGGGTAGAGACGGTGAGGCATTGTGGGGTCGTTCAAGCACAAATAGTTGGAAGCTAAGGTCTTGAATCCTTGAAACGAGCAATGTCCCATGTAAATGTGCATATCCATTCGACCCGGACGTAACAATGCCGGGTCAAGCCTATCTTTGTGGTTCGTCGTGAATATAATAATACGCTCGTCTCCGCAACTTGACCATAATCCGTCAATGAAATTCAGCAGCCCCGATAACGTCAATGGTCCCTAAACACACAATTTTATAGAAAACAACAAAAAGAAACCATTTAGATATAGTACTAATAATTCTCTATATACTAATGAGACACAGTCTTGTTATACTAAATGTAGATTCATCGAATAAAATCTTGCTACGGATTATGGTTTGGTTAGATTTAGTAATGTGGTTAAAAATCATTAAAATATACTAATTCTCTAGACTAATCAAGATTCTGTCTTCTAAGGGAGAAGCTGAATTCAGTTTGGTATAGGAGACAAACTTTGGTTATAAATAAAAATAAAAAAAACTTTGGTTATAAATAAAACATTGGTACGAATATTGGTTTGGTTCGATTTGGTTAAAAATCCCAAACCTATACCAATACCAATTATAGTAAAAAAAAATATCTAATAGAATTTCATTAGAGACAGAACCAAACCTGAGATTCGCCACGGTTCTTGCCTTCAACAGACTGCCCCACTCTATTAGGCAACTCCACTGCACAATCGATATCTTCAATGACAAGAATCGAACGGTTACGTGTGGCGAGTAAAAGCCTCCTAAGATCAGAGTCACGCATCACACTCGCTAGCTGAAGATCATAGACATCAAATTTGAGGTAATTAGCCATAGCTGCAACCAAACTAGACTTCCCGGTTCCAGGCGGTCCGTACAACAAGTAACCCCTTTTCCAAGCTTTCCCTACTCTCTTGTAAAACTCTTTCCTTCTAATAAACCGGTCAAGATCTGCTTTAACCTCACGCTTGAGCTCATCTTCCATCGCCATTGTCTCGAAAGTCGAAGGATGCTCGAGGATAACAGATTCCCAACGGGAGTTATTGAGAGAATGCAGCATCAAGATCCTCCTCTCGTTCTTAATCACTTTAGCTTTACTCTCAATGTAAGGAACGTAAGAGTTCAAGATCAAATCTTTATGCTCTTTCTCGAAACTCAGCTCAAAATACTCGCTTTTACCATCGTCATCAACAGGGCTTCCTCCTCCTCCTCCTCCTCCTTTCTTGTGACCACGGTCAGTAACAAACCTCCATGTGAGCTCGACGTCTTGGTAAACATCGTTGACGATTTCTCCATTGCTGAGATAGAGATTGACATGTTTGTCTTTATGGCCTTTACTGATTCTTAACCTGACTGCGTCTGGACTGATCTTGGTAGAGAGATAAGTCTGAGCTGCTCTGTAGATCTCGTTGTTCATACCCATGTTGTCGTCATCGATGGTTAGAGTCAAAGTTGTGGAGGTAGAACGAACGAAGAAAGACCTTAGAGAAGAGTAAATGAAATTTTGGACTGGAGCTGGGATAAGCTCATGAGCCATTGATCTTATCATCATCATGTAACCAGCCATTGATGCATAAGCTGTGAAAAACGAGGTGGGTGAAGGAAGATCCCTAGAGAAAGAAAACATTGTAATCTCTCTGTTTTTGCTCTGTTTCTTGAAGATGGAGAGAGTGAAGGTGAGAGGTGAAATAGATTATATAAAGAAGAAGAAGAAGAAAAGCTTAAGGAGGAAGGTTTTCATTTGGTGACATTATTTAGTCTCCCCTAAGTCTTAATATATCATTGTCTTTATTCAATGGATGTGTCATGTGTGTACCTTTGTTTTCTTTTCAATTAATATTATTAGAAATTTCGAGAATGGAAAAGTAAGTAATTTTAAAAAAAGTAGAAAGAAGAAGACAAACGAAACTCATGGAAATTTTCCAGGTCTCTTTCCACGAAGAGCATGTCCTTTTATTTTCCATTTTTATCTTATTTGATATGCACCATATTTTAGTATTTATTGCTTGACCAATGACGACTCGAAAGATGTTGATTTGATTTAAGGGTAATATATATAATTTATAAATTGTTAAAAGATATTGATTTGATGTTTGGCAGCTTTTTTGTAGTTGTTTTGTCCTCTTGGTCAAGATTTGAAATCGATTTTTATAAAAAGTTTTCATTCATATATTGATTCGACATTTTGGAATTAGCTTGAATTTAAGCATCTAATTTTGTTCTTTTAAAATATGTTACAAATTATATACCAGAGCTACAAAAAAAAATATGAGGAATTCCCATCCCACCTTAAAAAAAATTTGCAAAAATACTACATTTTTTCCAAAGTTTCAAAAATACCAAAAAGTTGATTTTTAAGGTGTAGAATTTAATTTTTTTGGGTTTAGGTTAACTATTCTAAAATTTGTATATAGTTTTAGGAGATAGGGTTTGGGTTTGGGGTTTAGGGTTTAGTTTTGAATGTTAAAAATGAATTTTAAAAAATGATATTTTTGGAACTTTGGAAAAAATATGGTATTTTTGAAAAAAAAACTTTAATGTAGTATTTTAAAAAAAAAATTAAAAAAAATGGTATTTTTGGAAATTGACCATCAAATATCTACTGATATATACACAGAAGGACCGTCTAATTGGCATGCATCATGCAAGATGGCGACAAATTAAAAGTAACGCTTTTTGATTTTTTGATAAATAAAAGATATCGCTTTTAACATCCCTAATCTTCTTTTTTTTGTTAAAGATCCCTAATCTATATAGAGAACAAATAATCATCCATGTTATAGCACTATTATTTAACCATTGGATCGTGACGTTTTCACAATAGATACAAGGTCTAACTTATCACGAAAAGTAAATGTTCTTCTTTTCTATTGCTTTTTGGGGAATGATATGAACAATCTTATTTAGTTAATTTTTTTTTGCTAAAAGAACAATCTTATTTAGTTAATTATGGTATTATTGGGAACGTTTGTTGCTCGATACTCAACAGAAATAAAAATATGAAACTTGTAATGATAAATGTTATCAACTTTAAGGTCATTAATTTATGTGGTTATACATACATATTTGTGGATTTTGCTTTGTTTGTTGAGGTGGAATATGACTTGTGCAAATATTCATACTTGCGTAAATGGAAAATGATCATTATAAAATAGTTTGATTTTTTACAAAAACGACACCCATTACACTGACACTTTTGTCTTGAATAACAATTTTAGGAGTTTTTTAGCATGTGTATTTAAGTTAATAAGTTGAAATATTACAGGCACTATTTATGGTCGAAATTAACTTTAGTACATTTATGTTATTTTGATGATCGACCATAAAAGACCAAAAAAGCAAAAAGATTCGCTACATGTCGCTATGTGGCATGTGGGGGTATGGCGTGTTGTAATTCAACAGTAAATAAATTTCAGAAGAGTAAACACGTGGCAGGATCTCATTGGATGATTTGTATTATAACCAGAAAAATCAAAAGCAAGTGTACTATGAGTCATGGATTCATCAATCCTTCTTTTTGGAACCACGCAAGTTCTCCATCGTTCACCACTACTTCAAAAGTTAATTCAACAATAACATTTTTAGTTTCAATTACAAAGCATTATTTATCCTAATTATAATGTACTATTATTAGACCCAAGAAAAAAACTTTTTCGTTATTAGTCAAATTACGTCTTGAAATGAAACGAGGAATAAAAATAGTAAGAGCATCATTATAGATGTAACTTGGGTTTCATTCTATCCCAATTGTGATTTTTATATTGTTGTTGGGTTTCTCCGCAGGCCTAATTGTATAACATTGCCACGTGGCAGCTTTCTATTGGGCGAAAAAATTAGGTTTGGGGGTAACGAGTGTTTGCTTGTCATTTTCGCGATTTGAGAGAGAAACCTATTTCTCTCTGTCGGTGACGGCGATTCCGACGATTCGCGTAGACGCCGATCGATTCTTCGATCCGGTGTGTTTCTCTTCACTTCTCCTCTCGCTTCCTCGATATTCTTATCAAAGAGACGATCTATCGATCGGATTCGTCGTCGATTCATCTGTGTTCGGAGAAATCGAGGACGAATCCGATCGTCTTCGATCCGGTTCTCTTCACTCCGATTCTCTCTTCTTCCGATTCTCTCTTCTTCCGATTCTCTCTTCTTCGATACTCTTATCTTCCAGACGATCTATCGATCGGATTCGTCGTCGATTCATCTGTGCGGAGAAATTGAGGACGAATTCGATCGTCTTCGATCCGGTTCTCTTCACTCCGATTCTCTCTTCTTCGATACTCTTATCTTCCAGACGATCTATCGATCGAATTCGTCGTCGATTCATTTATGTTCTGAGATATCGAGGACGAATCCGATCGTCTTCGATCCGGTTCGATTCTCTTCACCCCTCTCTTCTTCGATTCTCGTCTCTTCTAGACGATGAGAAGTCGTTGAATAATAAGTCGATATCTAGAGCTTTGTCGTCTCTTCGAAGCATTACAGATAAGTCTTCATCTGTCGATTCATAATTTTCTGTTTTAGATGGTGTCTTTATTTTTTGATTTTTTGTTTGGTTAATGAGTTTTGTCTTTGTTCTTCAGATGAGAACTTCGATCGTAGAAAGATTTGTAAGAGAGTGAAACATCAACAAATATAAGCTTCGTCAGACAACAAAAAAGGTACAACTCTATTACTCGATATCATGTGATTGTCTGATTGTTTCATTGTATTTGTGTGTTGATGATTGAGTCTAGAAGATCATGTGTTCATGTGATTGTCTGATTTTGTGATTTGCGTGAACAAAGATTATACAGAACATGTAAATATAATTGATTAATCATACAGAACATGTAAACATCAATTCTTGTTCAAGGTTTAGTGTCTAAAAGTGGGATTTGTTGGAAGTGTTTGAGTGATTTTCTGAACTTGTGAATTGCGTTGAGAAACATTAGATGTTGAACTTGAACTTGTGAACTTGAACGACCACTTTAGATGTTGTTTACAGAAAGATTTAGACTATCATTTAAACATTGATCATTGGTATATTTGAGGAGACTCAATCAGAGTACCTGAGCAAAATTTCTTTGAAGTCTGTGATTCAGAGTGAAGCTTTCTCTGCTTTTGCATTTATTTTCCTTTGTTTCTTGTATACAAAACAGATATAAATCATAAACAAAAAAAACCCTTGAAAAAACATCAAATCAGATTTTCATATATTTACTATCTAGTCAATAAAAGTAATAAACTTCATCTAAAAACAAAAAGAAAAAGTCAAACTGAACTAAATCGGTTCTGAATCAAGGATAGGAATCAAAGATCAGCTTTCTTTTTAGTTATGTTGTGGTCTAAAACTAGAGTTAGGTAACTAAATGAACAAAACTGAACTACTTAAACTTAATGGTATTTATTGGTGATGGAGACATTGGGCAGTTAAGCCAATGACTTCAAACACCAAACCTAACCCCAAATTAATACACAACTTGGTCATTTACTGAATTGTTTGGTTTATAATCACATCGTATCAGACTATTACTTCTTCAAAACTGTTATTCTTCTTGTTTTCTTCTTGTTTGTTTCTTGTTTAATTCCTCAGCAAACTGATTTTCTTCTTCTTTCATTCATCTGAAAACTTATTTTCTCTTCTTGTTTAACTCCTCCTTCCTATTGAACCAAAATGAATATGGATTTTACCAATCCATCGAGGTCATCTAAAACTCAGAATCCTGTAAACACTTTGAGTTTCACCGAGCTATTGAACACCCAAGCTGAGACCATCTACCCAGAAACATTTTACCAAACTCAATCCCCTTCTTACCAAACCCAATCCCCTTCTAACCAAACAGAATCCCTTTCTAACAATACACATTCATCTAAGGCAAAGAAACCCTTGGTTAGATGGAAACTCCCTGAAGAGAAAGCCCTTGCAGATGCTTGGTTAAACACTTCTAAAGATCCCATAGTGGGTAATGACCAGAAAGGAGGGACATTTTGGGAGAGAGTTGCAGCATGCTATTCTGCAAATCCTGCAGTAAGTGGAAAGAGATCAGCCAATGTATGTAAGCAGAAGTTGACGAAAATGAATGAGATGGTTAACAAGTTCAATGGCTGCCATCAGTGTGTGAAGCATACCTACCACAGTGGATGGAATGACAAGAGCTACATGGACGCAACATATGAGATGTACCATGCTGATCAGATGCAGAAGTTTACCTTGGAACATGTTTGGGAAATCCTAAAAGACGAGCAGAAATGGTGTGGTTTGATTAGTGAAAGCTCCAAAAGAAGCAAGGTACCTGATTCCTCCACCTCCAACATGGTCTTTAATGTGGAGGATGACATACTGGACAGGCCATTGGGTGTTAAGTCTGCTAAGATGCAAGAGAAGAAGAGAGGTAAGGGAAAGAGTGAAGAACCAAAGGGGAGTTCTAGCACCTTAAAGGTGCTTGAATTGATGTTGAGGTTGAAGAAGGAAGAGTTGGAAACTAAAGAAAAACTCTCCAAGCACAAAATACTTGAGTGTCTTATTGCCAAAGCTGAATCACTCTCTGAAGGGGAACTCATTCTAAAGAACAAGCTACTGGCTGAGATGTTTGATGAACAAGCTAAGCTTATTCTGCCTTTGTTTCTTGTTTTCTTCTTGTTCGTTTCTTGTTAAACTCTGTTTCAGTTAATGCTAAACATTTCTTGTTACACTCTGTTTCAGTTGATGCTACTAATATTTGGTTTAATGTGGTTCTTGTTTGCTCTTATTTTGAATTGCAGGTGGAGCCGAGAAAGAGGCATAGAGTAGAAGAGGCATAGAGTAGACACAAGGTGTGCATTGTGTCTCTTGTCCGTTTGCTTCACAAGAAGCTTATCTCTTGTCCATTTCCTTAGCTTATCTCTTGTCCGTTTGCTTCACAAGAAGCTTGTCTCTTGTCGGATACACATTCACAAGCATAGTAGCTTGTAATAATGTTTGTAATATTTGTGGTTGTAATTTTTTCTAACACCAAGTTGTGTTTGTAACATAGTCGGAACATCTTATATGGTTGTAATGTGTTTGTCTTTTTGTTGTAAGTTTTTGCTTCATGTCATATAAATGTCACTTCTTCTTCAACACAATTTAGTATCGAACTTCTTCTCACATACTTGTTTCTTCACAAACTCTCTTTGTTATCACAAAATCTTTCGCATAAACTTTTTTACTTATCAAAAAATCTTTTTCTCACAAACTTGTTTCTTCACAAACTCTCTTTGTTATCACAAAAATTTTCTCACAAAC
Organism: Arabis alpina; assembly: GCA_900128785.1. NCBI lineage: Eukaryota > Viridiplantae > Streptophyta > Magnoliopsida > Brassicales > Brassicaceae > Arabis > Arabis alpina. The sequence goes on from LT669795.1 coordinate 14,612,368, forward strand.
TTGTTTATTTATCAAAAAATCTCTTTCTCACAAACTTAACTTGTTCTCACAAACTTGTTTCTTTTTCACATTATTTCTTTGTCAAAAACTTTCTTTCTCACAAACCTTAAATTTTCTATTCATATTTTGTATTTACAAATTTTTTTCTAAATTATCAAACGAAAGAAAACATGTCTTCTTTCCCAAACAATGATCCTAATTTTTATCAAAATTACGAGAATTATGAACAAATTTGGGAAGAAACTTTCGATCAAGTTTGGAATCAAGGCTATGAAGAATGTGTACAAGAGGTTTTTGAACAAGAAACATCGAAAAAAGAAAGAAAAAGACGAGTACCTATCGAAAGAAGACGCGAAGATGGCCATAATCAATTATGGAATGATTACTTCAGTGACCATCCAGTTTATCCCGCTGATAAATTTCGACGACGTTTTATAATGAAGAAACCATTGTTCTTGCGTATTGTCGGTCGACTCTCCAATGAGGTGCGATACTTTGAACAGAGAGTAGATGCTACCGAGAGGCCTGGTCATTCTGCTCTACAAAAATGTACAGCCGCGATTCGAAGATTAGCATATGGTATGTCAGCTGATGCGATGGATGAATACCTCCGCATCGGTGAAACAACTGCCGGCAAATGCTTAGATTATTTTGTGGATGGAGTTATAACTTTATTCGAAGATGAGTACCTGAGAAGGCCAACAGTAGAAGATCTCCAACGATTGCTTGAAAATGGAGCGACTCGGGGATTTCCCGGGATGGTAGGAAGCATTGATTGTATGCATTGGCAATGGAAGAATTGCCCGACGGCATGGAAAGGACAATATTCACGAGGACATGGAAAACCCACAGTCGTGCTAGAAGCAGTCGCTTCACAAGATCTCTGGATTTGGCACGCATTTTTTGGACTTCCAGGTACTCTTAACGATATCAATGTTCTTGACCTCTCACCAGTGTTTGATGATATATTACAAGGTCGAGCTCCAAAGGTCAACTACACTGTTAATGGTCGCCAATACAATATGGCGTACTATCTCACAGATGGTATCTATCCGAAATGGGCAACTTTCATCCAATCGATTTCTCAGCCCCAAGGTCCAAAAGCTTCATTGTTTGCTAATCATCAAGAAGGTGTCAGAAAAGATGTTGAGCGTACATTTGGAGTGTTGCAAGCTCGATTTGCAATTATCAAAAACCCAGCTCTTAATTGGGATAAAGTCAAAATAGGAAAGATAATGAAAGCATGTATCATATTGCACAATATGATAGTAGAAGACGAACGAGACCAAGAGATTCCGACGAATCCGCTAGAATTCACACGAGAAGAAGGAAGCTCGACTTCACACATAAACTACGCATTTGTTAGAACAACATCCACAGTTACGGATAATATGCTGGCGAATCGAGGTCGGGTTCGTGAGAAAAAATTCATCTACAATTGAAAGCTGATTTGGTCGAGCATATTTGGCAAAAATTTAGCAGACCGGACAATAAACCGAGTTAAGAAGTTTCATCTCATCTTTTTCATGTTTTATTTTTATCTTTTTTGTATTTTACTAAATGCATTTTTTTTACTTTGTTTTTACGATGTGTAATTCACCTTTACGAGGTTATGAACCATAATAAATTTGTGTTTGTGTTTTTATCACATTTTTTTTATTTATCGATACTAATTTGATTATTCTTTAATTTTAATTTTTCTGGAATTTTTTTTTTTTCTAAATATAAATTAGTTTTTAATTCGTATGCCAAGTATCACCAATAAATACTTAAAAACTAAAAGTATCAGATTTAGTCTCAATTAACAAAATTACTACTAAAATAATCCTAATGATACTCTAATTGGATCACCTATAATGATGCTCTAATTGATCAGTTTAGTTGATGTTGTCTCATTCTCAAGCCGCTTAAAACAAACTCCGAGAATCAAATAGTCCAAGATACATGAATTAATAATCAATCTTATCTGATGTGATCATGTGATGCACATTTTGAAAATAATAGTTTTAAGATTTTAACTACTAACATGTGATATACTCATATACATAGACACATAGTTGAAGGACGAAATCAATAATCTACGATTCTTTATTTCTGAACGTTCATTATTATGCAACTTTATGTTAAAAACATCTTTTGTTTTGTCTTTAACAATTGCACATTTAATTTAACTATTTTTTTCATTATTCCATTTCGCATATTTGTTGTTTCATTTTCTTACTAGCACATCATTTCATAATGTTAGTTGTACGAAGTACGAATCTGACGGTCAGGAAAACAAAAGCTTTATAATGAGGGATAATGAGAGAGACAGTAACAAACTTTATTTCTACACGTATAATATAAGTAATATAATACTGCCAACTTCATAAAGTACTAATCAAAAAAGCCAAATAAAGCGTTATATTGTTGAAAGAAAATGTTTTGGAAAAGAACAAGCCGACTAATCAAAAGTGTTTTTGAAAGTTATCAAATCATTCCACTTGATAATAAAATCAATCCTTCCTTTTAGGAGTGATTTTAAAAATGGAATGATGATTCATGCTTAGTAATAGGCTAGTAGCTCAAATTGATTGCAACATGCCAAACCAAATAAGGTTAGGTAATGTGGATCTCTCTACGTCACTATCAGCCTATCAGGTACATCTATCAAGTCTTTTATAGCAAACCGGTATGTATTAACCATATATGTCTAACCAATTCGTAAACCGATAAATCGAAACTTCTATTGTGATAACTGATAACAACAAATTCATGATGGACAAAGGGTTTATAAAGTTTCCAACAGAAATACAAACTCTCACTCGGTTAAGACACAAGTCTTCACAGTTTGGATTGTAACTAAATTATTTTAATCAAACAAATGAGTTTCATTCTGGTGGCAATCAAAAAGCAAAGATTTAGAGATCAGAACTGGAATTGCATCTCCGGAGAGTATCCAAGAGCTTCAAGGTTTGCAGCCATGGCCTTGTTCATCGGCGGTGGTCCACATCTTAAGACCTGCGAAATAATCAAGAACCGTAAAAACAGAATCGAAAATCCTATGTTCCACACACACTTCTTGTCCAATCTCTCTTTTGCAGTGTTCTTGGTTTTGTTTGTACCATTGACAGAAATTTTGAGGTTTTGATTCACTCATCATCGATCATAACATCTTGTTTTAAGATTAGATTTAGTAACTGCGATGAGCGGGTATGTTCAGGATCAAGAACAGTGGAGGATTTACCTGAATATCTGATGCCGGTGCAGGGCAATGAGCCTGAATCATTTCCTTTGTTACAAATCCAACACCACCATCCCATATCTCCGGAGGCTAGTCATCACCACAGAAAACAAACCAAAATACAAAGAAAAGAAGGTTATCAAACAAAGTTTTTCTTTTGCGGTAATTTACATTAGAGAAATACAAAACATTGGGACTTTGCAACTGACCTGGTTCAAAACATAGTAGATTTTGAACTGATCTGGGTAATTGGCGGTGAGACTCTCCAACTCTTCCTGGAAAAAAAACGTATTGATTCACAAAACATTTAGTGTTGGAAAATAGTCTATGAAAACGCAATGCTTGTCCCCAGACTTGGAAGAATCAGCAAGTGAGAGACATTTTACCTTTAAGAGAATGTCTTCATGTGTGACATTGGCGTAAATGAGGTGCACCTTTGTCTTGTCTGTTGGGTTTTCTAGAATCGCTCTTGCAACCTTGACAAATGTTAAATTAAATGCATTATAAACAAATACATTGGCTCTAATATGATATTAAATGCAAATGTATCAGATATACTTGGAACATAGGAGTGATCCCTGAACCTCCAGCAAGCATTCCAAATGCCCTAAACTGACCAGGTTGATACTTGAACCTTCCCTGACAAGTAAAAGTAATAAAAGAAAAAGCATTTGAGATTCACAAAAAGTAATTATGATGATAAGATTAAAAGAAGATTGACTCGGAAAACAATGCGTGCAGAGATTAAGCAAAAACATGTGAATTAAAAAGTACCTTTGGTCCCTTAACAGCAAGATGGTCTCCAACAACCATCTCCCTGAAATGATGAGACATCCTTCCTTGCGGATACATCTAGTTAGCAGCAGAAATTTCCAGCATGTGTCAGATTGAATTTAGAGGAAAAAGCACCCAAATCAAACTGATAAGTGTATCTGATCAGAGCATATACCTTAATGACTAATTCAAAACGGCCAGTGTCCGAATCTAACGTTGTTGGGGTATATGGCTTAATAACATCCTCTCCTTGAGCATCTTTGCCCCTATCGAAAATGTCCTTACATTAATCACAACATCCAACAAAACTCTCTAAAACTGGATTCTAACACCTAAGCTCTACAAACAAAAAAAATTAGGAGAGGAACATGAAGACCATACTTGCAACTGATGTGTTGTCCAATAGGAAGACCCAAGACAGAGGTAGGAGATGGGAGCTCAAATACGAATTTGGCGACATTGTGACTAAGTTGTTGCTTCTTAACAAGCTTAAACTCCTTGAAATTCTCTGGATCCAAAGACCCTATAAACCAAATCATCACAAGATTTAGCCCAAAGATCGCATTGTGAATTGAAACAGAGAAAAGAGAAGGGATTAGGAATTGACAAGGAACCTCTGCGTTTTTTGGAGGAGGAAGAGAGATAGTAAGCAGCACCGGCACCGGCGGCGACGAAAGCGACGAAGACACCCAAGAGAATCTGACGATCTAGGGTTCGGAGAAACTCGGAGTCCATGGCTCTCACTCACAAAAGAAGAATCAGATTAAGAGAAAGTAAGTGTTGGAGAATAAAATAATAAAAGGGAAAGAGTTGAATCACGAGTGGTCACTTTCCCTTGTTATCTCCGCCATTAAAACGAGGGGATGGGATCTGGTAGACCTAACTCCTTCACGTTCTACTTGCAACATTTTTATTTTCATATGGAAAAATACAATTGTTAAAATTTAATTGGATGGGAAAAAAATGCACTTTCGATAGACGAAATATTTATTTAACTACTCTTTATTTATTTAATTTTTACAAAATATTTTCAGATTTATTTATTTTTTACATAGTATTTATAGATTTTGAGGGTAGAAAAATAAAGTCAAGAATCCACACGGACTGACCAGACCTAACAAAAGTCCTGCGACAAAATTCATAAAAGAGAGGAAGAATCCCAAAGAACAAACAAATTTGATTTAATGAGAAATTCCAAAACAAAATAAATTTTCAATAAAACCTTGTTAGGTGAATTTTCAGACCATATTTTTGCAAACGATTCAACGCTTTATTCATCGACAAGACCTTCATCAACCACCACTCGAAGTTCTATGAGTCGACATCAATCTCTCCGAGTACAATCTAAAATACCAAAGTCCTAAACTTTACGTACATAGACTTGAATCCATAGTTGACACAAACGAGATGGATCATCGAGTTTAAGAGGAAACTATTCAAATTCTATGGCTTATTAGAATACGATACTAGTAGACCCGAAATTATGTACACGAGTTTAGGGTGTCATTAGAGTTTATGTGGTCTCATTTCGGTTTGCATCTAATAGTTCGAGAGATCTTAAGTGGGATTTACATTGTCAGGAAATATACGTTTAATAAAATTTCGATAGATTCTTTGCTTGATCCGCGGCCTGATCACCTTGCTTATATTCCCGGCTTGGTCTCCATCCCTTGAGGTCAAAGAGAAGCACAATAATTAGCAGTTTAGTTTCATTACATTTTCAGTTTCTTATTTGGTTTGGTAACAAACTGAATACATTCAGAGTTTCTCTACTTCTACTTGAACACCAAATACTATCTAATTTCTCAGCAAACTCTTCTCTTCTTCCGCTGATCACACTTTCGTGATCAGTACCAGCGACGATATCAATTTCCACCGCAGGAAAATTTGACTTCACATCGCTAGAACAATGTAAAGGAACAATTTTATCTTGGTCGCCTTGGATCAAGTGAATCTCAACGCCGGAATTTATCAAGGTTTTGAGATGTTCATCAGCGAATTTTGAGCCACCGCATATCACATTGTGCATACTATGCCATGCTGAGTGATGTGTGTGTCTTGTTATGTCCTTTATCTTCCAAGGAATCTCCCTAATAATATATCAAAGTAACCTTTGTTGATAATTTAGAAACCGAACAAAAAAAACAAAACCAGTTCGGATTTTTTACCTATTACCGATACATATCTTGATTAGCCACTCCCATATCCTGTGATGCTTGCAGATTATGAAACAAACGCATCTACCGATATGTTCATACCAAGACATCACAGCTGTTCCAAACGCTAGAGGCGGCCACAGTCGCTTTCTAGCGATTCGGGTCAACACCGATCCTTCAACCGATGAAGGAACATAAGGCTAAATTGTAAAAACACACAAACATAATAAGTTCACAAATTAAATCTCAGTGGATTATATAACCAAATCAATATCTCACCGGTGCAACGAGAGTAACCGATTTGACGATGGTTGAGTGTTTTGCTGCCAAAGCAAGAGCAATTAAGCAACCCATCGAATGTGCAACTACATGAAATGAATCTAGTTGGTACGGCTTAATGACAGATCTTTCAATAGTCTCTACATGATCTCTCAATGTATAGAAACTATCTATTGGCTTAGGACTTTGTCCGAATCCCAATAGATCGATTGCGAAGAGCCTAAAACGATCTTCCTTAATATGTTCAAACACAGTTTCTGTCCAAAAATATGATGAACCCATAAACCCGTGTATGAATATTACATTCTCGGACGGTTCTTGAACAGAGTCCTCTGTTTTTCAAGGAAATCTTTTGTAAGCGTTTAGCAAACCAATAATCCCATAACAATATAAAAAAAATATACATAATTTGAAATAATTGACCTCGAGAAGTTGAATCTTTGACCACAACATGAAGGTTCCCATCTTCGTTCTTGGTCCAAGAATTGCAAGATTGGCAACTACAATCCGACCATCTATTCACCGACTTATGAATCTTGGGTTTGCTCGTTTTCCAGGACAGATTGAACTTTCTTGCGAATCCCAGAAACCACATTTCCCGGAAAATGTTTCTTCTCCGGAATAAAGTATCCGATAACTCATTTTCACCGGTGCTATGAGGAAGAGACGCCGCGCAATAACAGCCTCGTGATTTTCCCTCCAAAATCTGGTCGACGAACTCGTAAACGACGCAGAGAATTGCGTCGATGAGGTCGAGGAAGAAGAAGACGATTGAAGACAGGGAGGCATGAATGGCTGTAGCAGATTTGCTAGCCCATTTTCTCGGGAAAGACATAGAAAAGCAGAGAATCTAGAGCGCCAGAGAAATTGAGATAAATGGTTAGGCCACGTCGAGAGAGACCGAAGATTTTGAGCTTCATCAAAGAAGTAATAAAAATCTTAAATAAGTAAAAACGACGTCGTTGTTATTAATGCATGGATTTTTAATCCAAAATGGTGCTTTCATCTCTTTTAGATGGACAATTACTAATTTCGTATAACATAAAGAAGTTGGATTAAAGAAAAACAAAAAACGTATGGTAAATTAATCTGCAAAAAATGTTATGCTACAAGTTTCTATGTATCTCCTTTACCAACCGGATCAGAGTCGGTGACCGGAGGATTTCTCTGATGTCGTTGAGAAGCTAAACGCCGTTCCAATGGAGTCTTCCTCTTGCTGACAACAAATCTATTTACTCCTTTCCTCATCGGCATTATCGACGGGAAATCTTCGTCCGGGATCTGACTCAGCTCTGATATGTTCTTAATCTCGGCCACTCGCTTAAACCATCTCTCTGCTTTAGCTTCCTCCGACATGTCTAATAAGTCAGGTTCCTTCACTAACGAACCCTCCAAGCTCTTTCCATTTCTCATCTTCCCCGCCATTGTTTCGGGATTGTTGCTTGAAGGTACTCTTGGTTCTTCTTCTACAATCTGTGAAGTGTTTTTAGTTGCCGGAGCTGGAGTTGGAGCTGGAATAGTATCTGTTCTTTCCTCCGACTGTTTCTGTTTGGCGAAATAGTCAGGTGGGAAAGGGACAAAAGGGACAAAGTCTGAATCTTTTGGTTCAATGGACATCCGTCTCTTGTTTGCTGGAGAAGTCAGTGAACGGTCTTTCTTCCTACTCACAACAAACCGATTCTCTCCCTCCCGCATCGGCATTCTCTCAGTAGAAATAGCTTCGGGTATCTCACTATCCTGTTCTGGAACACTGTGTAGTTCCGTGACCCTCTTCAGCCACCTTGCAGATTTCTCCTCTGATTCTTTCTCATCTTTTTCAGGTTTATATGTTTCTTTGCCAAAGAGATTTGCCTTTGACTTGTCCTCTTGATAGACATTTCGATTGTCGACTGAGACACCATCCATTTGGTTGTTATCGGTCAGACCTAGCTGTGTTTCCTCCTTATCGGGCTTCTTGGCAAACATATCTGAAGGTAGTGGCACGAACGGGACGAAATTTGTGTTTATTACCTGGGAAGATTCTAACCTCCTGGAAGAAACATTCTTGTCATCCGATCCAGAGGATGAAGAACCGAGGATCTCATTCAAGCTCCTATTTGTTTTACTTCCCGAAACCTTACCGTCGTTCCCTATTGAGCTTCCATCTGTAGTTACACTGTTCTCAGCATTAGACAACCTTCTCTCAAGAGGTGTCTTTCTTGTGCTAATAACAAATCTGTTCACTCCTTTCCTCAAAGGCATAATCTCTGGAAAATCTTCATCTGTATCAACACTGTTGGCATGAGAACCACCCTGTGCTACTTTACTAAACCACCTCTGTGCTTTCTCTTCATTTTCTACCAGTCTTCTCTCAAGTTCAGGATCGTTTGAAGAACCAGAGTTGACTGAACTGAGTGAGAAGTCCCCAGGTCGCTTGCAGTCACATCTTAAGCAAGCTACATTCCTCCCGTAATTGTAGAAATCGCATCTGATGGATGAAATAACAGATAAAGAAAGGGAAGGTTAAACTCATGATCACCATCGCATTAAACATAAAAGCAGAGGAAAAAAAAAAGATTTGTTGCTTACTGGGGACACTCCCATTCACTACCAGTTAGCTGTCTCTTTGGTCTTGCTTCATCACACTGGAAACATTTGACATTTCTCGCAAAGTTCATGCCACTGCATCTGTTTCAACAAATTCCCACATCATATATAGTTTCCATAAAAAACAGTAAGATGAAACAAATACAGTTAAAACATACTGAAGACTTGATCTTTCAACCCTATTCAGTCATATACTTATTTAAGCTAATATCCTGAAGAATTTATATGGTAGGGTATTCTTATATCTTTCCATACAAGAATGGCAACTAACAAGCCACTGGAGAATAATATCAAAAGACTGCAACAAATTAATACCTCGAGCAAATCCAGTCACCTCGTTTCATCTCAATGTTTTTCTGAAAGGACCCAAATGCTTGTCCATTTCCCTCTGAGAACTGGTTTTGCATCGTGCCATGAACATTCGACTCAGGAGTACCAAAGCTCATCTTCACTATCTCGCTCAAGAGGCTTCGAACCGATGACTCCATAACCTCTTGGTTATGATATTTGCTTCCCTCAGAAGAAGCAGAATCCACAACATAACACAAAAGAAGCTTCATCAAATCGACTGTAGTCGCCTTATCCATACCCAGTATCTAATATGAAACACAGAAGAACCAATGTCACCATATTCACCATCCACCATTAAAGGACTAAGCTTTTTTCGCTAGATACAACTTACCTTACCAATGCCCTGACTACTACTTGTTAGGTAAAGACTCATCTTCTTGAGTGAATCTGTACCCGTCCTAAACAAAAATGGCTTCCCATTCTCCACCACCACTTGAACGTCTCTCTTTGAAAGTATTCTAATAACAGTAAGAAGATAAATCTCAAATTGGAGGAAAACAAAAACCCACGAGATGAGAATTGCAGTTTACTCACTCAAGTAATTCGGGTCGAGCACGAGCTAGGGCTAAGCAAGCGAGAGCTGGACGGAGGAATTCATCTGGAAAACCAGGGAAGAATTCGTTTTCGGAATCGGAAATTGGATCGGAATCAGACAAGTAACGAGCTTCGGAGAGAGATTGGAGTAGCTCTGACCATTCAGGTAGACGTTGATGATAAGAAGGAACAGAATCGGCGTCGGAGAGACGGACTCGGTGAGTGTGGAATCGCCCGAGGGAGAAGGTGTGGATAAGAGGCGGCAAAGATACAGGTAGATTGAGAGAAGGGCGATTGAGCGAGCCAACGGAGGAAGGAGTAGAAGCGAGGTGGTGGAAACGGCGGAGATTGGTTAAGCGGTGGACGAAGAGGCGACGGAAGAGAGGAGGAGGAGGAGAAAAGAGAGAGAGGAATCTGGTGGAGTTGTTCATCGATGACCACCGTTAAGGTTATTTCTCCGCTCGCCGGAAGATAGAAATGTGACGGGGAGTTTTTATCCGTTGGATTTTTTATTTTTAATCTCCGACAATCGTCGGATATTTTGGTTTTTTGTTTTAATTGCGAGAATTATACCACATTTCAAATTGCAAATTTTAGTGATTTGTACAAAAATAGATTGTATTTTGTTCATAACCAATCTTTCAAGAATATCAAAATCAACAATTAAAGAAAAACATTCATTTTTTTCTATCAAAACCCTAGCATCTTCCCCCTTGAGGCCTAGATCCATCTTTTAGTCATTTCTGTTTTGGATTGTTCATAAATTATACCATAATCGTTGCGTCGCGTTCTGTTTTAAGGTATCGCCATCTCGGCCATCATCAAGAAAAATTATTGTTTTTGGCGTTAACGATTCTAGCTTCCAGACTTTTATGTTCGGACGTTATGCGTTCATGGTCTCAGATCTAATTTTCTTCGGCTGAGAAAAAGCGTAATGTGTCTTAGTTGGGATTTAGTTCTTCATGTGTATAGTATGAGCTTTAATATGGTGCGGGTGTGTGGATTGTACTCTCTTTCTGATTTTTTCTTTCACAAATCACAACAAACGTAATCTTCCTAGGGTTTTTGCTTAGTCGCTTGTAATGATGACCTTCGTAATCTACTACTATTTTAGGAGCTTGAGGTTGTTTTTTTATTCTTCGATTAGCATTCTTATTATCTTGGTGGCTCTTTTCAATGTTCTCCATGCGCTTTTAGTTTAGTGAATAATCAGTTTTTGTCTATTGTCTTTTTGGCTGGTTCTTATAAGGCTAACCTCTTATGGAAATACAAAATTTTAGATTCAACCCTTGTAAGTTGAACATTAGGTGAATAGGAGTTTAGAAACCCGTTTATGGCTCCCTGTTGCTGCTACTTTTTGTATTTGGATATTTTATTCGCAAATTCTCCTTGCCCTGATGGCATATTGTGAGCTTTGTAGTTTCGTGTCCGCAACTTTTTATGCACTCTACGTTGTGATTTATTGCTTCATTTTTCTGCTTTTAGTGGTAGTTATTTGTAATTGTAGGTTTTTGCTTCTCAATAATGTTTTGTGTTATGTATCCCGGTAATTTTCGAGGTATATATAAAAATTATTTAGATGAAAAAGTATTATATTTGTAAAAATCATCCAAAATAGGTTTTGGCATGTTTTATGCGAAATGGTAACAATTATTTGGATAGAAAAGGATCCTTCATGGCTGAGAACTATTGATCACATGCCTTAAAAAGATTATACGAAATGGATAATAAAAGACTCAGAAATGGATAATAGGTAAAATGATATGAGGTTGTATGCTCAAAAGTTGCTTGATCAACATCAATTTGATGGTCGATGAACTTATTATTTGAGCCTTACCCGTAGAATGCAGCTTATATTGAAAAGTTGAATATGTCATAGATTTTCTAAAGAAAAAGAGATAGTGTAACACTAATTAATTCTATTATTACTAGACTAGTTTCTATTCAAGACGATAAAACCGTGCTACTAGTGCTCAACGCCTAAAACATCGGAGATCTCCACTACATTCAGAGATGTAAGCCTTAATATGGGCAATGTCATGCATATTGGAGAATGCGTTGGATTACCATGACTTCGAGACTGACTGCTCCGATCTTGTGGATATCATCCGGTATCCAAAAGAATGGTCTGCTTTTTCTATTTTATTATCGAGGTTTTGGAAACTTCATGGTCGTTTCTCCCGGTTCTCGCTTTCGTTAATCTCTCGCTTAGTTAATTTAAAAATGGACCGTTTGGCCTATTCAGCTCGTTCTCGCGCTTGTAGTTTTGTTTATGTTAGCACGTGTTCGCCTAGTTGGATTAACAATCATGTCGTATTTTGCTAATAATAGTTTGATTGACATAAACAAAAACAAAAAAGACTTGTTCTTATTTTGTTTATATTACTAACAAATTTCTCATACTTATTCTACCATCAACTCATTTGTTGATAAACAAATTATTTACAAAAATGTCATTATAATATACCGACGTCACATGAATAAACTGATAGTTATTGACAGATTTTTTTCCTTTCAGCCATAAATTTAGTTAATCTTCATAGATTTAATAATGTCCCATTGATTTATTTGTCTGACTGAACTTGTACCAGACTAAATTTTATCCAATATATACTATATGACCAAAAAAATATTGTTTTAATTTGGTGAAAATTGTACATCAATAAATTTATATACGCTTGAAATATATTTTGAAAAAATAATATAGATTAGGCTTTTGTTTTTTTCATTTTAATTTATTTTTCTTTCAATCCTTTATTATTCAATAAAGAATATTAAATTTCATTCGTATTACATTATCTATGTAGAATTCAGATGTTTCCTCCCCACCTTTCTGTATTGTTGGTAGTATGTAACGGATAGTATCGGTTCTCAAATGATTCCTATAACTTTTCAACTTTTAGATTAATTAAAAAAAAAATAACAAAAAAAATGTAGAATTCAGATGTTTTATTATGGTTCTCTAAACCGTTTTAAATAATATAGAAATGTTGATAAAAATAATGAATTTATGAATTACACCTAACATGAAATTAATTTTAAAATGAATCTTTAAAGGAGTAGACACTACAAGAAAATAAAAATATAGCCACAATTTTTGTTACAACAATAATTTGTAGCAAATATTAGCTACATATTGATACAATTTTGCTACTGATTTATGAAAAAAATCGTTTGTAGCAAATTAGTAAGTATGTGTGAGTAATTTGCTACAAAAATAGCCACAAATGTAAAATTGTAACAAATCTGCTACAGATGGATACAAAATAACGGTGGGTAATGTTACTACAAAATAGTTTGTAAAAAATATGTAAGAGCATCCACAACGGTGCTTATTTGTGGGTCTTAAACAACAAAAATGAATTAAGAAAATAGGTTTTTATTGATTTGGGCTTTGAGACGTCTGTATTCAAGGCGAAATCTGTTACGCTCAGATTAATCCTCATTTGCGAAGAAACAAAAGAAGTCTCTCGTCTCTTCCTCTCTTCCGCTCTCGATTTCTTCTTCGTTGGAGCGAACTTGCGTTTCTTTCTCCCAAAGCGATCATTATCGCAAAGTTTTGTTTGTTCTTTTTAATTACTTAGGGTTTATGTAGATTTTTTTTAGTGCATAACGAAACCCCTCTTTTGAATCTGTGTTTTCTTCGTGTTTTGGGGGTTTGTTAGATCTTCGCGATAATGTTTTTCTTTCGATTTAAAACCTACGTTTTCCAGATTTACAATTTCGATTCGTTTGTTTTAGCAAGCAAATCCGAAATCTCCCCTTTTGTAGATGTGTTCTTACGGGTTTTGATTTCAAAATTCCAAGTCGTATTTCTGATTTTACTGCTTGTTGTTACAAATCTAGGGTTTCTGTTAATTTTTTTATTCTGCAAATCAGAAGCCCTCTATTTGATTCGTGTTTTGAATTTGAGGGTTTATACTTTTGTAATTGTGTTTTTCCCTAAAGTCGAAACCTTTCTTTTCAATTTCAGAGTTTTAGTTAAGGTTTGATTTCGCAAATCCAGAAATCCGCTTTTGTTTTTGTCTTCTTACATCTTGGGGTTTCTGATTCAAACGATCTGTTTCTCTTGTAAGATTAGTTTAAAATTTTCACTTTTCTTCAAACCCAAAAGAAAGGGACACAACATTATATGATTGTTGTTTGTTCGGTTTCTAATTTGGGAAAATTGTCCCGATGATGTTGCCTAAGAAACGCTTGTCAAATTATGTTCCTAGATTGGAGAGTTGAGTCTCTATGATCAACTCTATGTGTAAGCTTCAATATCTGCATTGATCAGTCTGTACTAGGACTTGTTTAATCCTTGTCCTGAGACTGAAAAATTCAATACTCTGCTTCAATTCTCGCTGACCTGCTAGAGAAGTCTCATGACATAGCTGTTGCACATGAGTATTTATGTTTTGTTGTGTGTATCTCAGTTTAGGTTCATAGATCAAATGTTTAAAAGACTAAACGTTAAGTTATCAATTGACTTTGATATCAATTGCTTTAAGGTAAATCTCAAAGTAAAACAAGGTTCGTATAGTGGAAATTTGTACAGGGGGTTTCTACATACACACCTCGTCTGATTTCAGTTAACTTCAAATGTAATGATTTTGCTTTTGCTTTCGATTAGAAGATTGTGTTAAGATGAAGAACTTTAAGATGCTCATTCTCTTCTATATAGTTAATATAGTTTTCGATTTGCTTAGTTTTACAGTTATTGGACTCTGATGATAAAGTTACTTGGAACAAGCTAGCTTCTGCATTTGGTTATTTTAATGGTGGTTTTAATGTACGTAAATCATTTGAAACTTGTTCTGTCTTTCAGGGTCACTAAGCTCCATGTGGTCACTATCAGATTCTTCGAAAACCTGGTTAGAAATGCTAATTTTTTCTGTTTTGGTTGATATTTCTTGAACATTATGTTTAGGGAAGTTTAATCTTAGTGATTAAGATCTTTAGTGCATATTTAAAATTGAGTTTAGAGTAAGCTTGTTCTATCACTGAAGTGATGTGGTAATGAGTTAAACATTCCATTTTGTGTGTTTTAGGTTTGGAGATGTTGATACTCAAAGATCTGAACCTCGGAAGAGGAATTTGTTTCTGCAAAGTTTGGATGAGGAAGAAGATACTGAACAAGTTTCAAGAAAAAGCTTTACCGATTTATCAAACATTCCATATAAGTTAGGAGTTAGGATCTTAGAATTTTGGAAGTTAAGCTTTTAGAACTTTAGAATATTGGAAATTAGGTGATTAGAAATTTGGATTTATGTAATGAAATTTGGATTCTTGTGTTATGATATGTATATATTTTTCATTTTCGTTTTTATTATTGTTTTATAGTTTGTAAATATATTTTTATTATATATTACATTATATTCATATTAATTTTTTTTTTATTAATTACTTTAATAATCTGTAACAACTTGTAGCAAGTTGTGGTAATTGGCAACAAATTCTTTTGTAACTAGATTTGTAGCAAATCATAGCTACAACATATACATGTGAAAATTTGTAGCTAATTTGCTACTATTAGCTATGAAATCAACATAGCAACGAACGTATAGTTAGGAACAAAATTTGTAGTAAATTGTAGCAAACGTTATATTTGCTACAAATATGTAAGTATAGCTACAAAAAAAATTGTAGCTATGTGATCAAATTCTTGTAGTGAGAGAAGAATGGCCCTGCAAAATTAATTATATAGAAATGGTAGAATAATGAAAGTTGAAAACAATCAGAGGTAAAATTTGTGAACATAATTCTGAGAAGAGAATAAACGTTGAGTTGATTATATTCTTCGGGATCGTGGAGTTTATGTTTTATAAAATCAAAAAGGCATATATGGGCTTGCTGAGAAGATATGAGGAGCTCTTAGACAACCCCACATTCTCAATAACGAAAGTTCTTATATAAAATTTTGATGCTCACAGAGTCGGTTTGATAAAAAAAAAAATGGGGGGGGGTTCGGGCAAAACCAAACATTTTTTTTCTTGAAAATAGACTTTTTAAGTTTCTTAGTAAAAAAATGTTTTCTTTTATAAAAGTTTATTGAAATTGATCATGAGCTCATGGTACATGCCCCTTCGGCTTACCAGTCGGCCTTATATGCTCCATGTTTATTTGTAACTACAAATATAACTAACCCGATGTTCACAAATTTATTCATGAACATGAAAATATTCAATTATGATAAAAAAAAAAAAAAATTAACATCAAACATTAAATTAAAAGATACCAGCATAATAGGAAATCCAATTTGCCACAAATGTATTTACAAAAGAAAACTAAAGATCTAGAACGTGCAGAACAGGCCAAACAATCCGCTTTTAAATTCGAAAAACGAGGAAGATGAGATGGGGAGAAATTAGGATGGGGAGAAATTAGGGAAGAGATGATGCAACTCCAGGAACCTCCGAGAAAGGATAGAGAACGCCAGCCACTCCTCTAGATTACTGACGATATCCACCAAGTCTGAACAGTCCGTTTGAAAAACACTGCACTCTAGACCGCATTCTAGTATGCATTGCATTACCCTAATTAGAGCTTCCATTTTTGAATGAAAGGGTGATCTTCGCTGGTTTATACCTATAGCCGCAAGCATTACGGTCATTTTGTGACATCCCAAAACCAGAGTGGTAGCTTTTGGGAAAAACTTAGAAGAAACGGAGAGGACGCGGGCCTTAGGAATCGGTAAGTAATGCGCGTCGGTGAAGAAGTAGTAAGGAGGGGCGAAAAAGGAAAGAGGAAAAACGTGGAGAGGAGGAGAAATAGAATGGGCTTTCGGCCCATGTAGTAAGAAGGTGGAGAAAAATAAGGAAAGTGGATATTCTCCTTAGGGTTTTTGGTTTAGTATAAATAGGGAGCTAGGGAGCTCATTATTTACACACCAAAACATTTTTCTTCTCTCTAGAGCCAAAGATACACGCTTAAGAGGAAGAGAAAAGGAGGAGCTCGAGAAGGAACTCGGCACCCCACCCTAAGGAGCAGTGGTATAAGGTAAGGCGCGATCCGTACCTAATACACCTTTTCTATTCTCCTCCTTTATAGCTTTCATGCAGTAGTCTTAGTAGTACGGGTTAGGGTAGAGTAGTAGTAGTATAGTAGTAGTATAGTAGTATAGTAGTAGTTGTAGTAGTGGTCTTGTGCGGATCACCATCCGCACACGGCCGGTAGTGTTGGTAACGCCTAGTGCTGGCATCGGTACGGCCCTGGGGTGCCTCAATGACAGTACGCCAGGGTACCGACGGTAGGCTTCGGTGACGCCTCAAGAGGACATCGGTGACGCCTCGACAGGGCATCGGTACGAGGTACCAGTGACGCCTTTAGAAGGCACGATGACGATTCGACAGGGCCCGGGTAACCTAGAGGACGTGCCTCGAAGATGTATCGTGAGGAAGTAAGGCTGATCGATGATCAGGACGAGAGAGCCTCGGGTCATTCCTCGATGGACGTACCGGTGAGAAATCGGTACGGACACTCAACGATCCGGCAGTGCCAATAGTGCCCATCAGGTACTATCCACGATCGGACCATGGGGACGCGTCCATAGGCCCTCGGGGAGGCCTACAATCGATCTACCACTGACCATCGGGGATAACTGAGCAGTCTGCAAGGGCAGTCCGAGATGTGATCGCCAACTGGCATCGGTGAGCCTAGCGTAGGCCTCGGTGTATCGGTACAATACCTTGTTCGTCCGCGATGAACAAACCGGTAATCATCGGTGAAGGCAACGATGATCGGAGAGAGAGCTAGATGGGCAGTGCCAACCATTGTGCCGCGGACCGGTAAGGCCTCGATAGTGATCATTATGGCCTCGGTTCGGAATCACGCCCGGTAAGCAAAAGCGTGCTTGGCTTACCGAGAGTGGCAGAGCATCCAGTCAAATCATGGCGATCTGGCTATGGACTCGTAGGTGAGACAGTAGAGGAGCATGGCAAGGCTAACACAGCTTGTCAAGTAACTCGGCTATCACAATGGATCTTGGCGAGGGTGCACGGACGAAGGAGTCCCGCCGTGAGACTCAACCTAGTATCTCGAGGAAACATGGCTCGACATAAGCTGGCCCAAGAGTGACTCGTTGTTTGGCGGACTGGAGGCTAGTCATGGCAGGATCATGCCTAGCTCCGACTCGTACCGCATGTAGTTTAGGAAGTTAGATAGAGTCATGCATCGGCCGGCTATACTCTGCAAAGGGAGATGGTGGGCAAAATGAGAGGATTAGCGTGGCAGACTAGAAGGTCTGATACTAACCGATCATTAAACCAAAAAATAGAGCTGAGTTACCACTGTAAGGCCGTGATGATACTCGATGGTTCGCTTGTTTGTTGGACTCGGCAGACTATTAGAGAATGCCGTAGGCCAGACAGGTAGTGATCGGGCAACTCTATAGTTGTTCGAGCACACCTTAATCAACCTGATATAGAGTCTAGACGGTGTACGCCAATACGAGAAGCGCTAAAGAGGCTTAGCCAACTCGTACGGCCGCATACGACTCCAGGGTTAGAGGCAAGGCCGCAGGAACGCTTAGGCCATAAATGGTCAAGGCTGGACTGTGAGTCTTCCACAATCAACGGATAGTTTTATGTTTGTATTTCTATAGGGACGGTCGCCGTATGGCTATAGATGTGTCATGGGTAACGTATTGGGATAACCATGCTTACATGGGGCCGACCATACGGGGCAAAATGTATTGTTTGAAATGCTTCGGCTATTGCTTGAGAACGTAGAGGTATAATGGATTTGGATTAACCTGAGTAGATAACTTGATTGTGAACCTTAGGAGAGTCTAGTAGAATAGGTTATATTAAACCGGTAGGATAGTAGGTTCACAATGCCACCAATTTATATACTGCATAGGGCGCATGTACGGGCATGTGTTCCGCCTTGTTTGTGTTTGGCCTGAAAGATGGCACGAAGACCTAGCGTCCAGTTGTTCGCTAGAGAGGCCAGAGTGTCGGTACATGATGGTCCATGGTATGTAGTTACCAGCTTGCTGGTGTTGAGTTAAGGGCTGCCAGCGATGCCCGACATGAGTATGGGCTGCCAGCGTGCCCGGCAAGAGTTGAGGAGTTTTGTATCACCGCCAAAGGGTTGGCCGTGAAACACAGTAGCTGGCAAGTAGTGTTAAGGGTGTTGTGTGGGGTTGTAGGGGTTTAGAATAGTTAGGTAGTGTTAGGTCGTGAGATGGAGTAGACCGTCTTACTGAGTATTCAATACTCACCCCCTTACCAGTGCACATGATAGGACATCCGGTCGGGTGGACTATAGGACGGCAAGGCAGGAGGGAGCAGCATGCGACAAAGATTGACTTTCCCAAGGCGTTGTGAATCTAGTACCCTACGTTGTAGTTTACCGAACAATGTATTAAGAGAAATTTTAGAGTAATGAAGATATCAATTTTGTCTAACACTTGGGTCTGGATTCATAATCTGAGATACGGGTGTTACACATTTCCCCTTGAACACATGCCCATCCCAATCATGAAGTCGAGTCTGACTCTTTCCAGGATCCATCAATTTGACGCTGCCAAATCGAGGGAGCGTCATTTGTGGATCCCCTGATGTGGGAATAGCATGATCCGGAAATCCGAAACCTCATGATGAGCATCCATCCATGCCAAATATTCACATTCTACCAAGCGTAAAGTACTCTAAGGTTCAAACTCTCCACCATGATAACATCTTCTATTTCGTGCTTTCTATATATACCACAATATCCAGGGGAAGCAAAGTATATCTTTTTTAACGGTGTCTACCGGTGAAATTCACACAAAAAAAGAAATCCAAATTTGCATAGATGAAACTATATGGAAGAGATACACGACCATGTTGTGTCAAAATAACTCTCAAAATTGTAATACACGACCATGTTATTTAAATTATGATAATTTAACGATTGAATTGCTACTTTTTTTTTGACATTTGTATTTCATCTAAATTGGACATCCTTTTAAAAGAAAACAAAAAATATTTGGTACTCATGTTGGAATTAATCTTAGTGATGATTATTTAAGACTAAGAGTAGGCATGTGATTGAATTTTCAATTTTAAATCAACCAATAATGAGAAATATAAATTCATTTATATTTTTCAATGATTTTAGCACTTATAACATGCAAAATTAAAATTACAATAATCAAAATACTAACAAAGAAAAACAAAAATACATCAATAGTTATATATAAGGATCCTATATATAATGGGGTGATTGGTAAGAACATTAAAAATTAAAACTGTAGACTTTTAGTTTAATCTATTAACTGTAAGAACTTTGACGGTGAAAGAACCTAAAAAAAAAAGTCTCCTTTTATTGGCTTTAAAAAAAATCTCACGATCATGAACAAAAAACTACAAATAGGCTGTGAGTTTTTTTAGGAGCACTTTTAGGACTGTAAATTCACTAAAGTCTAATTGACTAATTTATGACTTTAAAAACTTTTAAATAAAATTACAGTTCTTACAGCATGATTAATGGTCACACTTTGTGAGTGTCTACAAATTAATGTGATTAATTAACTCAAGAAACTTTAAAAAAAAAGTTCTTTACGCTGAAGCTTAATACTCGGATCTTCCGGCCACGTGTCAGCACGTCCTTGCACCGTTTCGTTTCTGTTGACCCCGAGACCCGTTTTTGATCTCATTTGTTTCTTGAAAGAAAAAATGAAACTATCTCTCTCAGTGGCGATTCCGATCGAAATCGAGAAACGAAGATATCTCAATGGTGATTCCAAGTTAGAATCGATCTTGTTTCTTCGCCTCTTCTGTGTCTCTCTTCTCCTCTTCGTATCATCAATTCCGGTGGCTAAGTCGGTGTTGTCGTCGTTTCTCCTCTTCTTCTGATGGCGAATCCCGTGTGGAATCGACCGTCGTCGTATCTTTTCCTCTTCTATATTTGTCTCTCTCCCTCACTGTCTCGAAAACCCTAGTTCGAGATTATGGTGGTGGAAACCTGCACAGTTGAAATAGTCAACGAGTTTAGGTCTGAAAGCTCTGAGATGAGAAACACCTAGCGAAGATCTCAAGAGAGTATGTTTATAATCTGTTTGCAAATGTTACAAGTGGTTTCTGTGTAAAAATGTGGATCCCCTTTTCAGAGGTGTACAAGGTCTATTTATACAAGTCATAGTCGGCCTAGGTCTACGCCTAAAGAGATAAGGTCAGATTCCTAAATCTTCGGGATTCCTTCTTAGCGTAATCGGCGGCCGCTCCTTAGGTCTTGACCTCGTCCTCGTCATGGGCCCAAACCCGAGAGCTCGTCTTCTAGGCCCAACTTGTAGTAGAGGTCGGCGTGACTTGTTACTCGTGGGCTCTCGACTCGTTCTTTCCAGTGTGGGCCATCTGTGCTCGGCCCACTCTTCGCCTTGAAGCGAAATGATCGTAATGGTCTCATGGAGTATAAATGACCACTACAGACGTTGTCCTGGAAAGATGCCAGTCTTAGTCCCAGTTACTCTGGAGAGCTGGTCCTAGAGACAGAGTTGGTCCCAGAGACGGAGCTGGTCTAGATAACTGCGCCTACCTCTGGTACTTAGTCATTTTCTTGACGATCTCTACCGGAGTGAGATCTGACCCCAACAGAGATCGCGATTTGAACCAGAGACAACGATTCATCCCTAATCGAAGCTTCGTGATCTCTCTGTGTTGCTGATGCATGTCGATTCAACATAATCGATATGCTTCTTCGTCATCTCTCCTTTGTTCATCTTCTTTAGAGGTTCGTCGAATCTATCTCTATCTTCGTTTTTAAGTTTGAAGGAGTTTTTCTCTCCCATTCTTAGTTAATTCGATTAATTGATGTGTACGGTTTAATTTTCACGAATAAGCAGACAGATTTAGCGATTAAGATACATGAGATTCACACAAATTTGCTTGACTTTAGAAGTGCTTGAGTTTTGTTTAGGTTTGCAATGGCGATGATCCAACAGATTCATTGATATCAGTTTAGGTTTTCATTTATGATCTGCTTGAGTTGCACACAGATTTGCATATCAACTTCGAATCGTATGTTGAATCATATCAACTTCATATCAACTTCTTTTGATTTTTAATTTCCTTGTTATGTATTTGGCACTACTTGTCAATCGATTCTCAGTGTAAATAATGTTGCATTAGTTGGTGATTGTGTGATGGTTCTTTTCTGAATTTCAGATGATTCATATAGGTTTTTAACTTTTGATCTTTTATTTTTGTATGGAGGATTTCTGCGGTCTTGGATGCTTGGTGGAGGCTAGCAAGTTTGCAGAAACAGTCTTAAAGCCCAATCTCTGCTTCATGGCCTCCAATCACTACAGATCAGTGTCCTTTAATGTCTGTAGAACGTTTGTGTAATCTGCGGTTGTGTGGTTGTTGTCTGAATATTGATTGTCGTGTGTAATTTAATGAAAAGTAAGTCCTCAAACCTAGACAAAACTAATGTAAACTGAAGTTAATAGAAACCTAACCTGAAGGGATGGTGATGAAGACTTTAAATCTGTTTACCTAACTCGAATTGATGACATGAGAAATTAGGTTAATTAGTTGTATTCAGTGTTCTAAAATACGCTATACGCTAGACGTACGGTCAACTACCATATAGCGTATAAACGTATATACGGGAGTTTATACGGAGTATATACGGTGAATATTTTTTGAAAATAAATATATATATACAATAGTATAAATATAATAAATATACAATTTATATGGTTAAATATAACTCATTGTTAATATATTAAACAAAACTCACTTATAATTTATTTTTAAAAGTTATAATCATGAAATTATATTAGATATATAATAATAACAAAATATATAAGAAAATTATAACTATTGATCATTTCAAGTAGTTGAAATTAAACCAAAAAAAAAAGAAATTTAAAATATCAGTTTTGTCAAAATATTTATTAAAAAAAGTACATAACGTTTACACGGCGTATATACGGCCGTATAGCCGTATAAACAGCCGTATTATCACTGTATAAACAGTTGTAAAGTTTAAACCGTATTTTTAACTGTATAGCAAAAAAACGGTACAGTCCCTCATTGTATAGCATATATACGGTGTATATACGGCCGTATAGACCGTATTTTAGAACACTGGTTGTATTGTTTGTTACTTGTAAGTAAACTAAAACATAACTAAAGTTAGACACAACTACTACATTGTAAACTAAGTTACAAAACTGAATTTAATAGCAACTTAACCCGATGGAATGGTGATAGAGACATTAGTCTTTAAGTGAAACACTTTAGCTTCTTAAATCTGCTTAAACCGGAAAGAAGCAGAACACAGAAACTTCATCTCTCTTTAGCTTCTAATTACTTGTTTCATTTCAAGTAAAATGAATATCAGTTTTAGCAATGCATGGACCTCCTCTCAAAGCTATGTTGATCTCTTGACTAGCCAACAAGGGATCAACACTTTACAAACTTTTTCCCAAAAAAACACCTTCACTTCAAACCAAACACCTTCAACTGACCGTAGGGAACTTAGGACAAGATGGACAGTCGCTGAAGAGAAAGTGCCAATAAGCGCTTGGTTAAACACGAGCAAAGATCCAATAGTGGGGACTCAGCAGAAAGCAGGCACTTTTTGACAAAGAGTTGCTGACTATTTTGCTGCAAGTCATGCTGTTGTTGATCTTCCACTAAGGGAGGCGAATAATTGTAAGCAGAAATGGAGAAAAGAGAGTGAGAATGTGAGTAAGTTTGTTGGTTGCCTTGACTATGTGACGCGTAACCCACATAGTGGCTGCAATGATCCAATAGAGGTGGCTCATGAGATGTATTTAGCTGATACTAACTTGAAGTTCACCTTGGAACACGCTTGAAAATTGCTCAGGAATGATCATAAATGGTGTGCATATGTTAGTAAGAAGGGTAAGCGAGGAAAAAAGAAACAAAAGACATGCCCTTCCAGCTCCAACATGGCCTCTCACGTGGAGGAAGAAACAGAGGAGAGGCCATTGGGTGTCAAGGCTGCGAAAGCCAAGGGGAAGAGGAGAGGTGAAGGGGACAGTGAAGGTACACAGGGGCGTCTCTTTGGCGGGATAAAGGAGATGTGGGTGATTAAGAAGGAGCACTTCACTGCTAAGGAGAGACTATCCAATAAGAAAATTCTTGAATGTCTCTTGGCCAAACCAGAATCACTTACACAGATTGAACTCACACTTAAGAACAAGCTTATGATGGAGATGTCTAATGATCTAGGTAAGTGTTCATTGTGTTCATTATTGTTAGTTGATGCTACTTGATGCTCTTACATTTAGTTCATTGTTATAGTTACATGTGTTTCTTCTTAGTTGTTATTTGATTCTGATATAGTGAGTTCATTTTCTTCATTGTGTGTTTGGTTATTCCACTAAAACTTGTCTTCTTCTTTGTTTTTTATTGTGCAGGAAAAAGTCAGTGAGAAAGGAGGACTTTACAGCTACATTTTGTTGGTTAGCTTCACAAGCTCGGATATTATGTGGTGTTGCTGATTTTGGTTGTATTATACAACTTGCTTGCTCACTACTTGCTCGGATAGCCTCATATCTATGTTGTCTTTATGCTACAAGTTGTGTAATTGCTTGTCTTTATGTTACAAGTTCCATAATTGTTGTCGGGTAAACTCTTTATAAAGAGATTGTATGTATTCATGTCTTTCAAGTTTCAAGTTCGTAGAAGCCAAACTTGTCTTTATAAACTTCTCTTTCAACTTTTGAAGTTTCATGTTCTTCTACTTATTCTAGTTTCTTTCTCTTTATAATTTTTGCTTTTCATCATAATTATCATCCAATTCACTCTTTTATAATCATCACAAACTCACATTTCTCTTTATAAACACACACTTCTCTATATAAACTCACTCTTTATAAACCAAAAATACATGTCTTCTCCTCCTCATAATCCCACGAATGATGCAAATTTCTATCAAAACTTTGGTGAAAATTCCTATCAAAACTTTGGTGAAAATTCCTATCAAAACTTTGATGAAAATTTCTACGAAAACTTTGATGAAAATTTTTATCAAATATTCGAAAGAGGTTTAGAAGAGTGTATAGATAAAGGAAACGGAACATTCGAGCGGAGACGGAACGTCAAGCGCGAAAAAAAGGAAAAAAAAGGCGAAGACATTTAAACCGAGAGCATGAAGAAGGACACGACCGGTTATGGAAAGATTACTTTAGTGACCAACCGGTTTACTTAGCTAGTATGTTTCGACGACGTTTTAGAATGACCAAGCCATTGTTCATGCGTATTGTTGATACACTCTAAAATGCGGTACCATTCTTTCAACACAGACCAGATGCTACCGAAAGGTCTAGCATTCAGCCCTTCAAAAGTGTACAGCCGCAATTCGGATCATGGCATATGGCCTTCCAGCTGATGCGTTGGATGAATACCTCCGGATGGGAGAAACCACTGCGATGCAATGCTTATAAAATTTTGTCGATTAAATTATAAATTCATTCCAACATGTTTACCTAAGAAGGCCTACACCAGAAGATCTCAAACAATTAGTAGATATGGGAGAATATCGGGGATTTCCCGGGATGATAGGAAGCATTGATTGTATGCACTGGGAGTGAAAGAATTGTCCCTCGGCTTGGGCAGGACAATATCAATGTGGGCATGGAAAACCCACAATCGTTTTAGAGGTTGTGACTTCATACGATCTATGGATTTGGCACGCATTTTTTGGGGCTCCAGGTACTTGTAACGATCTCAATGTTCTTGACCGCTCACCCGTTTTTAATGATATTTTAGAAGGTCGAGCTCCACCGGTCGATTACGTAGTCAATGGACGCCAATACCATATGGCTTACTATCTTACAGACTGTATATATCCGAAATTGACAACTTTCATCCAATCAATTTCGCATCCACAAGGTCCAAAAACATCAATATTTGCTACTTATCAAGAAGGTGTCAGAAAAGATGTCGAGCGTGCATTTGGAGTGTTGCAAGCTCGATTTGCTATAGTTAGAAACCCAGCTCTTAGTTGAGATAAGGGAAAAATAGGTAAGATAATGAAAGCTTGTTTAATATTGCACAATATGATAGTAGAAGACGAACGAGACCAAAACACTCAACGTAGTTTACGAGAATTCATAGAAAGAGATGGAAGCGGGACTTCACATGTGGACTACTCGTTCTCTAGAGAGACACCTACAAATTTGAACAATATGATAGCCGATCGAGGTCGACTTCGTGACAAAAAAAATGCATGAGCTCTTGAAATCTGATTTGGTTGAGCAAATTTGGTAAAAAGTTAGCAGAGGTGAGTTGTCTTAGTCGTGTTATTTATCATGCATTAATATGTAATTTTTCATTTTATATTTTTATGGAATGTAATAAACGTTAACAAAATTATGCAACCTTGAATATTTATATATAATAATTGAAATTTTTATTCATTTTGCAAAAAACTAAATTTTATTAAAAGATATTATTTTTTATTTCCAAAAAAACTATATTCTAGTTTAACCATTGGATGGACACAAAATTAATGAAACTTGAATAATGGTAAAATGGTTTTTATAAGGATAATTTTGCTATATGGGCACTTTTAGAAAATTTATTAGGATATGTGGGCTATTCACTGTAGCAAATATGGGGATTGAGTAGTTTCTACTTTTACTATAATAGAGCAGTGTAGGTGAAAAGACGAAAAAGGGCTTAAGAGAGGAAGGGTGATAAGTGGTGAAGACTCTGATTGAAAGGAGTGTTATGCGTTGGTTAGTTTTTTACCGTGGTTAGTTTGTGGTCAGGTTAAAAAGATATTTTAAAGGATAATTAAAAATTAATAAAAGTTGTTAGGTTTGTTTAGAAAGATAAGGTGTACGATTATAGAGTAATTTGTGGTGTTGGAGCGTTGTTGGAAAGATGCCGCTTGATAGAGGAAAATGTGCAGTTTCCCCTCTGTTCCTGGATAAACAGAGGATGTAAATGTCAAACCCTGAAGGTAGGTGTACATATATATACTGGGTTTTCTGTTTGTATGGGGTTTTGTATGGTGTACGGGAACCCCACTAATCTCGTTTTTGGTGTGTTATAGAGGTGGACGATGTTGTAGTCGTGACTGTGGGTCGGTGGATAGTATACATAAACGGTAGTTGGGAGTTTAAAATGGATATGTCCCGCACATCAAGATGCATAACTTGCAAAAACGTGACAAGGGTAAGACAGTTAGAAGAAGTGTGACGAAGTTATATGGGCTGTGTAGGTTGGGTATATGCGTGGAGCTTAGTTATTGGTTTGATGATATTCTGGTTAGGGCACAAAGGAAAGAAATACCACCGTGTATCTTTGTTTCAGAAGGAGACCTTCAGACGTTTTTCGCACTAAGAAGAGGCGACAAATCTGTGAATCTGTTTGTGACTTTAAGGGAGAGCGTTGGAGGTGGTTTGAGGATTCTCGACGAAGAATATCCAGAGATAAGTGAAGCTTGGCTTCATAGGAGAGGCGTTGGTATGATTGTGGAAGTCACCAGTGAAGAAACTGAAATGTGTTATCGATGCAGTCCTTCAAACTAAACTGGGTTATCCATGGCAATTATACCGTTTTCGTCCACCCCCATATCAGGTGTTCAGGTGGTCAGTCCACCTAATAGGCCAGAAACATCTACCAGCGTTGTGTCCCCCACGACTGTTGCGGTGTTCAGTCCACCGCATGGGCTAATGTCATTCACTAGCACTTCTGTATCCCCCACGACTGTAACATTGGGACATCAACCTGAGGCGGTAGGGACAATTACAGTGATTGAAGTAGTTGGTACAAAACCTCAAACGTTGTGGGAGGATGGGGCTACATCCAATGGAATGAGGACAGAATATGAGGAAGTGGATGATGAAATACTATTAGCCCACGTGGAGGCATTGGAAGCTGAACAGGTGATGAAGCATATGGAATAAGAGATTATTATGATGGCTGGAATGGAGGCATATGGAGGCGTTGAGGGTGATGGTCATGATGAGGGTGTGGTAAGTGATGATGAAGAAGATTATGAGTGTGACTACGGCTCAGAAGAGGGGGAGTACGATTATGATTTTTGGACGGATTATATCGTAAACGAAAACTGTGGCATGGAATTGGGTCCTGATGATGATGAAGATTTTGTGGATCCTCCGCCAAAACATTGCAATGAGACACGAGGGAAGGGAGTTCCAGCCAGAGAACCCAAAAAAGGTATATGTGTTACTGAAACATATGGCTATGATGATGTTGGTCCAAAGTTTAGTGATCCAGAGGCTTGTATTTCCCTCAATAAGTGTATAGACCTGAGAAATGAGGATGATGACATGTATGTGGGGAGGGTTTTCGATACAAGGGAATATTTCAAAATCGGTTTGTCCATATATGCACTAGATCGGGTATTTACTTTCAAGATAACCAAATTTGCTAAAGACTACCTTGTTGCAAACTGCGTTGATAAAAAGTGTGATTGGAGGGTGTATGCCCACCAGGTAGGTGAATCAGAGGAGTATGAGGTTAGAAAGGCAAACCTGAATCACGTGTGTGGTGTGGACACTAGGAAGCACTTTTCAAAACATGCTACTTCAAAGGTCATCGCAGCATTGTTGAGAAATAAATACAAGAAGTTTGGGGCTGGTCCACGAGCTAGAGATTTGGTAGAAACAATGCGTGATGAACATAACGTGAGAGTGTCATACTGGAAATGTTGGAAAGCTAAAGAGTTAGCAATTGTTACAGCGCATGGAACGGAGGAGAATTCATAAAAAATACTACCACTGTATTTGTATATGTTGAAATTACCCAACCCCGACACAATTTACCATTTGAAGACTGAGAAACATGACTTGGGAGCTAATAGGTTTAAATATGTGTTTATGGCTTTGGGTGCTTCAGTGCAAGGGGTGCCACATACGCGTAGAGTGGTTGTGGTTGATGGTACTCATCTATTTGGCAAGTACAAGGGATGCCTCTTAAATGCAAGTTGCCAATACGCAAATTATCAAGTGTTTCCAATAGGTTTTGCTGTGATGGAAACCGAGAATGATGCGTCATGGAAGTGGTTTTTCGGGAAACTTTCAGAGATTATTGTTGATGGGTCTGATCTGACCATTGTCTCCGACTGGCACGGTTCAATTTATAAGGCGAAGGAAGCAGTTTACCCGAAAGCTCACCATGGATGTTGTCTTGTGCACTTGATGGGTAATGTTAAAAAGCTGTACAAGAAGAAAGGCAAAGATTTCTTGGCGGTCTTGGTGTTTCAAGCAGGGAAAATGTTCAGGATCAAGGATTTTGAGAGGTGTTATGAACGTATTAAAAAAAGAGATGTAAGGTGCTGGATTTTTTTAGAAGATGTTGGAGTGAAACATTGGTCAAGAGCACATTTTGAGGGTGATAGATACAATTTGATGATGTCCAATATTGATGAGTCCCTTAATCATGCACTCTTACCTGCTAGAGATAGTCCAATTGTGGCAATGCTTGAGTTCATATGGAAGATGCTGAGTAGGTGGTATGAAGCGAGGAGAAAGAAGATTGAAAAAAATGAATGGTGAAATTCCAGAGGAGGTAGAGAAACAGTTGATTGAGCAGTTGAAATCATCTGGTGGATTGTCCTTCACTTAGGCATCAGAATGGGATTATGAAGTAGGAGACTCATCAGGTGAAAGTTATCATGTATCTTTGGGCGCAAGAACATGTACCTGTATGGAGTTCCAAACTCTAAGTTTGCCATGTCGGCATGCAATGGCAGCTGCCTCGAACCGTGGCCTAGAGTACCGTACAATTGTGGATGATTTGCACAAGAAAGATGAATGGAAGGCAACATTAGCTGGGGTGATACTGCCTCTACAAGATCCAACCGAGGTGGAAAAACCACATGATTTGTTAGATTTAGATGTGAGCCACCCAAAACCAAGCGTCCACCGGACAGGCCGCCCAAACTCTGCAAACCTTCTAGTGGGGAGGATCCAGTATGTATATACTTATATTTTTGCTTCTAATATGGGAATGTGGTTTAGACTAATGTAGAACAATAATGAGAAATGTGGTTTGGTATATGTAGAACAAACCCGCGAAGAGTGTAAGAAACAAATGTTCTAGATGCGAGAAGCCTGGACACAATATGGCAGCATGTTTGGTGCCACTTGATTGATGGAGATACGAGCCATCGAGTTAAGGGTGTGAAGAATATATTTGACGAAGAAGTACGTTTTTGAGTAATTCATTAGTTGGGGAATATGTTGTGGGATAATATATTTGTCAGCTAATGAGGAGCTGTAGTTCATGTTATATGTAATGCTTTTGAAAACAATATATCACATCTGAGGATACTTGTTGGTTTAGGAAAAAATGAGACACGGATGTTTCCGGTGTACTGTACTTCGTGGTATTCCATTTTTTTGGTTTGCTTTGTTTTTTTGCTTTGAAGTGGTTTAGCTATCGTTTAGTAAATTTTTTGTCTACATATGTTATTAGAGGTGTACTATCCACTTATTTGTTCTGGCATAGTAGTTGGCCATTTCGGCGTTTAAGGTGTACTCACCAAATTTGTGGTGTACTGTATTCCTCCGGTACACTAGATCCTAGTATTCATTGGTGTTGATGTGGGTTGGGAATTTCGGAATTGTAAACAGTATAGTAATTTTGTAAGTGACATATGTTGTATAAGGTGTACTGTCTACTTTTTTCTTCCCATAGCACTTTTACAAAGTAGACAGTACACCTCTACTTTTCTCAAACACTGAATGTAGGTGTACATATGTAAGTGTCCATATGTAGTCAAATTCCCATTAATAAAGCTGTATTGTCTACTTTTTTCTTCTGTTCGCTTTGGTGGACATACGTGATTCAGGTGTGAAACCCTTGTTTTGTAGAAAATACTAAATAATTGATAAGATCCAACGTAGAAGAAGGAAACAAATAGATTGTGAGCCTTCGTAAATAGGATTACAAATTCAAGCAAGAAGTAAAAACAGATAATTGGAAGAGTAGAAATTTTTTTAGGAAGTGAAGACGAGAGCAAGAGCAAGCACGAATGCAGCAATAGCTATGATACATGCAACACAAGCAAGACCCACTGCCGGGTACATGGGGGTAGGGGATAAACTATTCTCGAAATGAGCGGCCGCACTAAGTAGTTGGTGATTTGGAGTCTCCTTTGTCGTAGATACGGCGGATCTCCAGCTGGTCCTCTGTTTAAGGTACTTAACTTCATCCTGAAGCTTGCGGATCTTCTCTCGGGCTTCGAGAAAAGCTCCTTTTGGCCAACCTTGTGCAAGATCAACATCAGCCCACCTGAAAAAATCGCAACACCTATTGTAACGGGCGTTGATGAGAGAACACTTGTAATACTTCCTCCCAGGGTTGGCATCATCCCACGATGTAATGACTGTCGGTGCACCGCCGCAGTAACACGTTGGGGAACCCATTTGATGAGTTCCCTGTGAATCGTTAGATAGGGAACGGGAAGAAGAATTCACGGAAATAACCATGGCTAAACAGAAGTTTGGGTGGAGTGGAATATGAAAATGAAAGATATGGGTGTTGGAAGAAGGAGTGTATTCTGAGTGTGACCTAGGTGTTATGTATTGTTCCAAGAGATATTATTTGTAATAAGTATCATAAGGTTGTGACTAATAGGGCTGACGTGGAGGTATTAGTACCCCATATTTGAAAAAGCGTGATTGGAAAATGTATTTTTTGGCATGGAGAAGTGTGAACTGGAGTGGTAAACGAATAATTAAAAAATATAAGTGGGTGGTTTGGCAGATTGAAATGACTACACGAAGGTTGCTTATTCGAGGTTAAATAATAGTTCATTCTGAACAAATTAAATATAGTTAGACCAACCACTTGTTTTGGTATGATGGCCTAAAGGTTTCAGATTTGCCGACAGAGTACTTGACTTAGTTTGATGGAGTAGAAGTTGAAGATTAGTGGATTTACTTTTTAAAAAGTTCCTATGATTAGACGAAGCACTCGTTTTCTGTTAGGGTGTACAGAACTCTTGTTTGTTGTAGCATACGGTGTACTATACTTGTACACCGTGTATACTCGTACACCGTGTATACTCGTACACCGTGTATACTCGTACACCGAATCAAAGACCGTACAATAGATAATACAAATTATAAAATAACATGGACGTTTGGAAATTAAAGTAGATTGACAAACTTCATAACGAAGTACACGCAAATAACATAACTACCAAGTTTGGTAAAATAGTAAGAGATGCTTAAAGCATATAGGAAACACGCCTTGCACAAAAGTAAATGTAATAGTCCTTGCAATACGGCTCAGGATAACCATAGTGGTCAATGAAATAGTCACGGACACCAATGGGCTCAGGAAATGCAAACAAGTGAGAATACGTACCCATAGAATTTGGGTGGAAGAGTCCCAAGATTCGAATGAGTTCATTCCCCATTTGTTGGAATTCTTTGGAGCCATTTGCGGCGAATGCATCAAAGACCCATTGTAAGTGGACGGCAGCGAGTTCGTGTCGGCCATTGCAAATGCAAAAAATGCCTAGTGCTAGAGTTCCTTTACTGTCCAACGGTATATGTTGAGAAAGATAAGTAATTGCACGTTGCAAGTCGGCTCCTCTTGTTGTAAGTCATAGTGATTCATAGTATATTGCGATCTCGTTGCGGGCTTGTACACATCTTCTGAAAAACAAATGCGCCGAGTGATCCCAGAGAATGTCAGTGGGATCATAGCATAAGACAAAAATATTTGCGCTTTCGAGAACATCATCGTCATATACGATGTTGCGTCCACGGGTACCGGCTAGTAAGAAGGGACGAATTTCCAAGATACTAACTTGTGCAATCTTTTTGACAATGATGGTGAGGACTTCATTTGGTAAAAAAGGTAAGACCATTGTGAAATGTGGGTAGTGTTAAGTGTATCTGCCTTATCATGGGGTTTTATATTACATCATGTGAAGAGTGGTATTGGTGTGGTAGATATGTGAGTAATACCATAATTAAATGGACCTGAACGGTTCTCTTAGGTTAGTTAGTTGGGTGGTGGTAGTAATGTCGTTTGTTTGGTGTATTTAATGGGGATAATTTTGCATCACAAGTGTGCAGGTGGACAATTATGGTGTTGTACACCGGGAACAAAAACCGGTAGTATACCATCCATGTGTAAACCCTCTACCCTAAACTAAAATATCCGAACCAACAGTGATATTTTCCTTTGGTGTACCGTATACCGATTGGTTTTGTGAGATCACGATTTGTGGATTAAAAGAAGGAATAACTCCAAACCACCTTATGAACAGTCAATGATGGGAGCATCGTACACCACAACACACGTTCTTGTTTAAGGAGCACAAAACCAAACAACACGTCTACACCCTTAATTACTCCATCATACATTGGTTAAAGACAAACAAAAACCAAAACATACAAATTTGTCACACCGCATTTAGTAAAATAAATAAAAAGTTATACCATAATTAAATGGACGTGAACGGTTCTCTTAGATTAGTTAGTTGGCTGGTGGTAAGTAAATTATTGGAAAATTAAAGAAAGTGTATAGTAATGTCGTTTGTTTGGTGTATTTAATGGAGGGGAATCTGAAAGTGTGCAGGATACAACTATGGTGTGTACACCGGGGACTAAAATCTGGTAGTGTATCATCCACGTGTAACCCCTTTACCCTAAACTCCTATACCCCAAACAAACTGTGATATATTTGTTGGTGTACCGTATACCGATATGTTTTATGAGATCACGATTTGGTAGTGTACCATCCACGTGTAAACCCTTTACCCTAAACTCCTATACCCCAAACAAACAATGATATATTTGTTGGTGTACCGTATACCGATATGTTTTATGAGATCATGATTTGTGGATTAAAAGAAGGAATAACTCCAAAACCAAAATAAAAAGTCAATGATGCAAGCATCGTACACCACAACATACATTCTTGTTCAAGGAGCACAAAACCACACAACACATCTACACCCTAATTTATACCATCATACATTGATTAAAGACAAAGAAAAACCTAAACATACATATTTGTCACACCGCATTTAGTAAAATAAATAAATAAGTTTGTTGTTTAAACATAGCAAAGCAACGTGCATAAAACAAAACAGAAGCATGACACAATTGCCTACCGAGATTTATCCACAGCCCCGACAAATGTTTCGTAAGCGTCCATAGCGTATCCTTTATTAAAAAAACCAGATCCTCATCATGCATCATGCGCATATCTATAATGTCTAACCTAAAAGCGTGCATCTCAAGGAATTTGACAGCTAACGAACCACAATCACTTTCGTCTTTTGCCTGATAAATCCCTGGACAACGGAACCAGGTGAATGGCTTACCACAAATGTCTTTCGTGAGGTCTGGGTCTAAAAAAGTCTTGAGGAGCCAAGGGATGGTGTGGGTTATGGGAGTGATAGCCGCGTCGACTTCTAAGTCCGAATTTGCAGACATCAAAGGATCAAGAATTTCAACGGTCTGAGGGTTGAAATTGACAACAATCCCAACCCAGTGGCGCGTCCACAACATTGGTACGTAAATGGAATCAACATGCCTCATAAACTCAGATTTTGCATTTCTTCCAGTTGATTTCCCACTCACAAATGTCTTGAGGTTGTATCCCCATGTAATCTCAGATTTGTGTACACATTCCTTTGTTGCCTCATACTTGTGTGCGATGAGTGAGATAAACCATGGATCAATGAAAGCACACTTATCCTTGAGGTAATAAGTTGACCTTTTTTCCATAGTAACTTCGTAATTACCTGGATGTGTTATAAATAGTATGACAATTTATCAATGTGTTGACAAGATATAAGAAACGTTGGGGTATAAAAAGATAGATAAATACCGCGGTTGACAACCAAGTCTTGGGCGTCGCAATATCCAGGAAGTGTCCATTGGATACAATGTGCCCTGTGATGATGGAAAATGTCATAAAATAAACCAACAGTTCAAAATCATTAGGACATCAAAGGTAGTTGAATAAGATACAAAATCAGTAAGCTTGGTGTAACAATACTTACTCATCAGGGTTTTCCTCAAGGATTTGCTTGAAAATAACAAAATCTGACTCTTCAATAGTTGCAATAGGATGGTATATTGGTTTTTTTGTTCGACTAGCATAGAGCGCTTTAAGTCGAGGGTCACCAACAAATTGATCATCAGTCAGGTAATGCGACAGGCGATGAACTCTCTTATTGCCAGCAGCTTCAGCCACATTATTTGGAACCTCCTCCGCCTCCGCCTCCTCAAAGGTGTACGCAGGTGGAGTGTTTACCTAAGAGCTACATTCACTGCCTCCGGTGACACCATCTACTACATCTTTAACACTTGGCCACTCGCTCCATGCATTAAGCACTCCAATCTCACAATCAGCTACTGATGAGGCTTTCTCTGAAGCCATAAGGTGGGTACCGCTGGCATCCACCACCATCTCATCTGTAACGGTGTTCGATCCACCAGATTGGAGGATCATTGCTGCCACATCTGTCTTGTCCACCAAATCAGAGATGTCTTGGCAAACATCCACCTGGGGTAGAATCCCCTCGTTTCCGCCAATGTCCATTCCAACAGTGTCATATATCTCATCCACCTGATATGTCTCATCCACCGCCGGTGTACCATCCACTCCTTCGGACCTATCCACCTCCTCGGACCTATCCACCTCCTCGGCCCTATCCACCGCGCATGTACCATCTACATGGTCTGTATCATCCACCTCCCTTGTACCATCCACGAAATCAAACCTATCCACCGCACCTGAGCCATCCATATCGTCGCTAAATGTGGTAGCATCAAGGCACCCAAGTGTACCGTCCGCTGTATATGGATTCTCCACATCTTCACCGATGTTCATTCCACCAGAGGGAGCTGGCTCATCCACCACTAATGTGTCATCTATCAAGGGATTGGAATGACAACCATCCGCAATGTCATCAATCCTACCATCAACTGTACCATATATATGTGCGGTTGGATCTGTGAGATTGACAAAGACAGGGGCATCCACCATTTCAGTATCCGGAGCGCTAGGTTCATGCAAAACATGATCCGTTTTCTTTTCGCGTCTTCGCCTCTTTACACCAGAAACATTACCCACAATTGGGGTGGTACAATGGACCAATAGAGAGTTCACATCAATATCTCTATTTAGCCTAGATGACCACCTTAACGGAGTTTGATTTGCAACATATTTTCCTTTATCCAATGCTGGTGTTCGCTGCACAGATGGAGTTGGTAAAGGATGTGTTGTTACCTGTTTCTTTGCAAAACGAGGAGATGATGCAGTAAGAAGTTTGGTAATATCACCTATAATCTGCTGCCTAAGGATTTTGTTCTGATCGAGAATTCACTCCTTCAGTGTAACAACATTTGTTGTACTGATATACTCTACGTCATCTTCAGAAAGGTTGGGCTGTGGTTGCTTATCAGTCGTAGAAGTACTTGCCCTAGTAGACTTGGGGAGAGCATGCGTACTATGTGATCTTTTCACGTTCTGTTTTCGTGGCCAGGCTTATCAGTTTTCGTAGGGTTTGGAAGAGGTTCAACAGGGGTTTTGTTGTGATGTAGGCCACTCAGAAGATGTAAATTTATGCCCATTCTGGATCAGCATGAGAAGAGTCTTAACTTGGGGATCCTCAACCTCTTCTTCCCAAAGTAAATCAGAGTCTTCCAAATCAGCATCCAGGGGAACAGTGTGTGAGACTTCCAGCTATGAATCAAGAAATCCATGAATAAAAAAGATATTAGTTGGACTTGTAATAAAGATAGCCTACCTCAGTGTTCGAAATGAAATCTATACATTGTGATTTAGTATAGAAATTACACGGGAGTCCATCTCCGTGTTTATAACGTCTACATAATTTAGTAGCACTTGAGAGGATAAACCTTGGTAAGCCCTTTGTGTGAAATCACGTATATCAGAATAATTTGGTATCTTCTGTAGCAAGAGTGGGATAGACTCGAAAATTTGAAGTTGAAAGGCAAGCGGAAATCCATAACAAGCACTAGTCTGTTGGTGTAGCCGAATTCTAATATCTTCAATTTGATTTTTTGACTTAGATGGTGGACCAAAACGAGCCATGGTTTCGGAGAAAGAGACTCGTCCCCATGGATATGTTAAGAAGAATTCAATGTCATCTAACATTTCAACATACTCGGGAGTGATTCTCCCATATTTATTTGCGCAGACAACAACACCGTCAACTAACAGAATTATAATGAGACAGAGCTTCTTCCAGTCAAACAATTGGGCATCCGGATCTACATTTTTGTTCGCCTCAAGCATCTCAGCAATTTCAGTGACAAGAACAACCGTTTGATCCCCAAACAACCGTTGCCAAACCAAAACTTTCTCGGGATCCTGATGCTTCCCAATTTCATCTTCAGATGGAATTCGACCACACTGAAGCCCTGAGACCAATTGAAACTCGCGCATCGAGAACCGAATAGGATGCCCTCCGTAAACAAACCATAACTCGTGTTTCTTGTTGGTGACTAACTGCCGAGAAAGAAAACCATGAATCAACTTAGCCGAATTAGCACAACGAACGACTGGGAAAGTGAAAAGCTTCCCAAACTGGGATTTCGATATAATATCCCATTGGTTTGTACCAGACAATACATCCACAACCAAACCTATATGCTCGGGCTTAGAGTAGATGTTTAGGCGGCTTTTCTTCGAGTAACAACCCGCCGGTAAAAGACGATTAGGGAGTTGACCATTCTCTTGAGGGTTATCTCTTTCGCCGTATAGATCGCCGGGTAGATTTGATTATCGGTACAAAGAGATTGATAGAGAACGGTTAGATCTAGGGTAAAAAGGATCTAATTTTGTGTTTTTATTTTTGTGTTTTTATCCTCAATTACCCTCTTCTTTCGGTTAAGGTAAAGGGATATCTGTTTTTGTGTTTTAATTCTTTATTTTATAAAACGAAATTAAAATGGTGCTAGTTAATGGCAAAACCGAAAATACAAACACCCTTCAAAGCATTTATGTATACCACAACAAGGACAAATTCAAAAACTACCTATTTCTCTAATAGTGAACAATAACTACCCATTCCCATAATTATAGTTTCTAAAAATGTCCATGGAGCCAATTTTTTTCTTTTTATAATGACTAAATACACTTGTAAAGTGTGACCATTAATGATGGTCTTAAAGTCCTTCCCAATCACCCTCAATATATATTACTCCCTCCATTGCATATTAGTTGTCGTTCTAGGTGATTTCACGTCAATTAAAAAAACATTTAAAAAATCTGTTTTACTCCTAATTAATGTATTTTTCATTTGATATGTGTAGTTAATAAGGTAAAAGAGTATAGATAAAATCGGAAAATCAATCATAAATTTACATTGACAATGTAAAACGACAACTAATTTGATACAAAATAAAAAGCGTAGAATGACAACTAATATAAAACGGAGGGAGTAGTATTCTCTCA
Organism: Arabis alpina; assembly: GCA_900128785.1. Lineage (NCBI taxonomy): Eukaryota > Viridiplantae > Streptophyta > Magnoliopsida > Brassicales > Brassicaceae > Arabis > Arabis alpina. The sequence continues at coordinate 14,650,650 of LT669795.1, forward strand.
ACATTAGGGCCTACTCAGCAGTCAGAATAAGAGTCACTGTAAGTTTTCTTTTTTCTTTTTTCTTGTCGTAGTCACTGTGAGTTATAAAGTTGGGTGTAGATTAGTTGCCGATCACTGCCGTCAACTTTTGACTAGTGTTTATTTAGATTAACAATTTTGTATACATTAGGCTAATAATAAATATATTAGAATAGCTAAAATATTTGTTTGGATCTATGTGGACTAATATATTGGTGAGTGCGTGGACAATTAACTGCTTCGATAATGACTTCAATATAGTCCGTAGAGCACATTTATCGGCAGTGTTAAAATGAGTTTCTTTTATTTAAAAAATTGAAATAAAAGAACAAATGAGAAGAGAGAAGAAATAGGTTATCTAAGTAACACGCTTACCACATTCTTTAACCCTTATATGCTGAGGTGTAGAGTTTTTATTGGTTTATGTTTTTCTTTCAATTACATAAATTTATTTACAATAAAAATATTAATATTGTATATAAAAGACACGTTCTTAGTTGATACTAGCGATAATCATGCTCAAACTCATCAATTCCCCGAGAAATGTTTTTAATCACACTAAATGACTATTTCTACTCTGATGTGATATGTTAGTTATATGCCACAAGTGCAATAGACCGGCTAACAACTTTGACATGATTTTGATTTATATTTAAATTCTACATATATAAAGAGACTTTATGTCATTACATCATGAGATAAAGCCCTAAATTCCTCAAATTAGTTAAAGTGTCTTCTTTAAGCTAATCAATAAACTTTCTTAAGTGAATGTAATTAGTGAAGCTTATCTCATGATTGCCTAAACAATAGTATTTTAGCATTTGGAGTTTCGATTTTCGATTTTCCTTCTCTCCGCCTTTTGGTTTATGTAAACATTAAAAGATTTATACGACTAGAACATAAAAAAAAAAAATCTTATATTTTGTGATAACATTGTTAATATGATATCACCTATGTTTCTAACAACAAAAATCAAAGTAAAAAAGGATAAGAAAAACACAATTCCATTAACTCAACTTATACAAGTATGAATGTTAAAAATTATGGTTTACGAAAATGATCATTTTTTTTTCTGGCCGATAAATAACTTCGACCAACGAAACCCATTAACCATTTTCGTTGAGGTGCCAGATCACATATATAAACTTAAAATGGTAATTTGAAAAGTTACGTAATTATCAAAAAAATTCATCACGACTTTATCAAATGACGAATACGGCCTAGTTCCTTCTAAGTTCTAATTCACCGTGTCACGGTATTCGACGTGTTTATATCATGCATCGCAATTGCAAGTGGTTATTTTATAATTTGATTTACATTACAGTTCAATTGTAATTAAGGTGATTGCTGACATATATGTTTTGTGGAGTCATTTGTCCAATAGTTAAAAGAGTTTGTTAATATATTTTACACTCTGCTTTCGGGAGTGGGAAAACTACGAGTTTCGACCTGAAATTTTGTGGTGAACAAAATAGAATGAAAACTATGGTTGTTAGAAAAAGAAAATCTTCCATGGTCGAAAAATATGATTTGTCAAAATATTATTGAAGTCGTAACAAAAGAAAAAGTGGAATTGGTCCATAACGGTTCGGGGATCTTTTATTTGAACCGGAAACAGAAATTCGTGATGATGGGACACGTGTTAGGTAGCAACACGATCCGCTCGTGTGTAACAGTTCGATGATGTCGTCATTCCACGTTGGTACAAGACTTTTTTGTTTTGTCGTCACCACAAATTTTCAAAATTAACGAAACCGTTTCTCATAACCGAAACTCATATAAAACAAGGCATAATAAATTACTTTTTAGGTACTTTTCTGTCTTTATTTCGGTTCTTACGTTTTTTTCATTTCTTTTGTTGAATTTAATTCCCACTTTGACTTCAGTTACATTATTTCTCGATTTTTTTTTATTAGTTAGATAATTTCCCTATTACTATCAATTTTAATCCATCAGAATTATGTGGTTGCATACTCGATTTTAATTCACTACAAATTAGTAAAAATTACTATGATTTATTCTTAAGATATTGTTTTGTTTCGTCATATCAAGAGTAGAGTAAGTTGTTACGCATGAAAAACAATATTACATTCAAATGTTTTTTATTATATAAAAAATTCAAATGTATGACTACCCAATTCATATATATTTTTGTTTTTAAAAAAAGTCTAATGTCTAACTTCAATGTTTGATAAGATTCTTATCATAAGAGCATAACTAGTCCATTTCATTGAACAATAACGGTCTCAAATAGAGTTGATTTTTCAAAAACTAATTAAACATTTTTTTTGGTCACCATTCACGTAGCTACTTATCTTAAAAGTAGAGAAACTATATATTTTCTATAACTTATCTACCTAAAATTTACTTTCTATATTCATTTTAACCAATTCGATAGTAAAATAAGTCTTACAGCCGAATCAAACTTTAAACTAAAAGCAAACAATTTTTTTTTTCGTGTTCTCCAACTAAACACGCAACAGGAGATACCAAAGTAGTCACATATAATATATGGTCTTAAGAAATTGAATTCTTATAAAAAAAACCATATATGTACACATATTTTACATTTGTGAGTTGTAACCCATTAAATGTCGAACAAAATTTTCGAGTTCATTCCAGTTGTAATAAAAACATTGTTTGAGTTCACTTAATATGCAAGAAAAAAATGTACACATCCAAAAGGACGTCCAATCCTTCGTTTAAACGATCTTGAAGTACTTCTTTTCGTTAATAATGATCTTGGGTACTTGTTGTTTGTTTGATAAATTGGTATTGAAAGTAGACTTTAAGTAGATTTTTTTTTGTTTAAGTACTTGAATTTGTTGTGGGTCTTTTAGCAAAATAACAAAAAAAGTAAAATTAATTTGTGTAATAGCTATGTAATAATTATAATTAGGAGACTAGCAATAGGAGAAAAATTGCAGTAGTGCTTTTACATTTTTAACCCTAAATCCCAAACTCAAATCCTATCCTCTAAAACTATACCCTAAACCCCAAACCCAAATCATACCCTCTAAAACTATACCCTAATTTTAGAATAGTTAACCCAAACCCAAAACCCAAACCCTATCCCCTAAAACTATACCTTAATTTTGGAATAGTTAACCCAAACCCAAAAATTTAACATTCAAAACTAAACCCTAAACTCCAAACCCAAACCCTACCCCCTAAAGGTTCATCAGTCAGTAAAGGTAAAAATGTCATTATACATATAATACACAACCACTGTTTATCGCACAGTAAATTGTGTTAGGCTTTTAATTTTAATTTTTTTTTGCGTTATCTAGTACAATTTCCCATTCTTTACTACTAAAACACAAGTCACCTCACCAATAAGAGTGTGACATGTGGCAAGTATAGCAGAAATTTTTTATTTTCAGAAAAAAATCTAACGTAACTAAGTAAATAACCCACATAAATAGGAAATTCAAAATTTAATTTGAAAAACAAAAAATCAGAAAAAATCTAACGTAATTAAGTAAATAACCCACAAAAATAGTAAACTCAAAATTTAAATTGAAAAACCAAAAATAGCATTTGCTTACAAAATAGGAAATAATTAATCAAATGTAACTATAGGTAAACTTACGGGTGCGTAGCACCGGGTATAATACTAGTTTGTTAATAATACGTGAACTAGTTGTTGAGCTAATCATGATTATTTTATAACTATCGACACAAAAGACGGATTCTTTGAAACATGCGAATTATGTGCTCGTCTATCTATATGTGTGTGTACACAGTCTCTCACACACACACACATATACGTTATATATGGAGACGAGAAAAAACTCGGAAAAGCAATTTATTTCTCTCCCTTTAAGATCTTTTCTTGCTTTGTGTCCGAAACAGACAAAAAATGATTCTGTGGTTTTTTCCTATTATTAACTCACACACACGTACGTACGTGCACACGTGCAATATCTGTATGTGTGTATAGTAGAGCCACACGAGTGGTTCAAAAATGTTTTTTGGAGTTTCCGAGACTGTTGAGTCTGTGGGGCCTACCCTCATCGAACCCTCCACACGCACGAGCGGGTCTCTCGTTTTGCATGCATCAACACTACACGTACCCACCGACTTTTCCAAAACCCTTACTTTTGCACGTGTAGAGAGATAGTGAGTAAACGTATAATTACCGTTCGAAAGTTTGTTTTAAGTCGAATCTAAAAAGCAACGTGAAGAAAAACGTGAACCTATAATTTTTCTAATACACTTCTATATAATTATAAAAAAAATAGCTCATAAAAAATATAATGAAAAAATTGTTTTCGGTAGAATTTTCAAGAGCAACGACGACTAAAGATATATTTTAAAAAATTATTCGAACGTAACTAGATCAAACCATTGGCATGGAATCACTTAGGTCTACAAAAATGATAATTAGTACAATCTTTGGCTGAGTATGCTATATTAAAATTAATTTTCTCTACACTTTATTTATTTATTTTTGATGTGTGAATGAATAGCTATCAATAATGTACATTGAATAATCACTCATCATCACTTTAAAAATAAATGTCCCGTACACTAATTTTAGATGTGTGAAAAAATAACATAAAAATAAAAATATATAAATATATAAAGTTCATTTTCCATGTACATTGAATAACCACTCATCATCATTTGTTTTAAAAAAAAATTCTTATATATTATCTTGTAAATAAATGTCAGTCAAATATTTTTCAATAAGAAATTAGAGAATCTCTTTCCTCTTCCACCATATAAACAGTGAAAAGCCATTCAAGTGCTCTCTCTATCTCTCTCCTATTCCTGGTTTCTCTTCCTTTAATCCCTAAAACTCAAGAAGAAGAGCAAAAAAATGAGTCCAAGTCTCCTTGAGAAAGATCTACAAGGCAAGGAAACTATCAATGGGTCAAGAAGATTCGAAGAAGCAAACAACTTCGGATCTCCACCAAACTCACACAAAGTTTTAAGTAAAACTTCACTCACCATCCTCTCTCTCTCTAGAAACCATCTTCACCACAAATCAGTCGCAGTCTTGGTGCCAGAACATGAACATGAGAAAGAGAGGGTTGAAAACGAAACTAGTTTAAAAAGGAGGGGTAAAAATGGTAGAAACACAAAAGTATGCTCAAGGGGACACTGGAGACCAACAGAAGATGCTAAACTCAAGGAGCTTGTTGCTCAGTTTGGTCCCCAAAACTGGAACTTGATTGCTCACCACCTTCTTGGTAGATCAGGTACATTTATTTTCATTTCTATTTATTTACGTAATTATTACTTTACTTTTCTTATTCCAAAATTCTGTAAATGTAAGTATTTTAGTATATTTAAGTAGGAGGAAAATAATTAAATATATATATTTATGATAATCGGAATAGATCTCATACCTAAACACAGATTAATCTCTTCTAAAAATTGTAAAAAACAGGATATTATCATTATTACCGTTTAAGTCTTTTCTCCAAGCTTAAATGCCATTCGAAATGAGTTTCATAATTCTTAAGCATTTTCCCAACCGAGCCTGGATTAAAAAAAAACATATAGTTTTAAAATATATCATAGAGTTGTTAGACTAAGCTCTATTTATAGGGCTATAATTATGCAATCATATACATAAGTGACATATTTGACAGTAACTAATTAATATTTTTAGCTACAGGGGTACGTAATTACTGTTGCTTTTTTGATTGTAGGTAAGAGTTGTAGATTGAGATGGTTTAACCAACTAGACCCGAGGATTAACAAGAAAGCCTTCACTGAGGAAGAAGAGTTTAGGCTTTTAGCTGCTCATCGAGCCTATGGGAACAAATGGGCTTTGATCTCTCGTCTCTTCCCTGGTCGGACCGATAACTCCGTCAAGAACCATTGGCACGTCATCATGGCTCGACGTTCTAGAGAAAGTCAACGTCATCAGCCTCCTACTCAAGAGCCGTCGAGAGACGCTGAAATGACGGTTTCGTCCTCGTGCCATTATAATCATGGTGAGCTATTTGGTCAACTCGGGAAGGGTAGTTTCGTCAATGAAGAAGATGACGACGACGATGGCTCAGCTGTCTCTACTTGTACCACCGAGCTCTCTCTCACTCTACCTTCTTTAGCTCACCAGCCTCGCTTCTTGAATTACGATAATACCCTTGCACCAGGTAACAAATTATTTTGTATGCTTGTTTTATTATTTTATTAGTATGATAGTTTGTCTCTTTTTAAAAAGAAATTATCGTCGTGACTTTTTTGAGACATGAAAATTTTAAAGTATAGAAACTTGGAATGTTTTTTTGTTTCGGTTTTCGTGAGAAGCATTTTCGTGAGTCTAATTATAATGATTTCGGTCGGTTGGTCGAGAACAGATTGCAATTTTTACTTGGTGTACCGTTGATCATGATCCTTTTATACTTTTATTGGTATTACCAATTACTGATTATGGTCTAAAAATTAGCTTAGATTCCCGTCTTCTAAAGATTTTTTTTTTTACAACAAAATGTTCAAAGTATATTAAATGATGATTTTGCCATACATGTTATACAACCGACGACGAGTGACCACTTCATATCAATTTCATATATACGGCAATAATTACAAATTTGAATGACAAGAGAGAAAGAAACAGTTTTTTACATCGTAAGAGTACCTATAGGTATAATAATATAAGGAGGTGAAGTACAATGTCACGTTACTATTTCAATACAACAAAAATTCACGTGGGGGCTTAAACAAAATTTAAACTTTTATAATTTTGCAGGTAAAGATGGTCAGTGTGTGCAGAGAGCAGAAGTAAATGGCAAATATGGTAAAAAGATGGACCATCAAAATCACCACACAATCACAGTCAGTGAGAAGAAGGTGGAGATGAAGATGAAGAGTGGCTTGTACTTCTTTGATTTTCTTGGAGTTGGACCTTCTTGATTAATTAATTGAAGAATTAGTGTTCATGGTGAGGAATTGTGAGATAAAAATGGGTTTAGTTTCCTATATTTTCCCTGCTTAATCTTAGACATGTTTATTTAACATTTTAATTTTGGCTTAAGCTTAATGGAAGGGGAAAACAAAAACCAAAAAAAATCAAATAATTTCCTAAAAGTCAGTAATCAAGGACTAAAAAAGTTGAATATATTTAACCCTCTTTCCTTTTTTTTTTTTTTTTTTTGTCACGGACACACTTATCCTTATCGATTACAAAGATGTAGAAGCATCAGGGAACCAATACGGGATAAAAGTGCTAACATAAGAAAAACTCGAGTTACGGGTACGGGCAGTTTTCGCAAGGGAGTCTGCTTTGGTATTCTTTTCCCTAGGACAATGCGTAAGCGTAAAGTCTGGAAAAGAATCTCGTAACTCCTGCAGTTCTTCGAGATCTGAACGGAAACGGGGCCAACTCTCGGGGTTGCTAACCATGGTCACCAACTCTTGTGAATCTGTGTAGAACATCGAACAATAACGTCCATATTTGTGTAGACTTGACATAGCCCAGATGAGGCTATACAATTCCGCATGTAGTGGTGATAGAACTCGTCTCATCCCCTTAGATCCCATTAAATCTGACGTTCCATCTTGGAGCTGTAAGATCCATCCCATTCCACTCGTTGCATCGTCCTCTTTCCAAGAACCGTCAACAAAACACCGGAACACCGCCTGCGGATGCAGATCCTCCGCCAGAGAGATTTGGCCCTGGGTATGTGAATGTGTCCCCATAGGTTCCTGTGCCATAAACCATTCTCGTGCCTCATTTCTAGCCAATTCCACCACCACTTGGGGGGTTCGTTCTACATTATTGAAAACTTTGGCATTGCGAGCCTTCCAAAAGTACCAAATGATCCATGGGAAGCACTTGGTATATTCCTCCAACTCTGGACGATAGGGGATTCTTGAAAATAAATAGTCCATATTGCTCAATAAATTCTCGGTAGGAAAAACGGCCGGCGGATTTGGAATATTTGACAAAGCCCACACTTGTCGAGCCGGTGAACATGTAAACAATACATGATTAATTGTTTCTTCATTATTTCCACATCTAGGACATTGTCGCTCTTGTTGGAGATGTCGATGTGCTAATCTTTCATTAATCGCTACTGCCCCAGAGATAGCATGCCAAAGGAAATGACGGATCTTATTAGATGTCTTCTGCTTCCACACTGTCGCTTTTAGTGGATTCACCGACGGTAGTCGCTGGGCATACGTCAAATCAGCATCCAACTGTTTTCGAGCAATATCATACCCGGACCGCACTGTGTACATACCAGAATTTGTGAAATGCCAACAAAAACCATCTTGTACGCCTCTCAAGGAGGGTCGAATGGTAAGAATTAGTGGGATATCCTCTGCCTTGACACAAGCTCGAAGCCTATGCAATTTCCATTGTCCTGACCGAGGATCAATAAAGTCCGATACGCGGTCGTATCTATTAGGGTTCTGGACAATACTATGAACACACCTAGGGTAAACATCAGGGATCCATTTATCTGTCCAGAACCAAGATTGTGTGCCTGATCCTATAGTACGGCGTATCCCTTAGGTCAAGAGAGGTTGGGCACTGAGGAGACTCCTCCATCCATAGGAAGGGCGATAATGGGGTCTAGCTTCGAGAGGGTTCGAATACCGAAAGTACTTTCCTTTCAATACTCTTGCCACTAAAGAGTTTGGGTATCGATGTAGTCGCCAGACCTGCTTAGCTAATAAAGCCTTATTAAACTCTTCGTAAGACTTAAAACCCATACCACCTGCATTCTTCGTGAGACACATCTTTTTCCAAGCTAACCAATGCATCCCCTTAGAATTCTCTTTAGTTCTCCACCAGAAATTAGAAACCGAGCTCGCTAGAAGTAACTTCTTAGGGAGGAGAAAAGTGGACATCACATAGTTCGGTAGGGCTTGCGCCACCGATTTAATCATAATCTCCTTGCCTCCTTTTGACAGAAATTTGGCTGACCAGCCATTGATTCGTTCGTTCAAACGCTCCTGAACATACGCAAAAACCTCCGCTTTTGACCCCTGCAGCTGTTCCGGAATACCCAAATATTTGCCGGATCCTCCTTCCGTGGGAATGTTAAGCCTTAACTTGATGGATTCCCTACGATCGAGGAGCACATCCTTGCCAAACGTAATGGCTGATTTTTCAAAGTTGATGCGTTGGCCTGACGCATTCCCATACACCTCCAATACCTTTAAGATATTGTCACATTGCTCCACATTCGCTTTATAGAAGAAAAGGCTATCATCTGCGAATAGTAAGTGGGTGAGCGAAGGGGACGTTGGGGCCACCCTAATACCACTAAGTATCCCAGCCGCCTCAGCTGCTTGGATATTGGCGATTAACACTTCGGTACAAAGAATGAACAGATACGGCGAAAGAGGGTCGCCTTGTCTTAATCCGCGGGATGGTGTTATAGCGCCTTTTGGTTTGCCATTTAGTAGTATACTATATGACACTGAATTGACACAAGACATAATCCACATGATCCACATATCGGAGAACCCCATTTTCCGCATCAGTGCCTCCAGAAAACCCCATTCGACCCGGTCATAAGCTTTACTCATGTCCGTCTTAACGGCCATATACTCTCGTTTACCAACCGAGGTAGTCGTTAGGGCATGGAAGACCTCCTGAGCTATAAGAATGTTGTCCGTAATTTGCCGTCCTGCCACAAAGGCAGATTGGGTTTCAGAAACCAGGGCTGGTAGGAATCTTCTAATTCGTTGACAAAGGACCTTCGAAATGATCTTATAGCTACACAGGTTAATTGGGCGGAACTCCTTCATTAGCCGCGGGGCGTTCTGACTTTGGAATCAAACAGATGTTGACCATATTGTGGACAGAGTCCAGAGCTCATGTACGCATAAAAGTGCGAACCATTTCCACTACTTGGGGGCCTATGATATTCCAGAATTTATGGTAGAACAAAGCTGTCATCCCATCTGGACCCGGTGCTTTTCTGGGTGTATGGCAAACACTGCCGCTTTGACCTCCTGTTCCGAGACTTCTCGAGTGATAATTCCATTCATCTCCGGAGTAACACAACTCGGTATATGTGTCAAGGACACTTCAAGGTCGGAGATAGCCGAGGAGGTAAACATGTCTGTAAAATAGTCAGATGGTGTTTTTTCAATTTCATCCTCTTTTTATGTTCATTCTCCCGACTTTGTCAAGATGCCAATAATCTTGTTGCGTGCTCGTCTTTGCTTTGTAGAGGCCTGAAAGAACTTCGTGTTTTGGTCTCCCTCTTGGTGCCAGGTAACCCTACTTTTCTGTTGCCAGTAAATTTCCTCATCGCGAAGAGCAATACACAATTGTTCTTGGAGGGCCGCAATGTCTTCAATTGTGGCGTCGTCGTTACTCTGGGCATCCTCTAGACGGGCCTTCAAAGCCTCTATTTCCTCTTCAGAAACAAACTAGTCCTGTTTTCGCCATCGGGAAATGGTTTTCCTACAGTTGGCTATTCGGTCACCCAGAGTTGGCTCACCACCTGGCACCTCATTCTCCCAACCCTAGCGTACCACCTCTTCGAAATGCGGTTTTGAGAGCCAACGTTTGTCAAAACAAAACTTTTTTGTGCCGCCCATTATATGAGTTTGAAGATGAGTTAGAACTGGCCGATGATCCGAGCCCATGAACCTAAGGTATTCTATCTTCGAGTGGGAGAAAAGCTCATACCAATCCTCATTGCCCATTGAGCGGTCAAGCCGACAGCGAATGACATTTGTGCCACGACGACCAAACAAGGATAAACAATTGCCCGTGTATGGGAAATCAACCATTCCACAACTCTGTCGCATTAAGTTAAAATCCAGAAAGGAGTTATCCGGTCTTTTTCGACCTCCGGTTTTTTCATGATGACCTGTAATTTCATTAAAGTCACCGGTCATGAACCACAGTCAAAACGGGTAGTACTTATACAGGTGAGTCATTCCCAAACAATTCCTCGATTTGCAATAACAGGGTCTCCGTAAACAAACGACAAAAACACTTTATTGCCATGAATGGTGGCCATTACATCGATGATATTTTTATTTGAAAAAAGAACTTGAATACAAAACTCGGACTTAGCCAAAAGAGCTAAGCCGCCACTACGACCAAAAGGGTCAACGGTAAAAAGGAAATCATAACCAAATTCAACTTGTAAATCTTGAACAAACTGGTGATCACGCTTAGTTTCCATAGGAAAGAGAATCCCCGGGAAAAACTTCTTACGAAATTCACGCAATCGTCGAACTGCCAAGAAACTTCCAGCCCCCTGACAGTTCCAACTTAGGATCATTTTAAGCGCCCACCGGTGGTTTCTCTTTAACCACCGGTTCTGTTGATTCCTCTTAATATTCCCCTTTCTCGGGGCCCGTCTTCGAGGGGGACGGGTGAGCATTGGAAGCTAAATGTGATGAAACCTTTTCAGATTCCAACTGGACTAAAGCTGCATGCTTGTGAATCTGGTTACCCTGGAATGGACTACGGCCAATCTTTTTGCGTACTCCGAGCGCTTTGCTGAAACTCTTCTCACTCTGCCGGGATCTTTTCCCGCCACTTCTTTCTTCCATGTCAGAAACCGTTACAACTCGAGTTTCCCTAGCCAAAAATTCTCGAAGAGGAGAGATCATGCATGCTGGGCTGGCATGACTCACCAAGCCCACTGCAGAAAGGCCCAACATCATTTTCCCTTGATCCACACTCACATCTTCGTGGGCCTCAGGGAGTCCACCAGCCAAAAGCCCATCTTTGATGAAGGAGGGATCTGGCCCATCTCGCAGAGACTTCTTTCTTGTTGTGGCCTGCGAAACCCTAGCCGCCTGTGATTCTTCACCGACTCCCAGCTTCGACGGACTTGGTGTCTCTGATCACCCTCTAGCTCGTCGCACCTCCTCTTGATTCGTGGTAAGGATACCACGCTGATTAGCGAGACGAGTTTCTTCCTTAGTCCTCCGATACCACGAAGCAATCGGGACTTGAAATCGCGTCTCTCTTGGAACCGGGGAGGTCGTACCGTCACTGACCACCGTCTTTGGCTGAGTACTACTCATCCTGTCGCTGTGGAACGACTTGCGGACCCAATCCTTTGTGGAATCTTTGCCGATTGATTTTTCCAGTTCCGTGAGGAGATCGCACCGGACCGGTTTCCGCCGCGAAGAAGACGCCATCGTGTCAGGAGCCTTAACACTCCTCTCCCTTGTATCTCTTGTAGACACCTCCGCCTTACCTCTGTCCTCTCTAGGAAGCCTCTGTCTCCCTCTAGCTTCCTTGTCTCCGCGTCGCTTGAGAGGTTCTCGTTGTTGGTCTCGAATCCGGTCTGGACAGAACGGGGCCTCATGGGTAATGCGAAGACATCTGGTACAATATTTCTTGAGTTTCTCATAACTAAAGTTGAGCTTCACGATATCTCCATCGTCAACGGATTCTCTCCGCAGGATCAGAGGGGAGTTACAATCGAGCATAACTCGAACCCGTGGTATGGGGTCCGACACATCCACCGCCATCCATTCCCCTAAAGCCTCATCGATGCTTGTCACAGTGTCCTTCTCTCGCCTGTAGTCAAGTAAGCCTTTGACGACGATCCAGAACGAAATTGTGCTCGGGAAATCTCTGCGGACCGTCGGAACCCATCTCTCCAAAGCAATCATAGATCCATCATAGTGGTAAGGCCGATTGACCAATACCGATTCCAAGTCCTCCTCGTTCTGGAAACGGAAGTGGAACCTTCCATCTCCAATTTCCGTTCCTTGAACCCGTCCCTCACACCTTCACACCATCGGGAGGAATCCGATCAAAGCTTTGTGACTTTGCTCTTGTGCTTCTCGAAGCAAGATGCGTCCCATCAAGGTACGTTCAAAACGTTTGAGCACCTGTTTTTTATCCAGTGGTGGTAGCTTGATTCGTTGTTCCTTCTTGTCCTCATTGGCAGCGATCATCTTCCTAAAGAAAGCCATTGGATAGCTATAAAAGGCTCGAGTCAGAGTTTGAGATCTCAGAGAAAAGATGCAGCTAGAAAGGTGAAGTGATACATCTGAGATGAGCAGCTTGTTTAAATGCCCTTGTGAGGAGCAATCATCGGGATCCCGCACAATCCTCGGTGATTGAGATTGGGTAAAGGGATTCCAATCTGAGTCAAAGATCGTGTAAGGTGATTGGCAGTTACCATAACCAAGACCAGTTAAGAGAGGGACAGAGCAGAAAATCTGGGAACGGATCCTTTCCGATGCCCATAAGGAAAGAAGTTCCTGAGTTTGTGCTCTTCGTAATTTGACAGCTTCCAAATATATTGAAGGTAATTTGATTTCATTGTTTCCCTCCTTGTCAGGCTCACCTGAAGCAAAAAGCAATGAGAGAAAGGAGGGCCACTGCGTTCCACGGAGAGGCCCATACCAGCTTAGCATTTTCCGGCGACTCACGACTGTTACAGGATTTTCAAAAAAACCGTTATCATCGCCTCAGCGAGAGGACTCGCTGCGTTTTATTATAACCTTCTTTCCTTTAGAATAAGAATAAATGTTTTTAAACTATTTCATTTTATAGTGCACTTATGTGGATGATAAAAAGCATAATTTAGAAGTATAGAAATAGAACTTTAGAAGTAACTAATGAAGAATTAAATCTCAAGTACTGTTACAAATTTTGTTTTTCAAGTACTCAGCTTGGGTGGACTCCCAAGTTTCCTTACATATACGAGCCACATAGTTTAATTCGGCTTTAAGAAATACAGAAGTATACAGATTTAATTTTCATATACAAAGGGCCTTAGCCCATATAGAAGTTGGCTTACACAATTTTAATACTTAACTACTGCATTCGAACGACTGGAATCTAATATGGGGTGGGGATATTCGGTACTAATTCGGATTCGAATCAGGTAATTCAGTTTTTCTGTTCAAGAAAGTAAGACTCATTCGGATATTATATTAGAAAATTTCAGATCAGGTTCGGGTACGGGTATAGATTTGAAATTCGTTAATACTTAAAATGTGTTTCGCATTTGGATATTCAAATTTTTATCTAAAATATTCAAAAACTATTCTAAGTATTAAAAATTATATGAAATATTTTTATTTTTTCGGATTTGTTTCGATTTAATTATCTTTTATTCTCATTATCCAAAGCCATCCAAAATATTGTAAAAATTAATAAATCTAATTAAATTAGTTATTTTCACCCGAATATATCCAAAATACTCGAATTAACAGGAAAAAAGCAAAACAAATGTATAAATTACCTAAATAAATATGTGTCTACGATTTTACTTCCACGTAATCCTTTTGTTGTGGAGGTCCGGCACATGATGATTGAAGAATTATCTTATTGTTCTTACTAAAGAATCGAGAGACACATGGATCCGTCGGGATGTTACTGCGAACTAGTATTTAAAATAAATAATTTTTTTACTCTTGTTTTTTCTTTATTTGAGACGATGATGGTATTACTATTTTCATATGTATGCATTAGAGCATCATTATCTCTCATACTCTTTAAAAACTATGTTATTTATATTTTATTAATATTTATAATAAAATTAATTATATAACAAAAGTAAAAAAAACAGCACCAATCAAAAGTGACCTCGTTTGCACAAGTTTCATCTATATCTTTGTATTGAGACCCTTTTACTCTTTCTTATCTACTTTTTATTATATTTATTTGTTTAATAATAAGAAAGAGGGTGAGAGTGTACCTCACAGTTAAAGATGGCCTTACACGGGAGAACAAACAGTACAAATATAGAATATATAATTACCCATGACAAAGATACAAGATCAATATTGTCAATACCCCAAAATAATCGTATAAGATACATCCTCCAATGAAGACCAATATTAATATATAAGTTATTTTTCTCAATAATCGAAACTATATATCCGATTCAAGAAAAACTTTATTTAAGCAACAAAAACCAGCACACACAAAAAATGAATTAGACAACATAAATAAAACTTGAAACCATATATGTTTCAAATTTAATATTTTCTCCAGAGTGACTAGTAATTCATCAAGATCATCAGTTGAATCTCCTGCAGTTTCTCCTGATCTGACCGGAACGACCAGTAAGAACATCGACGGCTCCCATCTTCACCATTGCTCTAACGAACTGACGCTTGAAGTAGGCATTGTTAGACGCGTACCGAGACACAATACCACGAGTAAGTGGGTCGGTCGCGAGCCGTTGGTCAATCTGCAACACTCCTCTCCTTTTACGGATCTGCTTGAAGAACTCGTTGTCGAACCTCAATGGAGTCGACTGGTCAAGTGCCGCGGACGCACTGTTTGCGCAGGTGTTCCTTAGTCTATATTACAAGAACAAAACAAGATTTAGAATACTATTTCTAGGTGCAATTAAATAAGAAACTTCTTATTGAATGTGCTTAGGTTTCCAAGGATCAGTTATATTTTCTGACTCTGTTAGAAAGAAAAAAAAGGTTTGAAGAAATCCAATTTCTTGCAATTAATGAACTAAAAAAATTTCGAGTTGATTTCTTTAAATAAATGTGTTTAACACATGGAAATGTCATCTTTTGAAAATTTCAAGTCTTCTTAGAATTTTGCTCATTCTTTAATGATTTACTTTTCTATGAGTTCAATTATTAATCTGGTGGATGTATGATTGAACCAGACAGGCTAAAAATTACCTAGAAACCAAAGCGGGGTCCATGGACGAGTCAGGTCGTCCGGTTCCTTGGAAATTGGTGATCCGGTCATTGAACAGACCGCAGTTTCCGACACCAACCGTGTGTGCACCCAAAAGAGCCACAGCATCGAAAGCGTTCATTCCTTTGTTCGTGAAGAAACTAACGGCTCCAGAGACAGAGATTGTTGGACCTGGTAGGCCCACATCAGCACGGTTAGAGACCAAACCATCGCGCCTTCCCGTGGGGATGCTGTAGCTCGGGCCTCCGGCTAAAGCCACCGAGTCACGCGTGGCTAATGTGACGATGTCAGCGCATGAGACCGTGGAAGGACACGCAGTCTCTAGCTGAGCCTTGATACGGTCGATAAGGTCAAATTCTCTGACGCTTCCGTTTGGTCCAGCGGTTTTCTCGGACGTAGTTGAGTCAATGAGGAGAGAAGCATCGCATCCCTACGAAGCACGAACAAAAATATTAAGATAAGATTAGCAATAAATTAAATGATGTAAAATTCGTGTAATAATATGCTATTTTCTCACATATTCATAAATACTAATTGAAATAAAGTGCGTAAGAGTACTGTTTTAAACAAGAATTGACATAGTGTTTTGAAAATGTTTGAGGCTTATCAAAATGTTATATTATTAGGTTCTTACCTTAACGAAACAATCATGGAAATGCATACGGAGCAAAGCAGCGGTGACGGTTGGGTCAGCACCGAACCGTTGGCGCACTAGATTGCGTACGATAGTCTCGGCTTGAGGGCATGACTGGCTATAAAACCCGACTCGTAGTTGAGCAAATGCGATCGGGAAAATAAAGAAAAACACAAGAAGAGAAGAAAACTTCATCATTTTTTATTTTGGATGATGAGTTTTTCTTCCAAGTATTGGTTTATCTTCTTGTGGAGAGGGTTGTGAGACCTTTGTGATCAACCATAAGGTATATATATGAGAAGATCAACCGTCGAAAAATTATTTAAAAACAAGACATCTCATATGTATATGCCGAATACATGCGAAAGTCAAATTCAAGTTAATAATGATAAGAATTAAGTTCAGAAACGTTTGCGAAGGCGTGCGAGCGACTTAGTGAACATACCCTAGCCATGTTGTAAATTTTATATTTAAATACTTTATATTATATGCTGAAAGTTTGATCCAGCTAAGTCGATAATAGTAGAATTGTAATTAATTTACAGTGTAGATAAGGTGGCAGTATCATCGTAATGTATTTCGATTTCATTGTTTGTTTGCCGATTTCGATTTTGAAAAGAAATGTTAAAAAGTCACTAAAATGAAGACATAGTTATTTTTAAATTATATGACAGTAACGGGTTTTCTTTTAAAACTACTTGGTTCTAAAACATATTCCGAAAATTTTAAGGTTGTTGCACATAAATTAAAAAAAAAAAATTATATTTTTTTTTAATAATAAAAATGTTTTATCACAAATTTTAAAATTATTCAACCAATTAAAAAAAGATATGCAGAATTCAAACAATTTAAAACAACAAAACACAACAAATTTTGTTTAGAAACTTGAAAACATCAACTAATTTGATACAAAAAATCACTTAAAAAGATGAGATAATTAGCTGAAAAACTATAGACTTTTAGCTAATTAGGAAAATAGCAGTAAGAAACTTTAAACTAAAGGAAATAACAGAGAGAAAGGGCTATCTGACCATTTTAACCCTCCACTACCACCATTAAACTCACCATCACCACCATATCCGTCACTGCTTTCATCAACCCCTACATGTTATTGAATCCGTCGCCGCTTACATCGACGCCATCTATCATCGAATCCGCCACGCATCATTATATCCGTCGTTATTTCTGGTAACCGCTACGCACCATCGAGAGAGAGAAAGAAAAAACGTCTGCCACCGCTTACATCGACCGCCACCCATCATCGGATCCGCCACGCATCATTAAACCCGTCGTTATTTCTGGTAACCGTCACGGACCACCGAGAGAGAGAAAGAGAAAAGGCTATTTTTGGTAAATTTTTTAATAGTTATTTTCCTAATTAGCCAAAACATTGTAACTATCAGGTGCAAATTCTCTAAAAAGATCATCTTAAATGAGACGGATGAAGTTTCTTTTGGATTTTTGTATATTAATTAATAAGAATTTGATATGATTGAAAGTGATTTAATGAAATTAGGGGGAAAATATGGATTTAAGTTTTAGACGTTTCCGTTAATTGTATCTGTTTCATATAATTTTAGTCAATGGCACATGTACAACAACAACCAAATATATAATTGCACCATAACAACTTATGAATTGGTGCAATATTTAATTTTCTAATAAACTTTTTTTATGAATGGTGTTCTATCGAAAACAAAATTAACCAATTAAGTATACATGAATGTCTGGACACCACAATAATTGTTCCATGTAGTCATGACTCATGTATCCAGATAATCGGTAACTAATTTGTTTAGTCGTCAAATTATACATCCATTAATATTTTAAAAGTATCAACTTGTAGTTAATCGTCATGCCTAATGAATAATGATGATAGACAAATTAAAAGAAGTAGGTAGGTTGCATACTAGAGTCTAATCTTTAGGACACAACTTAATATTCCTTTAATAAAAATAATTAAGATTAACTACAAATGTTTCTTTTTTCATTCGTTAATCACGACAAAAAAAGTGAGAAAATGGAAACATGATTTTTGTCGTGATTTCAACGAATGAAAAAAGAAACATGCATGAACAATATAATTATATAAAGATCAATACTACAATCTTCTTTTAGCATTTTCATTTCAGTCATTTCACTTAAATGGCATAATTAAGACTTTTTAAATCAAAATATCATTAACTTAGTTTAGTTAATTATTACTTGTATTTTTAGTGTATTTATTCTAAGTTTCTTTTGTCTGAATGTCTGATCATGTGTTATGTTATAACAACTAAATGTTATACTACAACAACTAGAGAGTGTTGCAAGCTAAGTTTAAGTACAAATACAACTTGACACGTATCAAAGATAATATTGCAATCCTCCAAACATAAAAGTTAAACATATAGTTTTTAACTAACAAATTTTAAAAGTTATATCTATATACCAGATTCTTAACATTGAAACCCGAAAGAAATATGTAACCTCGAAAACAGGAAAATAATTTGATTTTTCATTACGAGTACTCTTAATAATTTGAAAAATCATCATAAACTATCTGAATAAATCCATAAGTGATTTGTAAAAAACAATTGGGAATGGAATATGTAAAAAAGGAGGAAATCAGCAAGTTGTTAATTAAAAAAAGCGACAATGAGGTTTAAGATCATTATTTTGATGCTTCCATTATATATGATGGGATTAAAAAACTAATTCAAAAACGGTTTCGTGGCGAGTTGTGTGAAGAAGCTGTCACGGCACAAATAATTTGCTTGTAATAATGTGATGTTCTCTTGACTCTTACAAAGACTTGAACTATTGAAATGTCTAGAATTACGACAAAAAAAAATGTCTAGTATTTACTATTTTATGCATTATTTTTTACTTCTTTTTACGTATAAAGTTCTACGCATTTTGACTGCTCTTTTACCAAATTTTACTCAAACATGTGTTTTTCTGAATTTTTACTTGATGTTTTTACTATATCGTGTCTATTTATTTATTTAGAGCATTTCTTAAAAAAAACTTTGAGGATGAAGAAAACAGTCTTAAATTTGTTTAGACTTTAGATAAAAACTAAAAAAATAGTAAAATATAGATTGGAAAAGAATGATAACAAATTATTTTTAATTACATCAGCGAAATAATTTTTCATACATATTATTAAAATATAATCTATCTATATATCTTATAAAACAAGAGAAAAAATGAAACTAAATCTGCGGAGAAAAATTTAATAAGTAAATGCAGAGCCACTCCTAGGGTTACATAGGTTAGAAGCGAAACTAATAAAAGCTTTGATTTATGTAAAAAAAAAATATTATAAATAATCATGTTAACATCATTTTATAAAGATTTATGCATAAAACCTTTCTGATAAAGGAACTACTAGCCAATCTCAAGATTTTTTAATATCTAATCCAAATCCCAATCAAACATCATGAAAATTCATAATAACAAAACTATAATGTAAAAAGGCTTACTTGTGAAATGTTACTATTGCTTCTAAACAATGAAAAAAATATTGTATGGTTTGATAGAGAAGAAATGACCGAAATTAAAAATAGATGAAAATGGTTAAGATTCGTTAATTATTATAATATTTTTTTTTGTTTATAATTTTAATTAATAATTTGTATCCTTTTTTCTTTTAAAAGACATCATAAAATCTTTGAATTTTTTTTTTTTTTTAAAGGCCGGTTAAATATTCTTAAGAAAGAAACTGTACCAAAGTTATAAAAAAAGACTAGTTTTGTTAAGATGGTGTGTATCATACACTATGGTTGGTAACTTGTTATGTTTATTGTTATATATATTATATCGTATTATTATATTATACCCAACTTCTCAATATCTCTCATATCGCGAACTATTAATCTCAAGGCGGACTGTCTCGCTCGTTCAGCAAGATCTCGAGCTATTCAATTTTCTTATGTAAGCATTGTGCCACCGAATTGGATTTCCGACTCGAATGGTTGTTTCTGATTAATAGTTAGGTTGGAAAAAAAAAAAAACTTGTTATGGGCCCAAAAGGCCAGGTTTATTTCCTTGGGATAAAATCATCAAAAACTTGTAGTGGACATATTTATGCTTTCGGCTTTTATGCGAAATGCATGCTATATGTTTTATTTTTTGTTCAAAACTGAATTTTCTGGTGATCCTGGGCCTAGGTGATCCGTTTACGTGTAGAAACCGGTTCTAAGACAGAAACCTGGATATCTTGTAGCCATAAGATAGCTTTCTTATTCCGTTACAAGACAAAAAAAAAAGAAATAAAAGATAGTTTGTCATAAATTATAAACCTTTTTTTTTTGGTCGAAAAATTATAAACCAAGCATACTGTTACCTATATATAAGAGAGTTTATTACCATTAAAGTAACTCAACGAAGAAACCAACATAAAAACATCTGGTAGATTTAGTGGAACCAACGAACCTGACCAACATTAGTGGGGGATCAATACTTGTGATTTCTCTGTTTAAATACACCAAAAGTAATTTTTATCAAAAAAAAAATACACCAAAACTAAGCATTATAATCTTCGATAGACCTAAAAATACCTAACAATCTCTTATCTTCTATTTTTGTCATTATTTTATTATGTGAAATATATGGCAATAAATAGCTTTGGATAAATCATCAATCGTACTAAAATTTCCTGCTTCTTTTCCAAATAAAAGAAAAATTAAGTAAATTATGGTCGTACCTAACATGTAAGTTTTTCCCGGTCATCAAAATAAAACTCACGGATCCACTCTGACTGAGAAATGCAACTCAGGCAAGAATGACCACTTAACATATATATTGATATGCTAAATAAGAATGCTTATTCAAAAAGTGACTAAGATAGTTTTCTTTTTTCTTTTGTTTAGCTAATTCACTAATGAAATGTCATTTTTTCCACTTATCAACGGGCTTCTCTTTTAATCCAATGCTACTGGCACTCTAGAGTTTTGTAGTTTTATAGAAAATGTCACATGCAATTTTTTCAAAATAAAATTAGTATTTTTTGGATGACAGTTTCCTATTTTTATTTAACAATTGAACATATTTTTGCTATTAATCATTACTAGTCAACTAAATCTAAATTTGAAAAACATATATCTCCATTTAGAGTCTTTATCTCCGTGTAAATACTATATATATAGATAGAGAGAATGTTTGAGAATTTCTGCCATCATGAATTAAATAAAATGTTTTCACCAATTGTATTCTAAACTTCCACTTCATTCTCATTCAATATATGCAGTGCCGTCTCAGCTTAACATGGGGGCCACGGCAATTTTTTTTTTAATCCTTTTCTTTTTCCTTTTCTTTTTACTAAAAAAATGTTTTTAAAAAAAAATTAGCCTAAATTTTCTTTACTAACATTTTTTTTTGAAAAATAGGCCTATTTTTTCTATGTAATTTTGCTAAAATTGAATAAAGCCCAAGGCTAATGCACCATTTGCCTACCCCTAGAGACGGGCCTGAATATATGAGCCTAGCTAACATAACTGTTTTTTATAAATAACTTAGAATAAGCTGAGTATTTCCGTTATTAAGAAATGGTATATGTTAGTCAAAAAAAAATATAAATTCATGGAAGGAAATTATGCGTATTTTTTTTGGTCAACCAGAAATTATGCATATTAATAATATAAAAAACACAAGATTTGATTTTGTACACATTATACACAACGCGGAACAAATATATTACACACAAACGAATGAACTTGCCCTTCAAGGTAGATAATAATGCAAGGGAAATTCGAAGAAAGCTTAAAAGAGAGAGATGTGAAGAACTGCCCATAACAAAGAATCCCAAAAAAAAAAAGAATTGATTTACTAGGTTAGCTCAGGTACCCTTTCGTGTGTGTATCTTACTATAGACATACATCTATACTTTTGTCAAAAAAGATATGCTTTTCAATCATGTAACCCTTTCTATTTTTTTGTAGCCTCCTAAACGGACGTTCAAACTTCAAGATTTGGTGATCTTGAACAACATCAATGAAGAAGAACTTATTCGTTTGGTGGATCAAGGTCCAGTGGCTGTCACTGTTGACTTCTACAAAGATTTTAAATTTTTTCCAGGGGTTAGTTAATTAGTCTCTTATAAAAACACATTTATATTTTTACTAGAGTCATATGAATGAGGATTTATAATAACATCATAGAAGGATCTAGAAATCAAGAGGTATAGATCTATTATTTTTATCGTTGATTTATCACTGATATTGCATATATTCCTTTGATAGGTTGCTACTATATCTTATATAAATTTCTGTATCAAACTTGGATAACTTGCATGTTGTCACGATCTCTTGAAACGGCCAAACTCAAGCAGAAAAATAAAGTTATGTTCCCACAGAATTACACAATAACGGTTATAAATAGCTACTTCGAGAAGAAAATGCATTGGTCTATGTAGTGCTTCCCAAAAGCTTATCAAACAAATACACAGTGAAGCTTATTACTTGATTTCATTTTTCTGTTTTGTTTTTGAAATAGGAAGGTTTCTACAATGACCCTAAGACTAAGAGGATGAGTAAAACCGTAGACAAGCATATACTTCTACTAATCGATTATGGAACCTATAAGACTCAACATTATTGAAAATGCAAAAACTCAGCAGGGCTCCTTTGGGGCGATAAATGATACATCAAGATGCTCCGCCAAGTGAGCAGGCCCGGCCCGTAGGGTAGGCCACCTAGGCAATGGCTTAGGGCCACTAACTTTGAAAGAAAATTTTGGGCCACATATTTGTTCATGTAAAAATCTACTTGGTTTATAGAGAACAAAGCCCATATATTTTTAATGAATTGTTTTAAGTTAATAAATACTAGAATGTGATTAATAGCATATTATAGGTGTAGAGGGCCACAAAATCTAATTAGAAAACGTGAATAGTTAAGATATTTACACTTTTCATTTTCTTGTTAAACATAATTATAAAAAATAAATGATTCATGGAATCTATATATATAAAGTTAGTTTTCCTCTCTTCTCATGAAGACACATCACCATCCACATCATTTCCACTTCATATATATAAGATATATTTTTTTCTATATATATAAAGCAGCTTTTTTAATTTTAAATTCAATACACATAAGTTCTATTTAACAATTATATATTTGATGCTAATATTATGAGTATAATTTGAAAAGTCACAATGTTATACGAATAAATATAGATATGTATAGATAGTTATTGGAATATTAATAGGTTTACTAAATTTGATTATACTAATATATTTCATAATTTGTATATTTTCAGTTATGTTAAGTTATATCGCATGTATTATAAAACAAATTAAGATATGAAACAAGTTCTGACAATTTAACAAATAAGTCTATCTAAAACTAAACTCATATAGCAAAAATAGAAGTTGCTAAGTCTTACATATAATAGAGAAAAAAGAGAATAATGAAGGTATCCTTAAAAAAATAATTGCAATTATATAACAAAAATGAAAAAAGAGAATTAGAGAAATTATTTTTTTGTTAAGTAACATACTAAAAGTATTTACACAAATAAAATATAAGTTTAATTTTTTTAAAAACTATGTGTTTTGTGAATTTATTTTTAACAAAATTAAAATTTTAAAAATATATATTTGTATGCTTCGAAGTAAGAGAAAATTTGAGAAGTACCACTTTATAAAATGTCATATTTTAAAAAGAAATTCAAAAAGCCACTTTTAAAATATAATTGACGTAAAATATTATTTATGTTTAGGTTAACTATGTTAGGTTGGGATTTAGTTTTTACGATTGAACGTTTGTTAGGGTTAAACTCTTTTCTAAATTTCATAATCTTAAAGTAGAGTTTTGGAAAATGTATTTGACTTGAATCTATTTAAGAATTAAAAATTATTTATGAACGATAAATACAAAGAAAGAAGATAAACATGACGCAACACGTTCGTTTATGTTGTTTTTTCTTGGAAGAAAAAAAGACAAAAGAGAAAAGATACACAAACAATGGACACGGAGTTGTTCACATCAATTTGGTTGATGAACAGTACATAAGAAGATGATTATGAGGAGAGTGTCATACCAATAAAAAGAGACGAAAAATGTATTAAGATAAGGAGAAATGAAACATTTTTACCGTCTATAAGTATCCACATATTCTTCTCTCTATTTTATACTTGGGAAGATTATGTTGTTATGTTAGTTTCTACTAATTTTGTTTGTTTTTACAAGAAATTAGCAGAAGAGACGAAGAAATATAATAAGATAAGGAGAAATGAAACATTTTCACCGTCTTTAAGTATCCACATATTCTTCTCTCTATTTTATACTTGGGAAGATTATGTTGTTATGTTAGTTTTTGCAAGAAATTAACTTTATCATCATTGCTTCAAAATAATACAATTATTTTATATAAAAAAGCAATCCATGAATTAATAAACCTTTTAACGAATTCAAATAGAAAAATTCCATTGGAATTAACGATCTAGAGACGTAGTTATAAAGATGGATGTTCAAAGAAAATAACCTGAATTATCTTAACTACTTCAAAATAACACATTTTTAACAAATGATGCAATTTAAGTATATGAATTAATGAACCTTCTCTTATGAGTGCATATAAATTAAAAAAATATGATTAAATATATTTTCGAAAACATAACCTTATAAATCCAAATAAAAACTACATAAAACATTAAAAATATATGTCACAAGTTATTTAGGTAATAAATATAAACCAAACGTAAAACACACTTACGACAAAACCCGCGCGCATGCGCACGGGTACTCACCTAGTGGAGTTATAAAAAGAAACAAAAAAAAATCTACAAAATATTCTTTAGAAAACCTAAACAATCCTAAATTTTCTAAAATCATTTCTTCAAAAAACCGTCCCATCGTTTTTTTAGTTTCTTTTTTTCGTCAAATTGATCAAATAAGTAGTTCATATTCCATGATTCTTTTTAAATTTATAGTTTCTTATAATCACACATAGTTACAAAATTATTATATTATTTTTAAATAAACAACAAATCGAATAAGACGAAAACAAATTGATGTGTTTCTTAGAAATTTTTTTAAGTGTTTTTGATGTGTTCTTAAAATTTGTTGTTTTTGCTATAGATTTTTTTGTTTACGAAAGACCACATTTTTTTTATCGCCTCGGGCCACCATTTTCGTTGGACCGGCTTTGCAAGTGAGTAGAGAGAAAAAAATATCCGTCATTGATTACTAGATTAAAAGAGAAGGAAATTATGCGTTTTTTTTTTGTCATTACGAAATTATGCATATTAATAATATAAAAACACAAGATTTAATTTTGTACTCAATATACACAACGCCGAACAAATGTATTACACACAAATGAATGTGAAACTTGCGTTTCAAGGATAATAAAACAAGGAAAATTCGAAGAAAGCTTGAAAGAGAGAGAGATGTGAAGAACTGCCCCATAACAATGAATAATAATTAAAAAATTTGATTTACTATGTTAGCTCATGTACCTTTTTTTGTGTTTCAAGGGAGAGTTGCCTTGGCATGGCTACAAGGATGTGTAATGGGTTACTATGTAGCTTATTCTGACAATCCACAGAGTAATAACTTTGACAATACGATTCAACAACGTATTGCACGGCTAAATTTAGAAGTGGCTGAAAGAGCAGCCTCCAAGGGAGTGCGGGAGGAAGATGAACAACATATAACATACATGTAGAGGAAGAGGATATAGCATACATATAAATGAGATTCACTTGGTACAGAAAAAATTCACTTGTTTTTCTTTCTTTTCGATTTCTTTAAGGCCTTTTCAAGGTTAAAGACTGTATAGATTAGAGATTGTTTAGCTTAATATGCAGAATGAAGCTAGAGAAGGAATGTACATACAAAGTGAGAAGATGCTTGATTCTTAGTCTTAGATCCATTATCTGTTACACTGAATGCAAAGAGATTGAGGATTATGGTTTAGTCACTAGCCACTTAGGAAACTATTTTATTTAAGAAACGAATCGAGTGTGTTACAAGATTGCTAACTCTTCAGCAAGAGATGATTACATCAGTACATGAATACAAATATATATATATGGAACTTACAAAAGTAGGATTCTCTAATAAGATGAGAGAAATGGCACAACATATAAAAGTGGTGAATAGGTAAACTGTGGACAGTACCATGACTGGAAACAAGTGAGTCTCAGAGTCATCAGTGTCCTACGTGACCACGCCCGCCACAACTTTTGCACATAATGTTACCACTTCCACCACAACCTACAACAGAAGCAACAAATGGTTTTCGATACCAACTTGCATAGAACATGACTATCTAACTCTAGTAAGAAGAAAGAAATGCAGGATTAGAGAGTTACCTAAGCAACGAACTTTTACAATGATGCCTTGGCTCTCCATAATGGAGTCTACATATAGACCAGTTCCAGAGCAAGTGGCACAAAGCAATGCCCCTTTAGCTTGACAACAATAGCAACGCTGATTATCACCAATCTCTCTCTCAGACATGGATAATCCTACAGGCTCCTCGATTATTTCCTCTGGTATTGGCTTATCATAACAGAACATGGACTCAAGACTGCTTCTTTGTCTGTTCACATCTCTTTTTAAACATGACTCAGCCTACGGAATCAAAAGAGTTTTCTTCAACTCAGTAAACAATGTTGTATCCTTATCACAAGAAACATGATTCTATTTCTTTACTTTCTCAATCACCCTAACGCAGAATAAGACCGATAGTATAAGTAATTTCCATATGAATCGAAGCAGAAGGAGAGGGGAAAAGAGATTGACCTTGAGAGATGGACAAGGATGAAGAGAGCACAGTCTTACACGGGAACCGAATCCAGAAGAAGGAATCCAGCGTCGGATTCGGCAAACAAAGCTCGAATTCGCCGGAACTGTAGCCGGAAAAGCTAAATCTAAAGCGGAATTCATAGTACAGAGACGAGACTTGGAATCTGGAGATGGAAAAATTCGAAATAGAAGGAAGTTGGTGATGATAAACTTTGGAGGGATCGCCCTTCATAGACTTGTTCGTGGAAGTTCAATAACCGGACCGAGATATACCGGTGGTATGACAACCGGTTATCTAGACCAAGCCCATAAACATATGTAGTTTGTTAATTTTATGCGTAACCTAAATTTTGTTAATTTGAGTGAATGCACGAATTAATGTGACACCAAATAAATAAAATCAAGAAATTTGAATTGGAGAATGGATTCATCATCACTTCTTCAGAAAATAAAATAAAAACAATATGGGCAGCCAATAACATGACTAGCTTTTATCATATGAATGCCCATGTCAATTATTTTGGGGACATCTTTTGAAGTTACCCTCTTGGCCAAGGGGTTGTCTGATTATTTTGGGAATTAAGTGTCAACTTGTTAGGATATTTCATTTTTAAGTGTTAACAATTAGTTTGTGTTTGCTGAAGTGGTTGAGCGACTCGAAATGTGCACGTACCGACTGATGTTTGGAGAGAAATTTTGAGTACTGACACGGGTTGGTGAGTTTTCACGGAGGGAGTCCATACCCCTGGAAGCCTGTACAACAAATTTAGGTGGAGGCTTTAGGGTGAAGCCTTAGAGTTGTGATTAAGAATATATAAGGAGAAAAGATATTTTATTCCCTACGATGTGTATATTTTATTCCCTACGATACTATACAACATATTTGGACCGAGGAACATAAACTTCTTACTATGGGACATTATGTATTCTCTACTAGTTACCATTTAATATTGAATTGATCTCGATTTCTTTTTCATCAAATATATCTATAAAGGCGCTAAATATTTATTATGAATACAAAACTGATTCAAATAAAAACAAGCGAAATGGCTGAAACCTAAAATCAATGTTTTGTAATAAATTTTAATTCTAATTCATAGTTAGTATTTATTTATTTCATCATATTATGTAATTTATTAGTTTGTGTTAATAAAGCCGTTTAATTTGTATGTAATTTAGCATTAGTTTGTGGAGTGTGACAATATGTTTTAATCATAGATTTATTACTATTAGAAAATTAAATTAACAATGTACAATCAATTATCTACCCATAAATTATCGAAGATTATATTGAATTACGGACAAAATATATCATATTTAAGGGATGTCATGATTATTGTAGTAAGTGGTGGCAAAAACATATGTTAATTTAGGGAACGCTTTAGCTTCTTAAGTGGTGGCAAAGCTACCTAAAGAAAGAGACCAGTGGACAAAGGCGAACTAAGAGTTTACGAATCAGATCTTAATAGATAGGAGATTAAAGTTTTAATCAGGAAGAGCTTCCAGAGTCATAGGTTAAATGTAATGTGAGTCTTTCATACTCTACTAAAAATAGACTAGTTGGAGCTACTTAGAAATGAAATGAAATGAGAAGAGTTCTGCTCCATAGTAGGAGAGCTTTTGCAAATCAGGCATGTTTTGATGATGTTAAACTGGTCTTCCTGATTAAAACTTTAATCTCCTATCTATTAAGATCTGATTCGTAAACTCTTAGAAATGAAATGAAATGAGAAGAGTTCTGCTCCATAGTAGGAGAGCTTTTGCAAATCAGGCATGTTTTGATGATGTTAAACTGATGGTTTTGATTTGGACAGTTGAATGTGAGGGTTACCACAAAGTTAACCTTGTCATCTTTGCCTCTGATTGCCCTTACTGGTGGGAGCAGTTAGTCATGGCGTTATTGGGTGGGAGCTCCTACGAGACCAATGGCTTGGCCTTCCTTCAGTTTTCATGCAGCTGAAATCTCAAAAAGTTTTGGAAACAATTATTGACTAGAAATTTTCTTTGGAGCATAAAGAAGCAAATCGAAAAGCATTTTTTATTGTTCAAAATATTACAATCGAAGATCGGATTTATTGTTATGTGGCTGTGAATCATCCTAATTGGCTACAACAACTGTTTGAAGATGAAAGTGTATGATCTTCTGCCTTGTGCTTCTTTCACTTTTTTTTTTCTTTTTGTATATAAATGGCTTATGGTTTGATCTTGCTCACCCTTAAGATCCACCAGAGAGTTTAATTTGTGCTTTGGTTTAAGTGATCGTACTGTTGTAATAAAAAACTATTGGTGGTCTTTAATTTCTTTAGGTGATAAAAAAGGGACTGTATTAAGTTTCCTAATCTTCGGTATTACAATCTTCTTGCTTGATCATCTTCATCGTTAAATCTCGGTCGATTTCGACCTCTCGATCTCCCAATAGACTTCTTGATTATTGTATTAAACAATGAATTAAATCACCAAAATAAAAGTAAAAATCTTAAGTACAGTAAAGAAGAAACAAACGCGTTTGAAGACCGCGTTGCTCTCAAGACTTGGTAGTTGGTACTATAACTGGTCACGATTCATACTCATGTTAAGTCCCCTACACTTTTATAATTTATCATTTATTTCGATTTTGAAATTAAATATTATCCCTATTACCCTTTTTAAAACAAAATCTTATCCTAAATCATAATCCCCTCGACCGACTTACTCGTTTTAGTCTCTCTTTGTAAAGTGAAAAAACTTAAAGGTCCACTTCATTATACAATTGTCGTCCTTATGGGTATACTATTAATTCCTTTATTGACTTTATCTTCATCCGAATACTTGTATTTCCTCTTTCTTAAATATTTCTGCTTTAATTCTCTCTCTTTTTTATGGGCTCCTTTTTTATTTAGCAAAAACAAAAAAAAATCTCTTTTTTTTTTTTCTTGGCTATTTTATAGTATATTTATGATTCTCGCTGTCTCATCCTATTTGGATATTTTATACAATTATTAATATCAATTATCAAATGTTTAACCATTCAATCTTTCAAATTAGAGGTTACAGTATATATATATATGTAAAAGTACATACTGTATTAAAAGAAAAATGGAAACGGGAGATGTGCTAAACTGCTAAGTGCAAATGCACCAGCTTCACAACCTACTAGGAAGCCATTACAGTATTAATTTCATCTTAAGACATTTTTAAGTTGTCCTTATTTGTGATTGGAAGTAACATAATAGAGGTAGTGATTTAAGCTCGATTACTTATAACTATTAATAGTATTAAAGATCAATTATTAAGACATGTTCACAGTTAATGAAACTCGACAAAACAGGCAAAAAAAGGTTTCCAAAATATCTTCGTTGAAACTTGAAAGCTGTTATAGTACATAATTTATAAACCCAATATATATATATATATATATATATATATTATTTTCTATAGTAAGAAATGATTAATTTCAATGAAAATAACTAGGAAATTAAATGATAAAAATTCGAAGTTTTAAATTTTGAGAAATTTTGAGAATTGTCACTTTTAAGATGCAACTTTTCAAAAATGTCACGGGTAAATACACTTTCACAAAACTGCCACAATTTCTTTTTAATATTCTCAGATTATCCTTAATGATAAAATAATAGTTTTTTTCTCTCACACTCATTTTTTTTATTCTGTTTTTTCTTTCTCTTCTTCATCCTCTCTCTACAAATCTTCTCTTTCTCTCTCAGATATATTCATCTCTCTCCCAAAATCTTTACATCGATGTTTGATTTCTCCATCTATGACATCCGATCTTTGATTTCTCCATCTCATATCTCCGATTTCTCCATCTTCGTTCTCGATCTCAGATTGAGATCTCGTTGTTATAAAATCGAGGAACCGAATCAGATCAGATCTTGTATCATCTCTACGAGATCTTATCTCTCTCTCATTATGAACCAAATTTAATCTTCCTCTCTATAAAAATCTGAAAAGAATTTTTGGTGAAAAAACATGAATATGAAATTGGAACTCGTGGATTTGAAAAGAAGAAGAAGAATAATATTTTCAGAAAAGTACATATGTAAACCCAAAGGCAACACACAAAAACATTTTTAAATTTTTAGGTTTGGGTTAACTATTTTACATTTAAGGTATAGTTTTTGGGGTAGGATTAAGGTTTAACATCTTTATTTACATTGTAACTTTCTCACAGATCTCTTAAGAAATGTTTATAAACTGTACAAAAACCATAAAAAACTATACAAAACGTTTATAAACCTTATAACAAAAACATTTATAAACTTTACAAAACGTTTATAAACTTTACAAAACGTTTATAAACCATACAAAACGTTTATAAACCTTACAAAAAAATTTAATTTTTTTGGTAAAATTTCATATGCAAACCTAGACGCAAAAACAAAAGCATTTTTAATTTTTTTTGTTATGGTTAACTATTTTATATTTAGGGTATAGTTTGGGGGGGGGGGCTGTATAGTTGGGGTTTAACGTTTTTATTTACATTAGAAATCCATACCATAGTGTTTATAAACCTTACAAAACATTTATAGACCTTACAAAACATATATAAACCTTACAAAACGTTTGGTTTACAAAACGTTTATAAACCTTACAATACGTTTATAAACCTTACAAAACGTTTATAAGGTTTATAAAAAACGTCAAAACCAATAAAAAAAATCAGATCTTGAACCCTAATTGAATAAAAATCTAAGATTTCTACCAATCGAATCAAAAACTCAGATTTTCAAAATAAACCACATAAAACCAAATTTTACAACAAAAAGTGACAAAATCCGGATTTAAATTTGAATTTGTTGCATTCTTCAACCTCATAGAGAAAGAGGCACAAATCAATTAAACCTAAATTTACAACAAATTTGATAAAATCGAATCTAGATCTAGTTTTTTTTGCCTTTTTCAATCTCATAAAGAAGAGAACACAAATTAAATAGGGGGAATTGCAAAACTGCCACGTCTGAATTACCACTGTGCAAAAATGACACGCCCAAAATACTGTTCACAAATATGCCACGAATTTCGTCCTTTTGGACGAAATTACCCCTGACAGAAACAAGGAGAATTAAAAAAAAATCATTTTCTGATTTTTTTGTTTTTCTCTTCTTCTCTCTTCTCTTTCTCTTTCTTCTCTTTCTCTCTTCTTCTCTTTCTCTACAACAACAATGGAGATCTCAAGATCTCTTTCCATCTCTTTTCTCTTTTCTTCTCTCTTCTCTTTCCTTCTCTATCTCATCTTTCTCTGCATCAATGAAGATCTCTCTCTCTTTTTCGTGAAATTGAAGAAGCCAAAACAAATATCTCTTTCTCTCATATAGATCTAGATATGATTTTGTGAGTTTTGTTGTAAATCTAGGTTTATTTGATTTGTGTTTTCTTCTCTATGAGGTTGAAAAAGGCAAAAAAATCTAGATTTAGATTCGATTTTGTCAAATTTTGTTGAAAATTTGGGTTTATTTGATTTATGCCTCTTTCTCTATGAGGTTGAAGAAGACAACAAATTCATATCTAGATCTGGATTTTGTCATTTTTTGTTGTAAATTTGGTTTTATTTGGTTTATTTTGAAAATCTGAGTTTATGATTCGATTGGTAGAAATCTTAGATTTTATTCAATTAGGGTTCAAGATCTGATTTTTTACTGGGTTTAGACGTTTTTACTGGTATCTGATTCGATTAGGGTTCAAGATCTGATTCGATTGTATATTATAAGGTTTTTGTAAGGTTTATAAGGTATTTAAAAATTGATTTATAAAATTGTATATTATAAGGTTTTTGTAAGGATTATAAGGTATTTAAAAATTGATTTATGAAATTGTATAATATAATGTTTTTGTAAAAATTATAAGGTATTTAAAAGGTTTTATTAGTTGATTTTCATTGTTTTGCCAAACACGCTTTAAATGAATTCTATATTATAAGGTTTTTGCAAAGTTTATAAGGTATTTAAAAAGGTTGTATTAGTTGATTCTCACTGTTTCGCCAAACAGGACTTCAAATGGTTTAAAAAATCGATCTATAAAATTGTATATTATAAGGTTCTTGTAAGGTTTATAAGGTATTTAAAAATTGATCTATAAAATTGTATATTATAAGGTTTTTGTAAGGATTATAAGGTATGTAAAAGGTTTTATTAGTTGATTTCATTGTTTTGCCAAACACGACTTTAAATGAATTCTATATTATAAGGTTTTTGTAAAGTTTATAAGGTATTTAAAAGGTTGTATTAGTTGATTCTCATTGTTTCGCCAAACAGGACTTCAAATGGTTTTAAAAATCGATCTTTAAAATTGTATATTATAAGGTTCTTGTAAGGTTTATAAGGTATTTAAAAATTGATCTATAAAATTGTATATTATAAGGTATTTAAAAGGTTCCAACTACAAGACATGTTGTAAGGTTTATAAGGTTTTTGTAAGGATTATAAGGTTCCAACTACAAGGCGTGTTTTAATGATAATTTTTTTATTTTTCTTCAAATAATGGCATAACTGTAATATTGTGTTTCTTCTTCCTCCACTACCTATCCCTCTGAAACCTAATTTGCTGCAGCCACGTCTCTCTTTTTCCTCCACCTCGTTCTTCACATGAATTACTTTAATTTGACAGATCTTTCTTATGGAATCTTATAGAACAACGAGATTAAGATTTCAATCTGAGATCGAGAACGAATATGGAGAAATCTGAGATCTGAGATGAAGAAATCAAAGATCGGAGATATGAGATGAAGAAATCAAAGATCGGATGTCCTAGATGGAGGAATCAAACATCGATGTAGAGATTTTGGGAGAGAGACAAATAGATCTGAGAGAGAAAGAGAAGATTTGTAGAGAGAGAGGATGAACAAGAGAGAGAAAAAAAACAGAATGAAAAAAAAAATGAGCGTGAGAGAAAAAACTTATTTTATCATTAAGGGTAATATGAGAATATAAAAAAAAGGCTGTGACATTTTTGTGAATGTGTAATTGGATGTGGCATAATTGAAAAGTGGCATCCTAAAAATGGCATTTTTCAAAATTTCTCAATTAAATAAACCTAAATTTACAACAAACTCACAAAGTCAGATCCTAGATCTATATGAGAGAGATATATTTGATATTTGTTTTGGCTTTTTCAATTTCACGAAAAAAAAGAGAGAAATCTTCATCGATGCAAAGAAAGTTGAGATAGAGAAGGAAAGAGAAGAGAGAGTGAAAAAAATCTTGAGATCTACATTGTTCTTGTAGAGAAATAGAAGAAAAGAGAAAAAGAATAGAGAGAGAAAGAGAAAAACAAAAAAATCAGAAAAATGATTTTTTTTAAACTTCCTTGTTTCTGTCAGGGGTAATGTCGTCATTTCAGACGAAATTCATAGCATTATTGTAAAACGTGTTTTCAGCGTGGCATTTTTAAATAGTGGTATTTCAAACGTGGCAATTTCCCTTTAATTTTTTAACAATAATAAATTTGAATAAAATGAAAATAAAATATTGTTTTAAAATGTCCTACAAAAAAGAACGGAAAGACTATTAAATATTTAACACTAGCTAACAAACAAATATATCTGTTTAGTTAGTTTCTTATTCCTGAATAAATTTTGAAAATCTCATAATAAGTTGTACGTAAAATCAACACATAACAAAATTTAAATATCAATATTTAAAAAATGAAAGAGTATCAATAGTGAATAATAATAATAATAGTATTGACTTGGCTTCTTTCTTTAAAACTAACAGAAAGAAAGAAATATAACATTTCCAAATAAAAAATACGAATTATAATGGTATATTCTATGAACAATTCTTTTTTTTTATAAACTCCTATGAACAATTCTTGCGGATCGATTATCAATTACAAACCAAACCGAAATGTTTCTGTTTTTCATATAGATAGTGGCTCAAGGAATAAAGACTAATCAATTTTTCTGGGTGGGCTTGTTACGTGGACGTGGTATATTCTATGAAACAATTCTTGTTTTAATATTAAACCGGTTCGTTTTTTGCTGATTAATTATCGAATTCCGGAAAGTTTATGTTTTGCGTAAGCACTAAACAAAATTGCTTCTAAAAGTGTTTCTGTTTGCTTTCCCTTGTCTTCCTCTTGCTCCACCTTTTCTCTCTCTCTCTCCTCGAAAACGTAATTGAATGAGAAAATGACGCATGGTTTGATCCTGAAGCCGACACATATACACACCATTTCCATATCACCAAAAACCCAAAACGGTATGTACACAAAGTGACAAACTTTTTTCGGATTCTTTATCTAAAGATTTAATTTCAAACCCGATCCTCTGTTCTCACGTTTGGGTCCCGTGGACGTGTGTGTTTGTATTCTTTGCTTCGTCTCTCTTGTGCTATTAAGTGGATTCGTTCACCTTTTTCACTTTTCGTCTCCAGATATTGATAAAGGTGAGTGCTTTACCTTTATTTCTCTTACCGCGTCTAGTTCGTGTTTATCTCTCTCTCGTCTCGTTTGTTGATCTGTTCTTGAAAACCCATTTATAGAAAACCCAAATTTCTTCTTCTTCTTGTTTTTCTTTATCTGAAACAAAATAAACCTTTTCTCTGTTTTGATCGTTTCTTTGTTTTCTTGTTGAGTTACAGGTTTTACCTGATTGATGGGCTTTTCATTTTCTTCAACCCATGTCGGTTACTTGACAATCCTCGTAATCTCTTGTCTCCTCTTCTTGAATCCTGTTGATTCAAGTGCCTTAAGACCTAAATCCGAGCATGATTGTAGTGCCTTAAGCCACTTTCATGACTACAAATCAAAGTGTGCTTACCTCAAAACAATCAACCCTTGTGCTAATCAAGGTTTCATCGATTACCTCTCTTTCCTCTATTGTAATTTCGATGGATTTCCAGTCTTGGGTCTCTTTCTCCTCTTCCTTTGGCTTCTTCTCTTGTTCTATCTTCTTGGTCATACAGCTTCTGAATATTTCTGTTCTTCTCTCGAAAGTCTTTCAAAGTTACTTAATTTGTCACCAACTGTTGCTGGTGTAACTCTTCTCTCGCTTGGTAATGGTGCTCCTGATTTGTTTGCGAGTTTGGTCTCTTTCATGGGAGAATCAAAAGGTACTTACGATGTTGGTCTTAACACAGTTGTTGGAGGTTCTTCTTTTGTTACTTGTGTTGTTGTTGGGATTATAAGCATTTCGTTGCATAGGAGACGTGTTCGTGTTGAGAGATCGGCTTTTATAAGAGATATTTGCTTCTTTTGTGCGGCGATTGGTTCTTTGGCTTTGATTTTGGTTTATGGAAGGATTAATTTTTGGGGTGCTATTGGGTTTTGTTCAATGTATGCTGTTTATGTTGCCTTTGTGTATCTTTCTTGGAAGTTTGGTGGAGAAGTTGCTGAGTTTGATCTTGAGTCTGTCCATAAGCGTGGTAGTCTTAGTGAACCGATCTTGCAGAGAGATGATCTTGAGGAGGTTGATGATGGTGTTGTTAATGGAGAGCATCATAATGTCGATGATGATGGCCGATATTATTGGAAAGTGGTAGTTCGGATTATCACTTTGCCTCTCAACTTGCCAAGAATATTGACGATTCCTGTTGTGAGTGAAGCCAAATGGTCTAAACCAATCGCGGTTGCATCGGTTGTGTTTGCGCCGGTTCTTTTGTCTTTCTTATGGAATTGGAAGCGGAAACCGACGAGTTTTGAGGCGGAGATTGTTTATATAATCGGGTGTTTGGTGGGTATAGCGCTTGGATTCGTTGCAGGAGCCACTACGAAGTATTCAACCCCGCCAAAGAAATGGTTGTTACCTTGGTTAGCAGGAGGGTTTGTAATGAGCATGACATGGAGTTACATGTCGGCGCAAGAGCTAGTCGCGCTTTTGACTTCACTAGGGTACATTTTCGGTGTAAGCCCTTCGATCTTAGGCTTAACGGTCCTCGCTTGGGGAAATTCGATTGGAGATCTTATAACCAATGTGACAATGGCGTTGCACGACGGGAATGAAGGAGCTCAAGTGGCTGTATCAGGATGTTACGCCGGTCCAATCTTCAACACATTGTTCGCTCTCGGGATTTCGCTTGTGGGATGCGCGTGGGATGTTTATCCGTCGAGTATTGTGATTAAAACAGATCCTCGGTTGTTGGAGAGTCTTGGATTTCTAGTCGTAGGACTGGTTTGGTCGTTCTTGGTACTGTTTAGTAATCGTATGAGGCTTGGTGGTGTGATGGGTATAGGGCTTTTGGTCATATACTTGGCTTCATTGTCTTTAAGGGTCATACAAACAGCTGGAGATTCTCACTAACTTTGATTTCAACTCACAGTTTATTACATAACATGTCTTTGTATAATCTTGTACGCTGTGAAAAGGAATCGGTTTTGTTGTATAGATGTATCAATAACTTATGTAGATTTTTAATAACATAGGTTTTTCATCATGTGTGGATACAATTTCGGTTTCACGGAGGAAATTATATAAAATTAATGTAAAAATGTATGAATTGATTTGCAATCGTTATAAATCAAGTTGAAACAAAACAAATAGTTGGGATTTACAGTGGCTTAGATCCCAAATTTCCAATACTTTCGTAACACTTTTAAGTTTTAATGCACGCTTATTACGAATCATTGGAATTTTTAAGTTTATACTACTTCTAGTACTAGAATGGATTTTAAGATTACAAATTCGCAGTATGCACGCTTATTATTTTATTGAGAAATAAATGGATACTAATTGTATAATTATGGGACACATAAATGCATAATAAATGTTATTGAGGAAATAATGTATACTTATAAATTTAAGAGTTATGGAATGCAAATTGAGTAGCTAGATTTTTAATAGGTGTCATATACTCGACCAGTCAACGATTTCTGCTCATACATCACATACATAGTATATAGTTATATACTACTAGTATATACATATACATACTAAAATATTTATCTTAGTATTTATATCTTTATATAATGCATTTTGTTTTCTTGCCAATATATTATTATATTTTCAAAGGGAATTACTAAATCTATTTAATTCCCAGTATTGTGGAAGTTGCTTGAAGCGACAACGCTTGTCCCTTTTTGCCAATTTGCATAAAACTCAAGATAAGATGTGTTTTCTAGTAGTTTTTGTAGTATTTTATTAAATTTCCTTATCGTGTTCGTGTACATAATAATTAGGCACATTTTTCATGTTTGTCTGTGAATTGTTTCCTTGGAATTAGCTAGGATAACTCCAATTCTTGGCCGTTTTCTAATAATGTAATGTGACACTTACGAATGTCTTTTTATCGCAAATATAACTGATTAGGGACTTAACATTTAATTAGGCCATTTTTTGCTACATTCCGGTTGATTTCACCTAATTAAAAACCTGTTTTCCCTTTTCAACAATATTTCTTCAACACTTCACAAAATATCAATTTTTGTTCTTGTTAAATCAGAGTTCTTTTTTAAAATGGAATATTTAATGGCTGAGCCAAAGCCACGATACAATTACAGTATACCTTTATTTAAAGATCCTAAAATGTCTCATTCGAATGAATTTGAGAATGCTTGTTTCACATTGATAGGATACGATATACATACATGGCTCGGATTAAGCCGTCATATCGGACTAGGCATAATATTTTTTAGTTAACTTGACAATTTGTAAATGTTTAGTAAACTTAAAATATGAATTTTTAATTTTTAAATTGACATCTTCCATTTTTTAAATAGAAGTAAATTTTATATAAAATATTTGAATGGATAATCACGAAGAATTCCATTAGAGTTGTAAAAGAAATATAATATTATCATTATATACAGTCCATGAACAATGAATCTAGAACAACATGCCAAAGCTTTTTTTTTGTTTCAAACAAACAAAAAAATTAGTGAGGTACTAAGTGAGTTTGACAGAAAACGAAGCTTCCTTCAGCAATAAACAAATTTAGCCATCCCTCTCAAATAGTATTCACAAAGTGACTTAAAATTTAAGGAATAGTAATACAAGCCCCATAAGTTTGATCTATTTGTAACTTTCTTCTTTAACAATTATCTTGTACAAAATCAACCCCCAAAACTTAAACAACTTCACGGTCGATATCAAGGACTCCGAACACCCTAGCCAACCTCAAAGACAAGAAACAGAGGTAAATAGCGAGTAAGCCACCACCAACAAGCTTATCAAGTCTCATCTTCTTCTTTGGCATTATCACAAGTGCCCAAAGCAAGCCTACCATTAAGAACCCTAGTGTCTCAAGCAACGAATTGTCACTAGGAATGATGTAGACCCCGGGGTGTTCCGCGAAGGAGGATATGACAAGTGGCACACCTAGTCCGATTACCGTGTTGAATAATGGACCCGCGTAGCACCCGGAAAGTGCTATTTGCGCACCGTCGTTGCCTCCGTGAAACGCTACGGTCACATTGGCGATTAGATCGCCTAGCGAATTTCCCCAAGCTAGGACGGTTAGTCCTAGCACGGAAGGGCTGATCCCAAAGATATTCCCCAAGGATATTAACAATGAGACTAGCTCTTGTGCTGTGATGTATGTCCAAGTCACACTCATTGTGAAGCCTCCTAGAAGCCAAACTAATGAGAATTTCTTTGGTGGATGAGATTTTTCCGTTGTCAAGTAGGCCAAGATACCGAGGATTAGCCCGATGGATCCGGATATTATGTACAAGATTATGTTTCTTTGTGGACCGCTGTTATGAGAGCAATAGAGTTCGGTTAGGAGAACAGGCGCAATGGCTGTGGAAGCCACTGCGCAAGGCCTTGACCACTTCTCTTCCCGGATGACCGGAATTGTGAGCCGTCTAGGGAGATATAGAGGTAGTCCTATGATGCTCACTAGCACCGAGAAGCAAGACGGGCGCTTTTTCGAGGAATCAAGAAATAAAATCTTGACTTGTTCTTGAGCTGTTTTCTCCGCCAAAACCAGCTTCTCGTCAGCTATACAGCTTAGCAGAGGAACTCCCATCTCGGCTAAATCCTCTCTGCTAAGAAGAATCTGATCCAACATAGGTTGCTTGCGATCAAAGAAATGCGAAACCGATAAGAACCCTACGTAGAGGAGATAAATGGAGAGGTAACAGAGAGCGATCCAAATAGTTATTCTGCCGACGAAAACGATCAAACCGAGACAACAAAGAG
The DNA here is from genome assembly GCA_900128785.1 of Arabis alpina. Lineage (NCBI taxonomy): Eukaryota > Viridiplantae > Streptophyta > Magnoliopsida > Brassicales > Brassicaceae > Arabis > Arabis alpina. Next base: position 14,690,696 of record LT669795.1, read on the forward strand.
CGAACAGAAGAAATACCACATCACGAATAAAGCTATTCTTATCGATAGAGACATCTCTAGATCCAATCAACACACAAATCGTCCCCACAACGAAGCTAGAGACGAAGAACGCACCGCCTAAAATAGAGTTTAGCCCGAAATCGCCATTGTTCGACCTAGTGAAGGAGACAACACTTGAGAACAAATCAGGCGCACCGTTGCCGAGAGAGAGAAGCGTGACTCCAGCCATTGTAGGAGACAGCTTCAAGACCTTAGATAAGCTGTCTAAAGAAGGACAGAAGTAACTCGCGGCCGTGTCTCCGAGCAAGTAGAACAGAACAAACAACCAAATGGATAAAACAAGATGACCCAAAACAGGGGATTGTCCGAACACGCAGAAGAAAATCTTGAGATAGTCTATGTAACCTTGTGAACCACATTTTGATTGAGATGTTATGTAAGAACACTTTAAACGGTGGTCGTCGAGGGCGGCTAGTCCTCCACCGCAGCTGTCACTGTCGCCGGCGAGTGAATTTAGTGATCTTGATTTGATGGATCCGGAGTGAGAAGGATTTTGAGAAGCGAAATGGAGATAGATGAGAAAGATGAAGAAGAGGTTGATGAGAAGAGAGAGAGAAGAACGAGAGCTGAGACGTGAGGAGAAGAGACTTGCCATTCAAGGAAGAAGATTGGCTTGAACTGAGAACAATAATGAAGGTGTTAGGTTTTTTGATATAATAATGAGGAAATGATATCTTTATTATATTTTATTATCTTTTTATGTGGATTTTTGGATCGTTAATATTTTATAAAATAGTATAAGATTCGTTTATTCATGCGGATGTGGGCAGGGGAAACTATTGTCTTTTTATGCGAAAAATTAAGTGGGGGAGGTTATATTCAATTATTCAAACAAAGAAGAAAAATCGAAGTTGATAAAGTGTTTTTTTTTTATTATCCATTATTGATTTTTACGAGATATTCACGTATATACTACGATTTATATGTGAATGATTTCCGTCAAAAACAAATATATGTATATATATATATGTGAGGAGTCCAATTTTCTAGTGTAATTGTCGCGCGAGGCATGTAAACCACACGTGTCGAGCCATTTGTGTCAAAATTTTAAGGAGTTTAAGGATTAATGAAGTAGATAATGTTATGTAATCAATCAACGTTAATATTCGAAAAATATATATTAGTCAGTAACGATTTTTATAAAATAAAAAATAACTACTCAAGAGAGCAAGAAAGCTATTGCGTGAGAAAAAAGAGAGAAAGATATTGTGCCTGGCAATGGGTTTCTCATAATAATCGAGTTTAACACCAAGTCACCAACCTAGGACCTAGTTGATCATTCCTTGCTCTCTACCAAAAAAACTAGTTATGAAAAACATCGTAAGTATGGATATATTTTTGTTATTTTTTGACGGCCTTAAAAATCTAGACATTGCCTAACGTTGTAGGCCTAAATAATTAAACATTGAATATTTGTATATTAGATTTAGTTGTACATCATTTGATATATAGACATCAAGACATGTGATTGATATTATTAAAATAAAAAATAGGATTTGAAAAATAGAAAAATGGAGAAAACTCCAAAACTAAAGGTTGATCGGTATGATTAAGAAGTATCTTGACATAGTATCAAAACGACATTTTTGCAACGTAATCCCAACCGATCACGACTTTTCAAACGTAATCATATCCACATCCTTGTGATTTTCTTGTATAATAGTGCTATATTTTTCTTTGAGTGCACCATTAAATAATCAGCATACGTGTATTTATATGGTAAACATCAAACATGTACATACAGTATATGAGAATTCAATCAACGATGCAAACAAAAAGATCATTTGATAAGTTTTGGACCGCCGGCTTCTTTTATGGTTGTCGAAAACCGCCAGCTTCCTTTGTATAATTTGAGACGATTGAAAGTAAGTTATTAGTCTATTTTCATGTTCGTGCAAATTATATATTCCTTTTGTATTTTTAGCAGTTATGTTATTTGCTCAATATTGACATAACGTCTATTTGTAGTCACATGCATGAATCGTTATACAACGTAAATGATGTTTTTTCTTCTATTATAGTTTCCTATATATCTATTAAAATAAAATCTTATTATTAGATAAATGGTTTTTTAACAAAAAATTTATAAATCTATAATTTTTCAGACCGGGGGCTAGTTATGAATCAATGATAATAATTTACGGCAGATCTTGATAAGATTAATCAATTTTGTCCAAAACATATCATTTAAGGCTAAAACTCAAAATCAATAATATTATAAAACTGATATTTATGATAATTTATAAAAATCTGTCAGGTATATCGTTTTACTCAGATTTAATACTATTTGTTATATAACTTAATGTTTTTGATTCTTATTTTTATTTTTCGTAGACATATTAGTATTATAGTTTCTTTAAAAATAATATTACAGTATTATGTTCATACTGCCATTATGTTTGTAAATAATTATACAAAACAAAACTTTGTTTCTATTTTTTCCAACTTTTCAAATAATGCATGAGGCATTTCCTACCAACATGGATCGATATATTTTCAAATAACAATCAATTGCCCTCTAGTATTTTTGTTTTCCAACTTTTTATATAGGTTGAGAAATCAAAATATTGATAATAAATAGAGAATCCAAAGATTCCGGGTATATTCATCTAGCTGGCATGGCAGTGCAGTACAAACTATAAACTCTAATTCCAAGAAAAATAGTTGATAAAATAATGCAATAATGCAAAAGGACACGAGGGCAGTCGATTTATATGGTTCATTGGTTCTTATCTCGATGTACCATGATTTCCCCAAAAATAAAGCAATCACATGACTCAAATTGGCTCAAATTAGGCCTTCATAATTTAATACAAGACACTTACCTGTCATTCGATAAATATTTTTCATATACAAATTCGAAATGAAATTATATCGAAATGATGGATCCGATTAATAACCGAAAATGGTACAAATTTGTTAGTTGTAAGTAAAAACAGTAAGTTATTACTTGAAATTATATGCATAGTGTAATGTTATATAAAGTAGCTGTAAGAAAAAACTATACAAAAAGCTGAATGTAACTGTTGATAAAAAATTTGGTATACTTTTTATGATTGATACAATATAAAATATTATATATTATAAAATAGTTGTAAGACTATTAAAACGGTTACATATCTAAACTAATATAAATAGTTGAAAGACCATATGCTCTTTCCGGTGCATGGCTTCATATATAAAAGCAATGTTTTGTAATTTGTACTATAACTTTAGGGATGTTTACTGTTAATTTTTTTTAATTGTATCAATTACTTAACTAAATAATAAAATAACATAATACATAAATATAAACCTAGAAATTTTAATAAAAGATTCACCACATACGTTTTATCTACTTTTAGTATTTAATTTGTGGAAACACCTTATGTGACACCCGTGAACCAATTTTGAGGAAATTGAAAGTTGTGTCGATCGACACTAGTGTGGTGTGTCGATCGACACTAGTGTGGTGTGTCAATCGATACTAGTGTGGTGTGTCGATCGATATGCTGGTTTTTGGCTTAAGACTGGTGTGTTCGAGTGGCTGTCGATCGACACGAGTGGTGTGTGTCGATCGACAGGGTGTTAAGTGACTGACGATCGACACAAGTGGTGTGTGTCGATCGACATGGCCTTAATTGGTCGGTTTTCCGGTTCGATTGTTAATCGTTCAGTTGGACCGGGTCGGTTTAGGAAATCCTAGGGCTTCGTATATAATCTGTTTTGGCCGTGTTTTGTGAGCAAAACAGCAGAAAAACAGAGTTATATCATTCCCAAAGTGTTGTTGAAACGACCCGACCCGTTTTTTTTTTTTTTTTTTAAAACATTAAACCCTTGGTCTCGGACTAGCATTCCCATAAATGCTATCCTCAACAACCAAGCAACAACAAACAGACAACCAGCGGATAACAATAATAACCAAGCATTTCATTCTATTAATCTAAACCAGTTCAACACAAATTCCACAAAGACCAACAACCTAACCAGGTTCTAAAACAGAAATGGAAACATCAACAACACACAGCACGAAACCGAGACCCTAGATCATCTCCCTCTTCGTTGCCATGATTCCACGATCACAATTTGCCTTTACCTGCACCACATGGTTAAAAGAGATGCGTGAGTATTATCATAAATACCCAGTGAGACGGTCCTCCCATCTACGACTGCGCACACAGACGCGATGGATCCGCTCAGGCAAACATACATCACACAATCACACAAACACAATCAAATGCTCAACCACAGCCAACCAGACAGGCTGTCGACCGACACTACCTCTAGGTGTCGATCGACACCTTCTGCAGGTACCTGTCGACCTTGCCAGACAGGCCTGTCGACCACAGCCCGACAGCCTCCTGTATACCTGTCGACCGACCCAGACAGACCTGTCGACCAACAGCCTCCTGTGGACCTGTCGACCGACCCAGACAGACCTGTCGACCGACAGCCTCCGGTGGACCTGTCGATCGACCCCGACAGGACTGTCGACCGACAGTCTCCTGTGGACCTGTCGACCGACCCCGACAGGCTGTCGCAGATTCATGGAAAATCGATCATGATCCTCTCGGATCGATTTCCTCCTCTGAAACAGTACACAACCTGCACGAAAATCACAAACCAACAATCCGTATGCAACAAAACGAACAGAAACAACACCAATCATCACAAATCAATCAATTCAACCTACCACCAATCAACCCTAACGAATCCACCGGCCCAGAAGCCATGGTCACGCACTCACCTCGAGTTAATTGGAAAGAAAACGGTAGCTGAAGCTAGACACGAATCCACGACAAACTCCACAAGAAATCTCCTCCAAATCTCTCAAGAACGAAACCCTAATTCTCAAAAACTCACAGGAAACAGAGAACTCCTCTCAAACTCTGTCTGCTGCGTTTTTGGGACTTGGTTCGCTCAAATGCGGCCAAAAACCCTTAAATACGAAGCCCTAGGGTTTACCCAAACCGGCCCGGTCCAATTGAACGACTTAAATCGAACCAGAAAACCAGCCAATTTGAGCACCTGTCGATCGACAACCACTAGGTATGTCGATCGACAGCCCTTAAGAGCCCTGTCGATCGACAGACCACAAGTGTGTCGATCGACAGCCCCTCCATTTTACCAAAAATGGTTTACGGGCGTCACAATTCTCCCCCACTAAAACTGGATTCGTCCTCGAATCCTCTAACACTACCCACCAATCTACCCTGGCCTAACCCGCCAGCAACACCGGAGACTACATCTCCCAGACCTTCCCGAGGTTCACAACCGTCCTATGCACATAGACACGTCTCAGACATTGATTGCCCATAGCTCATAACCACCATCTAGCTTTGGGATCGTCACCCCTCAGCTCTAGGTGTCTAGTATCAACCCACCTCAGTCCGCGCAGTCCTGACGGTGTTCGATACTCAATCATCTCCACACACCTCAGTCCATCAAGACACACAGTCTATCAAGCTCTCGGTACGCAGAGATCTGCCAGAGGTCGCAACCTCCCAAACTATCCCCATACCCTCACGATCTCAGTCAGCGCAGTCCTGACGAACGATCGGTATGCGGGGAACCCACTGTCCCCCGGAGAGACGCATCTCTCAAGATCTGCCGGAGACTAATCTCCAAGAAAGACCGAGGTCTAACTCTGAGCTATGCAATCAATCCCTAACGTCTATAATGCACCGCTGACCGGAACTGCCTCCTAAGGTCTCACATGATATTCCCCTCCCGGAATACCATCACAATCGTGATCATCACAGATCACCCGGACCATCCCTCACCTCGGATGTCCCTGCAGAGTCTCTCCCGGAACTAGACAGTTCTAACCACCGTAAAACTTCTATTCCGAGACTCTCTCTCACACACACACACACACAAACCGCTAGAGTCCCCACCGACACTGGCAAGTTCTATCCACAATAAAACTTCCATTTCGGGGTTCTCTAACCACAAACACCTGACTCTCAAAGTCAAACACATAAGAAAACACTTTCTTATTCACTGGAAAAATGTCATAATCATTACAACTTAATGAAAATACAAAAATCCACAACCAAAAACCTCACCACACACGGTGATCATAACACAAAAACTGAAACTGGAAACCACAAAGAAAAACGAATTCACTCTTCTGCTTGCTTCTCGAACCACTTCTTGAACTTCGTTTTCATCTTTGCCTCTGGTTCCCAAGTCTCCTCCTGAATACCGTCACAGTCCCACAAGACTCTCAACAACGGCACTCTCTTCCGGCGCAGAACCTTGACACTTCTCTCAAGAATCCTAACCGGCCTCATCCCAACAGTCAGATTTGGCTGAAGATCTACAGGAATCGTCACTGCTACGTCCTCAGAAGCATGCAAGCATCTCCTGAGTTTCGAAACGTGAAACACATCATGGAATTTCTCCATAATCGGAGGCAGCTCCAACCGATAAGCAACTGGTCCCACACGCTCCACAACCCGGAACGGACCCATGTACCTCGTACTCAGCTTATCCTCGGATATGGACCTGTTCAGACCCCGCATCATCGCCATCTTGAGATACACTCGATCTCCGACTGCAAACTCCAACTCTTTCCTTCTCCTATCGGCATAACTCTTCTGCCGATCCTGAGCCTCTTTCATGTTCAGCTTCACAACACGGATCTTCTCCGTCGTCTCCTGAACAAAATCAGCCCCAAAGATGCTCCTCTCCCCCACTTGGGTAAAACATAGCGAAGTACGACATGGCCTCCCATACAATGCCTCAAAAGGAGCCATTCCGATACTCGCCTGAAAACTGTTGTTATATGCGAACTCCACCAAACTCAAGTGATTCGCCCAATGACCACCCCAATCTAGCACGCACATCCTCAACAGATCTTCCAGTGTCTGAATCGTCCTTTCGGACTGCCCATCCATCTGCGGATGATTAGCATGACTCATGTGCACCCTAGTGCCCATCTCAGCCTGAAACGCTCTCCAGAACACTGAAGCAAACCTCGGATCTCGATCCGACACGATACTCGCTGGCACTCCATGCAACCTCACAATTTCCTTCACATACTTCTTAGCTAAGACCTCCGCTCCGTCTGTCTTCTTAATAGCCAGAAAATGTGCTGACTTAGTCAGACGATCCACAATCACCCAAATCGCGTCATAGGTACGAGAAACCGGCAACCCTACCACGAAATCCATAGTGATCATGTCCCACTTCCACTCTGGAATGGGTAAACTCTGTAATAAGCCACTAGGAACCTGATGCTCAGCCTTCACCAACTGGCACACATTGCAAGCTGCAACCCAATCTGCCACGTCTCTCTTCATCCCGACCCAATGATAATACCGTTTCAGATCCCGATACATCTTAGTTGCTCCCGGATGAATCGAAAACTTACTCGCATGAGCTTCTCTCAGAATTTCCTGCCTCAAGTCCTCATCCTTAGGAACACAGACTCGTCCATGCACTAAGATAGTCCCGTTAGCAGAAACCTGATATTCGGAACCAGCAGCCTTGGAGAGATCTAACAACACCGGATCCTGCTCCTGAGCTACTCGGATCCTGCTCAACAGATCCGCCTGATCCGCCGCCGCTAACCCCAACGGTTCCTCTGAAGTAACACACAACCTCAAAGTACTAAGCACACTCACCAGATTCTCCACATCCCGCTCCTAAGATGAATCATACCTTCTCCGACTAAGAGCATCTGCTACAGTGTTAGCCTTACCGGGATGGTAAACAATGTCCAGGTCGTAATCAGCCAACAACTCCGACCATCGCCTCTGTCGCACATTTAAATTCTGCTGAGTAAAAATGTACTTCAGATTATGGTGATCAGTGAACACCTGAACTCTGCCACCATACAAGTAAGACCTCCAGATTTTCAACGCGAAGACCACTGCAGCCAGCTCTAAGTCATGAACAGGATAATTGCCTTCGTGCTTCCTCAACTGCCTTGAAGCATAAGCGATCACCTTACCCTGCTGCATCAGCACACATCACAAACCAACTCCCGAAGCATCTGTGTACACCACGTAAGGCTCACCCGGTTCAGGCAACGCCAATACCGGTGTACTAGTCAACATCGTCTTCAGCTTCGCGAAACTCAACTCACAATCCGCCGACCACACAAAAGGAACATCCTTTCCCGTCAGCTTCGTCATGGACTGAGCCATACTCGCAAAACCCTTGACGAATCTCCGATAATAGCCTGCCAACCCAAGAAAACTCCTGATCTTAGTTGCATTCCTCGGTCTAGGCCAATCTCGGATAGACTGAATCTTCGCCGGATCCACAGAAACTCCTTCTGCAGAAACGATGTGACCCAAAAATCCCATCTCTCTCTGCCAGAAACTGCACTTACTCAACTTCGCAAACAGCTTATGTTCCCGCAACTTCTCCAGAACTTTCCGCAAATGAACCTCATGTTCCTCCAGACTCTTCGAATACACCAAAATATCATCGATGAAAATGATTACGAACTCATCCAGATACTCCTGGAAAACTCCGTTCATCAACCTCATAAACGCCGCAGGTGCATTCGTTAACCCGAATGGCATCACTACAAACTCAAAATGCCCATACCGAGTCCTGAAAGCCGTCTTCCGAACATCTGCTTCGTCGATCGGAATCTGGTGGTAACCGGATGCCAAGTCAATCTTGGAAAACCAAGTAGCCCCTCTCAACTGATCTAACAACTCATCAATTCTCGGAAGAGGATACTTGTTCTTCACAGTGACTCGGTTAAGACCTCGATAATCGATGCACAACCGGAAACTACCATCTTTCTTCTTCACAAACAACACCGGTGCTCCCCACGGTGAAATACTTGGTCGAATAAACCCCTTCTCCAATAAGTCCTCCAACTGCTTCTTCAATTCTGCTAACTCTGCTGGAGCCATTCGGTAAGGCGCCTTAGACAACGGCGTCGTTCCGGGTTCTAACTCAATCGTGAAAGGATCCGACCGAGATGGCGGTAATCCTTGCAACGACTGAAAGACATCTTCGAAATCCCGAGCGACCCGAATATCTCTCACAGCAACCCCACCAACAGCTTCCGGCATTACAATCGTGGCCAAGTAAGCCTCGCAACCCCTCTCAATCATCGCCTCAGCCTGAACAAGGGAGATCACAAGACTACCTGAAGTCGGTCTCACTCCTTGATAAACCAACCTGCCACCTTCACGTTCAAATACCACTCGACCCCGATGACAATCCAGATGGACTCTGTACCGATTCAACCAATCCATACCAAGGATAACATCGTACAGTTCCACCGGACTAATCACTAAGTCAGCTGGCATCAACTCTCCCGCTACCAGAATATCCACCTCCTTCGCCCGGCCATGCGTAGCTAGAAACTCTCCTCCAGCAACCATAACCGGTCCAGTCCGCTCACCAACGTCACTCCGGATACCACTTCTCTCGGCGTGATCCGGAGTAATGAAGCAATTCGATGCTCCAGAATCAAACAACACATGGGATTCACACCCACCTACAAACAAGGTCCCTGTGATCGGTCTAGAGCTCGGTTCTCCCGGCGCTGCAATAGCCGGCGGACGCTCCATCGCCGCGATCTGATCCAAAGGCTGCACCGGCCCATACTGAGCTACTGGCTGGACCACTGCCACTGCCAACGGCTGCAACTTCGGACAGTTCGGTCTGATGTGCCCCGACTCCCCACACTGATAGCACGTCCGAACTCCTCGAACCTCACTCCGCTTCGGGCAACTCGCCCTCTGGTGGTCTAGACTCCCACAAATGTAACAGCCTCGGCCACTTTGGCCCGATCCCGAAGCACCTTCCCACTTCCTCTTTTGTCCTTGCGCAGGCTTGCCGCCCTTGCCAGGACCTGCCAGCTGCACCTGCTGCTGCTGAGGCCTCCGAGGCTGAACAGCTGGAACCACGATCGCAGCCTGCTCCCTCAGATCCTCCTCGATCTGTGCAGACACCTCTACCAACTCCACTCTGCTCGCGAACCTGATGCCTCTGCACCGAGTCCGCAAATCCGGTCGAAGTCCTCGCAAGAACCTCCGAACCTGAGCCTGCTCATCCTCGAAGCTCCTACCAGCATAACCCAGGAGTCTGTTAAACTCCACGTCATACTCCCGCACCGACCTCGTGCCCTGAGTCAAGTCCAAGAACCTCGCCTCTAAACGATCCAACGCCTCTTGAGGAAAGAACTTGGAGTTGAACTCCGTCACAAAATCTGACCACGCCATCGCAGTCCCGGCCCGCCTAGCCGCTACACTCCTCCACCAGAGATGTGCATCACCGTCCAAATAATGGACCGCTAAATCAACCTTGTATCCCTCGGGACACCTAATCGAACGAAAGTTCCGCTCCACTCTCATCCGCCACTCGTCAGCCTCCTCAGGCTTCACACTACCCGCAAAGGAACCCGTACCGATCCTCTGCATCTGCTCCATCATACGGATATAAGACGGAACCTCCTCAGCAACCGCAGCCCTCGGCTGCACCTCTGCCACTCGTGGCACCTCTGGAGCCTGCACTGGCACCGCACCCGGTAACCACTCCAACAACTGTGTCAGCAGGTCAGCCAAACGGTCATCTCTAGCTTGGGCTACACCCGCGGCCGCAACCGCACCCACAGCTGGACCAACACCACCAGCACCACCAGCCTCAACAGGACCCAAACCAGCCCCTACAGGACCCACACTGGCCCCCACACTGGCAGTCACACTGGCAGTCTGTCCATCATGCACCGACTGCTGACCTGCCGCAGGCCCATGCGCGGAACTCTGAACCTCGCTCACGACTGGCTCCTCAACGAGTCCGCGACCCCGGCCTCGGCCTCCCCGGCCCCCACGACCACGCCCTCTAGCTCCTCTAGCCATCTCACTGCACTCACACGCAGACCAGCTAAGAACTAGAAAGACTCTAAACACAACAATCAACACTTACCGTGGAATCTCTTTAAAGGCTCGAAGGAAGATGATCTAGAACCCCCAAACTCACAGAATTGTAATTTTACCAAATTCAATCCTAGCAGTTCTAGCCCGTCCTAAAACCGTAAGGGCTCTGATACCAAACTGAAACGACCCGACCCGTTTTTTTTTTTTTTTTTTAAAACATTAAACCCTTGGTCTCGGACTAGCATTCCCATAAATGCTATCCTCAACAACCAAGCAACAACAAACAGACAACCAGCGGATAACAATAATAACCAAGCATTTCATTCTATTAATCTAAACCAGTTCAACACAAATTCCACAAAGACCAACAACCTAACCAGGTTCTAAAACAGAAATGGAAACATCAACAACACACAGCACGAAACCGAGACCCTAGATCATCTCCCTCTTCGTTGCCATGATTCCACGATCACAATTTGCCTTTACCTGCACCACATGGTTAAAAGAGATGCGTGAGTATTATCATAAATACCCAGTGAGACGGTCCTCCCATCTACGACTGCGCACACAGACGCGATGGATCCGCTCAGGCAAACATACATCACACAATCACACAAACACAATCAAATGCTCAACCACAGCCAACCAGACAGGCTGTCGACCGACACTACCTCTAGGTGTCGATCGACACCTTCTGCAGGTACCTGTCGACCTTGCCAGACAGGCCTGTCGACCACAGCCCGACAGCCTCCTGTAGACCTGTCGACCGACCCAGACAGACCTGTCGACCAACAGCCTCCTGTGGACCTGTCGACCGACCCAGACATACCTGTCGACCGACAGCCTCCGGTGGACCTGTCGATCGACCCCGACAGGACTGTCGACCGACAGTCTCCTGTGGACCTGTCGACCGACCCCGACAGGCTGTCGCAGATTCATGGAAAATCGATCATGATCCTCTCGGATCGATTTCCTCCTCTGAAACAGTACACAACCTGCACGAAAATCACAAACCAACAATCCGTATGCAACAAAACGAACAGAAACAACACCAATCATCACAAATCAATCAATTCAACCTACCACCAATCAACCCTAACGAATCCACCGGCCCAGAAGCCATGGTCACGCACTCACCTCGAGTTAATTGGAAAGAAAACGGTAGCTGAAGCTAGACACGAATCCACGACAAACTCCACAAGAAATCTCCTCCAAATCTCTCAAGAACGAAACCCTAATTCTCAAAAACTCACAGGAAACAGAGAACTCCTCTCAAACTCTGTCTGCTGCGTTTTTGGGACTTGGTTCGCTCAAATGCGGCCAAAAACCCTTAAATACGAAGCCCTAGGGTTTACCCAAACCGGCCCGGTCCAATTGAACGACTTAAATCGAACCAGAAAACCAGCCAATTTGAGCACCTGTCGATCGACAACCACTAGGTATGTCGATCGACAGCCCTTAAGAGCCCTGTCGATCGACAGACCACAAGTGTGTCGATCGACAGCCCCTCCATTTTACCAAAAATGGTTTACGGGCGTCACAATTCTCCCCCACTAAAACTGGATTCGTCCTCGAATCCTCTAACACTACCCACCAATCTACCCTGGCCTAACCCGCCAGCAACACCGGAGACTACATCTCCCAGACCTTCCCGAGGTTCACAACCGTCCTATGCACATAGACACGTCTCAGACATTGATTGCCCATAGCTCATAACCACCATCTAGCTTTGGGATCGTCACCCCTCAGCTCTAGGTGTCTAGTATCAACCCACCTCAGTCCGCGCAGTCCTGACGGTGTTCGATACTCAATCATCTCCACACACCTCAGTCCATCAAGACACACAGTCTATCAAGCTCTCGGTACGCAGAGATCTGCCAGAGGTCGCAACCTCCCAAACTATCCCCATACCCTCACGATCTCAGTCAGCGCAGTCCTGACGAACGATCGGTATGCGGGGAACCCACTGTCCCCCGGAGAGACGCATCTCTCAAGATCTGCCGGAGACTAATCTCCAAGAAAGACCGAGGTCTAACTCTGAGCTATGCAATCAATCCCTAACGTCTATAATGCACCGCTGACCGGAACTGCCTCCTAAGGTCTCACATGATATTCCCCTCCCGGAATACCATCACAATCGTGATCATCACAGATCACCCGGACCATCCCTCACCTCGGATGTCCCTGCAGAGTCTCTCCCGGAACTAGACAGTTCTAACCACCGTAAAACTTCTATTCCGAGACTCTCTCTCACACACACACACACACAAACCGCTAGAGTCCCCACCGACACTGGCAAGTTCTATCCACAATAAAACTTCCATTTCGGGGTTCTCTAACCACAAACACCTGACTCTCAAAGTCAAACACATAAGAAAACACTTTCTTATTCACTGGAAAAATGTCATAATCATTACAACTTAATGAAAATACAAAAATCCACAACCAAAAACCTCACCACACACGGTGATCATAACACAAAAACTGAAACTGGAAACCACAAAGAAAAACGAATTCACTCTTCTGCTTGCTTCTCGAACCACTTCTTGAACTTCGTTTTCATCTTTGCCTCTGGTTCCCAAGTCTCCTCCTGAATACCGTCACAGTCCCACAAGACTCTCAACAACGGCACTCTCTTCCGGCGCAGAACCTTGACACTTCTCTCAAGAATCCTAACCGGCCTCATCCCAACAGTCAGATTTGGCTGAAGATCTACAGGAATCGTCACTGCTACGTCCTCAGAAGCATGCAAGCATCTCCTGAGTTTCGAAACGTGAAACACATCATGGAATTTCTCCATAATCGGAGGCAGCTCCAACCGATAAGCAACTGGTCCCACACGCTCCACAACCCGGAACGGACCCATGTACCTCGTACTCAGCTTATCCTCGGATATGGACCTGTTCAGACCCCGCATCATCGCCATCTTGAGATACACTCGATCTCCGACTGCAAACTCCAACTCTTTCCTTCTCCTATCGGCATAACTCTTCTGCCGATCCTGAGCCTCTTTCATGTTCAGCTTCACAACACGGATCTTCTCCGTCGTCTCCTGAACAAAATCAGCCCCAAAGATGCTCCTCTCCCCCACTTGGGTAAAACATAGCGAAGTACGACATGGCCTCCCATACAATGCCTCAAAAGGAGCCATTCCGATACTCGCCTGAAAACTGTTGTTATATGCGAACTCCACCAAACTCAAGTGATTCGCCCAATGACCACCCCAATCTAGCACGCACATCCTCAACAGATCTTCCAGTGTCTGAATCGTCCTTTCGGACTGCCCATCCATCTGCGGATGATTAGCATGACTCATGTGCACCCTAGTGCCCATCTCAGCCTGAAACGCTCTCCAGAACACTGAAGCAAACCTCGGATCTCGATCCGACACGATACTCGCTGGCACTCCATGCAACCTCACAATTTCCTTCACATACTTCTTAGCTAAGACCTCCGCTCCGTCTGTCTTCTTAATAGCCAGAAAATGTGCTGACTTAGTCAGACGATCCACAATCACCCAAATCGCGTCATAGGTACGAGAAACCGGCAACCCTACCACGAAATCCATAGTGATCATGTCCCACTTCCACTCTGGAATGGGTAAACTCTGTAATAAGCCACTAGGAACCTGATGCTCAGCCTTCACCAACTGGCACACATTGCAAGCTGCAACCCAATCTGCCACGTCTCTCTTCATCCCGACCCAATGATAATACCGTTTCAGATCCCGATACATCTTAGTTGCTCCCGGATGAATCGAAAACTTACTCGCATGAGCTTCTCTCAGAATTTCCTGCCTCAAGTCCTCATCCTTAGGAACACAGACTCGTCCATGCACTAAGATAGTCCCGTTAGCAGAAACCTGATATTCGGAACCAGCAGCCTTGGAGAGATCTAACAACACCGGATCCTGCTCCTGAGCTACTCGGATCCTGCTCAACAGATCCGCCTGATCCGCCGCCGCTAACCCCAACGGTTCCTCTGAAGTAACACACAACCTCAAAGTACTAAGCACACTCACCAGATTCTCCACATCCCGCTCCTAAGATGAATCATACCTTCTCCGACTAAGAGCATCTGCTACAGTGTTAGCCTTACCGGGATGGTAAACAATGTCCAGGTCGTAATCAGCCAACAACTCCGACCATCGCCTCTGTCGCACATTTAAATTCTGCTGAGTAAAAATGTACTTCAGATTATGGTGATCAGTGAACACCTGAACTCTGCCACCATACAAGTAAGACCTCCAGATTTTCAACGCGAAGACCACTGCAGCCAGCTCTAAGTCATGAACAGGATAATTGCCTTCGTGCTTCCTCAACTGCCTTGAAGCATAAGCGATCACCTTACCCTGCTGCATCAGCACACATCACAAACCAACTCCCGAAGCATCTGTGTACACCACGTAAGGCTCACCCGGTTCAGGCAACGCCAATACCGGTGTACTAGTCAACATCGTCTTCAGCTTCGCGAAACTCAACTCACAATCCGCCGACCACACAAAAGGAACATCCTTTCCCGTCAGCTTCGTCATGGACTGAGCCATACTCGCAAAACCCTTGACGAATCTCCGATAATAGCCTGCCAACCCAAGAAAACTCCTGATCTTAGTTGCATTCCTCGGTCTAGGCCAATCTCGGATAGACTGAATCTTCGCCGGATCCACAGAAACTCCTTCTGCAGAAACGATGTGACCCAAAAATCCCATCTCTCTCTGCCAGAAACTGCACTTACTCAACTTCGCAAACAGCTTATGTTCCCGCAACTTCTCCAGAACTTTCCGCAAATGAACCTCATGTTCCTCCAGACTCTTCGAATACACCAAAATATCATCGATGAAAATGATTACGAACTCATCCAGATACTCCTGGAAAACTCCGTTCATCAACCTCATAAACGCCGCAGGTGCATTCGTTAACCCGAATGGCATCACTACAAACTCAAAATGCCCATACCGAGTCCTGAAAGCCGTCTTCCGAACATCTGCTTCGTCGATCGGAATCTGGTGGTAACCGGATGCCAAGTCAATCTTGGAAAACCAAGTAGCCCCTCTCAACTGATCTAACAACTCATCAATTCTCGGAAGAGGATACTTGTTCTTCACAGTGACTCGGTTAAGACCTCGATAATCGATGCACAACCGGAAACTACCATCTTTCTTCTTCACAAACAACACCGGTGCTCCCCACGGTGAAATACTTGGTCGAATAAACCCCTTCTCCAATAAGTCCTCCAACTGCTTCTTCAATTCTGCTAACTCTGCTGGAGCCATTCGGTAAGGCGCCTTAGACAACGGCGTCGTTCCGGGTTCTAACTCAATCGTGAAAGGATCCGACCGAGATGGCGGTAATCCTTGCAACGACTGAAAGACATCTTCGAAATCCCGAGCGACCCGAATATCTCTCACAGCAACCCCACCAACAGCTTCCGGCATTACAATCGTGGCCAAGTAAGCCTCGCAACCCCTCTCAATCATCGCCTCAGCCTGAACAAGGGAGATCACAAGACTACCTGAAGTCGGTCTCACTCCTTGATAAACCAACCTGCCACCTTCACGTTCAAATACCACTCGACCCCGATGACAATCCAGATGGACTCTGTACCGATTCAACCAATCCATACCAAGGATAACATCGTACAGTTCCACCGGACTAATCACTAAGTCAGCTGGCATCAACTCTCCCGCTACCAGAATATCCACCTCCTTCGCCCGGCCATGCGTAGCTAGAAACTCTCCTCCAGCAACCATAACCGGTCCAGTCCGCTCACCAACGTCACTCCGGATACCACTTCTCTCGGCGTGATCCGGAGTAATGAAGCAATTCGATGCTCCAGAATCAAACAACACATGGGATTCACACCCACCTACAAACAAGGTCCCTGTGATCGGTCTAGAGCTCGGTTCTCCCGGCGCTGCAATAGCCGGCGGACGCTCCATCGCCGCGATCTGATCCAAAGGCTGCACCGGCCCATACTGAGCTACTGGCTGGACCACTGCCACTGCCAACGGCTGCAACTTCGGACAGTTCGGTCTGATGTGCCCCGACTCCCCACACTGATAGCACGTCCGAACTCCTCGAACCTCACTCCGCTTCGGGCAACTCGCCCTCTGGTGGTCTAGACTCCCACAAATGTAACAGCCTCGGCCACTTTGGCCCGATCCCGAAGCACCTTCCCACTTCCTCTTTTGTCCTTGCGCAGGCTTGCCGCCCTTGCCAGGACCTGCCAGCTGCACCTGCTGCTGCTGAGGCCTCCGAGGCTGAACAGCTGGAACCACGATCGCAGCCTGCTCCCTCAGATCCTCCTCGATCTGTGCAGACACCTCTACCAACTCCACTCTGCTCGCGAACCTGATGCCTCTGCACCGAGTCCGCAAATCCGGTCGAAGTCCTCGCAAGAACCTCCGAACCTGAGCCTGCTCATCCTCGAAGCTCCTACCAGCATAACCCAGGAGTCTGTTAAACTCCACGTCATACTCCCGCACCGACCTCGTGCCCTGAGTCAAGTCCAAGAACCTCGCCTCTAAACGATCCAACGCCTCTTGAGGAAAGAACTTGGAGTTGAACTCCGTCACAAAATCTGACCACGCCATCGCAGTCCCGGCCCGCCTAGCCGCTACACTCCTCCACCAGAGATGTGCATCACCGTCCAAATAATGGACCGCTAAATCAACCTTGTATCCCTCGGGACACCTAATCGAACGAAAGTTCCGCTCCATTCTCATCCGCCACTCGTCAGCCTCCTCAGGCTTCACACTACCCGCAAAGGAACCCGTACCGATCCTCTGCATCTGCTCCATCATACGGATATAAGACGGAACCTCCTCAGCAACCGCAGCCCTCGGCTGCACCTCTGCCACTCGTGGCACCTCTGGAGCCTGCACTGGCACCGCACCCGGTAACCACTCCAACAACTGTGTCAGCAGGTCAGCCAAACGGTCATCTCTAGCTTGGGCTACACCCGCGGCCGCAACCGCACCCACAGCTGGACCAACACCACCAGCACCACCAGCCTCAACAGGACCCAAACCAGCCCCTACAGGACCCACACTGGCCCCCACACTGGCAGTCACACTGGCAGTCTGTCCATCATGCACCGAATGCTGACCTGCCGCAGGCCCATGCGCGGAACTCTGAACCTCGCTCACGACTGGCTCCTCAACGAGTCCGCGACCCCGGCCTCAGCCTCCCCGGCCCCCACGACCACGCCCTCTAGCTCCTCTAGCCATCTCACTGCACTCACACGCAGACCAGCTAAGAACTAGAAAGACTCTAAACACAACAATCAACACTTACCGTGGAATCTCTTTAAAGGCTCGAAGGAAGATGATCTAGAACCCCCAAACTCACAGAATTGTAATTTTACCAAATTCAATCCTAGCAGTTCTAGCCCGTCCTAAAACCGTAAGGGCTCTGATACCAAACTGAAACGACCCGACCCGTTTTTTTTTTTTTTTTTTAAAACATTAAACCCTTGGTCTCGGACTAGCATTCCCATAAATGCTATCCTCAACAACCAAGCAACAACAAACAGACAACCAGCGGATAACAATAATAACCAAGCATTTCATTCTATTAATCTAAACCAGTTCAACACAAATTCCACAAAGACCAACAACCTAACCAGGTTCTAAAACAGAAATGGAAACATCAACAACACACAGCACGAAACCGAGACCCTAGATCATCTCCCTCTTCGTTGCCATGATTCCACGATCACAATTTGCCTTTACCTGCACCACATGGTTAAAAGAGATGCGTGAGTATTATCATAAATACCCAGTGAGACGGTCCTCCCATCTACGACTGCGCACACAGACGCGATGGATCCGCTCAGGCAAACATACATCACACAATCACACAAACACAATCAAATGCTCAACCACAGCCAACCAGACAGGCTGTCGACCGACACTACCTCTAGGTGTCGATCGACACCTTCTGCAGGTACCTGTCGACCTTGCCAGACAGGCCTGTCGACCACAGCCCGACAGCCTCCTGTAGACCTGTCGACCGACCCAGACAGACCTGTCGACCAACAGCCTCCTGTGGACCTGTCGACCGACCCAGACATACCTGTCGACCGACAGCCTCCGGTGGACCTGTCGATCGACCCCGACAGGACTGTCGACCGACAGTCTCCTGTGGACCTGTCGACCGACCCCGACAGGCTGTCGCAGATTCATGGAAAATCGATCATGATCCTCTCGGATCGATTTCCTCCTCTGAAACAGTACACAACCTGCACGAAAATCACAAACCAACAATCCGTATGCAACAAAACGAACAGAAACAACACCAATCATCACAAATCAATCAATTCAACCTACCACCAATCAACCCTAACGAATCCACCGGCCCAGAAGCCATGGTCACGCACTCACCTCGAGTTAATTGGAAAGAAAACGGTAGCTGAAGCTAGACACGAATCCACGACAAACTCCACAAGAAATCTCCTCCAAATCTCTCAAGAACGAAACCCTAATTCTCAAAAACTCACAGGAAACAGAGAACTCCTCTCAAACTCTGTCTGCTGCGTTTTTGGGACTTGGTTCGCTCAAATGCGGCCAAAAACCCTTAAATACGAAGCCCTAGGGTTTACCCAAACCGGCCCGGTCCAATTGAACGACTTAAATCGAACCAGAAAACCAGCCAATTCGAGCACCTGTCGATCGACAACCACTAGGTATGTCGATCGACAGCCCTTAAGAGCCCTGTCGATCGACAGACCACAAGTGTGTCGATCGACAGCCCCTCCATTTTACCAAAAATGGTTTACGGGCGTCACAGTTGTGGTTAGGGTTTGAGAGTTCTTTGTGAAAGGATCCGATTGTCTCGAGAAAGGAGGTCGATTCTTGTGTTTGGGGAGTGGATTTTCGTGGTTCCTAGTGGTGATCAAGTCTGATCACGTAGTTGTCTTGTTTTCCATCCAAAAATCTAAGGTGAGTGCGTGACCATGGCTTCTGGGTCGATGGATCGTTAGGGATTCTTGGTGATAGGTTTGTATGCGTTGATTGATATTGTGCTGATCGAATTGTGGCTGTGTATGCTTGTGTTTTGTGTGGTGATTGTTGTTTGTGTAGGTTTTTTGTACGGAAACAGAGGAGGAATCGATCCGAGAGGATTATGATCGGTTCCCACGATTCTGCCAGGGGTCTGTCGAACGACACACATGAGGTGTGTCGAACGACAGACCAGTACAAGGTCTGTCAAATGACACACAGGAGGTGTGTCGAACGACATACCAATTCAGAGGGTGTCGATCGACACCTAGTGGTAGTTTCGATCGAAATATGTCTGATTGGCTGTGTTGAGCCGTTTGTTGTTTGTGTGTTGTGTGATATGTATGTTTGCCTGAGCGGTCCATCGTGCCTGAGTGCGCAGTCGTAGATGGGATGACCATCTCACTGGGTATTTATGATAATACTCACACATCTCTTTTTCCCATGTGATGCGGGTAAATGCAAAGTGTGATCGTGGAATCACGGCTACTAAGAGGGAGGTGATCTAGGGTCTCATGTTTCGTGTTGTTTTAGTTGTTGCTTTAGAACTGCCGTTTACGTTGTTGGAATTGTTGAACTGGTTAATTGTTGGATTGAATTCTTGGTTTAATAGAATTATATTATCGGTTTAATTGATTGAGTAATTGTTTGATTTCCGCTGGTTTTGTTTTGATGGTTTTCTTAGACGCAGAGGGTTAGCGTTTAAGGGAACGTTAATCTGAATCTAAGGTTGTTTAAAAAACAAAAAAAATAGGTCGTGTCGTTTCAGTTTGGTATCAGAGCCCTTACGGTTTTAGGACGGGCTAGAACTGCTAGGATTGTAATTTGGTTAAAGTTGCAATTCTGTGGGTTTGGGGGTTCTAGATCATCTTCCTTCGAGTATTCAAAGAGATTTCACGGTAAGTGTGTTGTGTGTTTTGTTTTGTTGTGTCTTATAGTGCTTAGCTTGTGTACTTGTGAGTGCAGTGAGATGGCTCGAGGTACTAGAGGGCGTGGGCGTGGAGGCCGAGGAGGCCAAGGCAGAGGTCGTGGACCTGTGGACGAGCCAGTCTTGAGTGAGGCTCAGAGTTCCACGCATGGGCCAGTGTCCGTTCAGCAGACGTTGCATGATGGTCAGACCGCCAGTATGACTGCCAGTGTGGGGGCCGGTTTGGGTCCTGTTGGGGCTGCTTAGGGTCCTGTTGGGGATGGTTTCGGCCCCATTGAGGCTGGTGGTGTTGGCGCAGCTGGGGGTGTGGTCGCGGCCGCAGGTGTAGCCCAGGTTGGTGATGATCATCTGGCTGATCTGTTGAGGCAGTTGTTAGAGCGGTTACCGGGTGCGGTGCCAGTGCAGGCTCCAGTGTTGCCATGTGTGGCAGATGTGCAGCCGAGGGCTGGGGTTGTGTATGAGGTTCCGTCATATATCCGGATGATGGAGTAAATGCAGAGGATCGGTACAGGTTCTTTTGCAGGAGGTGTTAAGCCTGAGAAGGCTGATGAGTGGAGGATGAGAGTGAAGCGTATTTTTCGCTCGATTAGGTATCCAGAGGGATACATGGTTGATTTGACAGTCCATTATTTGGACGGTGATGCACATCTCTGGTGGAGGGGTGTGGCAGCGAGACAGGCTCAAACAGTGATGTCGTGGGCAGACTTTGTGGTTTAGTTTAACGCCAAGTTCTTTCCTCTGGAGACATTGGATCGTCTGGAGGCAAAATTCTTGGATCTGGCTCAAGGAGCGATGTCTGTTCGTGAGTATGACGTAGAGTTTAACCGACTCTTGGGTTATGCTGGTAGGAGCTTGGAGGATGAGAATGCTCAGATTAGGAGGTTCTTGCGGGGACTTCGGATAGACTTGAGGACTCGGTACAAAGGCATCATGTTTGTGTCTAGAGCAAAGTTGGTAGAGACTGCTGCACAGATCGAGGAGGACCTGAGGGAGGAAGCTGCGGTAGTTGTCCCAGTTGTTCAGCGTAGAAGGCCTCAGCAGCAGGTGGGTCCTAGCAAAGGCGGCAAGCCTGCGCAGGGACAAAAGAGGAAGTGGGAAGACACTTCGAGATCGGGTCAGAGTGGCCGAGGGTGCTATGGTTTTGGGAGTTTGGACCACAAAAGGGCGAGTTGCCCGAAGCAGAGTGAGACTCGAGCGGGTCGGGTGTGTTATCATTGCGGTGAGTCGGGACACATCAAGCCGAACTGTCTTAAGCTGCAGCCGTTGGCCGTAGCAGTGGTCCAGCCAGTAGCTCAGTATGGGGCGGTGCAGCCTATGAATCAGATTGCGGCGATGCAGCGTGCGCTGGCTATTGCGGCGCCTGGTGAGCCGAGCTCGAGGCCAATCACAAGTAAACTTTTAATTCAGACTTGGTAAATTCGGTAGTGTTTAATTTTTGTGTTTGTTTTGGATTGTTTACTTTGTGATGGAAAAGTTAGGTTTCTTAGCACATGGGATATGTGTAGGGACCTTGTTTATGGGCGGATGTAAGTCCCATGTATTGTTTGATTTTGGAGCATCGAATTGCTTCATTACTCCGGATCATGCATAGAGGAGTGGTATCCGGAGTGACGCTGGTGAGAAAACTGGACCGATTATGGTTGCTGGAGGGGAGTTTCTAGCTACTCATGGTCAAGCAAGAGATGTGGATATTCTGGTGGCTGGCGAGTTGATGCCAGCGGACTTGGTGATCAGTCCAATGGAGTTGTATGATGTTATCCTGGGTATGGATTGGTTGAATCGGTACACAGTTCATCTGGATTGTCACCGGGGTCGAGTGGTGTTCGAGCGTGATGGTGGTAGGTTGGTTTATCAGGGAGTGAGACCGACTTCAGGTAGTCTCGTGATCTCACTTATCCAGGCTGAGGCGATGATTGAGAGGGGTTGCAGGCTTACTTGGCCATGATTGTGATGCCGAAGGCTGTTGGTGGGGTTGCTGTGAGAGATATTCGGGTTGTTCGGGATTTCGAGGATGTTTTTCAGTCGTTGCAGGGATTACCGCCGTCTCGGTTTGATCCTTTCACGATTGAGTTAGAGCCTGGAACAACGCCGTTGTCTAAGGCACCTTATCGGATGGCTCCATCAGAGTTGGCAGAACTGAAGAAGCAATTGGAAGATTTGTTGGGTAAGAGTTTTATTAGACTGAGTACTTCACCGTGGGGAGCACCGGTGTTTTTTTTGAAGAAGAAGGATGGTAGTTTCCGGTTGTCCATCGATTATCGAGGGCTTAACCGAGTCAGTGTGAAGAGCAAGTATCCTCTTCTGAGAATTAATGAGTTGTTATATCCGTTAAGAGGGGCTACTTGGTTCTCCAAGATTGACTTGGCATCCGGTTACCACCAGATTAATATCGATGAGGCAGATGTCAGGAAGACGGCTTTCAGGACTCGATATGGGCATTTTGAGTTTGTGGTTATGCCATCCGGGTTGACGAATGCACCAACGACATTTATGAGGTTGATGAACGGAGTTTTCCATGAGTATATGGACGAGTTCATAATTATCTTCATTGATGACATTTTGGTGTATTCGAAGAGTCTGGAGGATCATGAGGTACATCTGAGAAGAGTTTTTGAGAAGTTGCAAGAACAGAAGCTTTTTGCTAAGTTGAGCAAGTGTAGTTTTGGCAGCGTGAGATGGGTTTTCTGGGTCACATCGTTTCTGCAGATGAAGTTTCTGTGGATCCGGCGAAGATTCAGTCTATCCGAGATTGGCTTAGACGGAGGAATGCTACTGAGATCAGGAGTTTTCTTGGGTTGGTAGGTTATTATCGGAGATTCGTCAAAGGTTTTGCGAGTATGGCTCAGTCTATGACGAATGTGACATGGAAAGATGTTCCTTTCGTGTGGTTTGCTGATTGTGAGCTGAGTTTCGTGAAGCTGGAGACGATGTTGACTAGTACACTAGTGTTGGCGTTTTTTGAGCCGGGTGAGCCTTATGTGGTGTACATAGATGCTTCGGGAGTTGGTTTAGGTTGTGTGTTGATGTAACATGGAAAGGTGATTGCTTATGCTTCGAGGCAGTTGAGGAAGCACGGGGGCAATTATCATGTTCATGACTTGGAGTTGGCTGCAGTGATCTTTGTGTTGAAGATTTGGAGGTCTTATGGTGGCAGAGTTCAGGTACGAGGTTTGTCAAACGACACACAGGAGGTGTATCGAACGACATGCCAATTCAGAGGGTGTCGATCGACACCTAGTGGTAGTTTCGATCGAAATATGTCTGATTGGCTGTGTTGAGCTGTTTGTTGTTTGTGTGTTTTGTGATATGTATGTTTGCCTGAACGGTCCATCGTGCCTGAGTGCACAGTCGTAGATGGGATGACCGTCTCACTTGGTATTTATGATAATACTCACGCATCTCTTTTTCCCATGTGATGTAGGTAAATGCAAAGTGTGATCGTGGAATCACGGCTACTAAGAGGGAGATGATATATGGTCTCGTGTATCGTGTTGTTTCAGTTGTTGCTTTAGAACTGCCGTTTATATTGTTGGAATTGTTGAACTGGTTAATTGTTGGATTGGATTCTTGGTTTAATAGAATTATATTATCGGTTTAATTGATTGAGTAATTGTTTGATTTCCGCTGGTTTTGTTTTGATGGTTTTCTTAGACGTTGAGGGTTATCGTTTATAGGAACGTTAATCTGAGTCTAAGGTTGTTTAAAATAAAATAAAACGGGTCAGGTCGTTTCACCTTACCCTAGTAGTCAAGGGTTCAAAAGCTTCTACATCATTGAGAAACGCTTTTTGGAGGTTCTTTCGTCCAAAGAGACCATATCCATCATTGGAGATATCGTACATGTAGAGCAGTTCGTCCCGGAAAGTCTATCTATCTTGGGAGATGTCGTATATGGAGAGCTGCATCATAAAGGCGTATGTGAAAGCTATATATTCACCATAATCGCATAGATAGATTGCATGTAATTGAATATCATCATAATATGATTAATCAATTATATCTAATGATGATTTATTAGACTTAAAAAAAACTTTTAACTAAATTATTAATTAAAAACTAGCCAGTTAAGGAAAGTTTAATGAATGAACTTTGTTAAACTTCTAAACTAAATTATTAATGAAAAATTTCTTAATTAAGAAATTTTAATGTAGAAACCCCATAACTAAGAGATTTTAATGATGAAAATATAACAAAGAATGAAAAATTTAGAATTGTAACAATAAAAATACTCTCTCTGTCCCATAATCTTATTATATAAAGGAAACTTTGTCAAAATTGTAACTCATTAGATGGTGACATGTGTTTAATATCGATCAGATGATGACATGTGTAAAAAAAAACCCGGAAAACTAACAAAAAAACTGTTAAATAATTAAGTAAATAGTGAAAAAGAAAAATTGTAATAGATTAACTTAATTAGAAAAGTTAAAAATAGTGAAAATTGTAACAGTTTAAATTAATTAGAAAAAAATTAAAAATAGAAAACTAACAAAACAAATTGTTAAGGAACTAACTAAATAGTGAAAAGGAAAAATTTTAATAGTTCAAACTAATTCGAGTTTTGTATAATACTCTAAAGTAACTGTGAAATAAAATAAAATTTATAGTCCAAACTACATATATAAAAACAAGAAAGAAACTGAGAATATATATATATATATTTATATATATATTTATATATATATATGAGTGGCAAAAAAACTGAAAGTATAGAAATAATAGATAGTAAGAACATTAACCTAAAGAGAATATAAAAAATAAATAAACAAAAATTGTAGAGAAAATAAAAGAATCATACTATAGAATGGTGATGTGATTTGAACTAATTTATATTTTCTATCTTGCGGCTAACAAAGTGCAATTTAATGAAATATATAATTATACGGGTTTCAACTTAAAATACGATTATACGAGTTTCAATTTAGAATCTACTTATATGGGTTTTAAATATGGAATATAATTATAAGAATCATAACTATATAAATCATTAATTTTAATATCTAATACCCGCATATTATGCGGGTCCTAATCTAGTATAAGATATTTTACAGTTTTTCTTTTGTTCCATTATATTTGATTTTTATACTTTCTATACAAAATTTAATGAGTTTTTTTTTGTCGGAAAGAGGGAACAATGCCCCCTTTATTATTTAAACATAAAATAAACTACAACCGTATCTGACGTGGGATCGAAACCCCACCCGAATCCTCTAACAAAATAAAATCAACACACTCCAGGGCCGAACTCAACATATGGAACCCCAATGGTAAGGAAAACGCATAGTTAGCTAACCCATCCACTAGGCGGTTAGCCTCCCTACACACGTGCTCAATATGAACTATCGAGTTCCTTGATAAGAAGCCATGACACAAGCGTACCAGGAAAGATAGCGGATGAGACCCACGAATCCCTGTCTTTGGAAACCCAACAACTACCTTCGAATCCACCTCTATTGCAAGCCGTGGAACCTGTTGACACACCCCATAACTCTGCCAACGGTGCGGAAGATATCTTAATGTTAAGAGAAAACCCGCCGCACCATTTCCCTTTCTCATCCCGAAAGACCCCCCTGCTGTAGTCATTCCCGAATTACCTCTCGAAGCCCCATCCGTATTAACTCTCATCCATCCCTCCTTCAGCTTCCACCAAGCTATCCACCTTTCCACACGATCCAATCTTGCACGCGGGTTTCTCTCACACTGCATGTATGCTAGATAGACCATTTTGGCCTGGCTTTTAAAAATTGTACACGATCCTGACATTTTCCAGTGACCCCAAATACATTTCCGCACTGCCACTTCCATCCCCACGAAACTGCTAAAGCAAACAAAGTCGACCAATCACTCTCTTCAACTCGAGCACTATCCCCTAAGTTACCATATAACCACTCCAATAACGACATTGTGAAGAATTCTTGTCTCTTACGAAGAGGAACTAGCCACTGCCAAATTCCTTCCATAGCAGGACAATCCCGAAGAATGTGGATAATTGTCTCGTCACCACCCTTACACACTTGATAAACACCCGAATCACTTAGATGTCTCCGCTGTCGCTCAACATTAGTCACTAGTACTTGATTCATCCCTATCCAAAGGAACATTCTTACTCTCTCCGGTACCAACACCCGTTGGAAGAGATAATGCTGGTATGGTCGAGGTGAGTGGTCCCAAGTTAAAAAACGCATAAGCCGAACTAACAATGAACTCTCCATCTCCGCTGCCACTCCATGAGATCCTATCATGACCTCATGTGATGTTATCCAAGACCATAGAACGCAGCTGCAACATAACACTCTCGGATACAAACGGTTCAATCTGAGGCCACAACCATCCCGTCCCATCCTGCCAAACATCACTCACTCGATATTCCGCCACCTCCATTGGTAAGTACCCGTTCACCAACTCAATCAATATTCCGCCACCTCCATTGGTAAGTACCCGTTCACCAACTCAATGAAGGGTACATTTGATAACCATATCTCTCTCCAGAAACTAATCGTTTTTCCGTCCCAATAACCTAACTCAACCCCGATATAACTACTTCGCATAAACCAACACACACACTCCACCACGTCGACGACCAAGTACCCTTCCCAATGAGCCAGGAAGTATCATGGACCTGTTTGACCTTATACTTGCTTATGAGGATCCGCGCCCACAAGCTATTATCATTATGTAATGACCTCCATCCAATCTTAGCGAGCAAAGCCTTATTCCTCTCTAGAGCCGACCTAATCTCCAATCCTCATATAAACAAACTTTTTTCTAACTCAGTAGATGCATCTTCCTTTCACCATTGATGTTGCCCCATAGGAACCAGCGCGAAACTTTGTCCAAACGTGCCAAGGTTGATTTAGGCAAAGATATCGTGCTCATGACGTGAACCGGGATCGACGAGAACACTACTTTTGTCAAGGTCCCCTTGACAACCTGCAAAGTTTAGGCATCTCCCCTTCCATCCAGTCAATGTAGAAGATATCCTTTCCAAAATATCAGCAAAAGTATTTTTGTTAATTATATTATGCAGTATTTGTTCTTATTGGTTAATTTATTTTTAATTAAATAGTATATGATATTTTCAATGTAAAAAAACAATAAGAAAAACTAAAATTCATATGATTTTTAAACTCCGCGATTTTATTTAGAAAATCTTATATTATGGGACTGAAGGAGTAAGAATCTATATATTTTAAAATTTGACATATACATGCGTAAAATAATATATTACTTTTTTTTTAACTTTAGAAGTATTAATAATTAGATTTCTTTTTTTATTTGTCATAAAACTACAATTAATAATTTATTGATTTTAATTTTATTGCTAAAATGGTGTTAGTAAAAACCAAAATGGTAGATGTTTATCAAAATGGTAGATGTTCTTACCGGGGCTTTCCGGATCAGCCGATAGGGTTTATAAAAAAAAATAAAAAATGGTAGATGTTTATCTCACGGTTATGTTAAGAAAAGGATAAGGTTCGCAAAACTTACGTAAATGCAATCAGTACCATAATACCAAGGCCGGCCCTGAGAGCAAGCAGCCCAAGCCCACGCTTGCGGCCCAATTTTTTTGAAACTTTGATTATATATAATTTTGAGCCCAAAATATGCAAGAATTCTCTTTAGTCTAATTGGTTTATGGGGTACATAGTATAATTGAGAGGTTGAGGGTTCGAATCCCCTTTAATCATTTCATTTTATTTTTTTTCCTTTTGAAATAGTGGCCCAAATTTTTTTTTTGCTTGCAGCCCGTAAAATCTCAGGACCGACCCTGCCTGGTACCATTGGTTTTGTAATGCCAAATATTGTCTAACCGACAGAATCTCTTCTTACCATGTAATTGAATGGCTGAGCTGTTCATACATAGATATGTTGTACTAATTGTATAGAAAATACGAATAATAATTTGTCGACAACAACAAAAATAAGGGTGAGATCCCATGCACGTGGAGTACTTGTGTATGTTTTGGATAATGCAGTCACGTAGATGAACTAACCTTATTTTCCCTGGCCATAATTTAGAAAATGCTTTTGAGTCTACGTAAAGAAGAGTAATTTTTCATCGCAGCCGCAATTTCTGTTGCTAATTGATTATTTCTATGATGATAAAGAGATAAGAAGTGAAAAACTGATTAAGTTGGGTGATAGTAGCTAGTTTGAAGCCTAATTTAGGCGTGTTATTGAATTAATAACATGATTAGACAGAATTTGGATAATACTGTATTAAACAGATCTTTGGCAGAATTGAAAAGCCCTACCAGCCACTACAACCAAAAATGAATGTACTAGAATCAAGCCTGATTTATTTGTGTAACTAGAATAAGGCCCGATAATCATATTATAAGTTATTTATACAAATATTTTAATTTTAATTAGGAACCCGCTAAATTATTAAAATATTTTAAAATATTATTTAAACATGAATTCTTACTCATAGAACCCGTTAATGCTTACGTGTCAAGTTATCATTGTACGCATCTTCCTTTATATAATAAGATACCATTGATGTCATCATTTTTTCTCATAAAATTAGTACTTGCTAAATATATTTTCTATATTTTTTGTTTTTAATTCTAAATAACATTGTTTTACCATTTGTCTCTTTTTTTTTTAATGGAAGTTTCTATTTTCTTTTTGTTTTTTTTTAGTTTATATTCTTATCTTGAAATTTCTATGTTATTCTATTTTTTGTTCTTTTCAGTTTACATTATTTCATTTTTTTTTCTTTTGCCTTTTTGATAATTAAATTGCATTATTTTAAAAAATTTGTTTACTAACTTTTGATTATTAGGAATTTTACTTTTTACATAATTAGTTTTGGACATGTAGAAAGTTTTCTTTTTATTATTTGTTGAATTACTTGATAATGATTTTGTTAGTTTTCCATTTTAAATTTTAATTTTTTAATTAATTTTAAGTTTTAACACATGTTAGGATCTAAATTAGCATTGACATATGTCACCATCTCGTGATTTACAATTTTGACGACCTCTTCTTTATATAATAAGATGAGTCATGTGCCTAAAAGTTTTTTTTACAGAAATATAAGGTCTATTTTATAAAATTTATAAATAATAGGACCTTTTTTTGCAAAATATTTAACAGTTTTGTACCCTTTTACGAAATAAGTTCACTAAATTGGTGGGACCTAGTGTAGGATCCTGTGCAAATGCACTCTTTACACACCTCTAAACTGGGTCTGACTAGAATGTATGTTAGTCGTCATCTCGTGTAATGTTCGCTTCTATAAACTTGGATTTTTTTGTGTGTTAAAAGTTTTTTTTTCCGTCTAATGATTTATATTGAAAGTAACTTGAGCCGAGATTACAACAACGCCCAAACAAGGGGAGCAGTGCCCAAAAAAAAGGGAGCAAATTACAATAACCATCAAGCGTACCAGAAAAATTAAAAGCTAAAACACACAAGACTAAGGCCAAGATCGACAACCCTAGGGAATCACACAAAACTGCAGCTTCTCAAGACCCTCTATAACCCTTCACAAATAACTATCAAAGATGGCGGTGTAGGCCAAATCGCAGATAGTAGAGCCCTCCTATAGTGTATAAAATGTACCTCTCGAGTGTAGATTTCCATAGCTTCGTAACCCGACAAGACAAACAAGTTTATCAAACTTTCTTCCAGATGCGGCGATGTTGATAAGAAACTCTTAACGCCTAGATAGAAACCAAATAAAAGAACCAGATCTCGATCAAATCTATTATCTATAGACAAGGAGCGACTGCGGTTCAAACTAGGTAACACTGATCTCAGCAGACCGAGAAAGGAACAAGACCGAACCAGAGAGGAACCAAGGTGGTGGTACCGGTTTAGCATCCATTACCATACCCGACCCATATCTGATTCGACTTGGAGCTTTGGGAAGCATCTCGGAGAAACGGGCTAGCGAGACGTCTCGGCCCGTTAAGGAGCATTAGCCGACCTCGGCGAATACAAGCAAATTGGAAGACTTAGCTCGGATAAAAAGAAATACTTGGAATTAGTATAACTTCCATTTATCTTTTAGGAGATTTTCCGTTTATCTTTTAGGGTTATTTCGACCGACTTTGTACTTGTATAAATACTTGATGTATTCCTCGAAAACGAGGACATCTCCTTCAATAAAGAATTCTATACACATCTTTTTACTTGATATTTTATTTGTGATATTATGCTTAAACCTAGTTTCTCTATTCTTTGGACCGATCTCGGATTGTTGCTTAATCCGGTATCATAAAATTGGCGCTGACTAAGGTGACCGCTTATGTTTACTGCGTAACTTTCACGAGAGAAATCCTTTAAAGATGTTCGGAGACGAAATTCTGACTCCGCCCGTTACGAACGTAGCCGGAATAGAAAAGAATCCAACCGATGGAAGCGATCCTCATGGGGCATTGAAAGCCTCAGAAAAATAGGGTCCTATGTAATATCCCAAAACCGGTGTGGAGGATTTTGGGGAAAACTTATGGGAAAAAGGAGAGGACGCGGTACTTAGGAATAGGTAACTAATGCACGGGTGTGAGGAGTTAGTAAGGAGGGGCGAAAAAGGAAATAGGAAAAACGTGGAGGAGAGGAGGAATAGAATGGGCTTTCGGCCCATGTAGTAAGGAGGTGGAAAAGAATAAGAAAAGTGGATATTCTCCTTAGGGTTTTTGGTTGAGTATAAATAGGGAGATAGGGAGCTCATTATTTACACACCAAATATTTCTCTTCTCTCTAGAGCCAAAGACACACGCTTAAGAGGAAGAGAAAAGAAGGAGCTCGAGAAGGAACTCGGCACCCCACCCTAAGGAGCAGCGGAATAAGGTAAGGCGCGATCCGTACCTAATACTCCCTTTCTATTATTTTCCTTTATTGCTTTTATACGGTAGTCTTAGTAGTACGGGTAGGATAGTAGTAGTAGTAGGAGTAGTTGTAGTGGTAGCTGCCTTGGACGGATAGAGATCTGTACATGGCCGGCAGGGTCGGTAACGCCTAGTGCTGGCATCGGTATGGCCTCGGGGTGCCTCGATGACAGTACGCCAGGGTACCGACGATAGGCCTCGGTGACGCTTGGCTTATCGATAGTGGCAGAGCATCCGGTCAGATCATGGCGATCTGGCTATGGACTCTGAGACAGCAAAGCAGCATGGCAAAGTTAACACAGCTTGCTAATTAACTCGGCTATCACGATGGATGTTGGCGAGGGTACACGGACCTAGGCGTACCGACCGTGGGACTCAGCCTTGTATCTCGAGGAAACTTGGCTCGGCATAAGCTGGCCCAAGAGTGACTCGTTCTTTGGCGGACTGGAGGCTAGCCATGGCAGGATCATGCCTAGCTCCGACTAGCATCACATGTAGTTTAGGAAGTCAGGAGGAATGAGTTTGCTCAGGAATCCCATAGAATCATGCATAGGCCAGCTATACTCTGCCAAGGGAGCTGGTGGGCAAAATGTGAGGATTAGCGTGGCAGACTGAAAGGTCTGATACTAACCGACCATTAAACCACAAAATAGAGCTATGGTAGAATTACTGCCGCAAGGCAGTGATGATACTCGATGGTTCACTTGTTTGTTGGACTCGGCAGACTACTAGAGAATGCCGTAGACCAGACAGGTAGTGTTTGGGCAACTCGATAGTTGTTCGGCAATGCCTTAGTCATCCTGATATAGAGTCTAGACGGTGTATGCCAACAAGAGAAGCGCTAAGGAGGCTTAGCAAACTCGTACGACCGCATACGACTCCACGGTTAGAGGCAAGGCCACGTGAACGCTGATTCCAGTAATGGTCAAGGCTGGATCGTGAGTCTTCCACAATTAACGGATAATTTTATGTGTGTATTTCTGCAGGGATGGTCGCCGTATGTTAGTTTAGAGTATGTTAAACCGGTAGGATAGTAGGTTCATAATGCCAGTAGCTTTAATTACCGTCGTATGTAGATACATACGACCCGCTGTTTCTGTTTGACCTGAAAAAGTGGCACGAAGACCTAGCGTTTAGTTGTTTGCTGGATGACCCGGGAGGAAGTCCGCCGACGGGCCGACTAGGAGGATGGGCTGCCAGCGTGCCGGACATACCAGTTTACTGGTGAGGAGGTTGTAGGTACCAGCTTGGTAGTGTTGAGGATGGGCTGCCAGCGTGCC
Organism: Arabis alpina; assembly: GCA_900128785.1. Classification (NCBI taxonomy): domain Eukaryota; kingdom Viridiplantae; phylum Streptophyta; class Magnoliopsida; order Brassicales; family Brassicaceae; genus Arabis; species Arabis alpina. The sequence continues at coordinate 14,723,637 of LT669795.1, forward strand.
CGGCATACCAGTTTACTGGTGAGGAGGTTGTAGGTACTAGCTTGCTGGTGAGGAGTTAAGGCTGCCAGCGTGCCGGCAAGAGTTTAGGAGTTGTATCACCGCCAAGGGGTTGGCCGTGAGACGCAGTACCTGGCACGTAGTGCTAAGGGTGCTGTGTGGGGTTGTAGGGGTTTAAAATAGCTAGGTAGTGTTAGGTTGTGAGATGAAGTAGACCGTCTTTCAGAGTATTCAATACTCACCCCCTTACTAGTACGCAGGATAGAACATCCGGTCAGGTGGACCATAGGACGGCAAGGTAGGTGTAACGCCCCCGATCATCGTTGACCAGGAACGCCACGGTAGATACCCGTTGACCGGCCGATAAAGGTTACTAGAACAGATCCAGCTACCCGTATCAACCCGTCTAAGGTACCTTTACCTCTTGACCATGGCCTTAGGCTTTGCAATCCATTCCATGACCAAGAGTTGTGTTAGTCCGGACGAGACTAATATCAGATTAACACCCACAATTTCACAAAAACTTACTTTTATTTATTTGCAACAATTATACAAGGTTTAAGTTTGGCCAAGGCCTAGAGCCCAAAAGAGTACTAAAAAAAACATATCAAAAACATAGATTTACGAAAGACATCAAAAACTTACTTCTGGTGGTCCTATCGTTCCGCACACCCACAACTGGATCCCTCTAAAGGTTTATCTGCAAAACAAATTGGAGTCATGAGTACTAATTACCCAGTGAGCCAAGGCGCCCCTAATATGCACATAAATATTCCCAACCCAAACCCAAAATAACAATCAAGAAGCAATCAACCAATAATCAGAGAAATGTACATGCGGAAATGATGATTAAAGCACAACCCACTGAGAGGACCTCTTACCGCAGTCCTCTTTTAAAGTAACAAGTTAACAAAAAAAAAACATATAAAGCCAGTTGACAACTTCCTTCCAATGTCCCTTTTACCTCACTCGGCCTTAACCACCAAGGCTAAAAGACTAGTGATCCGACTAGTGTAATACCACGGCCCAAGGCTGCAATCCCGTCTCTCCGTGGATTACATCGGCAGAGTTATGGCCCAAGGCTGCAATCCCGTCTCTCCGTGACCCCCGATACATGGAAGTGTAAACCGCTCACTACTAATGTTAGAAAGTTAGAACGTTACATGATCCTCTTGATCACTTGTAACGTTAACCACAAACAACACAAAAATTAGCTTAGACCCGCATGTATCCTAAAGATGACATACGAATCAAACTCTCTTGAAACCCTGCATCCACAAAGGTACTACACACACAATCATCACATGAATTATGCAGCACTCAATCACACAATCAAACATCATGCATAACAATCAATTAAAACACTTAAAACTAAATTCCTAAAATTCCTAACATGAACCTCTACGGTTATAAGCTTAGAAATAAACAAGCACGTGTGTTCTACTCATCTAACACACGACAAACAAAACCAAGACTCACCGATTACTTGGTGAAAGTTTGCGATTCGATTCACTCAATGAATCCTACTCTCGGCTGCCTTATGATCGGACTGATGATCCTTCGGAGTGATGATCTAGATCGGAACAGAATGGTTCAAGGGACTTCGGTGATCATTTGGAATCAAACCGAGACTGATCCCTAAGTTTTTCCCGAAATTGCTCTAGACTAGTTCGCGGTGATTAGCCAACGGACTGATGAACGGATAGAGCAACGATTGATCGCGGTGGACTAGATGATCGGACAGCGTGTCCCTTGGATAAACTAATCTGATCGAAGTGATCAGACAAGGTTTAGGATTGGACAGACTAATACTTGGACAAAGTATCCGCGGTGGTGTGGACTTATTGGAACAAAGGTTCGCGGTGGTTAAAGATTACGGACTGATTTGTTTAACATAAGGCTGCGAGGTTCTATGGATAAAACAAGGTCCAAGTCCTTGTATATATAGGCTCGGCCAAGCTGGTGAAGCAGCTAGGCACTTGGCTGATCGAATCCACCAAGATGGCTTCCTACCGCGACAACTGGCAGTGGACAAAACCTTAGGAGCTGCTTGGCCTTGCTTTGGCGGAGGGAAACAAACACCTCCTGCTTGATGTTGCTTCGGCCAAGGGAAAGCAACACCTCCTACTTGAGCTTGCTTCAGCCAAGGGAAAGCAACACCTCCTACTTGAGCTTGCTTCAGCCATGGGTAAGCTCGGTGACTCACCAAGCACCCTAGCAGGCAGCTTAATCACCGAGAAACCAAGCAAGCAGCTTAGTCACCAAGGTGCTTGGCTAGGTTTCGGCCAAATACCATCGGACTGATCCGGCCATCGCATCGGGTCTTGCCGAGGCGCGGTTTATCCCTAAGCAAGGGTCATTACAGTAGAAGGGAGCAGCAGGCAATGGAGGAGGACTTTCCCAAGGCATTGTGAATCTAGTACCTTTACGTTGTAATTTTACCGAACAATGTAACGAGAATTTTTAGAGTAATGAAGATACCAATTTTTTTCTAACACTTGGGTCTGGATTCATATTCCGGGATGCGGGTGTTACAGATTTGATATCAGAGCACGGCTGTCACTCCAGTTCTGACATGGCGGACGACTTCAAAAAGATCTCTTGGGACTAGGCCAACGGAAAGACCAGTTGCCTCGATGCGGAACTCGATGCCTCCTATGAGACTGATAAGAACCAAGTACACCAGGTACGCGATCTCGGATAACACTTAAGGAAAATAGAATTGCTCTATTAACCTTTGGAACCGGAATGGTTCCACCGTTTTCTTTTATATATATAAAGCTGTAATTAGCACGAAATCTTTCGTGATTATCCAACAAGGAAAATGAATATTACCTGCTTGGTGGAGAGAGAAATCCGACGTTATATAAAGAGGAAGAGGATCCTCCTCATTTCTCATTCACTTCTCATTTTTTGAGAACTTTTGGGGAAAATTTAGGGGAAAGAGGAGAGGACGCAATACTTAGGAATAAGTAACTAAGGCGCGGGTGTGAGGAGTTAGTAAGAAGAGGCGAAAAAGGAAAGAGGAAAAATGTGGAGGAGAGGAGGAATAGAATGGGCTTTCGGCCCATGTAGTAAAGAGTTGGAAAAAAATAAGGAAAGTGGATATTATTTACACACCAAACATTTCTCTTCTCTCTAGAGCCAAATATACACGCTTCAGAGAAAGAGAAAAAGAGGAGCTCGAGAAGGAACTCGGCACCCCACCCTAAGGAGCAGCGGTATAAGGTAAGGCGCGATCCGTACCTAATACTCCCTTTCTATTATTTTCCTTTATAGCTTTCATACGGTAGTCTTAGTAGTACAGGTAGGGTAGTAGTAGTTGTAGTAGGAGTAGTTGTAGTGGTAGCTGCCTTGGACGGATAGAGATCCGTACATGGCACCGGTAGTAGTAGCAGCCGTGGACATATAGAGATCCATACATGACCCGGCAGGGTCGGTAACTCCTAGTGCTGGCATCGGTATGGCCTCGGGGTGCCTCGATGGCAGTACGCCAAGGTACCGACGATAGGCCTCGGTGACGCCTCGAGAGGGCATCGGAGACGCCTCGAGAGGGCATCGGAGACACCTCGACAGGGCATCGGAGACGCCTCGACAGGGCATCGGTACAAGGTACTGGTGACGCCTCGAGAGGGCACGATGACGCTTCGATAGAGCCCGGGTAGCCTAGAGGACGTACATCGAGGAGGTATCGTGAGGTAGTAAGGCTGATCGATGATCAAGACGAGAGAGCCTCAGATCATTCCTCTATGGACGTATCGGTGAGACGATCATCGGTACGGACACTCGACGATCCGACCGTGCCAAGAGTGGCTATCAGGTAGTATCTACGATCGGACCATGGGGACGCGTCGATAGGCCCTCAGGGAGGCCTACGATTGATCTACCACTGGTTATCGGGGATAACTGAGCAGTCCAAAAGGGCAGTCCGCGACGTGATCGCTGACTGGCATCGGTAAGCCTCGTGTAGGCCTCAGTGTATCAGTACGATACCTTATTCTTCCGCGATGAACAAACCGGTAATTATTGGTGAAGGCATCGATGATCGGAGAGAAAGCTAGACGGGCAGTGCCAGTCAGTGTACCGCGGACCAGTAAAGCCTCGATAGAGATCGATACGGCCTCGGTTCGGAATCACGCCTGGTAAGCAAAAGCACGTTTGGCTTATCGATAGTGGCAGAGCATCCGGTCAGATCATGGCGTTCTGGCTATGGACTCGTAAGTGAGACAGCAGAGGAGCATGGCAAGGCTAACACAACTTGCTAAGTAACTCGGCTATCATGATGGATTTTGGCGAGGGTACGCGGACCTAGGCGTACTGACCGTGGGACTCGGCCTTGCATCTCGAGGAAACTTGGCTCGGCATAAGCTGGCCCAAGAGTGACTCGTTGTTTTGCGGACTGGAGGCTAGATATGGCAGGATCATGCCTAGCTCCGACTCGCACCGCATATAGTTTAGGAAGTCAGGAGGAATGAGTTCGCTCAGGAATCCGATAGAGTCATGCATAGGCGAGCTATACTCTGCCAAGGGAGCTGGTGGGCCAAATGTGAGGATTAACTTGGCAGACTGAAAGGTCTGATACTAACCGATCTTTAAATCACAAAATATAGCAATGGTAGAATTACTGCCGCAAGGCAGTGATGATACTCGATGGTTCGCTTGTTTGTTGGACTCGGCAGACTACTAGAGAATACCGTAGACCAGACAGGTAGTGTTCGGGCAACTTGATAGTTGTTCGGCCATGTCTTAGTCAACCTGATATAAAGTCTAGACGGTGTATGCCAACAAGAGAAGCGCTAAGGAGGCTTAGCAAACTCGTACGGCCGCATACGACTCCATGGTTAGAGGCAAGGCCACGTGAACGCTTATTCCAGTAATGGTCAAGGCTGGATCGTTAGAAGGTTGGGCTGTCAGCGTGCGTGATATACCAGTTTACTAGTGAGGAGGTTGTAGGTACTAGCTTGCTGGTGAGGAGTTAAGGCTGTTAGCGTGCCTGCAAGAGTTGAGGAGTTGTATCACCGCGAAGGGGTTGGCCGTGAGACGCAGTACCTGGCACGTCGTGCTAAGGGGGCTGTGTGTGTGTGGGGGGGGGGTTGGTTGTAGGGGTTTAGAATAGTTAGGTAGTGTTAGGTTGTTAGACGGAGTAGACCGTCTTACTGAGTATCCAATACTCACCCCCTTACCAGTACGCAGGACGGCAAGGCAGGAGGGAAGAGCAGGAAATGGAGGAGGACTTTCCCAAGGCGTTGTGAATATAGTACCCTTACATTGTAATTTTACCGAACAATGTAACGAGAATTTTTAGAGTAATAAATATACCAATTTTTGTCTAACACTTGGGTCTGGATTCATAGTCCGGATGCGGGTGTTACATCATACCCCGAAGATCCCTATTCTGGAGAAAGGTCAACAATCGGAGGCCCGATCAGAGAAACCGAACCCCCATGTAATCTTGATCCAAGATACGGAACTTGATGTTCCAGCCGAGCTGAAATCGTTACAGGAAAAGTACGATAAGCAGCAGACTGATCAAAATTCTTGGGATAGGACAACACAAATTGATCGAAATCTGTTTCCAACCGAGATAACGCCTAGAGTTTTATCGGTGGGATGCCAATCTGTGACTCATGTCATACCGCCTTCACAAAGTTTGAAGGAAAGAAACGATGAGATAGCAGCAATGAAGGAGACCATCCGTTTGATGAACTCAAGGATGCATCGCGTAGTAAGCTCGGCTCTCGAGCTCGATAAAGACCTTGAGAGAACGAAACAGACCCCCTTCACCACCCGGATTGTAAACATTCCGGTCAAACCCAACGCTAAGATTCAGATCGCGCTCTACGAAGGAAAGGCTGATCCAAGTCAGCATCTCACGGTGTTTAACATCGCTATGGGCCGAGCTCACTTCTCTCCCAAGGAAAAAGAGGTCGGTTACTGTCAGGTGTTTGTAGAACACCTCGCTGACGACGCTATGGCATGGTTCTCTCAGCTTCACCGAAATTCAATCGATAACTTTCACTAGTTATCGACGGCTTTCTTGAAGCACTACTCGATGCACATTGAGAAAAAGACTTCGACTGCCAATCTTTGGGCCCTCCAACAGAAACCGGAAGAGCCTTTGAGAGAGTTCCTGGGAAGGTTCAAAGGAACCGTTTGCAAATTGGTTGTGGCAGATGATGCCGCAATCGACGCGCTTCAGAAAGCTCTACTCCTGAAAAGTCTGTCCCGAAATAAACTGACCGTTAACCGACCCACTACCTTGGACGACGCCTTGCACAAAGCATCGAGCTTTATGGAGTTGGAAGAGGATCAGCTGGAGGTCAAAGAAGGTGATAAACCAAGCCACGGAAGAAAGGGACAGAGTTTCCAAATCAGCGATGACGTTGAGGAACCCACGCATAAGCATTGGCCTAGACGTAGCCAACCCGTGGAAGAAAGTAACGCCCAGAGCTGGTGTGACTTTCACCAAACATCGGGGCATTCGACAGCTTAACGCCTTCACCTCTTGGACGTGTTAATAAAACGCTACCGAGCCGAGAGAGTTCCTGACATAGAATTTTAGAAGAATTTTCCTGGGAAAGCAAATCCGACTGAATAAGAAGACTATCAGAGCTAGCCAAAGTAGTTGCCACATTGAGGCAACCCCCCCCCAAACGGGACTGAGACGACTTGCTTGGGGATAAGAATCCTTTGGCACCTCGGAAAAAGCTCTACATGATTATGGGCGGGCTTGAAGAATGTTACGATTCTATGAGATCGATACAACAACATGAAAGGAGGGCCGAGACCGCCCGAAAGTGGCCGGTGCCAGCCAAGAAAGACCTTTTCGTTACATTCGACGAGCAGGATACTGAGGGTGTTGATCGACCTCATAATGATCCTCTGGTAATTCAGCTCGTCATCAACGATTGCGAAGTAGGTCATGTGATCATTGACACCGGAAGCTCGGTAGACCTGATCTATCAAAACACCCTCGAGAGGATGGGAGTAACTCACGAAGATATAAAGTTCGGGAACAGACCACTCACTGGTTTCGCCAATGATACTACCTCGATAGTCGGTACAATCAAGCTTCCAGTTTAGGTGGCTAAAGTTACTCACTTTGTCAAGTTCGTCATCGGAGATACACCTTCAGTCTATAACGACATATTGGGAACACCCTGGCAGTACGCCATGAAAGCGGTGGCCTCGACCTCTCATCAATGTGTCAAGTTTCCTACTGATAGCGGATCATACACAATCTAGGGCAACCAAAAGGAATCGACTGAAGGCTGAGTCTGAAGCACGTTTGAAGAACGGTGAGAGGTCGACGTTCCGAAAAAAGGGAAGTTAAGAAAGTCCGAGCCATGACGAAGAGTCAAGCATGAAAGCCGATCTGATTACTTCAGGTCGCAAAAAAAAATTACTCGTTATAAACGAGCCCATACAAATGTATGAACTACGAGTGACTTGATTCCTCTTTGAGGATACGTAGGCATCTCCTTGCAAAAGTGCAGTCACACCTTTAATAAAAACTTTAAGTTTTTAAAGAAAATAAACTTTTTCTGACTAATCCGACCCTCAAAAGTCGGACGTATGCAAGAACGCAAGCCCTTACCAAAATCTGAACTCACTTTTTTTGGACTGTGATTACTCACGTTGGTGCCCTGGCCAGGTATCCGACATTCAACGCGCTTCTCATAAGTGCCGTGGTGAAATAACCCATAAACTCTAATAAGCCGGAGCCAGGTCCCCACGCCGGCTCTAGATCGCATACTGCAGTTTTGTCCTAAGGCAAAAGTTGAGCTAAGCCAAAGCACTAGTCCTTTGCACTCTCAGACCCCAAACCGAGCCCGCCTCGTGCCTAAGTGCAAATTTTTAGAACAATTACCGAGCTGTTAAGCAGCGGAGTCTTGGAGGAATCTTACTTCTAATAAGTCGAATTGCATAGTTCGCATCCACTAAAGAGTCTTTTGAAAGTAATCTTAGTGTTTAAGCCGAGCTTCCTAACTCGCAATCAGTTAAGGGTTCTTACGAAAGCAACCCTAAATTGTAAAGACTAAGCCAAACTCCATAAAGCTTGCCATCACTTAAGCTTATTTAGAAGCAAAACGTGTTAATACAGATCACAAGAAATAAAAAGAAAAGTATTAAGAAAATACTTAAAACCGATCTCCTATGAAATAATCAGAAAAGGAAAACTTCCTAAGTATTTACGAAATACAAAACAAGCTAATTTCCTAAAAACGAGATTGCAAGAAAAGTACTAATACTTAAAAGAAAACCTTGGAACAAGGGCAATGTTTACACAAGTAAATTAAAACCCACAAAAGTGGGCACCATGTTCAAAAGCGACATAGAAAAGAATTACGAGCCACATAAGGCTCAAACTTGGTCACCGTCTTGATTATCTTGGGGAGAGAAGAACGACCCGTGCTAGTTGGTTCCTTTTGGAACCTTGGATGAAACGTCTCGAGGCGGACCAACAGGAGGAGGCGGCGGCGTCGAAAACAAAATATAATTGCCAAAGGAGTCCGCAACGAGGGACTCAACCTTAGCGAGATATTCTTCTTCTTCCTTAGCATAATTCTCGAGAAGACCAGGAGAAAGTTCATACTTAGCCTCCACCATCTTCTTCAAGCTTATTCGGGCTCCGCGCCTGTAACAGAGTTGGGCCTTTACCTCTTCTTGAGCGGAAAGAACTACAAGATACAAACATATCCGCTCTAAACGAGATGAATGTCTTGCCCACAGGGCATAACTGCCACACGCGATCTCATCAGCTTGATGGCGTGCTCCGTCGCGCTCCTTCCTGAGACGATCCTCTATAAGGTGAGACTTCTCCAGATTAGCTCGAAGTTCAGCTATCTCGGCAGAAGCCGCCTAGAAATGAACATCTCTTTTCTTCACTTCATCCTCCGGCCTCTGTTTCTCCTCGTTCAGGGCGCTTGCCTGGTCAAATGAGTCGTTGAGGCTCTAATGGTTCTCAGAAGCAGTCGCTTCCCTGCTGGTGATACCGGATTGAGCAACAATCTGAGATCAGTCCAAAGAATATAGGAACTAGGTTTAAACGTAAAATCACAAAGAAAAAATTAAGTAAAAAGATATGTATAGAATTCTCTATTGAAGGAGATGTTCTCGTTTTTGAGGAATACATCAAGTATTTATACAAGTACAAAGTCGATTGAAATAATCCTAAAAGATAAATGGAAAATCTCCTAAAAGATGAAAGAAAGTTATACTAATTCTAAGTATTTCCTTTTATCCGAGCTAAGTCTTCCAATTTACTTGTATTTACCGAGGTCGGCTAGCGCTTCTTAACGTGTCGAAAGTCTACATGGATCCTCGCTGGCCCATTCTCGGAGCTGACCTTTTGATCCCTATACCGAGTTGGATCTGAGTCAGGTATGGTTGCGGGTGCTAAACCCGGTACCACCAACTAGTCCCCCCAAGCTCGGCGAGTATTATTTTAATAAGCTCGGCCGAGACGTACTGAAGAAGATTTGCCAAACTCAGATCTCGAAAAGCTTGCCTCGACACATGGCTCAATCAGATTCGTTTACTCTTTGAAGTGACGTTCGACACGCCATCTGCGCTTAGGAAGTTGTGATTCCCAGATCGATTTTCGCAGAATATTTACACCAAGTCTTCTTACTTGACACGTGGCACCTTTACGATTGGGCGCTCTTGCGGAGTGTGAGAATTTCTTAAAGGCGTTTCCTTTTTACCCTAAATTTTCCGTGCGCTATAAAGATGACGCCAAACTCTTCAGAACCTACACACTTCCAAACATGGCTTTTCCTATTCCCGCAAGAAACGGTCGAAGCAGTGGAATCGCATTCCATTCGCCATTACAGAAAAAGAATGACGATTTTTTCTAAGTGGTTTCTTCGTACAAAGAGATTGATTGCAGAATACTCAAGAAACGACAATTCATGACTTTCACTCATGTCAGAGATCATATTCACAAGAAACCGTCATGTCAGGGATCATATCCCATACCGACGGCCAACTACTGCTTGTTTGGCCGATCCGATACCCGTTAGGATATCGCAACCGAACTGAAGCTTGACTCTGAAGTGGTTGATTGGAGGCTTGGGAATAAAGATCCCTAATTGAGGTGTTGTAGCACCCAGATTAATAACTATCTATTGAAACGATTACTTCCAAAGCCTTAGATAGGTTTGACACCTCGGCACCCTTCTAATGCCACGGTTGTTATTTCGATAGCGAGGTCCGCAAGGATCTCTACCGTCAATGTGTTACCAAGTAACAGGTTGACGGCGGCCTCACTGGTGGACCTCGTACAAGACTACAGTTCGCCTTGAAGCCTTTAGGTTTTTCTAGGAATCTTTCAAAAGATCTAGTTTGTAATAAACAATTTTATGTTTAAGATCTTTATGAAAGATTTTAGCTCGCTTTGAACTTTTGTAACCTTTTTAAGGAAATAATAAGATTTTTCATAAGATCTACCTCGCTTCGGCATTTTTTTTAATAAATAATTTTATGTTTAAGATCTTATGAAAGATTTTAGCTTGCTTTGAACTTTTGTAATAAGAATAATAAGATATTTCCTAAGATCTACCTCGCTTCGGAACTTTTGTAATAAACAATTTCGAGCCCGAGCTTGGAATGCGAATTCTTGATTTTCAACTTTTTGCGACGTATGAACTCGACCTTATTAACACCTTATCGTTTCATAAGAAACTTAGATGATCACGAGCTCATAGAAAATGGGCTTATTAGAACACCCAAGGATTACTTTCATAAGGATCCTTAAATGGTTGCGATCTATGGAGCTCGGCGTTCAGTCACTAAGATTACTTTCAAAAGGCTTTTCAGTGTTTGCAAACTATGTATTTCAGCTTATTGTAAGTAAGATTCCTCCAAGACTCTGCTGCTTTACCAGCTCGGTAATGGTTCTTAGAATCTGCACTTACGTACGAGGCATGCTCGGTTTGGGGTGTGAGAGTCAAAGGACTAGTGCTTTGGATTAGCTCAAATTTTGCCTTAGGACAAAACTTCAGTATGCGATCGAGAGCCGGCGTGTAATTTACTTGGTTGTCCTAAGCGCGAGGTGCGGAGAGCTGGCTCCGGCTTAAAAGGATTGTGGATTATTTCATGACGACACTTATGAGAAGCGCGTTGATCAGATACCTAGCCAAGGTTCCGATTTGTGACAATAGACGAACGGATCGTATAAAGTTATTTTTAAGAAGCTGTAGATTAAATTCTCAAGTTGATCAGACTGAGTTTTAATGAACAGTAACATACTTTCATAAGCAAGTCTTTGGTTTCAACCAGAATCTTTATTTCAAAAGATATATTTTTTAGTATGTGTAACTGCACTTAGACTTTTCGGAAAAAGTAAGCTGCTTACGTACCTTTCTTTAGAAAGGATCAAGTCACTCGTGGTTCAATACAAAGAGGCTCGTTCAAACGAGTATATATATATATAAAATTATATATTATTATTTCAATAATAATATCGCTTGAGGTTCCAAGAATTTTGGATTTCGGTTCCATTCATCTCGAAGAGTTCATACACTCCTGGTTTCACAACCTTTGAGACATGATACGGTCCTTCCAACTTGATTCCAAGTTTCCCGGCTTCGTCCCCTATAGTGTTTCTATAAACCTTGCGGAGGACGAGATCGCCCACGTCGAAAGATTGATACTATACTCTTCTTTTGTAATACTTCGCAGCTAGCTATTGATAGTTTTGTATCCTCCGCAAGGTGCTGTCTCGAACTTCTTCGAGGTCATCAAGATGGTCACGAATTCTCTGTCCGTTCATCTCGGCATCTTGAGTCATCAAGACCCTTCGAGCACTGTCGATATGAGCTTCAACGGGTGCTAGTGCTTCTATTCCATAGGCTAAAAAGAAAGGGGTCTAACCTGTCGATCGTCGAGGCGTTGTTCGATGAGCCCAAAGTACTCCGAGAGTTCATCCGCCCCTGCTCCTTTCTTTTTTCCTCAGCGTTTCTTTAGCCCGGCTATCAGCGTTTTGTTGGTTGACTCGGCCTGTCCATTCCCTTGCGGATAGTAGACAGTTGTTGTGGACAGACATATGTTCCATCTGTCGCAAAACTTTGTGACAACATCACAAACGAGGTTCAGACCATTATCCGTTACGATTTCGTAAGGAAATCCATGTCGATAGTTGATGTTTTTCCAAATAAACCTTTCCACGTCTGGTCTTGTGATTTGAGGATATGCCTCGGCTTCCACCCACTTGGTAAAGTAATCCGTCATCACTAGAATATTTTTTTTTCCTCGTAACGTTACCAGCGTTCCGACCGCATCCATGGCCAATCTCATGAACGAGTATGCGACGGTTGCCAGGGTGTACTCTTTTGGTGGGGCCAGCTTTCTTGGTGCGTGCTTTTGACACGCTACACATTTTTGCGCTTATTTTTGGCAATCAACCATCATTGTCGGCTAGTAATAGCCAAGCTTTTTAAGCTTTAGGGCGAGTGATCGCCCTCCAGAATGGTTACCTCTGTCCTTTCCATGAGTATGTCGCAAGACTTCGAGGATTTCTTCCCCAAAAATGCACCTCATCATGTAGCGGAATGCACTCCATCGGTAAAGCGTCCCTTCCAAGATAATATCATAAGCGCTTCCGGTTCTCAACCTTCGAGCTGCCCATTTATCTTTGGGTTGCTTTCCTTCAGTTATATACTTTATAACCTTTGTCCTCCAGTCTTCCTGGGGAATGAAATCTTCTTCCATTTTGATGATCCTTCGTCCACTTCACCATCCATAATCTCACAGACCATGGGTTTAGGATTTATACTAGGAATTGTTATACATTCTACATGTATAACTCGTCTCATATCCGAGCTCGAGGCTAGTGCGGCCAATGCGTCCGTAGCCGAGTTCTCGTTGCGGGGAATTTTTACGAGCTCGAATCCATCGAACATGTTTGTAATCTCGCGTACTTCCTTCAGGTAAGCATCCATCTTGTTATCCTTCACTTCATACGACCGGCTAAACTGACTGGTAACGAGCTGGGAATCCGAGCAAGCCCGACAATCAAAGCTTCGTACTCGGCGGTGTTATTTGTTGCCGCGAAATCAAGACGGAGTGATTGTTCAATCACCTCCGCGGTCGGGGATTTGAGACATACTCTGATCCTTATCCTCTCTGGGATGATGACCCATCCGCGTGCAGCGTCCACGACAAGCTTTCTTCTAAAATCTCCGTAGAAGGCTCGTTAGGTACTTCGGCGATAAAGTCTGTTGCGACTTCATAGTTTATCTATTTTTATAGGTTTTATCATACTCACTAAGTTCGATCGCCCACCGAGTTAATCATTCTGACTGGTTCGGGTTGTGCAAGATCGACCGAAGTGGATGATTTGTTAATACCTAGATGGTATAGGATTGGAAATATAGCCTGAGTTTTCTTCCTGATGTTAGGAGCGCCAAAGCCAATTTCTCCATCGTTGAGTATCTTGACTCTGCGTTGTTGAGGGCTTTGCTGATGTAGAAGATGGGCTATTGTTCGCCTCGGTCTTCTCTTATCAGGACATCACTAATGGCCAATGCTGATACCGCGAGATATAAGTACAGGGTTTCTCCTGCCTCAGGTTTAGCCAGCACGGGCGGCGAGGTGAGGTATGCTTTGAGCTCGGAAAAAGCTTTTTCACATTGTTCAGACCATTCAAAGGTCTTGCTTGCCTTTCTCAGCAATTGATAGAACAGAAGACTCTTATCCGTCGATCTACTTATGAATCGAGTGAAAACGGCTATCCATCCGGTTAATTTCTGGACCTCTTTCCGCGTGTGGGGAGAAGGTAAATCTAATACGGCAGATATTTGCTTTGAGTTTGCTTCTATCCCCCTTTATGTTACCAAATTACCCAGGAATTCTCCCAAAGTTACTGCGAAGGTACACTTGGCAGGGTTCACTTTCATCCCATACAGATTGAGTGTTTCAAAACACTTAGTAAGATGATCAATATGATCCTCGACATTCGCCGATTCAACCAACATATCGTCGATGTAAACCTCCAAAGATTTTCAGAGCTGTTCCGCAAACATCTTTTTTATCAGCCGTTGGTAAGTAACCCTGGCGTTCTTTAAGCCGACGGGCATTACCTTGTAGAAGTAGATTCCTCGATCGGTTATAAAAGCGGTCTTCTCGCGGTCATCAGGATGCATCAAGATCTGATTGTACCCAGAGAAGGCATCCATAAACGATAAGAGTTCGTTACCGGCAGTTGTTTCGACAAGTCTATCGATATGAGGTAACGGAAAACTGTCTTTTAGACAAGCTTTGTTGATATCTGTGAAATCAACACAGACTCTCCGCTTCCAGTTCTTCTTTTTCACCACCACCAGATTAGCTAACCACTCCGGGTATTTTACCTCGGTGATAGACCCAGCATCGAGCAGTCGCTTGATTTTGTCGTCTACCGCTCTGGACCTCTCCGGGCCATGTTTCCTCCGCTTCTGTTTAACCGGTCAGTGAGACAAATCTACATTCAGCTCGTGAGAAATCATCTTTGGGTCGATCCCCTTCATGTCCTTAATGGACCACACAAAAGTTGATGCGTTCTTCCTTAGAAGTTCAACGAGTTTGTCTCGTCTATAGTCGGTTAGTTCAGACCCTATTCCACACATTGATCGGGACGTTGAAAATCCACGATGATCTGTTAGATTTGCCTTTCTGACGACACTTTCTTCTTTTCAGCATGGGGTGCCTTGTTCTGACTCTCTGCTATCTCCTCCGAGGCCTGTACGAACATAGCGGCTCAGGTCCTGTTTTTCCTTTTGAGGATGAAACAGTTACGAGTTTTGCTTTCATTACCTCTTTCGGTATGAGTCTCGGACGAGGTTGGGATTTTCAAACACTGATGTTAGGTTGATGCTACAACCTTCATCAAGTAGAGCCATGGCGTTCCCATGACAGCGTTATACGCGGTGGGGGAATCCACGACGTCGAACTCGACGTAAGGTTTTATCTCGGCAACTTCCATTGTTAGCTAGATTATTCCAACTGTAGGGATCGTTCGACCCATAAATCCCGTTTGGGTTTCGTTTCGCTCGTGTATATGTTCGCGAGTACCCATCCTTTGTTGGGTTTCCTTATAAATCATATTCACATAGCTTCTAGTGTCTATTAATATACGATTGACTTCGCAATCGTCTATCAATAATCTAACCATGAGCGGATCGTTGTGCGGTTGGATCAAACCCACCGTATCTTGTTCGCTGAAAGTTACCTCTAGATTTTGTAGCGGTTGGCGGTTTATGCTTTTGGCTCCTTGTACGACAGGTTCTGTTGCATGCTTTTTTCACGATCTTTCGTGATCATGAAGGTTCTTCCTTTCCTGAGCTTCGTCGTTGCGGCTAATAGAGCTTGGGTTTCTTTTCTGAACATCTTTCTAGGATTTCTCTCGTGAAAGTTACGTAGTAAACCTAATCGGTCCCCTTAGTTGGCGCCAATTTGGTGATACCGGATTGAGCAACAATCCGAGATCGGTTCAAAGAATAGAGGAACTAGGTTTAAACGTAAAATCACAAAGAAAAGATCCCCGTACCGAGTCAGATCTGAGTCGTGTATGGTTGCGGGTGCTAAACCCGGTACTACCACCAACTATCGGCTCTACACATATAACGGTCGACCTGTTGCCATGCTGCATCCACATCGGAACGGGACGCAAGTGTCTTGATCCTGTCTTCTCGTCGTTGCACTTCTGCTTCATACGCACTAATGATGCGGTTGCCAGTGTCAATCACTTGTAAGAAGCAAGGGAAAAGGTATGAACAAGCTAAGAGAAATCAGATGACCAAGGCGAGAAGTGAATTGCGTTGATGATGTCTGAGGACCAATCAAAGAATAGGAGTTCGAAGATTGACAGTTTATCCGGATTAGGAAGGTTAATTTCGTCACCGCCGATAAGCGATATCAGCGTAGCGTTGTGACGGGGAGCCGCATTGCAAAAAGGCATGACCGGATCCACACGAGAGAATGTCCACTGACAGGTGCGTCTTCTCTTTGAGAGAGAAGACTCGGACGAAAGCTCTGAGGCTGGTCTGGACATTGGAGTGAGAGAAGCACAAGGAGGAGGAAGCTGAGAAACAATAACAGCAGCTTGAACAGCTCGACACGACAGAATCGCCGCACTGTCAGAACTGACAGGAAGAGAAGCAGGAGGTGTGACACCCAAACTTTGAGAAACGGGTGCTTCAGACAGACGGACTTCACAAGTTCCACCGTTCCAGAAGGATAGAATCCTTCCCGCTTCGAGGTCGGCTTTAGCCTTAGCCGTTATCCTCTTCGTCTTTGCCTTCTTATCTACGGAATTAACTTTCCCTTTTCCCTTTGAACGGGAGACACCGCCAAGACCTTTTAATTCGTTGGACTCGCCAAGGACCGACCCCCGAGCTGACGCATCATCGGCCCTTTGTATATTGGCCGCATCGGTCACAGAAGGAATCTTCTGGGAACCATCTTTGACAGATGGGGTTTCCTCCTGATTTGGAAGAGAAACACCCTCAGTGTCATCCTCAGAGTCTTGGATAACTACTACAGCAGACAGATCGGCCGTAACCTCGGTTTCCTACCTATTCGACACCTCGGAAAGCCTCCTAGATTTCCTGGGGTGGATCATAATAGAGGGAGTATTGAACGCAGGAATCCGGGAGTAACACCTCTCATCTCTGCGACCCAGTATTCGCTATTCCAGATATCTGAAAACCATAAACATCCAAAGCGATGTCAGACTTCGAATTTAAAGGAACAAAAACTTTATAATATTAAAGTAACTCGTAGAGAGTAATTACCAAGTCTGTCACGAGCAAGACGGACAAGAGTGTAGGACAGATCGTCCCAGCGATGGTTTCCTGCCCTTATTCTGTTAAGATCTTCTCTAAAAGGTAAATCCACAAGAGGAGGAGCCGAAGGATGAGAAACTACAAAAGAGAATGCAACACGAATGTGTTAGAAAAATACATCATGAATGCCGAGGCAATACATGCATGCAAGATTTATGAAAATCTACCGATTATGATAAGTCTTGGTGGTATCCTGAACCGAAGCATCGTTTATCTTAACAAAAAAGTATCAGTCAAACCATTTGCCGATTATACTTTTTAATTCGATAAACTTGCATCCAACTTCATACTGTTGTAAAAACGGCCAGGAAATTGACCCTCCTTCATCACAAAAATATGTTCATACTTTTCGACTGAAAAGTTAATGCTGAGCTCGGCACCAAGCACTACAAGTGCCACGAGATTACATGTCCCGGCTATAGTCATTTGTGAGAAACAGATGTTCCTATTCTCGCAATACCTAACGAAGATATAGGGTAACGGGAACCACATGAAACAATCAATAAACATCTGCTCATGAAGACAAATGTAACCTGCAGGACAATCTCATGGACGTTCATGGGACCTGGGGGCCAGGAATTCTAATTCCTCACACATACGAGAAACCCTCCTCATCAAGTCCAGCGACCTCTTATCTGATAGTGAAGGAGAGATCTTGTAAGTATCGAACTGAACTGCCAAAATCTCTTGGACAATTTGTTCCTGAGCGACCTGTTCTTGGCCGTTATGTTCGTCTGGATAATGTTCACCAGATCCACTTCACATACGATCACTTGTATCAACGCACGAAATAGAAGCTTTAAGATTCACACCGGTTTGCTCTGAAGTGTTAGCATAAACCGGTGCGAATCTTGATGAAGATGCTTCGATTCTCGTCAAAAAAGAAGAAGGGTCAAAATTGACCAGAGAAGTCTCGTGGTCAACATTGAGATTGACGTTTCTTTCGAGAGTGAAAGAAGTAGATAAAGATTCAAAAGTCTTTGTCATGATCGGAGCAAAGGATAAATCCTATTAATGCAGATGAGTAAGGAAAGAGGATGAGAGAGAAGGGAGAAAGAAGATTTTAACTTGTTCGGACGATGAATAAATAAGGAAAATCCAAGGGTCGAAAGATTCGACATTTATACTCTAGACGCGAAAGTCTAGGGTAATCATTAAACCTAGGCGGCAGACGCGAGCGAACCAAGGCGTCTCTTTTGTGTCCTTTCAAGAACGAGCGGTCCAGAGCGTGCCGCGTGTAAAGGCAAAACGACGTGTCGAATCAAGATCTGAGTTGGGCAAATGTTCCTCAGGACGCTTCGGCGGAGCTTGCTGACGTAATACTCGGCGAACTCAGGGGGGGGGGAATAGTTGGTGGTACCGGGTTTAGCACCCATTACCATACCCGACCCATATCTGATTCGTCTTGGAGCTTTGGGAAGCATCTCAGAGAAAGGGGCCACCGAGGATCCATGTAGACGTCTTGGCCCGTTAACGATCGTTAGCCGACCTCGGTGAATACAAGCAAATTGGAAGACTATCTCGGATAAAAGGAAATACTTAAAATTAGTATAATTTCCTTTTATATTTTAGGAGATTTTCCATTTATCTTTTAGGGTTATTTCGACCAACTTTGTACTTGTATAAATACTTGATGTATTCCTCTAAAACGAGGACATCTCCTTCAATAGAGAATTTTATATACATCTTTTTACTTGATCTTGTCTTTGTGAAATTACGCTTAAACCTAGTTCCTCTATTATTTGGACCGATCTCGGATTGTTGCTCAATCCTGTATTACCACAAGGAGAAACCAAAGACCTACAAATTGACATAAAACCCTAAAATTTAGACGATATAATAAACAGCCAAGACCAAACTAGAACAAAAGGAATACGAACCCAAGCAAAATTAGCAAATAAACCTAGATCTGATTCGAGATCTGAAGCTTTTGTTGTCAAACGGCACATATCAACCAGATCTGAACCGAAAAACGAGAACAACGCAACAACAAGTCGAGATTTAAACCACCTACTAGCCATGGAAAATCCGTCATAACCTCTCTTTCAAAAGCAAATCCAAAAGCTACAACCAATAAAACAAAACCATAACCAAAAACCAACAAAGAAAACAAAGACCAGTACTATTGCTAACTGAGCCGCCGACCACCGACCGTCGGAGAAAACAAGGTCTTGGTCTGAGAAGTAGAGAGAAGGTGGAGAGATATCTCGAAGAGAAAGAAAGTTGGATGGTAATGTCTCTTATTTTTTGTGTGTTAAAAGTTAAAACACAAATTTGGATTTTCCTTAAATCTAATAAAGCGGAAACAATGATAATGTTTTTTTTAAGTGTTTTATGCAAATAAACCCTTTAAAGTGGGTAGTATTTGTGAGAATACCCCTCAGATCAAATAAATGGAGTCAATCCTCCAAGTATTGGTCAATCCGCTATATAACTATCGGCCGTGTATATATTTTTTAAAAACAAACAAATTGATGATTTGAAGATTTGAACCGAAGAACTTAGGATTAATTTTCCTATACACTACCAATTATGCCAAGGAAACTTTCCTTAATATTTTTGTTCCAAATATGATTATATAAATTAATAGACTTACAACAACACTAATCGAAGATTATAAAACCAATTCGTCATCGGAAAAATTTGGTCTTTGCCCAGAATCTGATGCATGGGATTGAAGCTTCTCGAATCTGAGTTATACCGATTGTTGAAGGCGAATTATGAGTATCTAAATTCTACTGACTCGGAACTGGTGGTTACAGAACGAAGAAACCGAGTCGTAACTCGAATCAAGCTCAATCTCATCAATCTCGTGTTCTAACTACTGAGCCAACCTGAAATCATTGAGTCTAGTGTTAAATTCGGAACTTAACATGATTTTCCTCGTTTCACATCTTTTTGAATAATCTGAGTCTAGTCCTTTAACGATTTTACCCCTCGGCCCCAAATCTCAATCCGACGGTTTAAAATCGGTATTAATTTCCGGTCGTCAGAAAAATACACGATCTAAGCTCCGATTAGGCATGTAATCGTAATTTTGATAAATTATTCACGACTACATGCAGAGCGAAAATCTATACACGGCCGAAAGTTATATAGCGGGTTGACCAATACTTAGAAGACTAACATGTATTTATTTTATTCTCGAAACCCTTAGCCATTTGAAATGTTTATTTGCAAAAAACGTTCTTTTATAGGGTGAATTTGCTAACTAACCAAAGAAAAAAAAACAAATTAAAAAAGTAACAAAATTAACATATGTGTCAAAACATAAACTATTAGATTTATGTTAAATAGTTAGAGATTTTATTATAGTTTTTTACGGTTACTGAATGCAATTACCCTTTTTTATATAATACTACGCAATAACCCGCGTATTACGCGGGACAACAATAAAAAAAATTAGTAGTTAAGAACTGTAATTGAGATCTTTCATTTAATAGCCACATAACTTTTGTTTTACTGCACAAAACACAAATTTTGGATCTTTTCGCTTATATTCGTTTTATTGCGCGGAAAATGTATCTTTTTGCTAATTTTCAAAAGCACTTTTTGCCATTTAGGGTTTGATGTAGTTAAGGATCTGAAGCTATTTATTTGAACTACATGATTATATGTTTCCAACCGATAGCTGAAAAAAGAACACTAAAAGTAAATAGACAACCAAAAGATAGAGAAAGCATAATATGAAAGAAAAATAGACATTGTTGATGGGGGAGCTAATATGAAAAAAAAACACAAAAACATTATAGCAGCTCGACAAAAGATTAATAAAAGATTAACGAAGATCATATAGGCTCGTAGATATTTTTTTCTTAAAATTTTCATTAATGGAAATAACATACATTCAAATCTCAATTTTCATTCTGACGCACACAACTTTCATAAATACAATTTTTTATTTTTTTATTTGTTTTATTGTTATTATACTGCATCACTAAACATAACCTCTATACTCGTATTAAAAAATCTGATGACAAATTTTTATATTTGTTAGAAACTTGGTTCGTAGGTTTAAAAATGTTATGAATAAAATTTACATGCAATTTCAAACATCCATCTTCAAGTTCTACATTATGACGAAATTGAAAATCTTTAATGCAAAAAAAGAAACGAACATAAACATTCCAAGACTCGGAAACTATAAAAACACATAATATTGCCACTATGTCCAACCCTATCTTATCCTTGAAATGTGAAGTCTATAATGCCTTTGATATGGTGCATGCTCGGTCTTTAGAGTTATAACAAAAATACACAAAGTTACAACTTTGCTAATGACCAATCAGAAGTTTCACTGATAAAACCAAAAGAATTTTTGTTCCATATGATTATTACACTTAAATCTATAATGAGAAACACGTCCCATCCGATTTCTCTGTATTTTGACTACTTTAAGTGTGTGCTCATATTATTAATAGGCAAGAGAGGCAAACTCTTATTCTTCTTGTTCTTCTTCCCATCTTCATCTTCATATATATCTACCTTTTAATTTCTAAAGAACGTATTCCCAAAAACGCCAGAGCAAATGAAGACCAAAAACTGAAAAATATATCTTGACACAAACGGGATAAATTACTTACTTAGATTCTTTGTTTTTTTCCTTCCCCAGTATAATATATCTTCACATAAAATCTCATAAGAGGCAGTCCAAATTGGAAGAGGAAGCAAGATGTTTTTTGTCAATAACATTATAGCAAAGAATCTATTTAAATGCTTTCTTGAGGCCCATCAACTTGCTTTCTCAATAGAATCAATATACTCTTTTTTTTCTCACAAAGTTCTTTCATTCATTAAATTTCTCACAATACAAGGAGAGAGGGAATTAGACATCCTCTAATCATATTAGAACATAATTGAAATGCAATTAAACTTAAGATAGATTTTTCATCGCAAGAGATGGACAACAAATTCAAGGCATGCCTTGACTGCGTAAGGAAGGTCTTCACAGTTAAACCGGAAAATCTCAAATTGGTCACTTTCCAATGTGACGTTTAAATCGAACACCTACCTCCGGTAATCGTTGAGACGAAACCGGTTGCTTCTTTTGATCTCGCAGTGACCGGTACACAAGAAAACAAAACGGTGAAATTGTTCTTTAAGGTTTCCGGTGCATAGCTCGGAAATACGACTACCCTCAAAGAGAGGGAAGAAGACAGAATTAATCTCTTCTGAAAAGAGTAAATTACAGGACTTGAGAATCCGGAAAACTTTGAACTTCTATATGAGAAGCTAACAAGCTCAAAAGAATGTAAAGTTTGTACAAATTCTAATTTTTGATTCCGTAGGAAGAAGGCAGCCGTTAGGCAAAATTATTCTCAAAGTGGGCCACCAAGAATTAGGCTTAGAAAAGCCCAATATAATTTCCCAAAGGCCCACACCCAACAACAATCCATCACGAAAGATGCTTACATGAATTTTGGACAAGAAGCGGCGGATGTACTTCATCGGCGAGCAACTCAGCGGTGTGCCGGAGACATCAGGAATTCCCGGGTACAAGTTCCGGTTAACCGAGATTGATCTTTGCCGCAATGGGAAGGGAACAACGGAGACATAGGGTTTCAGGCCACTCGGTGGATGAATGAGAAATATTTGTGAGTTGAGAATCTGGATCCACGGCGAGATGGCTGGAATGGGCATGGACGTCAAAGCCAAGACATCTCCGGTGCCAGTACGATGTCCGGCGATTGAGACGGAGGAGTCGGACTGAGAGACCGGAGAGACGACGATGAGAGATAGGCAGCGTTGGAAGCACATAAGATGGACAAAATCTATGTCTTGCCGCGGTGGATCTGGCGGATCCGGAGGGTATGGAGGCTCCGGCGGAGAGCTTCGGTTAGACCAGCCACAAAGTAAAGACACAACGGTTGAATCGGCTTCAGAACACAAAGACGGTTGAGAGTGAAGTTCTCCGGTAACAATGGAGATCCGGTGGGAGACGAGTAGCTCTTCGTGAAACTCATGTGGTCGGAGGAGATGATGCGTCGCCGATTAAAGGAAGGAGGATTGTCGCTAGAAGTTAAGAGACATGGTTAAAACATCGACGGCGGCTACCTCGAACTCCGGGTTTCTGAGAGCTTTTAGAATTAGGGCGAACTCAATTGATTTTATCAATATACTCCTTATCATCATCAAGCAAACCCAAGGCAAAACATACATATTAGAAGGTCTTGTACACAACACTTTTTAACTGTTCTTATATTAGCAAAACGTGTAGGGCCTTCAACAATGTTGAGTAGAACTCTCAAATAATACACTTCACCTACATATTGTGGAACAAATGTTACACGACCAATTGAGAAACCCTTGCTACGTGGTTTCCTTCTGTTTCTTTCATAGAAGAAAATATTAATAAATATATATATGTATATATAAATAGGTAGTTTGCCACAAAAAAAATATATATGCAAATATACGAATTTCGAACCAGAATTTTGCCAAAAAATATTAAAAAATACGTGACTTTTAGAATATTAAGTTTAAGAAATTTAGAAATAGATGACTTATATGAATAAGAAGTTTGCCAAATTTCTAATTTTGTCAAAAAAATATTAAGAAATAGGTGCCTTTTAATATAGAAAAGAAATTTGCCAAAAAATATATATGTATATACAAATTTCGAAATATTTATAGTGAATTTTTGTTAAGTGTATTTTCGAAAGTTAAAGGCCTCAAATCGATGTGGCCTCGCCACGTAGAAAAACTCACTTCGCTTTTACAAGTATAGTCTCTAAACAACACTAGCTAAGCCAATATGGTGACTTTACCACAAAAGAACGATAAACCAACGTCAAAACTTTCCATCCGAGAGAAAGTTGCTAATACAAACTTTTCATATAAAAAATTCTTTGAACAACAAAGATTAAATACGATAGTAACTTAAACGGCATAAACACGAATACTATCACAATATGTTTTAAACATATACATTTTTAAATTGTTAAAAAAGAGTTGAGAAAGATTCAAAAGCATTTCCCTACATCCACAAGCCTTCTCCCACCACATTCTTCTCACAATTCCCTCCTTACACAAAAGACTTTAAAACCGCGGCTTTTCCATGTGAGTCATGTTTGTTTGTTGGGATTTGGATCTCCGCAGCTGTTTTCTCATCCAAAAGCGCCGCCTGCTCTGTCATCTCCATGACTCTGCCATCATTTGGAATAGAGGAACCCTGAAAATGTACCACTGCTAATTAGCTACAACTCAAGTAGTCAAGTCACACAAAGAAAAAAGATTGGCAAGGGTCCAACCAGTGTTGACTCGTCCAGCTTTAGCCTCTTTGGCTTAGGTAGCAGTAGTGCAACTTGAGACTGAGATCCCAGTGGAGGCTGCATTTGTGTTGGTGGGCTCATCATCGCTGAATGGTAGTGATCGTCCTCCATGAGAGCAAAACAGTCAACATCACTCACAAAAGCATCCAAATCAATGATAGCCATCTCGTCTCATGCCTTGAGCTTCTCCGATTGGAGACGGTTGAAAAAGCGGCCGAGAACCCAATCATCACTTCTTCTCGTCTGGAAAGAGAGCTCTAGTACTTTTTGATAAGCAGCAAGAAGCAGAGTGAACATGTCCTTCCCCCTACCACATGCATCCATAAAGTCAAACCAAGGGTCGTAGTCATATCTTCGACAAACCCTTCCAAAACCGCAACCCATACCGCACAAAAAACTGAGTAGTGAGCTTCATAACACAAAGCTCCTTCAGTGTGATCCCTCCCGGAAATGTAAATGATAGATTGCCAGAGCATTGGAGCATATCCATCAAGGAAAGAGGCTCGAGAGCACCACCACCTAGCCGCTCAGAAGTAGCTTGGTTCCCAGATTGGTTAAAGTCAGTAGGCTGAGATCCCAACAGTGCTGAAAGGTATCCAAGCAGTGGCATGATATGAGAATAATTCCAATCTGCCATGTAAGCAAAGCAGTCAACACCACTAAAAAATGCTTGTATATCAATGATAGCCATCTCGTCTCCTTTCTCTAGCTTCTCCAATTGAAGACGTTGGAAAAAACACTTGAGAGCCTTTGGCGCACAAGATTTACATTTTGGCACGGTTGCAGTTTTCAGTACTCGTGCATAAGCATTGTAGATGCCGAAATCGCACAATTAGATTTGTAAGGGTTTCGAGAGGAAGCAGAGATTTCTATGTTAAGTTACGAAAGAAAAAATAAAGTTTGTAATTGTTTTGTATTGCTTTTGTGATAAAAGTTGCCAATGCCTTTTACAAGGGCTTGTACATTGATATATATAGCCTCCTAAGTCGGCTAAGCCTTTTTCCTAATAGATAATGTCAACTTTCCTAAACCTTCGCGTATTACCTTTTTCCTTATGTCGGTTGTGTCAATGTCGGTCGCGCCTATGTGGGCTTCGCTGCTGGAATGGGCTTTAGAGCAAGGAACCTTCTAGAGTCTTTAGCAGACACTTCCGCGTCCAGACACATAGGCGTCCAGACACATAGGCGTCCAGGCACATAGGTGTTCAGACACATAGGTGTCATGCGCCTATGTCAACTGCGCCTACGTCGGCTACGCCTATGTTGACTTTGTAACTAGACCAGGCCTTGATGCAGGGAACATTCTGGAGCCTTCGTCGTCACTCTGGCAGGCACCGAAGTGCATGGACATCGGTGACATTCTGGCAGACACTGGAGTGTCCAGACACATTAGTGTCACTGTGTTGTGGTCTTCACAGCGCCTTCTGCTGGGGCTATGGTTTTCACAACACCTTATATTGGCTCTGTGGTCTTCACAGCGCCTTCTCCTGAGAGTATGAACATCTCAGAAGGTTCCCTCCTTGGATGGAGAGGGTTAGGAAAGGAAAAAGACTTAGTCGTTTCTTGTTGAGAAACGACTTAGGTGCCATATAATCTCTGCACGTCAAAGTATATTCGTTGTTAATTGTAAAGTAACGTGAAAATAATAATTTTGTGTTATTGTCTTGTGAAAGGAGGCTACAACTTATTTATACAAGTTTAATGGAAACCCTAATCTGAAAACCCTAGTTACTTATAAGGCTTTATATACAAGGCCTAATATGGCCCAATACCCCCCCTCAAGTTGGAGCATGTAGATCTCGAATGTCCAACTTCGAAAGCAAATAATGAAATTGTCGTTGTAGCAACGCCTTGGTGAAGATATCAGCCACCTGTTATGTAGTAAAAACATGAGACGGAGTGACATTTCCCGATCTAACCTCATCTCGAATAAAGTGACAATCTATTTCAATGTGTTTACTGCGCTCATGAAACACCGGATTAGCCGAGATATGAAGCGCTGCTTGACTATCACAATATAGATGCATCGTTTTATCATGAACAACACCCAGCGAAGATAACAGACCTTTAATCCACTTAAACTCGGAGACCGCAACAACCATAGATCGATATTCAGCCTCTGCTGATGAACGTGAAACAACCGTCTGCTTCTTAGTCTTCCAAGAGATTGATGAGCCACCAAGGGTAACCACCCAACCTGTCAAAGATCGACGTGTTAAAGGACACCCTGCCCAATCCGCATCACACCATGCTGTAAGACCCAAATCAGTATCAGAACTCAAAAATATACCTTGACCAAAACTCTGTTTCAGATAGCGCACAACTCGTAGTGCAGCTTCCCAATGATGCAAACGCGGCTCCTGCATGAACTGAGCCAATATATGCACTGCATATGTAATACCAGGTCGTGTAGCAGCAGGATATATCAAACGACCAACCAATGTCCTGTATTTCGCTGGATCAGACATCTGATCACTGGTAGAACGCGCAAGACTGTGATTCTGTTCCATGGGAAACATAACAGGTTTAGCGCCAAGAAGGCCACAATCTGTAATGATATCAAGCGTATACTTGCGTTGAGACATTACAATGCCTTTAGAAGATCGAGTCACTTCAATCCCAAGAAAATACTTCAGCTGTCCGAGGTCTTTCATATGAAAACAACTTTGTAAATACGTCTTGAACTTTGTCACAACCCGTGTACCAGGCCCTACAACAATCAGATCATCAACATAAACCAGAACATAGACTGAAGAATCACCATGGGGTAGTTGAAACAGGGAGTTATCAGACCCTGATTGAACAAATCCATAGTCTGTGAGAGCAGCAGAAAGCTTAGCAAACCAACACCTAGGTGATTGTTTCAATCCATACAATGATTTCTTTAAACGACATACACCATTGGTAAATGGGACAGAGAAACCCGGAGGCAACCGCATAAACACCTCTTCGTCCAAATCACCATGTAGAAAGGCATTGTGAACATCCATTTGATGTAGTTCCCAATTCTTCGCAGCCGCAACCTTAAGAAAAGCTCTAACTGTTGACATTTTTGCCACCGGAGAAAATGTCTCATTATAATCAACTCATGAAACTTGTCGATTACCTAGTGCCACCAAACGAGCTTTGTATCTCTTAATCGTTCCATCTGCATTATACTTGATTGTATACACCCATTGAAAACCAATCGCATGTTTCCCTTCAGGAAGTTGTTCAACAGACCAAGTCTCATTCTTTCCCAATGCATCGAACTCGGCTTTCATCGCTTTACGCCAAACTTCATGTTTAACCGCTTCAGCATATGTCTTGGGTATACAATCTGCTGTAATAGCACTTAAAAAGGCACGATGAGAAACGATCATAGGAAACAACCTCATGAATCGGATAGCGAGTAGAAGACTTCACAGAGGTCCGACGCTCAAAGCCCTGATTGATTGTATTGAGCACATATCCTTGAAGTATGACAGACTGCTGTTTAGTACGATGACCCTTTCCTAACACTTCCTCCTGTGGAGCTTCCTCAATCACAACCTGTTCCGCAACTGTGGGTGTTTCTGTGTCAGACACTTCTGTTTCAGACGGTTGTGTGGCAACTTCTGTTTCTATCACACGTCTGTTTATTGTCACAGGTTCTTGTACTACTTCTATTTCAGATATCTCTATGTCTGTTGTTGTATCAGGCATACGCTGGACTGGCTCAGATGTAAGCGTGACTTCTTCAAAATCCAAATACCAATCATTAGAAACTGGAGCCTCACTTACTGTGACACTCATCTCCGATGTGGGAAATGCAGATTCAATAAGCCGAACATCTCTAGACACAAATGTACAACTTGTCTTAAGATCAAAGAGCTTCCACCCTTTCTTCTGGAATGGATAGCCGATAAATAGACATTCTCGTGTACGTGGTGCAAACTTATCTCCTTTACGATTTTGATTGTAAGCATAGGCTTGACAACCAAAGACCCGAAGGTTAGAGTAGTCTGGTGGACTACCATACAGAATTTCGTATGGTGTTTTCCCATTCAATAGAGCCTTCGGGGTTCTGTTAATCAGATACGCTCCTGTGAGGACACACTCTCCCCAAAATTCAACACTTAGCTTTGCTTGGAACATCAATGCACGGGTAACATTTAATATGTGTCTATGCTTTCGCTCAACTCGTCCATTCTGTTGAGGGGTTCCTACACACGATGTTTGGTTCACAATACCTTGTTCTGCAAAATACTTGCTCATACACATGAACTCAGTACCATTATCACTTCGAATTTGTCGTACCTTCCGATTAAATTGCCTTTCAACCATGGCAAAAAAATTCTTAACTGCGGGTACAACCTGTGTCTTGTTATGCAACAGAGAGACCCAAACACTACGAGAACAATCGTCAACGATTGTAAGAAAGTATGAAGCTCCACAGAGACTTGGTATTCTATATGGACCCCAAAGATCAATATGAATCATATCAAAAACCATTACTTTTATTTGAACTTGAAACAAATTCACTCCGTGATTGTTTAGCACGAAAACAAATATCACAATTCAACAACTTCAAACGACTGTTACGATCAACAACTGATAATTGACGTATTATCTTCTCAGAAGGATGGCCCAACCTTTGATGCAACAATACTCCATCACCACTCGCTTGTACAGTCTTCAAGGCACAAACAGCTTGTTGATCTTGAAGAAAGTACAGTCCCTCGTGCAGCTCACCCTATCCAATCACAGTCTGCGACATGCGATCCTGTGCCACACAGGTAGTTGTATCAAACAGAGCTGTGCAATTCAGATCACGCACTAGCTGAGACACATATAGTAGACTACATTCCGATTCAGGTACATACAAAACCTTCACTATCTCAAATCCAGGTTTTAAAATTACTTTCCCTTCTTTAGATGAAACAACTGATTTACCATTTGGCAAACCCATAAATCATCAAACAAATCAAGTTTTCCAGTCATATGATTTGTTGCACCACTATAAAAAATCCAACGATAAGTAAAATTCTTACCAGTAAATTGAGGTGATGTATCACTGTTCAGAAATTAAACCAGCTTCTCCCACTGTTCTTGTTTAAGTCCGGTTTGCACCAACAGTTCTGTGTTAACTGATTTCCCATCTGAACCCCCAATAGCCATCAGATTGGTTCTCGCATTCTGACCACGACCACGTCCCATGTTCTGTTGGAAGTTTCTACCATAGTTCTGTTGCGGAGTCCCTGGTTGTGATGCACCATGACCCCGACCAGTTCCACGTCCATAATTCCCAGGCCACGGCATACCGTGTTTCTTCCAACATGTATCAACATTATGACCATTTTTGGAGCAGAAAGTACACACGAGTGGATTGTACACTTCAGGCTGCTGTGTTCTGACCTCCATTGGCTGAACAGAAAAGTTGTTGCCTCAGTACGCTGTTCGATGACACGATCAGCTCTCCGTAATTGCTCCTCTTGTATCACCATATTGTAGGCCTGATCTATGCTTGGTAGCGGAACAGTATTAAGAATATTTGTCCGAACCGTGCTATAAATTGACCCATCCAATCCCAACAGAAACAGATGCAGTTTCTTGTTTGCACTCAGTCGCTCAGCTTCAGCCTTGTGAGGGCAGGTACAGCTAGACTTTGGTTTAATCTGAGCCAAATCTTCCCACAGATTCTGGATCGTCGCAGAATACTGTTCAACAGTCATCTGTCCTTGTACACAGCTTGCTAGCTCTTTTGTAAGCTGTTGTACACGGACCTCGTTTGAAACATAAAAACGTTTTTGGATACTATCCCAAAGGTCTTTTGCAATATCCCGATCCGCAATAGTGGAGCGAATCGAAACATCAATAGTGTTGTAAATCCATGAAACTACCATGTAATTTACGATAAACCAATCTTCTTCTTCTTCCGAACCTGCTGCTTGTGCAGTCACAGATCCATCAATAAAGCCGATCTTCCTCTTTGCTCGAAGGGAAGTTTGAACTCGGCGAGACCATTCATCATAATTCTTTCCTGTCAACGCCACTTTGGTGATGACATTCTCGGGATCATCCTTTGCAGAGAGAGTATACACGGAGGGAGGATTCACATTCTTCACCGTTTCATCAACCATTGTAAAAAAAAATCCGATTCTAGGATGGATTTCGCTCTGAAACCATGTAAAGTAACGCGAAAAGAATAATTTTGTGTTATTGTCTTGTGAAAGGAGGCTACAACTTATTTATACAAGTTTAATGGAAACCCTAATCTAAAAACCCTAGTTACTTTATATACAAGGCCTAATATGGCCCAATATCCCCCCTCAAGTTGGAGCATGTAGATCTCGAATGTCCAACTTGGAAAGCAATTAATGAAATTGTCGTTGTCCCAACGCCTTGGTGAAGATATCAGCCACCTCTTATGTAGTTGAAACATGAGACGGAGTGATATTACCCGATCTAACCTCATCTCGAATAAAGTGACAATCAACTTCAATGTGTTTAGTGCGCTAATGAAACACCGGATTAGCCGAGATATGAAGCGCTGCTTGACTATCACAATATAGAGGCATCGTTTTATCATGAACAACACCCAGTGAAGATAAGAGACCTTTGATCCACTTGAACTCGGAGATCGCTCGATATTCAGCCTCTGCTGATGAACGTGAAATAACCGTCTGCTTCTTAGTCTTCCAAGAGATTGATGAGCCACCAAGGGCTACCTGTAACATCCCAAAACCAGCCGGAGGTTTATTATTGTAACTTAGAGAAATAAATATAGAAGAGTTCGATATTTCTACAAAGCTGTGATCGGTTCGCAATTATATAGGGAATGGAAACCTAGATAGTTTGGGCCGTGGCCCACATAAGGGAAGGCGGCGGGAAAGAAGAAGAGGAAAACGTGGAGAAGAAGGAAGAAAATGGGCTTTCGGCCCATGGAGTAAGGAGGTGGAGAAAAATAAGGAAAGTGGATATTCTCCTTAGGGTTTTTGGTTTAGTATAAATAGAGGGCTAGGGAGCTCATTATTTACACACATCAAAATATTTCTCTCCTCTTTAGAGCCAAAGATACACGCTTAAGAGGGAGAGAAAAGGAGGAGCTCGAGAAGGAACTCGGTACCCCACCTAAGGAGAAGCGGTATAAGGTAAGGCGCGATCCGTACCTAATACTCCCTTTCTACTCTCTTCCTTGTAGCTTTCATGCAGTAGTCTTAGTAGTACGAGTTAGGGTAGTAGTCGTGTGCGGATAGCTATCCGTCCACGGCCCCGGTAGTAGTAGCGTCCGGGTATGGATCGAGGATCCATACATAGGACCGGCTGGCATCGGTAACGCCTAGTGTTGGCATCGGTATGGCCTCGGGGTGCCTCGATGACAGTACGCCAGGGTACCGAAGGTAGGTCTCGGTGACGCCTCAAGAAGGCATCGGTGACGTCTCGACAAGGGCGCTGGTACGAGGTACCAGTGACGCCTCTAGAGGGCACGATGACGCTTCGACAGGGCCCGAGTAACCTAGTAAGCTGTGGCAGAGGTGACGCCTCGAGAGGGCATCGGAGACGCCTCGACAAGGGCGCTGGTACGAGGTACCAGTGACGCCTCTAGAGGGCACAATGACGCTTCGACAGGGCCCAGGCAGCTTAAGGTCATATCTCGAGGAGGTATTGTAAGGAAGTAAGGCTGATCGATGATCAGGACGAGTGAGCCTCGGATAACTCCTCGATGGACGTATCAGTGAGAAATCGGTACGGACACTCGACGATCCGGCAGTGCCAATAGTGGCTATCAGGTAGTATCCACGGTCGGACCATGGGGACGCGTCGATAGGCCCTTAGGGAGGCCTACGATCGATCTACCACTGGCCACCGAGGATAACTGAGCAGTCCGCAAGGGCAGTCCGCGATGAGATCGCTGACTGGCATTGGTAAGCCTCGAGTAGGTCTCGGTGTATCGGTACGATATCTTGTTCGTCCGCGATGAACGAACCGGTAATCATCGGTGAAGGCATCGATGATCGGAGAGAAAGCTAGACGGCCAGTGCCAACTACTGTGCCGCGAACCGGTAAGGCCTCGATAGAGGTCGATACGGCCTCGGTTCGGAATCACGCCTGGTAAGCAAAAACATGCTTGGCTTACCAACAGTGGCAGAGCATCCGGTCAGATCATGGCGATCTGGCTATGGACTCGTAGGTGAGACAGTAGAGGAGCATGACAAGGCTAACATAGATTGCTAAGTAACTCGGCTATCACAATGGAACTTGGTGAGGGTACACGTATCCAGGCGACCAGTCGTGGGACTCCACCTTGTATCTCGAGGAAACTTGGCTCGGCCTAAGCCGGCCCAAGAGTGACTCGTTGTTTGGCGGACTGGAAACTAGGCATGGCAGGATCATGTCTAGCTCCGACTCGCACCGCATGTAGTTTAGGAAGTAGATAATGCATAGGCCGACTATACTCTGAAGAGAGAGCCAGTGGGCCAAATGTGAGGATTAGCATGGCAGGCTGAAAGGTCTGATACTAACCGATCATTGAACCGCAAAATAGAGCTATGGTTGCATTACAGCTGCAAGGACGTGAGGTTACTCGATGGTTCGCTTGTTTGTTGGACTCAGCAGACTACTAGAGAATGCTGTAGGCCGGACAGGTAGTGGCCGGCCAACTCGATAGTTGGACGGACACGCCTTAGTCAACCTGGTAGAAAGTCTAAACGGTGTAAACCAACAAGAGAAGCGCTAAGGAGGCTTAGCAAACTCGTACAGCCGCATACGACTCCAGGGTTAGAGGCAAGGCCGCGGGAACGCTGAGGCCAGTGATGGGCAAGGCCGGACCGTGAGTCTCCCATAATTAATAGATAGTTTTCTGTTTGTATTTCTGCAGGACGGTCACCGTATGGCCATAGATGTGTCATGGGTAACGTATTGGGATAGTCATGCTTACATGGGGCCGACCATACAGGGCAAAGGTATTGCTTGAAATGCTTCGGCTATTGCTTGAGAACCTAGAGGTATAAAGGACTAGGATTAACCGGAGTAGATAATTTGGTTGTGAACCTTAGGATAGTTTAGTAGTTAAAAACATGTTAAACCGGTAAGATAGTAGGTTCACAACGCCACACTTTTAATTATTGCATGGGCCGCATCGTGTGTATGCATTTCCCCGGTTGTTTGTGTTTGGCCTGAAAGATGGCACGAAGACCTATCGTTCTGCTGCTCACTAGAAGGGCCGTGTGTGCCAGGTTATGCAAGTTCGCCGACGGGCCGACTAAGGTTATGGGCTGCCAGGGTGCCCGGCAAACCAGTTTACTGGTTAAGGTTACCAGCTTGCTGGTGTAAGGTTAAGGGCTGCCAGCGTGCCCGGCTTGAGGTTTTGGATCACCGCCAAAGGGTTGGCCGTGAGACACAGTACCTGGCAAGTAGTGCTAAGGGTACTGTGTGGGGTTATAAGGGTTAGAATAGCTAGGTAGTGTTAGGTGGTGAGACGGAGTAGACCGTCTTACTGAGTATTCAATACTCACCCCCTTACCAGTGCGCAGGATAGGACATCCGGTCAGGTGGATCATAGGACGGCAAGGCAGGAGGGAGCAGCGGGCAATGGAGGAAGACTTTCCCAAGGCGTAGTGAATCTAGTACCCTATGTTGTAAATTATCGTACAATGTAATAGAGAAATTTTAGAGCAATGAAAATATCATTTTTGTCTAACACTTGGGTCTGGATTCATATTCCGAGATGTGGGTGTTACAAATTTGGTATTAGAGCTCGGCTGTCACTCCAGTTCTGACCTGGAGGACAACTTCACGAAAGATCTCTTGGGACTACTTGGGAAAGGGCCTCCAGTCCGCAGCCGCCTTGACATCGTATGGATCACCCTGGTAAGTTAGGATAGTAACCATTGAGAGTTCTGTTTCAGATGTCACTAAAAGAAAACAAGGTCAGGAAGGACCGAGCAGAAGGAGACCAAATCCAGAAGCAAGGAAGAAAATGTTCGAACCCCGCCTGCGATTGGGGATTGGAAAGCCAAGCGCGATTGCCGGCTCGGTGAGCGTCGGAGGAATTAAGGTCAACGCTTTGTTCGACTCCGGGGCGACGCACAACTTTGTGGATATTGGAGTGCCTGGACGATGGACGTTCCAGGGGGACACTCGAGAGGAGTCTCGGCTGATAGATACGGCAGGACGGGAGGTCTTGACCGTCGGCCGAGCACATCAAGAAGTACCAATAGTCATCCAAGGAACCCAGATGAAGGGGAATTTGCTGGAAGTAGAGCTAAAAGGGTACGAGGTCATCTTAGGGATGGACTGGCTCACCACTCATCGGGCTCACCTTGACTGTAGGCGTGGAAAGGTGCGGTTCGAGGGAACCAAACCATTGGTGACATTCCAGGGTTTCACTTCGGCCGATGGGGCAGTGGTTATTTCCGCCTTGAGAGCCCGCAAGATGCTACACCAAGGGTGCACCGCTTACCTGGCAACCATATCAATACCAGAAGATGGGGACAAGACTAGTGTCGAGGGGATTCCAATAGTGGAGGACTTTGAAGACGTGTTCCAGGGCCTCACCGGTCCGCCTTTACCTCGCGAGGAGCAATTCAGGATCGAGCTTGAACCAGGTACCCGCCCAATCTCGAAGTCGCCTTACAGGATGGCACCCGCCGAAATGGCGGAATTAAAGAAACAATTAACGGACCTATTGGAGAAGAAATTCGTACAACCAAGCCAGTCATCCTGGGGAGCACCAGTACTGTTTGTTAGGAAGAAGGACGGAAGTCTCCGATTGTGTATCGACTACCGAGGACTAAACCGGGTAACTGTCAAGGATAAGTACCCCTTGCCAAGGATCGATGAACTATTGGACCAGCTGCAAGGAGCCACCTGTTTCTCAAAGATCGACCTTGCATCCGGATATCACCAAATACCGATAGCCCCTGGGGATATGCACAAAACTGCATTTCAGACCAGGTACGGACATTACGAGTTTACAGTGATGCCCTTCGGGCTGACCAACGCGCCCGCAACATTTATGCGGATGATGAACACCGTATTCCAGCCTCACCTTGATGAGTTCGTCATCGTATTCATCGACGACATCCTTATCTACTCGAAGACCCTTGAAGAGCATCGAGGGCACCTGACTGTAGTACTCAGCCGCCTCCGGGAACAACAACTACTAGCCAAACTAAGCAAGTGTAGCTTCTGGCAAGCAAGAGTGGGGTTCCTGGGCCATGTGATCTCAAAGGACGGTGTGTCAGTAGACCTGGAGAAGGTGGCAGCCATCACCAAGTGGCCTCAACCGGAGAACGCCACCAAGGTCCGAAGTTTCTTGGGATTGGCAGGTT
Source organism: Arabis alpina (assembly GCA_900128785.1). Taxonomy (NCBI): domain Eukaryota; kingdom Viridiplantae; phylum Streptophyta; class Magnoliopsida; order Brassicales; family Brassicaceae; genus Arabis; species Arabis alpina. The sequence goes on from LT669795.1 coordinate 14,759,024, forward strand.
ACTACAGACGCTTCGTCAAGGGGTTCGCCAACATCTCCCGACCACTCACCAAACTGACTGGGAAAGATGTGAAGTTCGAGTGGAACCAGGCATGTACGGAAAGCTTCGACAAGCTGAAGTCTTGCCTAGTTAGCACCCCTATCCTAGCCCTACCACGTCCTACCATTCCTTACGACCTGCACACGGACGCATCAGGAACGGGATTGGGCTGTGTTTTAATGCAGGAGGGAAGAGTTATTGCGTATGCGTCCTGGCAGCTCCGGAAGCACGAGGACAAATACCCAACTCACGATCTAGAGATGGCCGCGGTAGTTTTTGCCCTGAAGCTATGGCGCTCGTATCTCTATGGAGAAAAGATACAAATATACACGGATCATCGCAGCCTGCAATATTTGTTCACCCAACCAGAGTTAAATCTTCGGCAAAGACGATGGATGGAGCTAATGGCCGACTACGATATGGGGATAGACTACCACCCAGGAAAGGTGAATCTGGTGGTCGATGCCCTGAGCCGTAGGAGGATTACGGTGTCTCTCAAAAAAGAAGTTGAGGAACTCGCTACCGTACTCAACACGCTCCGACTGACGGTGATCAAGACAGAAGGGAATACACTGGGGGCAAGAGCCGTGGACCAGGCAGACATACTCACCCGCATCCGGGAGGCACAGGGAGAGGATGCCGTGCTAGTCAAATCGGCGCAGGACGAGGTCAGCGGATACAAAGTTACCCATAACAATACGATACTATTCCGCGGAAGGATTTGTGTGCCGGACGACCCCGAACTCCGCACCACTGTCCTACGGGAAGCCCACAGCTCCCCACTAACCATCCATCCCGGTACCACCAAGATGTATAGGGACCTCCGCCAGTATTACCACCAAGATGTATAGGGACCTCCGCCAGTATTACCACTGGGCGGGAATGAAACAAGATATTGCCAAATGGGTGGCAGGATGCCCGGTGTGCCAACTGGTCAAGGCGGAACGGCAAGTACCAAGTGGGTTACTCCAACGACTCCCACTCCCCGAGTGGAAATGGGAGATGATCGTGATGGATTTCGTTACGGGGCTCCAACCGACAAAGCAGGGGACATATTCGATATGGGTCGTGGTGGATCGACTGACCAAATCGGCACATTTCCTGGCAGTACGCAAGAACGACACACCAGACATCCTGGCCGCCTTGTATGTCAAGGAAATAGTAAGGCTACATGGAGTTCCGGTCAGTATCGTCTCAGATCGGGACTCTAAGTTAACCTCCAACTTCTGGCTGGCCTTACAGAAGGAATTAGGGACGAAACTCCACTTCAGCACCGCTTACCATCCTCAGACAGATGGCCAGTCGGAACGAACCATACAAACATTGGAGGATCTACTCAGGGCATGCGCATTAGAATGGGAAGGAGAGTGGGACGAACACCTCAAGTTAGCAGAGTTCGCCTACAACAACAGCTACCATTCCAGCATGGGAATGTCCCCATATGAGGCTTTATACGGGCGACCCTGTAGGACTCCATTATGCTGGGCAGAGACAGGAGAGCAACAGGAATTGGGACCTCAGATAGTGCAAGAGACTACGGACCAGATCAAACTCATCCAGGAACGACTGCAGGCCGCGCATGACCGCCAGAAGAAATACGCCGACAAAAGTCGGAGAGAGGTAGAATTTAAAGTTGGGGAGTATGTCTACCTAAAGGCCCTAAATTTTAAAGGGGTAAGAAGGGCGGAAAAGCGTGGCAAGCTCTCGACAAGGTACATGGGCCCTTATCGAATAAAGAAGAAACATGGGGAGGTGGCTTACATGTTGGAACTACCGGCAAAGTTGAAGGCTTTCCACAATGTGTTCCACGTTTCCCGCCTACGAAGAGTGGTGCCCTCTTCCGACCTAGTGTTCTCAAGCTTGCCCGAAGACCTCCGCCCGGACCTCACGATCATTAGGAAGCCGGTCGAAGTCTTTCCGTAGGAAACCCGGAGGGGAAGGAACAACAAGTCCCGGCAAGTCAAGGTACGATGGGAGAAGGACGGAATGGAAGAAATCACATGGGAAGACGAGTGGCAGACCAAGCACGACCACCCCGAGTTGTTTCCTCCTACCGAAGCAGAGTAGTAGGATCCGAGGACGGCTCCAATCCAAGGGGGGAGGAGTTTGTAACATCCCAAAACCAGCCGGAGGTTTATTATTGTAACTTAGAGAAATAAATATAGAAGAGTTCGATATTTCTACAAAGCTGTGATCGGTTCGCAATTATATAGGGAATGGAAACCTAGATAGTTTGGGCCGTGGCCCACATATGGGAAGGCGGCGGGAAAGAAGAAGAGGAAAACGTGGAGAAGAAGGAAGGAAATGGGCTTTCGGCCCATGGAGTAAGGAGGTGGAGAAAAATAAGGAAAGTGGATATTCTCCTTAGGGTTTTTGGTTTAGTATAAATAGAGGGCTAGGGAGCTCATTATTTACACACACCAAAATATTTCTCTCCTCTCTAGAGCCAAAGATACACGCTTAAGAGGGAGAGAAAAGGAGGAGCTCGAGAAGGAACTCGGCACCCCACCTAAGGAGAAGCAGTATAAGGTAAGGCGCGATCCGTACCTAATATTCCCTTTCTATTCTCTTCCTTGTAGCTTTCATGCAGTAGTCTTAGTAGTACGGGTTAGGGTAGTAGTAGTAGAAGTAGCGTCTGGGTATGGATCGAGGATCCATACATAGGACCGGCTGGCATCGGTAACGCCTAGTGCTGGCATCGGTATGGCCTCGGGGTGCCTCGATGACAGTACGCCAGGGTACCGAAGGTAGGTCTCGGTGACGCCTCAAGAAGGCATCGGTGACGCCTCGACAAGGGCGCTGGTACGAGGTACCAGTGACGCCTCTAGAGGGCACGATGACGCTTCGACAGGGCCCGCGTAACCTAGTAAGCTGTGGCAGCGGTGACGCCTCGAGAGGGCATCGGTGACGCCTCGACAAGGGCGCTAGTACGAGGTACCAATGACGCCTTTAGAGGGCACGATGGCGCTTCGACAGGGCCCGGGAAGCTTAAGGTCGTACCTCGAGGAGGTATTGTAAGGAAGTAAGGCTGATCGATGATCAGGACGAGTAAGCCTCGGATCACTCCTCGATGGACGTATTGGTGAGAAATCGGTACGGACACTCGACGATCTGGCAGTGCCAATAGTGTCTATCAGGTAGTATCCACGGTCGGACAATGGGGACACATTGATAGGCCCTCGGGGAGGCCTACGATCGATCTACCACTGGCCACCGAGGATAACTGAGCAGTCCGCAAGGGCAGTCCGCGATGAGATTGCTGACTGGCATCGGTAAGCCTCGAGTAGGTCTTGGTGTATCGGTACGATATCTTGTTCGTCCGCGATGAACGAACCGGTAATCATCGGTGAAGGCATCGATGATCGGAGAGAAAGCTAGACGGCCAGTGCCAACCACTGTGCCGCGAACCGGTAAGGTTTCGATAGAGATCGATACAGCCTTGGCTTACCAATAGTGGCAGAGCATCCGGTCAGATCATGGCGATCTGGCTATGGTCTCGTAGGTGAGACAGTAGAGGAGTATGACAAGGCTAACATAGTTTGTTAAGTAACTCGGCTATCACAATGGAACTTTGTGAGGGTACACGTATCCAGGCGACCAGTCGTGGGACTCCACCTTGTATCTCGAGGAAACTTGGCTCGGCCTAAGCCGGCCCAAGAGTGACTCGTTGTTTGGAGGACTGGAAACTAGGCATGGCAAGATCATGTCTAGCTCCGACTCGCACCGCATGTAGTTTAGGAAGTAGATAATGCATAGGCCGGCTATACTCTGAAGAGAGAGCCAGTGGGCCAAATGTGAGGATTAGCATGGCAGGCTGAAAGGTCTGATACTAACCGATCATTGAACCGCAAAATAGAGCTATGGTTGCATTACAGCTGCAAGGACGTGAGGTTACTCGATGGTTCGCTTGTTTGTTGGACTCAGCAGACTACTAGAGAATGCTGTAGGCCGGACAGGTAGTGGCCGGCCAACTCGATAGTTGGACGGACACGCCTTAGTCAACCTGGTAGAAAGTCTAAACGGTGTAAACCAACAAGAGAAGCGCTAAGGAGGCTTAGCAAACTCGTATAGCCGCATACGACTCCAGGGTTAGAGGCAAGGCCGCGGTTACGCTGAGGCCAGTGATGGGCAAGGCCGGACCGTGAGTCTCCCATAATTAATAGATAGTTTTCTGTTTGTATTTCTGCAGGACGGTCACCGTATGGCCATAGATGTGTCATGGGTAACGTATTGGGATAGTCATGCTTACATGGGGCCGACCATACGGGGCAAAGGTATTGCTTGAAATGCTTCGGCTATTGCTTGAGAACCTAGAGGTATAAAGGACTAGGATTAACCGGAGTAGATAATTTGGTTGTGAACCTTAGGATAGTTTAGTAGTTAAAAACATGTTAAACCGGTAAGATAGTAGGTTCACAACGCCACACTTTTAATTATTGCATGGGCCGCATCGTGTGTATGCATTCCTCCGGTTGTTTGTGTTTGGCCTGAAAGATGGCACGAAGACCTATCGTTCTGCTGCTCACTAGAAGGGCCGTGTGTGCCAGGTTATGCAAGTTCGCCGACGGGCCGACTAAGGTTATGGGCTGCCAGGGTGCCCGGCAAACCAGTTTACTGGTTAAGGTTACCAGCTTGCTGGTGTAAGGTTAAGGGCTGCCAGCGTGCCCGGCTTGAGGTTTTGGATCACCGCCAAAGGGTTGGCCGTGAGACACAGTACCTGGCAAGTAGTGCTAAGGGTACTGTGTGGGGTTATAAGGGTTAGAATAGCTAGGTAGTGTTAGGTGGTGAGACGGAGTAGACCGTCTTACTGAGTATTCAATACTCACCCCCTTACCAGTGCGCAGGATAGGACATCCGGTCAGGTGGATCATAGGACGGCAAGGCAGGAGGGAGCAGCGGGCAATGGAGGAAGACTTTCCCAAGGCGTAGTGAATCTAGTACCCTATGTTGTAAATTATCGTACAATGTAATAGAGAAATTTTAGAGCAATGAAAATATCATTTTTGTCTAACACTTGGGTCTGGATTCATATTCCGAGATGTGGGTGTTACAAATTTGGTATTAGAGCTCGGCTGTCACTCCAGTTCTGACCTGGAGGACAACTTCACGAAAGATCTCTTGGGACTACTTGGGAAAGGGCCTCCAGTCCGCAGCCGCCTTGACATCGTATGGATCACCCTGGTAAGTTAGGATAGTAACCATTGAGAGTTCTGTTTCAGATGTCACTAAAAGAAAACAAGGTCAGGAAGGACCGAGCAGAAGGAGACCAAATCCAGAAGCAAGGAAGAAAATGTTCGAACCCCGCCTGCGATTGGGGATTGGAAAGCCAAGCGCGATTGCCGGCTCGGTGAGCGTCGGAGGAATTAAGGTCAACGCTTTGTTCGACTCCGGGGCGACGCACAACTTTGTGGATATTGGAGTGCCTGGACGATGGACGTTCCAGGGGGACACTCGAGAGGAGTCTCGGCTGATAGATACGGCAGGACGGGAGGTCTTGACCGTCGGCCGAGCACATCAAGAAGTACCAATAGTCATCCAAGGAACCCAGATGAAGGGGAATTTGCTGGAAGTAGAGCTAAAAGGGTACGAGGTCATCTTAGGGATGGACTGGCTCACCACCCATCGGGCTCACCTTGACTGTAGGCGTGGAAAGGTGCGGTTCGAGGGAACCAAACCATTGGTGACATTCCAGGGTTTCACTTCGGCCGATGGGGCAGTGGTTATTTCCGCCTTGAGAGCCCGCAAGATGCTACACCAAGGGTGCACCGCTTACCTGGCAACCATATCAATACCAGAAGATGGGGACAAGACTAGTGTCGAGGGGATTCCAATAGTGGAGGACTTTGAAGACGTGTTCCAGGGCCTCACCGGTCCGCCTTTACCTCGCGAGGAGCAATTCAGGATCGAGCTTGAACCAGGTACCCGCCCAATCTCGAAGTCGCCTTACAGGATGGCACCCGCCGAAATGGCGGAATTAAAGAAACAATTAACGGACCTATTGGAGAAGAAATTCGTACAACCAAGCCAGTCATCCTGGGGAGAACCAGTACTGTTTGTTAGGAAGAAGGACGGAAGTCTCCGATTGTGTATCGACTACCGAGGACTAAACCGGGTAACTGTCAAGGATAAGTACCCCTTGCCAAGGATCGATGAACTATTGGACCAGCTGCAAGGAGCCACCTGTTTCTCAAAGATCGACCTTGCATCCGGATATCACCAAATACCGATAGCCCCTGGGGATATGCACAAAACTGCATTTCAGACCAGGTACAGACATTACGAGTTTACAGTGATGCCCTTCGGGCTGACCAACGCGCCCGCAACATTTATGCGGATGATGAACACCGTATTCCAGCCTCACCTTGATGAGTTCGTCATCGTATTCATCGACGACATCCTTATCTACTCGAAGACCCTTGAAGAGCATCGAGGGCACCTGACTGTAGTACTCAGCCGCCTCCGGGAACAACAACTACTAGCCAAACTAAGCAAGTGTAGCTTCTGGCAAGCAAGAGTGGGGTTCCTGGGCCACGTGATCTCAAAGGACGGTGTGTCAGTAGACCTGGAGAAGGTGGCAGCCATCACCAAGTGGCCTCAACCGGAGAACGCCACCAAGGTCCGAAGTTTCTTGGGATTGGCAGGTTACTACAGACGCTTCGTCAAGGGGTTCGCCAACATCTCCCGACCACTCACCAAACTGACTGGGAAAGATGTGAAGTTCGAGTGGAACCAGGCATGTACGGAAAGCTTCGACAAGCTGAAGTCTTGCCTAGTTAGCACCCCTATCCTAGCCCTACCACGTCCTACCATTCCTTACGACCTGCACACGGACGCATCAGGAACGGGATTGGGCTGTGTTTTAATGCAGGAGGGAAGAGTTATTGCGTATGCGTCCTGGCAGCTCCGGAAGCACGAGGACAAATACCCAACTCACGATCTAGAGATGGCCGCGGTAGTTTTTGCCCTGAAGCTATGGCGCTCGTATCTCTATGGAGAAAAGATACAAATATACACGGATCATCGCAGCCTGCAATATTTGTTCACCCAACCAGAGTTAAATCTTCGGCAAAGACGATGGATGGAGCTAATGGCCGACTACGATATGGGGATAGACTACCACCCAGGAAAGGTGAATCTGGTGGTCGATGCCCTGAGCCGTAGGAGGACTACGGTGTCTCTCAAAAAAGAAGTTGAGGAACTCGCTACCGTACTCAACACGCTCCGACTGACGGTGATCAAGACAGAAGGGAATACACTGGGGGCAAGAGCCGTGGACCAGGCAGACATACTCACCCGCATCCGGGAGGCACAGGGAGAGGATGCCGTGCTAGTCAAATCGGCGCAGGACGAGGTCAGCGGATACAAAGTTACCCATAACAATACGATACTATTCCGCGGAAGGATTTGTGTGCCGGACGACCCCGAACTCCGCACCACTGTCCTACGGGAAGCCCACAGCTCCCCACTAACCATCCATCCCGGTACCACCAAGATGTATAGGGACCTCCGCCAGTATTACCACCAAGATGTATAGGGACCTCTGCCAGTATTACCACTGGGCGGGAATGAAACAAGATATTGCCAAATGGGTGGCAGGATGCCCGGTGTGCCAACTGGTCAAGGCGGAACGGCAAGTACCAAGTGGGTTACTCCAACGACTCCCACTCCCCGAGTGGAAATGGGAGATGATCGTGATGGATTTCGTTATGGGGCTCCAACCGACAAAGCAGGGGACATATTCGATATGGGTCGTGGTGGATCGACTGACCAAATCGGCACATTTCCTGGCAGTACGCAAGAACGACACACCAGACATCCTGGCCGCCTTGTATGTCAAGGAAATAGTAAGGCTACATGGAGTTCCGGTCAGTATCGTCTCAGATCGGGACTCTAAGTTAACCTCCAACTTCTGGCTGGCCTTACAGAAGGAATTAGGGACGAAACTCCACTTCAGCACCGCTTACCATCCTCAGACAGATGGCCAGTCGGAACGAACCATACAAACATTGGAGGATCTACTCAGGGCATGCACATTAGAATGGGAAGGAGAGTGGGACGAACACCTCAAGTTAGCAGAGTTCGCCTACAACAACAGCTACCATTCCAGCATGGGAATGTCCCCATATGAGGCTTTATACGGGCGACCCTGTAGGACTCCATTATGCTGGGCAGAGACAGGAGAGCAACAGGAATTGGGACCTCAGATAGTGTAAGAGGCTACGGACCAGATCAAACTCATCCAGGAACGACTGCAGGCCGCGCATGACCGCCAGAAGAAATACGCCGACAAAAGTCGGAGAGAGGTAGAATTTAAAGTTGGGGAGTATGTCTACCTAAAGGCCCTAAATTTTAAAGGGGTAAGAAGGGCGGAAAAGCGTGGCAAGCTCTCGACAAGGTACATGGGCCCTTATCGAATAAAGAAGAAACATGGGGAGGTGGCTTACATGTTGGAACTACCGGCAAAGTTGAAGGCTTTCCACAATGTGTTCCACGTTTCCCGCCTACGAAGAGTGGTGCCCTCTCCCGACCTAGTGTTCTCAAGCTTGCCCGAAGACATCCGCCCGGACCTCACGATCATTAGGAAGCCGGTCGAAGTCTTTCCGCAGGAAACCCGGAGGGGAAGGAACAACAAGTCCCGGCAAGTCAAGGTACGATGGGAGAAGGACGGAATGGAAGAAATCACATGGGAAGACGAGTGGCAGACCAAGCACGACCACCCCGAGTTGTTTCCTCCTACCGAAGCAGAGTAGTAGGATCCGAGGACGGCTCCAATCCAAGGAGGGGAGGAGTTTGTAACATCCCAAAACCAGCCGGAGGTTTATTATTGTAACTTAGAGAAATAAATATAGAAGAGTTCGATATTTCTACAAAGCTGTGATCGGTTCGCAATTATATAGGGAATGGAAACCTAGATAGTTTGGGCCGTGGCCCACATATGGGAAGGCGGCGGGAAAGAAGAAGAGGAAAACGTGGAGAAGAAGGAAGGAAATGGGCTTTCGGCCCATGGAGTAAGGAGGTGGAGAAAAATAAGGAAAGTGGATATTCTCCTTAGGGTTTTTGGTTTAGTATAAATAGAGGGCTAGGGAGCTCATTATTTACACACACCAAAATATTTCTCTGCTCTCTAGAGCCAAAGATACACGCTTAAGAGGGAGAGAAAAGGAGGAGCTCGAGAAGGAACTCGGCACCCCACCTAAGGAGAAGCAGTATAAGGTAAGGCGCGATCCGTACCTAATACTCCCTTTCTATTCTCTTCCTTGTAGCTTTCATGCAGTAGTCTTAGTAATACGGGTTAGGGTAGTAGTAGTAGAAGTAGCGTCCGGGTATGGATCGAGGATCCATACATAGGACCGGCTGGCATCGGTAACGCCTAGTGCTGGCATCGGTAACGCCTAGTGCTGGCATCGGTATGGCCTCGGGGTGCCTCGATGACAGTACGCCAGGGTACCGAAGGTAGGTCTCGGTGACGCCTCAAGAAGGCATCGGTGACGCCTCGACAAGGGCGCTGGTACGAGGTACCAGTGACGCCTCTAGAGGGCACGATGACGCTTCGACAGGGCCCGCGTAACCTAGTAAGCTGTGGCTGCGGTGACGCCTCGAGAGGGCATTGGTGACGCCTCGACAAGGGCGCTAGTACGAGGTACCAATGACGCCTTTAGAGGGCACGATGACGCTTCGACAGGGCCCGGGAAGCTTAAGGTCGTACCTCGAGGAAGTATTGTAAGGAAGTAAGGCTGATCGATGATCAGGACGAGTGACCCTCGGATCACTCCTCGATGGACGTATTGGTGAGAAATCGGTACGGACACTCGACGATCTGGCAGTGCCAATAGTGTCTATCAGGTAGTATCCACGGTCGGACAATGGGGACACATTGATAGGCCCTCGGGGAGGCCTACGATCGATCTACCACTGGCCACCGAGGATAACTGAGCAGTCCGCAAGGGCAGTCCGCGATGAGATTGCTGACTGGCATCGGTAAGCCTCGAGTAGGTCTTGGTGTATCGGTACGATATCTTGTTCGTCCGCGATGAACGAACCGGTAATCATCGGTGAAGGCATCGATGATCGGAGAGAAAGCTAGACGGCCAGTGCCAACCACTGTGCCGCGAACCGGTAAGGTTTCGATAGAGATCGATACAGCCTTGGCTTACCAATAGTGGCAGAGCATCCGGTCAGATCATGGCGATCTGGTTATGGTCTCGTAGGTGAGACAATAGAGGAGTATGACAAGGCTAACATAGATTGTTAAGTAACTCGGCTATCACAATGGAACTTTGTGAGGGTACACGTATCCAGGCGACCAGTCGTGGGACTCCACCTTGTATCTCGAGGAAACTTGGCTCGGCCTAAGCCGGCCCAAGAGTGACTCGTTGTTTGGAGGACTGGAAACTAGGCATGGCAGGATCATGTCTAGCTCCGACTCGCACCGCATGTAGATTAGGAAGTAGATAATGCATAGGCCGGCTATACTCTGAAGAGAGAGCCAGTGGGCCAAATGTGAGGATTAGCATGGCAGGCTGAAAGGTCTGATACTAACCGATCATTGAACCGCAAAATAGAGCTATGGTTGCATTACAGCCGCAAGGCCATGAGGTTACTCGATGGTTCGCTTGTTTGTTGGACTCAGCAGACTACTAGAGAATGCTGTAGGCCGGACAGGTAGTGGCCGGCCAACTCGATAGTTGGACGGACACGCCTTAGTCAACCTGGTAGAAAGTCTAACCGGTGTAAACCAACAAGAGAAGCGCTAAGGAGGCTTAGCAAACTCGTACGGCCGCATTCGACTCCAGGGTTAGAGGCAAGGCCGCGGGAACGCTGAGGCCAGTGATGGGCAAGGCCGGACCGTGAGTCTCCCATAATTAATAGATAGTTTTCTGTTTGTATTTCTGCAGGACGGTCACCGTATGGCCATAGATGTGTCATGGGTAACGTATTGGGATAGCCATGCTTACATGGGGCCGACCATACGGGGCAAAGGTATTGCTTGAAATGTTTCGGCTATTGCTTGAGAACCTAGAGGTATAAAGGACTAGGATTAACCGGAGTAGATAATTTGGTTGTGAACCTTAGGATAGTTTAGTAGTTAAAAACATGTTAAACCGGTAGGATAGTAGGTTCACAACGCCAAACTTTTAACTATTGCATGGGCCGCATCATGTGTATGCGTTCCCCCGGTTGTTTGTGTTTGGCCTGAAAGATGGCACGAATACCTAGCGTTCTGCTGCTCGCTACAAGGGCCGTGTGTGCCAGGTTATGCAAGTCCGCCGACGGGCCGACTAAGGTTATGGGTTGCCAGGGTGCCCGGCAAACCAGTTTACTGGTTAAGGTTACCAGCTTGCTGGTGTAAGGTTAAGGGCTGCTAGCGTGCCCGACTTGTGGTTTTGGATCACCGCCAAAGGGTTGGCCGTGAGACACAGTACCTGGCAAGTAGTGCTAAGGGTGCTGTGTGGGGTTATAAGGGTTAGAATAGCTAGGTAGTGTTAGGTGGTGAGACGGAGTAGACCATCTTACTGAGTATTCAATACTCACCCCCTTACAAGTGCGCAGGATAGGACATCCGGTCAGGTGGACCATAGGACGGCAAGGCAGGAGGGAGCAGCGGGCAATGGAGGAAGACTTTCCCAAGGCGTAGTGAATCTAGTACCCTATGTTGTAAATTACCGTACAATGTAATAGAGAAATTACCGCATCACACCATGCTGTAAGACCCAAATCAGTATAAGAACTCAAAAATATACCTTGACCAGGACTCTGTTTCAGATAGCGCACAACTCGTAGTGCAGCTTCCCAATGATCCAAACGCGGCTCCTGCATGAACTGAGCCAATATATGCACTGCATATGTAATATCAGGTCGTGTAGCAGCAAGATATATCAAACGACCAACCAATGTCCTGTATTTCGCTGGATCAGACATCTGATCACTGGTAGAACGTGTAAGACTGTGATTCTGTTCCATGGGAAACATAATAGGTTTAGCGCCCAGAAGGCCACAATCTGTAATGATATCAAGCGTATACTTGCGTTGAGACATTACAATGCCTTTAGAAGATCGAGCCACTTCAATCCCAAGAAAATACTTCAGCTGTCCGAGGTCTTTCATATGAAAACAACTTTGTAAATACGTCTTGAACTTTGTCACAGTCCGTGTATCAGGCCCAACAACAATCAGATCATCAACATAAACCAGAACATAGACTGAAGAATCACCATGGGGTTGTTGAAACAGGGAGTTATCAGACCTTGATTGAACAAATCCATAGTTTGTGAGAGTAGCGGAAAGCTTAGCAAACCAACACCTAGGTGATTGTTTCAATCCATACTTTAAACGACACACACCATTGGTAAATGGGACAGAGAAACCCGGAGGCAACCGCATAAACACCTCTTCGTCCAAATCACCATGTAGAAAGGCATTGTGAACATCCATTTGATGTAATTCCCAATTCTTCGCAGCCGCAACCTTAAGAAAAGCTCTAACCGTTGACATTTTTGCCACAGGAGCAAATGTCTCATTATAATCAACTCCTGCAACTTGTCGATTACCTAGTGCCCCCAAACGAGCTTTGTATCTCTCAATCGTTCCATCTGCATTATACTTGATTGTATACACCCATTGAAAACCAATCGCATGTTTCCCTTCAGGAAGTTGTTCAACAGACTAAGTCTCATTCTTTCCCAATGCATCGAACTCGGCTTTCATCGTTTTACGCCAAACTTCATGTTTAACCGCTTCAGCATATGTCTTGGGTATACAATCTGCTGTAATAGCACTTAAAAGGGCACGATGAGAAACAGAGAAACGATCATAGGAAACAACCTCATGAATCGGATAGCGAGTAGAAGACTTCACAGAGGTCTGACGCTCAAAGCCTTGATTGATTGTATTGAGCACATATCCTTGAAGTATGACAGACTGCTGTTTAGTACGATGACCCTTTCCTAACACTTCCTCCTGTGGAGCTTCCTCAATCACAACCTGTTCCGCAACTGTGGGTGTTTCTGTGTCAGACACTTCTGTTTCAGACGGTTGTGTGGCAACTTATGTTTCTATCACACTTCTGTTTATTGTCACAGGTTCTTGTACTACTTCTGTCTCAGACATCTCTCTGTCTGTTGTTGTATCAGGCATACGCTGGACTGGCTCAGATGTAAGTGTGACTTTTTCAAAATCCAAATACCAATCATTAGAAACTGGAGCCTCACTTACTGTGACACTCACCTCCGATATGGGAAATGCAGATTCAATAAACCGAACATCTCTAGACACAAATGTACACCTTGTCTTAAGATCAAAGAGCTTCCACCCTTTCTTCTGGAATGGATAGCCGATAAATAGACATTCTCGTGTACGTGGTGCAAACTTATCTCCTTTACGATTTTGATTGTGAGCATAGGCTTGACAACCAAAGACCCAAAGGTTAGAGTAGCCTGGTGGACTACCATACAGAATCTCGTACGGTGTTTTCCCATTCAATAGAGCCGTCGGGGTTCTGTTAATCAGATATGCTCCTGTGAGGACACACTCTCCCCAAAATTCAACACTCAGCTTTGCTTGGAACATCAATGCACGGGCAACATTTAATATGTGTCTATGCTTTCGCTCAACTCGTCCATTCTGTTGAGGGGTTCCTACACACGATGTTTGGTGCACAATACCCTGTTCTGCAAAATACTTGCTCATACACATGAACTCAGTACCATTATCACTTCGAATTTGTCGTACCATCTGATTAAATTGCCTTTCAACCATGGCAAAAGAATTCTTAACTGCGGGTGCAACCTGTGTCTTGTTATGCAACAGAGAGACCCAAACACTACGAGAACAATCGTCAACGATTGTAAGAAAGTATGAAGCTCCACAGAGACTTGGTATTCTATATGGACCCCAAAGATCAATATGAATCATATCAAAAACCATTACTTTTATTAGAACTTGAAACAAATTCACTCCGAGATTGTTTAGCACGAAAACAAATTTCACAATTCAACAACTTCAAACGACTGTTACGATCAATAACTGATAATTGACGTATTATCTTCTCAGAAGGATGGCCCAACCTTTGATGCAACAATACTCCATCACCACTCGCTTGTACAGTCTTCAAGGCACAAACAGCTTGTTGATCTTGCAGAAAGTACAGTCCCTCGTGCAGCTCACCCTATCCAATCACAGTCTGCGACATGTGATCCTGTGCCACACAGGTAGTTGTATCAAACAGAACTGTGCAATTCAGATCACGCACTAGCTGAGACACAGATAGTAGACTACATTCCAATTCAGGTACATACAAAACCTTCACTATCTCAAATCCAGGTTTTGAAATTACTTTCCCTTCTTTAGATGAAACAACTGATTTACCATTTGACAAACCCACATGACACGGTGACATATCCCATAAATCATCAAACAAATCAAGTTTTCCAGTCATATGATTTGTTGCACCACTATCAAAAATCCAACGATAAGTAAAATTCTTACCAGTAAATTGAGGTGATGTATCACTGTTCAGAAATTAAACCAGCTTCTCCCACTGTTCTTGTTTAAGTTCGGTTTGCGCCAACAGTTCTGTGTTGACTTATTTCCCATCTGAACCCCCAACAGCCATCAGATTGGTTCTGGCATTCTGACCACGACCACGTCCCATGTTCTGTTGGAAGTTTCTACCAGAGTTCTGTTGCGGAGTCCCTGGTTGTGATGCACCACGACCCCGACCAGGTCCACGTCCATAATTCCCAGGCCACGGCATACCGTGTTTCTTCCAACATGTATCAACAGTATGACCATTTTTGGAGCAGAAAGTACACACGAGTGGATTGTACACTTCAGGCTGCTGTGTTCTGACCTCCATTGGCTGAACAGCAAAAGCTGTTGCCTCAGTACACTGTTCGATGACACGATCAGCTCTCCATAATTGCTCCTCTTGTATCACCATATTGTAGGCCTGATCTATGCTTGGTAGCGGAACAGTATTAAAATATTTGTCCGAACCGTGCTATAAATTGACCCATCCAATCCCAACAGAAACTGATGCAGTTTCTTGTTTGCACTCAGTCGCTCAGCTTTAGCCTTGTGAGGGCAGGTACAGCTAGACTTTGGTTCAATCTGAGCCAAATCTTCCCACAGCTTCTGGATCGTCGCAGAATACTATTCAACAGTCATCTGTCCTTGTACACAGCTTGCTAGCTCTTTTGTAAGCTGTTGTACACGGACCTCGTTTGAAACATAAAAACGTTTTTGGATACTATCCCAAAGGTCTTTTGCAATATCCCGATCCGCAATAGTGGAGCGAATCGATACATCAATAGTGTTGTAAATCCATGAAACTACCATGGAATTCACGATAAACCAATCTTCTTCTTCATCCGAACCTGCTGCTGGTGCAGTCACAGATCCATCAATAAAGCCGATCTTCCTCTTTGCTCGAAGGGAAGTTTGCACTCGGCGAGACCATTCATCATAATTCTTCCCTATCAACGCCACTTTGGTGATGACATTCTCGGGATCATCCTTTGCAGAGAGAGTATACACGGAGGGAGGATTCACCTTCTTCACCGTTTCATCAACCATTGTAAAAAAAAATCCGATTCTAGGATTGATTTCGCTCTGAAACCATGTAAAGTAACGTGAAAAGAATAATTTTGTGTTATTGTCTTGTGAAAGAAGGCTACAACTTATTTTTACAAGTTTAATGGAAACCCTAATCTAAAAACCATAGTTACTTATAAGGTTTTATATACAAGGCCTAATATGGCCCAATATTAATCATAACTTTGAACATCGAAGTTCAGCGGGTGAAATTCGACCCCAACAAGCATCAATAAGACCACTGAGAAAATCTACTCGGCCATCCTTCTTTAAGTGAAAAAGAGGGCCCATACTCTCCATCAGTTGACCTCCAAAATGCACCCCATACCGCACCATAAACTGAGCAGCAAGCTTTAAAATGCAAAGCTCCCTGGTTGAGATCCCTCCGGGTAATGTAAATGACGGATTGTCAGGGCTTGGAGACAGGTCAGAAGGAAAATCAAGATACTCAATAAAATAAGGCTTCATAAGATACGTATAGGAAGGAGGCCCAAGAAACTCGGGTTGTGCAATTTGATTCTCAGTAAGCTTCTCATTGTAAAACGGGTGAATAGGGTCTGAACTGCGCAAAAAGTTGAATATTCCATCTTTATTTTGATAGGCCAGTAACGTACGCTCATCCTTTAACTCAGATTGGGATTGGGAGATACAACGTGCAGTTCGCAAGACAATATCTCTGCTTTCTGGAGATGATGGCTCAATGATTGAAGTCAGCTTCGTCGAAGAGTACATGATTTCTGCATATAAACAAACAACAAAAACAAAAAAGCATAAGAAACACCTTAACCTAAACCGATGCTTAATGTTTCTTTCTCTAACCTAAATTATTGGTTTTAACTTTTAACTATCAAATATCCAAACAAGCTATCTATTAATCTCATGGTTAGAAGGCAGAGATACTGAAAGAAAGAATAAGAGGAATCAGAGAGTTAGGGTTTCGGAGATAGAAGAGACATCGTTACCTTAGCTGGCAAGGAACATGAACGAACGATTTGGGGGTGTTGGATTTTTGTGATTAAGAACAAGAAAAGGTTAATGAAAACTAAAATCTGAAAAGTTATTTATTGCTCTGATTTAATCTATAAAGGTTGTGCCCCTCTTCTAAGCATACATCCATTATTTATAATTTAAACTCTTAACAGTTTTGTAATAAGAAAATTGTCTTATTCTAGACTAAAAGGAAAAATACTAATTTATTTCAAGTTAGAATATAAGTAATATTCTATATTGGTCCTTGGTCGTAGCTTTTGATTTCTGTAGTCATGCGACAAGCACATGTTTAATTGATCTTGTCTTCTTCTTCTACTTTGTTGTTGCAGGTCTTGTCACTTCTCCACATTCTTCTCTTTCTTCCTTAAAATGATGCTTTGTTCTTAATTAGATAAGAGAAGCTTACTCCAACATTGAGAATCTAAAGTCTTGAAAACTTGAGAATCAGCTTACTACTCCCTGTGTTTGGAAATAGTGATGTTTTAGAAGGTTTTTGTTTGTTACTAAATTAATTGTTGAGTGATGATGTTTACAGATGATGATGTTTACACTTTTCTATGCAAAATTAATTGTGTTTTTGTTGTTTTTGACTACTAAAATTCTGCAGATTGATGTTTTATTGGTTTAGGTGTTTTGGGTAAATAAAAAGTGATGTTTAATTTCATAAAACAATAAAAATTTATTGATTTCTTAAATAGAGTGAAAAAACCTTAAACATCATCTCTTTTTTTGTCATCTAAAAGATAATTTTAAAGCTCAAAAGTTTTCAATACAAGAAGAGACCCGAAATTCAAAGCCCAAACTCCTACTTAAAAACCCAAAAAACCTATATGCTAAGAGAAACCACTAACGCCAAAAACACTTGGCCAAAAAATGATTCCAATCAATTGATTCAAAACTTATCAAAGAGGGCAAAGACTCTCACTCACAAAGAGTCCATTCAACCACAAAGGATGACCAATTGCCACATACGAGTTGACCCGACCATCGTGAGTAACACTTTGTGCAATAAGATTAGCCCATCTATTAGCTTCATTAAGTTCCTTTACTAACTTCCAATCTCCTAACTTTAAACCAGCTAACACAATTTCTGAAACTTGAAATCCTAAATATGGCCAAGCTTTTGGTCGGTTCAAAGCCTCCACTAAATCACTCGCTTCAATCGCCACTATCATCTTTCCAATCTTGTGACACTTTAAGCAATGCAGAGTCCATAAAAGGATTTCAAACTTTGCATCAGCCAAGGAAAGAATATTCGCCCACCCTCTTCTACTATGAAGGATCACCTTACCATTGTGGTCTCTTAACACCCATGCTCCACCTGCTGTCTTGTTTCTCTTAGACCAAGAGATCCCTACATTACATTTGATCCAAGGTTCAGGAGGCAGCAACCACTTCTTCATTATCCTCTGTTCTCTAACTTGGATTACAGCAGCCACAAAGGACTCTTCTATAATTTGAGCTTCATACCATTGGGCCGTTTCTTCATAGGCTTTGTTCACAATTTCTACTGCCGAGAACATCTTACCTTAAATGCAAAACCCATTCCTATTTTTCCATATATACCACAGAATCCAAGGAAAACATCTTCTAATATGCTTTGGGATCGAGTTTACCTTTGATGTCTTCAACAAATAAGAGAAATTAGGCCATATAGAACTTGGATTGAACCCTTCTTCAGGAGATGGAAAGGCAGCAAGAGCCCAAACTTGGCGAGCTAAGGTGCAAGCAAATAGCACATGGTTAATAGATTCACCTTCTCCTCCACAAATTTGACATCTCGAATCCAAATTAAATCCTCTTTTTGCTAAAAAATCAACAACAGAAAGAGCTTCACTCATAGACATCCACATGAAGTTTCTAATCTTAGGGGAGGTGAGAACTTTCCAAACTTGTTCTTTAAGGTTGTTTGTAGAAGGCAGAGATTGTGCCTTTCTGATAATGTCCCCTCTGTTCTCCAAGCAAGCTTTGTAGTAACCAGATTTAACCGAGTAATCTCCACTTTTGTTGAGTTCCCATATCCAAAAATCATCACCATTTACAACCGGCTTCATCATCAAAATACTGTCAATGTCTTGTTGAAAGAACAAATCCTGTAATTTATTGGTATCCCAACTCCTTAGTTCGGCATTGATAAGATCACTAACTGATATATCATGGTTTTTACCCGTTTTCGACCATGATATAAGTCATTTTATCGAGTCTTTTCATTGCTTTTCGAGTCTTTTTAGTGTCTTAACAGGTTATTGCACGTGGGAAACTAAATGGATGATTACGGTGCGTTTTGGAGCGTAAACGAGATTGGAGTCGGATTTGCAAGTGGAGAAGCTGAAATGAAGCAACCTGTCGATCGACACGCATGGTGGTTGTCGATCGACGACAACGTTATACACCTGTCGTTCGACACACCATGCGGTTGTCGATCGATAGGTACTTCGCAGAAGCCGACATAATACGTTTTAAAGAAGGAAAAATCATTCGTTTCGGGCCAGAAGTTACCAACAAACCGTCATAAAAGCCCACCACGAGTTGTACCTTTATAAATAGTTTATTTTTAGGTCTTTATATCGTAACTTCAGATTTTATTGAATAGAATTAGAGATAGCTTTTGAGAGATTTTAGGGAGACAAGTTTACTTCATACTTTGAGATTCTTCGAACCCTATTGTAATTCTTCTTATTCTCTTTCTTTATGCATTATTATTCAGCTATGACTTGCTTTGCTTCCATGTCTGAGTAGTTTACTTGTTAGGTTTATGGTGATTCGAATGGATTGATGATGAATTGTTAGGTTAAACTAACTTGTTAGGATTATCTATTTGGTTCTTCACCTAGATTGCTTTAACTCTGGTTTAGGATTCGCGACCCTGAATTTGGATATCTTACGTTGATAGATTAACACGAAAGTGTAATTGATTATCCAGAACTAGATCTTAGGTGAGCAAAATTACTTATTCGCAAAGAAATTTGGTTTAGGAATTTTGTGAACAAATTGGACTTGAATTTAAAGCTTGTTTAAATTGATTGAATTCGCAAAAAAAATTGGGTTTCTAGGGTTTAAGCATAGTTAGTTTTCGCAACGACAGTTGGTTAGTTATACCTTAGTGTTCCAAGTTCTAGAACGGTTCTTAATTAAATCCTAACTTTGTTAAAACTACAATTCTGATTCATCCTGAGAATTACCCAAAAGCCTAGCTCTTTGTTTAATTGAATTTTAAATCAACAATCTTGCGTGATACCAATTGCTTTTGTCTTTTATTTTACATTATTTTACTTAGCTCAATTCGAAGTCAATATTCCTATCGTTTGATTTGACTCCCAGTGATTCGACCCCTACTACAATTGATCTCTTAATTTGAGAAGTAACTGTGGAAGCCGGAATTCGCACAATTAGATTTGTAAGGGTTTCGAGAGGAAGCAGAGATTTCTGAGCTAAGCTACGAAGTAGAAATTGATGAGCAAAGAAAAATAGGGTTTGTAATTGCTTTGTAATGCTTTTGTGAATAAAGTTGCGGATCCTTTTCTCAAAGGATGTACATCGATATATATACTCGACTAGGTCGGTTTAGGGTTACAACAAGATAAAGGAAATCTTCCTAATTCTTCGGGACTCATCTCGATCCTCTTTCCTTATTGAGTTTATCTTATCGAAGAAAAAGGAAGTTTCCTTATTTCGCCGATGATCTCTCCTTCTGAAGGCGGCTTCCCTTGTGGGCTTCTCCTGATGGGCTAGACTTGTTCTGAACTCGTCGGCCCGATAGGCTTGCCACTCTTAGCGACTAACCTGCTCTTCAGAAAAGACTCTCCTCGGCGAAATGTAGTTGATCCCGTTTAACCAGAAATATGCAAGGCCTTTTGTTTAGCAGATTTCGCCTAGGCGGTTTGGCTCGCAAATTTCGCCTAGGCGGTTTGGCTGCCAGATTTTGCCTAAGAGGCTTGGCTTGCTTGGCCAAACTGAGCTGAACAGCTCGGCCAAACTTGGCTAGGCAGTTCGGCCAAACTGGACTAGGAGCTCGGCCAAACTGAGCTGAACAGCTCGGCCAAACTTGGCTAGGCAGTTCGGCCAAACTGAGCTGGACAGCTTCGGGCTTCGGCCAAAACTGGTCTGGCCAGCTTCGGCCAAAACTGGTCTGGCCAGCTTCGGCCAAAACCAAAACTGAGCTGGACAGCTCGGCCAATTTCCTGGACTTGCCTAAACTCTTCCTGGCTAGGCCAAATTTGGTCTAGCTCTCAAATTTGGCAGCGATACCGTATTTGGCTGCTTGGCTAATTCGTCTGCTCGACGAATCAAACCATATCACGGCGCTTTCATCGTTACCGACTGTTGTTCTCGGGGGAGGGACTTCTGACCCCAACAGTTAGCCCCCAGCCCGCTAGTATGATAATAGTAGCGGGGCGGTAATTTGTCCAAGTAAAGAGAACAACAGTTAGAAATTTCTAACAGAGTAAATACTTTGAAGAGATTAATGCGATGTTTTGAACCGTTTTTCGCCGAACCAAGTTTTAGACCGGTTTTCGCCGAAGAGTTTCAAACCGGGAATTTCGCCGATCAAAGATTTCGCCGAGCCCAAGATTTCGCCGAACCGGTCCAAGCTGGAATTGGCCGAGGCCGAGACGGGTAGCTCTTTCGCCAAACCGGTCTAAGCTGGGATTGGCCAAGGCGGAGACGACGCATGTTTTGCCGAGACCGGGTAGCTCTTTGCCGAACCGGTCCAACAAGGATTGGCCGAGACGGCTCAAACAACCTCCGAGTGAATTTGCCGATCGTTCACGCGAGGATTTTCGACCGAGGAACACGGGTCCGGACCTTTCGGCTAGACTAATCGTCTACAAGTTTTCGCCGAGAGTGTTTTTGAACAAATCCAGTTCCGTTTAAGGATACTTGCTTTGTTGACTAAGTCTTTAGTAAAGATTTATATGTCGTTTACACTTGAAACGCCTTTGGCTGCTCGTACCAACGTTGTTGTTGGGTTTGTGATTGTAGGGTAGCAAAATTGCAAGTGTGCTTTCGCTCTTTTCCTACCAACGCTTGTTGTCGGGTTTCCATTTTTACCAACGTTGTTGTTGGGTTTTGTAGAATGGCGGTGCTTTCCAAACACGTCTGTTCAGAAGCGATCACACCTTTTGACTTGACCAACGTGTTGTTAGGTTTTCTGAATGATTATTCGGTGTATAAACCTAAGTAATCATTGGCAGCTACTTTTTACCAACGGTGATGTTGGGTTTTTGAATAAACGTCCAGGGTCAACAGCCCTGGATCTGAACATTAGAATCAGCCGGGGTCAAAAGCCCAGAAACTGATCGTTATAACTTATATAGCGCGCTTAGGATCCGATGATGGATGTTAACGTGTTCAGGTTCACACCTTGTTGTTGTGGCCAGCAGCAACGACAGTGGATTGAACTTGCTTGAAAATAGCTTTGAATAATCTGTAGAGGATGTAGCTGATGAAGTCTAAGAGACTTGTGTTAAGTGAATCCTGAGAAGGATGTGGACGAAGTACTCGAGACTTGTCTAATAAATCTAGAAAATGATGTTTGATGTCTTCCAGCATGGTGGAGGTAAAGAATGGGAGTATACGAGTATACGTACCCACTCCCCCTCCCCCCTTTTTATGGAGGAGGGCAACTGAACTCGCCCGAAGACAAGCTGCCTACGTACCCTTTTGCAGGGATCAAGTCGCCTCGTAGTTCATTAAAGCACTTACTCCTCCCCCCTTTTGAGACGGAGGGGGGCAACTGAACTCGTCCGGAGACAAGCTGCCTACGTACCCTTTGCAGGGATCAAGTCGCCTCGTAGTTCATTCCAGAGGCCTCAAGAGGTACTAATGGCAGTACCCTTTGAGTGCCTTGCAAACCACTAGGGAGTGATGTGGTGGGTTGGTCGGTGACGCAGGTTCACGGTGGTGACAGGCTGCAGACCTTGCTACTTGCAAATGCGTTGGCTCTGCGTTTACAATAGCTTCTGCGAGCTGTAACTGCTATAGAAGGTCGGTTAAATCTTTGACGTGTTCGGAGCTGGTCCTTGTTCTCTTTCGTGATTCTTGAGGTGAAGATTCCTCTTTCTTTTTCTCGGTGTTCCTCAGCTTGTGCTCTGCCATGAAACACATACGAGACTCCTTCTGGTTGCCCCATACCATTTTTATGCCGATAGGTGTTGGGAATTTGAGGCATAAGTGGTATGTTGAAGGCACAACTCTCATTAGGTTGAGCCAAGGAGTCCCCATGATCATGTTGTAGATTGCTGGATGATCAGAGACGGTGAAGTCGACCATCTTTTTAACATTGCCAGCTTGGACGGGAAGGCGAATTGTTCCCATCGTCATGGTTGTCTCGCCAGAGAAGCCTGTTATATATTTAGGCCTCCCTTTGATTGTGGATAGATCGATCTTCATTCGCTCAAGTGTTTTCTTGAAGATGACATCCACCGAGCTTCCTGTATCAACATGAACGCGAGCAACGTTGAAGTCATAAACAGTCAAGTTGATTACGAGGGGATCATTGTGTGGTTGATCGAGACCCTCGGTGTCTTTTTCATCGAAGGTGATGGGGTCACTGGAAAGTCTTGGCTTTGCAGGTGCTGATATGTTTGTGCAGACGTCAGCGCGGCGTTGGTAAGCTTCGATCGCAGTCTCGTTGTCAGCACAGTACTGCGAACCTCCCATTATCATGTTGATAATTTCGTGCTGGTCTTCGTTTTTCATGCCATCATCGCGTCATTGGCGTCTGGGAATATCCTCTTGTTGTTCGGTGTCAACAGGAGCTTCCTCCTCTGGCTTAAAGTCTGACAGGCTGACGTTGCCTTTCAAAGTGCCTTCAGTCAGTTTAGCTATGAGCTGCTGCCCCAACTCCCGACACTTTGCAGTTGAGTGTCCATTCGCCTTATGGAAGTCGCAGTATAGCTCCTCGTCGTACTCCTTCGGTTCTTCGTAACCCGATGATTCCACTCGGTAGTTATGGACCCCTCCGGATCCTTCTTCGTATTGGACGTAGGCGGGATTCACAGCGTGAGCTGGCTCTCTGGCCTGTTTCGCCTTCCCACCATTCCTAGCACGGACTTCTTCTTCGGTTCAAGCGAAGTCAGCAGCACGGTGTAGAGCGTCTTGGATCGTTGTTGGCGTGTTGAGACTTATCTCTTGCCAGAACGGAGACGGACACCGAAGCGCGCCTCGTAAGGCCTCTAGGGCTGATTTGTTGCTGATACCTTCAACCTTTGACAACGTGTTCTTGAACTTTGTCATGAAAGACCGAAGACTCTCGGTCTCGCCTTGCTTGTTATTTCATAGTTCGGAGTCGTAGATCTTCCGTTCCATGAAGATGTTGTAATGTTGCACGAACAACTCGGAAAGCTGGAGGAAAGTGTGAACCGAATTCTTCTCCAGCTTGTAGAACCATTGAAGGGCAGGCCCCTTGAGGCTTTCCACGAACAGCTTGCAGTAGACGATGTCCTTTTCGGCTTCCTTGAAGTTTGCTCTCCCCAAGGCCACTTCGAATTCCATCAGATGATCCGAAGGGTCTGTAGTTCCTTCGTAAACTGGTAACTTGATTCTTTCGGGGTCGGAGATTTTTGTCCTCGCGATTCGTTCGTCGAAAGGCGTGTTCCTTGCCTTTTCCAGCTCCTGAGCGATGGCGGGAGCCTTCCCTATTCCGTGGTGCATCTGCGATTGGGTACGCTTTAGGTCAGAGGTTACCCGATCCATCTGAGCCTTTAGTGCAGCAAGCTCTGCAGCGTAAAATCGTTTGAACGTTCTTCGCTCTTGCTTCTTCTTGTACCGCTCTTCGCTAGAGTAGTTGGTGTACTCCGAGGTGTCTTTCACAACCTCTGTCTTGGAAGAGCCTGACGCGCTTTGGGTGTTAGAGGCGCGTGGTTCTTGTCGGATTGCTTCTGCACCTTCCGCTCGTGTACGCTTTGTGGGAGCTGGTTCTTCTCCGTTGGAGATATCCACGACGCGTTCGGGAGACTTGTCAGTTTCCCGACGTGGTGGTGGTGGTGGTAGATCCTCTGGGTTTCCCCGATTGGTACGAGGCGCTGAGAAGTCGAGGAGTTGAGGGTCGACGCGCGCCCTAAGTCTTGCTATGTCGGGTCTTCCGCGCTTTCTTCTCGAAAGAGCTTTCAGTTCTTTCGAATTTGCCTCGATGATCTTGGCTTGCTTCTTCTGTTCGGTGAGGAAGGTATCTAGCATCTTCTGCACCTCGGTTATGTCACCTTGAGCAGGAGCTTTGGCCGCAGTAGCCTCGACCGAAAGTTCTTTCTCCTGGTTGTTTATGCGAGACGTGTTTTCTTCGCCGCTCACCATCTTTGATTATAGCTTTTTAGTGTAAGAAATTCTCTAGTTCCCCTTAGTCGGCGCCAAATTGTGGAAGCCGGAATTCGCACAATTAGATTTGTAAGGGTTTCGAGAGGAAGCAGAGATTTCTGAGTTAAGCTACGAAGCAGAAAATGATGAGCAAAGAAAAATAGGGTTTGTAATTGCTTTGTATTGCTTTTGTGAATAAAGTTGCGGATCCTTTTCTCAAAGGATGTACATCGATATATATACTCGACTAGGTCGGTTTAGGGTTACAACAAGATAAAGGAAATCTTCCTAATTCTTCGGGACTCATCTCGATCCTCTTTCCTTATTGAGTTTATCTTATCGAAGAAAAAGGAAGTTTCCTTATTTCGCCGATGATCTCTCCTTCTGAAGGCGGCTTCCCTTGTGGGCTTCTCCTGATGGGCTAGACTTGTTATGAACTCGTCGGCCCGATAGGCTTGCCACTCTTAGCGACTAACCTGCTCTTCAGAAAAGACTTTCCTCGGCGAAATGTAGTTGATCCCGTTTAACCAGAAATATGCAAGGCCTTTTGTTTAGCAGATTTCGCCTAGGCGGTTTGGCTCGCAAATTTCGCCTAGGCGGTTTGGCTGCCAGATTTCGCCTAAGAGGCTTGGCTTGCTCGGCCAAACTGAGCTGAACAGCTCGGCCAAACTTGGCTAGGCAGTTCGGCCAAACTGGACTAGGAGCTCGGCCAAACTGAGCTGAACAGCTCGGCCAAACTTGGCTAGGCAGTTCGGCCAAACTGAGCTGGACAGCTTCGGGCTTCGGCCAAAACTGGTCTGGCCAGCTTCGGCCAAAACTGGTCTGGCCAGGTTCGGTCAAAACTGAGCTGGACAGCTCGGCCAATTTCCCGGGCTTGCCTAAACTTTTCCTGGCTAGGCCAAATTTGGTCTAGCTCTCAAATTTGGCAGCGATAGCGTATTTGGCTGCTTGGCTAATTCGTCTGCTCGACGAATCAAACCATATCACGGCGCTTTCGTCGTTACCGATTGTTGTTCTCGGGGGAGGGACTTCCGATCCCAACAGTAACTCAGGGTAAATTTGAGCATATCACTAACCCTAAGATTGAGATTAATGGTTCCATTCTTAATCAAAGGAGCTTTCATAGGTTGACCTTGGATCCACAAATCAGTCCAAACCATAAGAGATTCACCATTTCCTATCTGCTTCTTGATCCCTCTTGTCAACATATTCCTCCCATGAATAATGCTCTTCCAACCAAATGAAGGTCTAACACCTTCTGCCACCTCCAAAAACTCTTCATTATGGAAATATCTACTCTTCAAGAATCTCGCCAATAAGTTATATGGGAATTGAATCAGTCTCCAAGCCTGCTTGCCAAGAAGCGCTTGATTAAAACATTCCAAATCTTTGAAACCAATACCCCTAGATCCTTAGGTAGACATAGTTTATCCCAGCTTACCCAATGCATTTTCCTCTTGTCTTCGCTAGAGTTACACCAGAATTCACTCATTGCACTTGTGAGTTTCTTAATTGTAGTTTTAGGCATCTTGAAACAGGACATAGCATATATAGGCATTGAGAGACCAATAGCCTTAATAAGAATTTCCTTACCACCTTGAGATAACATCCGAGCAAACCAACTTGACATTCTTTCTTTTAGTTTCTCATGAATGTATGCAAGCATATCAATCTTGGAACCACTAAAGCATTCCGGAAGTCCTAGATAAACCCCAGCTCCTCCTTCATTGATGACTTATTCAAATTGATTATTTGACCTATAGCTTCACCATAAAGCCTTAGTATCTGAAACAGAATTCTAACCTCATCAATATTCGCCTTGCAGATAAAGAGACTATCATCAGCGAACAGAAGATGATTAATAGCTGGCCCTTGATTTGAAAATGTAAAACGACAACTAATTTGATACAAAATAAAAAGCGTAGAATGACAACTAATATGAAACGGAGGGAGTAATATATTTTCCATCAGAATATTTTACATGATTGCCAATTTGCCACAGAATATCGTGTTACATGATTGTCTATAATGTTAAATCAAATGTTTGTGTTTCAACAAAGAGAATTCTTTGTTGCGTCGTTCACTGTTGTAGACTTCACACTGGAATGATACCACCAACTGACATAAATCTGATTCGTTTATGAAAATTTCATAGTTACATTAATTATATTAGAAGATTTAGAACAAGACATGAGAGAGATGATTGCACCACCGACTCTCGAGCACGTTGATGGAATACAATACAAACAAAAGTTTGCTATAGTGAATTATTTATTCAACATGTTTTTATAAGATTAAGCACTAACTAGTTAAGTCAATCAATGCATAAGCATTTTTTTGGCACCTTCAACATTTTTCAGCAGCTTCAACAAGAAGTCTTGGAACCACCTTCTGGACATCTTCCCACATCCACAATGTCTCCTTATAGCATACTACATGGCGTAGAGAAGTCATTGAAACCGCAAGGCTTGGTATGCTCGATAAACGACATTCTCTCATGTCAATTTTCTCAAGCGTCTTGGGGTTTCCAATCTCTTTCGGAAGAGCATTCAGGCTTACACACTGAGAGGTATCAAGATATTTTAGACTCGGCAGCACACAGATTTCTTCTACAGCCTCAAAAGCTCAAGGGCCGTGAGCTAACTCAGATTCTTAGACACTTCAACGAAGCGGGAACAATTGGTTATGTTGATTGAGTTGAGAGAGGTGATCCTACATATGGTCGAAGGTAATTCCAAGAGATCATCACAGTGATCTATCGTGAGATCAGACAAGCTTGGGAAGATTTGGAGCATGTCCAATGTTGTCTGATCAAAACTATGATTGATCTTGCACATGATCAAAGACATTTTGTGGAGATTTTTCAAGGGAACAGTACTGTTAGAGAGTTCAGGGACATGAACCCTCCTAAGCCAGAGACTACTGAGTTTCACCAAATTGGTAAAAGTGGACAAGTTGTGTAGATGCGCAGGAGACATACCGTTGTTGATAATCACTAGCGCCCTAAGTCTTCCCATCTTAGCAATAAAAGGTGGCAGTACATACTTTTCCGAAGAAAAGTTTAATATCAAAACCTCTACCTTAGGGAGTTCCATGTCAAACCTTGGATTTTTCACGAGAGTATAAGAAGATTCTTGTCTGATAAATCAATAAGGACGGCAAAAGAAGTTTCATAGCTCAACCCACATGTTGATGATAACATCAAGTGGGATCTTCTTGTCTTCAGGGCTAGGATATTGGTGAAGTTATGACGTATTGGACTCTTAAAGAGTTTGGTAAAACATATGGAAAACGTTGAACCAAACTTATGATTTATTCTTTATATATTTTCAGGAAATTTCTTGTGGTGAACCTTTTGTTGTGACCCAAAAAAAATGTTTCTTAAAAATAAGGCCACTTGACGTTGCTACTATAGAATGTATTTTGTTGCTCTTGACGTTGTGAGTAGTGAACCAACATTTGATTGATTATTGTTTCTCGTGCAGCAAAACTTCTGATGTCCTTTGATTCACAAAAACTGTTAACTTCTCACCCATCTTTGTTTTCATACCTTTTTTGTCACAAGTTTATATACTTGTGTTTTTATGCATTTCTTTCTCTTGGTTGTTATGTCAAATATTGATTTGACTAAAAGTGTTTTAAGCAATGCACTTTGTTTTTTTTATCGCTGCTCTTCTGTGCATGCTTCTTACTTTCATTGCTATCTCTATTCGGTATTTATATTTTTAAATGCAGCAACTACATTTTTGGGTTTAACCACACTAATGGTTATATCTTCCAATAGTTAACTATTTCTTCACAAACAACTTTTTTGGCTTTGAATAAATTTGACATTCAATTAAAAAAAAGAGATATAATGTCTCTTTATGGTTACTAGAATAGTACCCGCATTTTACGCGGATTAAAATATTTATTAAGTAAATCTTAATTAAATAATCAATCGTAGTTGTTGGTAAATTTATTATAAGGAATTTAAAATCAGGATAACATATTTAAATTAACAGCATTTTTTATAAAATATGTTTCACCCGTGAAATAACTGAAACCAACATAAAGTATTTTTTAAAGATACGGTATATGATTCAAATATACAAAAACAGAAGATTGCTTATATAACTAAAAACTTGTCACCTATTTCCGATCTTATAAATTAATTATTATTTTAGTATTTATTTAGTTGTTAATTCATGTTTCTAAATTGTTTGGTAGTATGCATTATAATAGCCAAATTAATAGTGTGTGTTAAAATAGTATTTATGTAGTGAGATTTTATATGTTATAATTTTAATAATATTAGTTACGTTAATTAGATGAGTAATCTTATTTAATTTTTGTTTGAATATAGAGATTAATGTATTTGAAGTGTTTGAATATGAATATAGTAGTAGTAATAGTTATAATTTGTTTGGGTGTAGAGATTAAGTTATTTTTGGAGTGTTAGTAGGAGTTAGTAGTTTAATTAATTAAATAAAAATTGCTAGTAAAAGGGAGAGCTTGACACATAAGCTCAAACTGTTTCTCCTTTAATATATAGAAGATGTCGTTCTAATTATATCTCTTTTTGTTTATTCATTACTTATATTTTCTCTAAGTTAATGTTTTCAATATTTTTTCCTCTTAAATTTCTGTTTTTTATCACTTACTAGATTAAGGTCCGCGTTCATATGCGGATAATCATATTAAAAATTATTCGTGCATACATATCATGTATTTTTTTTATCATAATTATACTTGTTGAAATATTAAAATATTTTGAAATACAATTTATACATGGTTCTTAAATTATTATATTTCAAATTTTTATATTAATTTCATGTTTTAATTAATATCATGTTTTAATCAATATCATGTGGATAATTATAGAGATGTTATATGTTCATATTAACACGCAATTGATTCGTTTTTTTTATAACTATTCTACTTGTCTTTTTTAGGGGTAAAAAATTTATGCAACTATAAAAGGAAACGCCTTTGATATTTTTAAAACACGATCGTAAAAGACATGTGGATCAATTTATGTGGTTTTGGACTACACAGCTATGATAATCGTTACTTACCTTTTCTCAATCATCAAAAGATTATTTTCTTAGCATCAACAAAAATTCCTAGAGTTTCAAACTGAGATTCCTACAATTATTTTATCACTAGATTAGGACCCGCATAATATGCGGGTATTAAATATCAAAAATAATTATTTATAGTTATGAATTTTATAATTATATTCTAAATTAAAACCCATATAAGTAGTTTCTAAATTGAAACCCGTATAATCGTATTTTAAGTTGAAACCCGTATAATTATCAATTTATTTATCATTAAATTGCATTTTGTTAAATGCAAGATAGAAAAAATAAATTAGTTCAAATCACCTCTCTTTTATATAATAAGATTCTTTTATTTTCACCATAAATTTTTTATATTTATTTTTATATTTTCTTTAGGTTAATGTTCTTACTAACTATTCTTTTTATACTTTCAGTTTTTTTGCTACTTATATATCTTCTCGATTTATTTCTTAATTTTTATATATGTAGTTTGGACTATAAATTTATTTTATTTCCTAATTATTTTAGACTGTCGTAAAAAAAATTTAATTAGTTTGAACTATTAGAATTTTTCCTTTTCACTATTTAATTAGTCAATTAACAATTTGTTTTGTTAGTTTTCTATTTTATTTTTATTCTAATTAATTTGAACTATTACAATTTTTCCTATTATAATTTTTTTCTATATAAGTTAAACTATTACAATTTTTCTTTTTTACTACTTACTTAATTATTTAACAGCTTTTTGTTAGTTTTCCGTTTTTAATTTTGTTTACACATGTCATCATCTCGATCGATAATAGACACATGTCACCATCTAATGAGTTACAATTTTGGCAAACTCTTCTTTATATAATAAGATTTCTAATTCAGTTAAACTATTACAATTTTTCCTTTTCACTATTTACTTAATTATTTAACAGTTTTTTTGTTAGTTTTCCGTTTTAAATTTTGTTTACACATGTCATCATCTCGATTGATATTAGACACATGTCACCATCTAATGAGTTACAATTTTGACAAAATCTACTTTATATAATAAGATTTGTCTTTTTTAGATATAATTGAAATTATTTTTTCTACCTTTTTTTAAGCTTATATTCTTTCTATTTTCTTTTTTGCATTTTTATGATTAGTTTAAATTATCTTTAAAAATTGAATATGTAGTAAATTTTTATTCTTATAAATTTTTCTTTTTTCTAATTATTTTTGGG
This sequence comes from Arabis alpina, assembly GCA_900128785.1. NCBI lineage: Eukaryota > Viridiplantae > Streptophyta > Magnoliopsida > Brassicales > Brassicaceae > Arabis > Arabis alpina. The sequence continues at coordinate 14,790,198 of LT669795.1, forward strand.
CTATTAGAACGTTTCCTTTTTATTATTTGTCGAATTACTAAACAATTATTTTGTTAGTTTTCCATTTTAAATTTTAATTTTTAATTCATTTTAAGTTTTCACACATGTCATGATCTAAATTAGCATTGACATGTGTCGCAATCCCGTGAGTTACAATTTAGACAAACTCTCCTTTATATAATAAGATTTTCTATGGATTTCTTTCTTAATTTTTATATAATTAGTTTTGACCATTAATTTTATTTTATTTTCTAATTAGTTTAGAATATTATAAACTTTTTTCTTAGTAGTTTGAACTCTTAGAAGTTGTTTTTTTCACTGTTTACTTACATGTTTTTTTTTTGTCAGTTTACCATTTTTTAACTTCTTCGAAAAAGAAAATTTCTACAATTTGAATAGTTACTTAACAATTGTTTTGTGTGCTTTTCTATTTTTAATTTTTTTTTTTCAATTAATAACAAAATTTTATACATGTCATCATCTCGATCAATAGTAAACACGTGTCGCGATCCGGTAAGTTATAATTTTGCTTACATGTCGTGATCTCGTCGAGCGAAGTCTCATTTATACTATATAAAAGTTGAAGCTATAAGCTCCTGAGGGCGTCCACATAGGCGATAAATCAACCTATGGTAACGTGCCATGTCAATATTTAGTGGTTTTAATTTTTAATCTATTGTTAATAGGAAACTAAGAGATAATTTCCTTTTTCCTTTTTATTATTAATAGAAAACTATGAATTAATTTCCTTATTTCATAAACTATGTAGAATTAAGTTCAATTTCTTTTTTTTGGTAATTCGAAACTAATCCATGATTTTCTTATTTAAGCCTAACGAAATCATATATTGTTAACTACAAACTCAGCCGTAAGAAAAAGAAAAGCTATAAACTAATTATAAACCCTAAGCTGTAGATAACGTTGGCTACAATTTCTTGGTTCTTCTTTTTGTACTTTAGACGAGAAACCGGATTTCCGGTGGTTTGTGGGTATGGTTTGGTGTCCCGAAGTTCCGATTTTGGTTTCTTTGGATTTGTTCTTATATACATTCGGCAACTATATTGCATGAGCTTCTCTAATTTCGAGCATGGAAGATTTTGCGGATGGTTTTTTGTGGTTGGGATGTGAAGATTTTGTGGCACTAATAAACGAAGATAGGCGTTGCTTTTAAACAGCTATGATTCCTGCTCTTTTTTTGCCATAGATACTGACAACTCTATTTTCTTTGTGAATCTCCTCTTCATTGATATCCATGATCAATAATTCATGGGAAATTGAACTTTTGCATGAAGCAGAGAAACTTACAGTCTTGGAAACGTAGGTTTAAGGCAGTGTTTATAATTTGAGATAGTTTCATAGTGTTTATAAAAACTGAAAATTATTATAGACGCTACGGGTTTCTTACGGCAATGGAAAGGAGTATTATTTATGTTGAAAGCGTTTTTCGAGGATTTTCCTTTGGTTTTTTTATGAGAAGAGGTTCATTGGTGAATTTGTTGTATTGGTTTTTGTAATATGAGGTGTGTATAGTAACCAGCGATTCTTCACTGATAACAATTATGGATGTTTTGTTTCATGGAGACTTTGTTCTATGTATTTAGGAGGAAAACTCGAAATAAGATGAGGAGCGATTTGATGTTGAGTTAAAAAATTGCAGTGATAGTTCTGATGTATTGATAATTTGATTTAATTATGAGATTTGGTTCTTGAGCGTCAGTAATTAGTTCTAGATTGTTATTGGTTGAGTTATTGATAAAGATTATCATCGTGGAGATTATTGTTGGTATAAGTGATCGTGATTGGCAAAGACTTGCTCCTTATGTTGTTCTTGAGTTTTGTCTTCGTTTTTTCTTTTATGGATAAGAATTTCACTATGCGCCTAGGTTGTTGTCTTCCCAACTTGTGATTGTTTCTTCGTTTATGGATTAGAATTCCAAACTTTGTCAAGAGAATGATTCCAAGTGGGAAATATGGAGATCAATCCACATTGTCTTCGTCTGCGGTTTATACTACATATCGTACTTAGGGAACGTCTTTCAATCTTTGTAATATTCTTTGCTTTGTACGTCTCTTTCTTCTGTTGATCTCTTTCTTGCTTGATGGTTCTTTGTGTAAACCTAAAATTTGATGTTAATTTGGGTTATTTCAATAAAAGATATAGGTTCAAAAGAAGTTTTGGTCCACGTATTGTGCCCTCTTAGAAACGAGAATTGTATGGGAATATTTGGTTTTCATTTTCTTGGGTTTTGTTTATTGATCATAATTGAGGAATTCTAGGTTTATATTTTGGGAACTTTCATTGAATTTGTGCAGGTGTATGAATTTTCATCGACTTTATTCTTGCAACGGTTATATGGATTAGTGCACGAGTTTTGGGTCTCTAAGTTTTTGCAAAGAATCTACGAAAGTTTCTTCTTTTGACATGACTTTCATCATCATTGTGTAGAGGATCTAGGAATCAATAATGAAGGAGCAATGAGTGTTTTATTAGGTACGAAGGCTATATTAATGTTTTATTATTCTTCTTAAGTATTAAGGTTTTTTCATTCTTTAATGATTATTGTTGAAACTAAAACTTATATCCATGAATTTTCAGTTTAAGTTTTATATGAGTCGAATCAAAATATTTATGGAAAAGCCAAACAAAGGAGGTGGGAAGTAAAGTAGTAGCAGCATAATGAAAAAGCCTTTAAACGTTAGGATGTGAAAGAAGACAGAGGAGATGCTTGAATTTTCTAAAGAAAATGGTTTGACTTGATGATCAAAATTGTAAAATGGATCAAGTAAATACTATTTTTAAGAGGTTCGAGAAAAAGATATGCTTTATAAGTTCGTGGTTGACTTTGAAGGAAGTTAACTTGAAACTTTATTTATGAAACTCGAAGCTTTTTATACTGGAAACTATGTTACACTTATTTTCAATGAAAATAAAGATCAAGTTTATAATGTTCTTTGCTTAGTATGTGACAATTACGGTTGTTGTGGTGATTTGTAGTTCAGAACTCAACAACCTGAAGTGCAAAGATTTTGGGTATAACACCTTAAGAGATTGAAAACCTTTCATATATATGTATATATATTCTTGAGTTATTTACGTTCAAACATAATAATTTTTTTTTTTTTTTTGTTTACATTTTCACTTACTTATTATATTTTTGGGATACTTAATTAATATGCAGTTGGAATTATAATTAGTATATATTTTTAGTGAAGTAATAATGGTGAATTGTAAATTTCAAGACATATTAATTGGTTTTCTTGAATAAGTCTTGGCTTAAAGTTATTGAAAATTGTTGTAGTGCAAAATATAAGTTTATAATTAAACATTATTGTGTTTTCTTAAAATGTGTGAAAAATCTAGAACTTACTCCCTCTGTTTCATATTAGTTATCATTCTACGCTTTTTATTTTGTATCAAATTAGTTGTCGTTTTACATTTTCAATGTAAATTTATGATTGATTTTCCGATTTTATTCATACTCTTTTAGTTTATTAACTACACATATCAAATGAAAAACACATTAATTAGGGGATAAAACAGATTTTTTAAATGTTTTCTTAATTGTCGTGAAATCACCTAGAACGACAACTAATATGCAACGGAGGGAGTAACAAATATAAACGGATGGAGTATTTGTGTTTGTTACTTAAAAAATGGTTAATTTTAATGATGTGATGTTTTGTATCAATATGACTATAACTTAAAAAACAAAAGTAAAAAAGGGTGATTGGCGTTTGACTGTAGATATTTTTAATAGATTTTACAGTCTTTACAATTTAATTTCAGCCAATAAGATGATTTTCAGTCTTTACAATATTAGAATCACTACACGTTTTAATTAGTGATTATCTAATATTCCAAAATTAGGCAGGATAATCGATGGTGCGAAGGTTGCAAAGTGTCAAATGAGTGGTAAACCCGTCCATATAGTGTTTATTATTATTCGCAGACAAACAAACTCAACTTCTAGAATTATAAAACGATGTTTGATATTTTTATTGGATGCCAATGTTGAAAAAATGCAAAACAACAAACGGACCAATAAGATAGGAAAGAAAAATATGATACATTAATATGCAATTTCAAAACATTTAAATACATTTATCGCTATAAGTTTAGTCTTGATTTAAGATCATATGATCCATCAATCTTTTTCGTTTGGTTAATTGTATATGTCAAGTATAAGGAGTGTATTTATCCGAATTAGTGCATTAAGGACATAATATATATTAAAAATTCATTATTATCCGATTTCATTTAAAAAAATTGGTTAAGAAAATAAGATACTCTTAAATCTTTAAAAAGTGGTATTTTTGGAAATTGCCCTTACTTTTTATATGTCAAATGATAATTTATCACTACAATTAATAAAAAGTCATAGATATAATCATATTCAATTTTTATTGTTAGTCTTTTAGTTTAAATGTGTTATATGCGTTTGCAGAGAAGATGTTTTACTTTCTTTTATGAATTTATTCTTCCAATAGATTGGAAATCATTTAGTCCAGTTATCAAAGCTGATTATTTCTACATCATGTTTAATGTTTGTTTTTCATATAATATATTTTCTTCCATACAATTGTCGCAGAATTTATTAGAAATTACTTTATAGTAAATAGAGTCGTGGTTATGTGTTGCGGAAATAGCTTAAAATTTAAACCAAACTAAAAAATCCAAAACATTATATAGTATATATATTACTAAATATTGGATGTATCAAAAGCAATAAAACTTTTTCTACTTTTTTCAAATATATATTAAACCTATTGATAATACAAACCCACGCGTAGCGTGGTACAAAACCTAGTTTATATAATAAGATTCATAAAATCTATTTTTTTTTTAAGTTATAATCTTAGCTAGTCTGGGCCTGTTCGTTTGCCTGCCGCATACGGCTGCGGCTTGCGGCTGCGTCATGCGGCCAGACGCAACATCTAATCGCTGTTCGTTTGTCTGCAGCTTCGACTGCGGCTGAAATTTTAGCCGTGACGCTAATTTTTAAGCACAAACGCTGAATTTAGCTGCGGCCAAAAATTCCTGACGCAAGACGCAGCGTCTGGCCACATGACGCAGCTGCAGGTACCTGCGGCTGGCAAACGAACAATATTTTTCTGCATGACACAGCCGCAAGCCGCTGCGGCTGCCAAACGAACAGACTTTCTATTATAATATGATTCGGGTGAAGTATCAATTTTTTTGTTGTTGAAAATTTCTCATTCATATTTGTAAGCATACCTTTTTAATGTGCTTAGCTACTAGGCTAGTACATTTATAATTGAGAATATTATGCAATCTACCACTTTATACAAAATCTCTTATGCAATCTACCACAATCCTAAAAACCTTATAAAATCTACCACAACCTCATTTGAAAAGACTTTTTTATTCTTAATACATATTCCTTCTTTCTTTCTTCCTCTCTCTCTTTTTCTCTTTCTCTTTCTCTCTCTCTTTTTCTCTTTCTCTTTCTCTCTCTCTTCAAAGAAGATGAAGACGGTGATGAACGAAAAATATAATCGACGATGGTCGGAAACGGAGACGATGGTGGATAGAGAAGACGGTGGTGATGGACAGAAATAGAGAACAGACGATGGACAAAAACATAAACATGGTGAACACAAATCTTTTAATAGTTGATGGCAGTGATGGACCAGATCGAAGCGACGGTGGACAAGATAAAGACAATGGTGACAGAGACGAGATTCGTGGACCAAATATGACGGAGACGATAGTGGTGGACCAAATATGACGATGGTTGATGACGAAGACGATAGCCGTGGACAAAAATATGACGGTGATTGGTGACGGTCGTAGATAAATACAGTGGTCGTGGACAAAAACGACGATAATTGTCTGAACAGAGACGGGGGACAAATGTGTTATGGACAAAAACGACGACATTTATCTAAACAGAGACGGGGGACAAATGTGTTGTGGACAAAAATGGAAATAAGAGTAGATGTAACTCGGGGGTAATTGAATAAATTGTCAACCACTACAGTCCAAAAATGTGGTAGATTTTAAAAGAGTTTTTCAATTGTGGTAGATTTTACAAGAGGATTTTGAAAAAGTGGTAGATTGAAAAATATTCCCTTTATAATTTCAATTTTGTCAGTGAAATTATACGTGTAAGGAGAACGTTCCATCATTCCCATAATAAAATCATTTATAATTCTTTTTCTCATGATAAATTCTTATTCACTAATCACTACTTTATGAATTTTGTTGTCGCAGGTTTGCAGCAAAACGAGTTGAACTATTCAAAATGACCCAATAGACACTCAAAGGCCCAAACCGAAAAACAAAGCCCATTAAAAAAACGAAAACTAGAAGAAGATATCATGTCTCTAATCCGAAGCTAGAGGCTCTCGTACTCACACTTTACTGCAGAGAAGAAGATAAGAAGAACCAACAATGTCTGTCTCTGCGATCTTTGGTACCGGTCTCGTCACCGTCGCTGCATCTCCGGCTCTCCGTCAATTTCAGGTTCCGAAATTGGGTAACGGAGGATTGGGAATGGTCATTGAGTGTTCGTCGAGGCCACAGAAGAAATCAACGGCTCATCACAGGAAGACGAGGCCGAAGAAGACGCAGCCTTGGGACATTAAGAGGAAGCCCACCGTTTACGCTCCTCTTCCTCCTCTCCCTGCGGAGTGGACTCCGGTCGCTCTTTCTTCCGGCGACGGTGGTTCCGCAGCCGTTGCTGGAGAATTGGTCTCAGGCGCTGCTGCCTAGTTATGAGTGTTTATCTGCTGTTCTTGTTGTAATCTAGTTTGAGAACTTTGTTTCTGTTAATGTGTTTCAGTTTTCTGCTGTCTGAATCTTCTTATGGAGGTTTGTGTTTATCAAACTGCAAAACTTTTAAAGCTTCAAGCTTTTTCCTCTGTTTTTGGGATTTAAATGTCTCAGGTTTATGCACATAACCTAATACAAGAATCTATGAACACCCAAAGAGAATGTAGCAATTATAGTAAGGTTGAGTTTGAGTTTGAGTTTGTGGGGTCAACAATGTAACAAAGCCAACCAAACCAAAGCAGAGAAGGAGCAGTAAGTGTACATGAAAGTTTTCTTTGTAGACTTATAGTTTATTGCTTGCAGAAATGTAGCTCTCATCATTCATGGTTATCTATGTTTGCATTTGCATTTTTTTGTTCCTGGCTAGTTAGATGATAAGACTCGGTGGTTGCTACATATAAAAACGTAAGAGCATGTCATCTATTCACTCAGATGTTATGTTTTCTGATAACAATGGGAATGTTCTGAATACGGAAGAATTTTGTGGTGATCACTGGAGCTAGACTTTGTCATATTCTTGCCAGGAAACTTGCATTATGTCCGTAACATCTGTCTCATAGAGCTAGGATGCCTAGATTGTAGAAAATGTAGCTTCTAATCTAAAGAGTATAGTGCCACATTAGTGTTGCATTTTTGTGATTTGTTTATTCCTTATGTTGTTTTCAAGTGAAAGGCAAAGTACTTTGCTCTTCTTGTAGAGTTTTAGCCAAGTGATGTTAAGTGGTTTGTCCAAGAATTTAGCAAAAACAGGGTCAATTGTTTGAAATGTCTTTGTCAGTTATGGTAGATTGTTCCGATTCTTGAATCTATCATGGTCTGTGTTGCTGTCATTGCTGATTTGTTGCTTTGTGGCAACCATAAGAGCACATGGAGGAGACATCTTGTAAAATGCCTTTGTATCAGTCCAGTCCAGTCCAGCTGCCATAGGGAGATCAACGTATGCGTTCATCTGGCATGAGTCTGTTGGTATGATGGCTAAGTGAGCGTAAAAGCTGGACAGCAGATGAGGCTAAGAGGCCAAACAAGGCAAGGTAAGGTATAACTTTGTGGGTGCTCTAAGTTGAACACAGAGAGAGAAAGAGAGAAATGCAAAAATGGAGATACCATTACAAAGAGTTCAATGAATTTTGTAGTCCGAAAGTAGAGTTTAAAACAGCGATATTCCTGGTTGATGGATAAAAAATGCTTTTCGAAAGGTTGACCAGTTGTTTAGGAAGAACTTGATTACCACAAGATTCACAACAATTTGATTAATGTTGGTTATAGTCATACCTGCTGAACTGTAGTGTAAGATCTTGCTTCACTTGCTCTGCCATTTGCCATTTGGTGATTCATCACACCATTGGCTTGATCCATGACCATGAGCCAACCATTAGTTCTCGGAGTCTCGGTAATGGTTGTTCCTTCAAATGTGTTGTTGTCATCCCTTGGACTTGCAACAGAGTTTGCATCCCAGGATGGATGTTTGTTCTCATCCGGTTCAAAAGCGAAACTGAAACCGGATTTCAACACCTCAAAGTTAGCTTCCTTACTAGTATGGTCGTCTGTCACACTAAACTCAAGGAACGCCAAAATAGGAGCACATTGACTAGAATGCTTGTCTTCAAGATGTTTGATGAGGTGTAAGCAGTTGGTGTAGCCAATAAAGACATGGTCTGACTCAATGGTGTCTACTGTGTTTCCCTGTTCAGTCCAGCTTCCAACTTTCCAAATAATTTCGGTGCAAGGCTCCTCCTCTCCAGTTATTGATTTACAAGTGAATTTCACTGACAAGTAGTTGGTATGCTCTTGTTTTGTTCTGGTTTGATCTTGGCAGTTCTTGACTGAGACGACAGCACATAGGGCTATCCCAGCAAGCTTATTGTAATTCCAGTGTTGGGGTGATTCAAACTTCATCTTAGATCCAATTGCTTCATGACAAAACCATGATGGTATTTCACCTCCAGGAAAGCTTGTGCTGAACAAAATCTCTGGAACAAGATCCTGCAAAGTTATAAAGAAGAAAAAATTCCTTAGATCTCGGTTTCCGAAAAATGGAGAGGGAGAAAAACAAGGATACATACCTTATTGCAGAGTTTAAGTGCATTTGGTAGTAGGTGACATTTCTTTTGAGCATAGGATGCGATTTGCTCCTTTGCTGCTTGTTCCAATCTGTTGCAGTTCGTGAAAATGAACGTGGAATGAATATGCTCTGTCTTCATAGCATGTGCAAGCGGTTGCGCAATTGTTTTCAGTGAGCTACATCCATGTGCATCTAAGCATTGAAGGTTTGGTGGAAGCTTAGGAAGATATGTAAGGCTTTTACAGTACTTCACATCAAGCCATTTTAGTTGAGAACATTGACTGATGTTTTCTGGCAGGAGACAGATCTTTTCATTTCTGCTTAAGCATAAGCGCCGCAACGAGGATATATTCGGCATCTCTTTGATAGCTGTTTCATCTAGAAGTAAAATCTCTAGACTGGTCATGTTTTCCACAACTTTTGGAAAACTTTTGAGCTTTGAACAGCCAGAAAGTATCAATTCTTGAAGAGCTTTAAGTTCACCAAGACTGTCAGGTAGTCTTTTCAGCTTCTTGCAGCCTTTCATGTTTAATAAGAAAAGTCTTTGGAGATTCTGAATGTTGAGTGGAAGTTATTTTATCGCAGTGCCGTCCAATTATATTGCTTCTAGCTTTTCTGATATCACCTTAAATTCCTTGAATTTTGAACAGTCGCTGAGGATGAGAGTTTCTAAAGATATCAAGTTAATATCTGGAAGGTATTTGAGACTTGTGCAGCCTCTCAGGTTCAAGAAAACAAGACACTTCATGTTTTCCATATCCAGGGGTAACGTATCCAACGCTACGCAGCCTTCAAGGTTCAATTCTTGAAGATTTCGAGCCTCAGCTAACCCCGATAAGGTATTCAACTTTCTTGAGTGCTTGAAGTCGATCCATTTAAGTTTTGATGCATCCTAATATGAATGAAAAAACATAGAATGAGCTAAGCCTAAAAACAGTCCAGGTATATTCTAGCCACATCTTAACCAACTAACTATGTTGGACCAGAGAAAATAAAATCAACTGATTATTAAGGAAGAAATCCAAACAATTATTCAAGCTGATTTAGAAAAATGAGAAGAATCAACTGATTACACACCTTGTTACCATCCCAAACTCGTTCAATCTCGCTGTAATGAAGCTTAAGGTCCACAAGATTTTTTGGGTTCAAATCTAATGGAAGCTTTTTCTTTGGAAATTTTAGCCAATGGAGACATCGAACCTCCTTCAATGGGAGCTGGAGTCCGTCTGGGAAGTTTAGCGTAATATCACTATCACATTCTTGAGGACAGTAAGTGTTGTAGATTTTGAGGTAATGCATGTTGCTCATTAAGCCAAATGCTAGACTGTGGAAGCTCTTTTTCGTGTTTACATCAGCCAAGTCAAGGAAGATAGATCTGACCCTAGAAGCTCCCTATCATTCAGTAACAAACAGTGCATGAGATCATAACAACAATAAAGGTAACAAAAGACTTGCCTCACTGAGACCAACTTGAAAGTATTACACTAGATGCAAGAAGTTAATATTACCTTACTGTTATCTAACACATCAAGTATCGTGTGATGGTCCCATAACCTTCGTCGCCCTATCCCATCAGGAGCAGAGGCTTCTTGACCAAGTTCCTTACAAAACATATATAGTGTGTCGTGCATCTCTATCTTACCGGAAGATATAGTAATCAAGAACTTGTTCACTAGTTCTTCTATTTCAGTCTCAGCGTCAGTGGAATTTTCACCATTTGAATCCAATAAACTTGCTACATAATTCTTGTCCATTGATCTGAAGCAGGCAATGTCAAGAAGTGTATCTTTTTGTTGCTGAGTTAGTCCATCAAAACTCCCTTTCCAGACACTTTGAAGCATTTCACTAGAGGTCTGTGCTCTCTTCTTCTTAGAGCTCCGTGTTCGGCCATTATGCTGCTGACTCAAAGCATCTAGTTTTGAGTACCAGAGAGACTCATCTTTCCCTAGAAGCTCAGCACCTAAAATCTTGAGAGCTAGTGGATTTCCTTTGGTATAATGCACGAAATCGTTCGACAGCTTTGAGAAATCCGAAGCATTGCTTTGATCACTAAAGGCATAATGGATAAAATGTTGTAAACTGTCTTTATAACTTAACTGAGGAACCTCGTAAATATCATCGACCAAATCATGTATCAATGATTTATCGCTTGTTGCAATGACAATCTTGCTTCCTTGTTTAATCCAATCACGTTTGCCAAGAATAGCAACGATTTGATCCTTGTTACTCACATTGTCAAGAATAACAAGTGCTTTGGTTCTGAGCAGTTGATCTTTGTAACCTTCATGTGCAGCTTGAACGGTCTCAAACATTGGATTCTTGATCTTTAGTAAATCTTCCAAGAGTATTGTGGGCAAGTAACTCAAGCCATGTTCTTTTGAAGTTTCATGAACATCTAGGATTAAAACATGACTCAAGAATCCGTTCTTCGATTCCTCATATAACTTCTTAACTAGAGTGCTTTTACCAATGCCGGGCATCCCAACAACACCGATGGTACGAGTTGTTTCCTCAAACCCAAAGCTTAACTTTTCTTCTAGTTGCTTAAGACGTAACTCAATTCCACAAGAGCTCTCAGGCCTTTTCTTGTTTACTATCAGGGAAAGAACATTCGTACCTTCTTGTGTATCACGAGAAGAAGAAGCCCGTGAAATGTTGTTCAGCGCTTTATTAATCTCCTTCACAACTCTTAAAATGAGATCATCCTCATCACTGCAAACAGATGAGTAAGAAAAGATGATTATAACTTTTGCTTTAAAGATCTCAAGTGAACAAGAACAAAGGAGGTACCTATTCTCATTTAACACAAGTCCTGTTAAGAGAGGAATGGTCTTTAAAGCTTCAGTCCATTTGGTTTTGGTCTCTTCATTAATACACTCCACAAGATCTCTAAACTTATCACCAAACTCACCTCTCTGTTTTTTAACAGTGGCAGGTTCCACTTTGTAAAAGATTGGAATGACAATGAGCTTGCCTTGTTCTTTGCATTCCTTCATTTTGGCAAGCTCTTTCAAACACCAATCTGACTCTGTGTACCTCGGTGAGAAAATGGCTAACGCGATCTTTGACTCTTCGATTCTCTTGAGCAGAACATTCAATTCTTGCCCCATATCTTCATCTGTATCAATGAAAGCATTGATCCCATTTCTTTTTAAGCCGACTGACGAAGTTGTAACGAAGTTCAACTCCACGGAAGTTAATGAACACTTGTTCTTGTGATGGCTTAGCTGTGTATGATATGAGCCTTGTAGAGGAGGAGCTAGCCATGGAGTCTCTCTCTCTTCTTCTCTGGTTTTAGTTCTCTCAAGATTGAAATGTGAAGATATCCCCAAAGGTCAACTCTCTCGAGCTAAACAGAGAGAAGTCTATGTTAATTTTTTTAAAAATTACTTGTTAATTAACGATCCCAAAGTCAACAAAATGTTAGTCAATTCATTTCTTCAGCGAAACTTGCTGGTGGTTTCATGTAATCGGAGAATTGACAGAAATTGGGTTCATGAATCCACCAACTGCTCTCGATCATGGTGGATTCCGATGAGACTAGTCGCAGCGTCGACATCATCTGCGAGGAATCAGTACGATACTCATTCATCAGCCACCTCGCCGCCGCTTTACGCCGCCAAGGCATTTCTGTCTCCGTGTTTACGGATACAGATCCCGATGATCAGAACCAGGGAGCTAGGGTTTCGGTGGTGGTTTTCTCCGAGACTTACGCGCTCTCCTTTCCTTGGCTTGATAAGGTTATCGAGCGTCGGAGGAACAACAACGGCTATGTAATTGTTCCAGTGTTCTACGGCGTTTCTCCATCGGATGTGAACAGATTTTACGATTGGCTGGTATTTGGAGATGCAGGCCTCAGGTAACAGTTTGAACCTGGTTGTATATATATGCATATCTTCATATAGTTAGGATTTGATACATTGTAGCTTATAAGAACAATATCAAATTCTCAACAAGCCACACAAATTAGTATCATCTCAGCTAAACCTAAACAAAATGGATCAAGGAGAAGTTTACAAATCTTTTTTGTTTTCTCTTTTGTTTGGTAGGAACTCAAGCAATATGATTAAAAGCGACTCTGATCTCGTGGAAGAGATTGTTAGAGATGTTAATAGGGAGCTCTCTTCTACAGAACGAATTGGAATTTACTCGAGGCTACTGGAGATTGAAAACCTGCTTTGTGAGCAACCTTGGGAAGTCCGAACCTTAGGAATATGGGGCATGCCTGGTATAGGAAAGACGACACTTGCTAAAGCAGTTTTTGACCAGATGTCTAATGACTATGATGCTTCTTGCTTCATTGAGAACTTTGATGAATCACTTCATAAGGAAGGACCTCACCGTTTGCTTGAAGAAAATATTGGTAAAATTCTGACAGAAAAGTTTGGCGTTGGCATCACAATACTGAACCTCCTTAGGGACAAGCTATGCGATACAAGGATTCTTGTTGTTCTAGATGATGTGCGGGATTCTCTGGCTGCAGCTTCCTTCCTCGGAAGGCTTGATTGGTTTGGTCCTGGAAGCCTCATAATCATAACCTCCAGATATAAACAAGTGTTTTCTCTTTGTCAGGTCAATCACATATATAAGGTTCAGGGTTTAAATGAGCGTGAGGCTCTACAACTATTCTCCCAAAGTGCCTTTCAAAAAGATGTGCCAGAGGAGAATGTTAGGGAACTATCAGTAAAGGTGATTGACTATGCTAATGGAAACCCATTAGCTCTCCGTATTTATGGCCGAGAGTTGAAAGGGAAAGAGTCAGTAATGGAGGCTGCTTTCCTCGAGCTCAAGCAATGCCCTCCCCAAAACATTCATGATAGGCTAAAGAGTGTTTATAGTGCACTCGGTGATAACGAGAAGTACATCTTCTTGAACATTGCTTGTTTTTTTAAGGGAGAGAATGTCGACTATGTAGTGCAACTACTTAAGGGGTGTGGTTACTTTCCATGCGTTGGAATAGATGTTCTTGTGGAGAAGTGTCTGGTGACTATATCAGAAAACACATTGCAGATGACTGAACTGATCCAAGACATCATCCTAGGAATCATCAATGGTGAAAGAATACAGATGGAGAGGTGTGCCACACTGTGGCAACCTTCCAGCATCAGATGTCTACTAGAAGTTGATGAACTCAAAGCAGATGGAGAACCCAAAGAAACTCCTAAATGTGTTCTGGTCCGTTACATTTTTCTATATTCATACATAATCTACTATTCAGAGATGAGCCAAACTTCTTGATTAATCGGCTTCCCTTGTTCTTATAGGCTGCTGAAGACATCGAAGGTGTATCTCTGGACACATCAAACTTGACATTTGATGTCAATCCTGATGCCTTCAAGGATATGGTTAGTCTGAGGTTCCTGAAGGTATACAACTCCTACTCTAAAAATGTTTCTGGACTCAACTTTCCCAAGGGACTCAATTCTCTGCCTTGTGAGCTAAGGCTCCTCTACTGGGAGAACTATCCTTTCGAATCCTTGCCTCAAGGTTTTGACCTCCGGGAACTTGTCGAACTCAATATGCCTTACAGCCAGCTTAAGAAACTCAGGGCAAGAACTAAGGTAGGCAATGTATCCATCTTTCACCCCACCAAATACATAATCATTCTGTTACTAATTTTAACTTTTGTTCAGAACCTCGAAAAGTTGAAGAGGATCAGGCTTTGTCATTCCCAGCAGCTAGTAAAATTTAGCATACATGGATTTGCTCAAAATATCGAGCTGATTGATCTCCAAGGTTGTACAAGATTGGAGAGTTTTCCAGCGATGGCTAAATTACAGCATCTCCGAGTTTTAAATCTCTCAGGTTGCAGAAATATTAAAGCTGTCCCAGGGCTTCCACCAAATATTGAGGAATTATATCTCCAGGGAACTAGCATAGAAGAGATGCCAATATCCACTGTGACCCACTCCTCCCAAGTTAAGCCTAACTGCAAGGAGCTTATGAATCATCTAAAATACTTCCCAGGTCTTGAGCATATCGATTTGGAAAGCGTAACAAATCTGATTAAAGTTAGCTCATATAATCAAGGTATTGACAAGCTTGTCCGCTTGGATATGAAAGATTGCTTTAATTTGCAAAGTCTGCCTGACATGTTCAATCTAGAATCTCTCCAAGTTCTTGATCTATGTAGCTGTTATAGGCTTGAGAAAATTAAAGGTTTCCCAAGAAACATGAAGGAGCTATATCTTGCTGGAACAACCATACGAGAATTGCCAAAGCTTCCCGAAAGTCTAGAATTCTTGAATGCTCATAATTGTGACCATCTCAAGTCAGTTTATTTGGACTTTGAGCAGCTTCCTAAACACTACATGTTCAGTAATTGCTTTAGTTTGTCTTTGGAAACGACTGTTGAATTTCTGGAAAAAGTTTTAACTAGAGTAATTAGGTTAGCCGGACAACAAAATCAGGTTAGTCTCTCATTTTCTTGTCACATGTGCACATTCTCTCACTTACATTATATCTATTGGTCATCTGATTCAATCTGGCCTTGCTGAAACAGGAACACAAAAAAACACTTGAATTCAACATATGTTTTCCTACAGACGTGTGTCCGTTGTCCTCCTTTCATTCGCGACCAGCAGGTTCATCTGTTACTGTAGAGCTTGCTCCTTACGCACGAAAGTCTCTCTCAGGTTTTGCTATGTCAGTTGTAGTATCATTTCAGGATGATTGCCACAATGTCAAAGGTTTAGGCATTAAATGCATATGCATATGGGAGACCAAGGAAGGCCACTTTGATAGAAAAGAGAGAGTTTTTAAGTGTTGGGCTCCAACAGAAGCTCCAGGAGTTGAAACAGATCATCTATTTGTCTTCTATGATGCCGAAATGCATCCAGGTGAAAGAATGGATCCAAGTATGTCAGCTGATAAACTCATATTTGAATTCCATACAGTGAGTGGGGAAAATATGCTTTTAGGTGCTAATTGCATGGTGACAGAATGTGATGTCAAAGTAATTATGGATACAAAAGGTGATACAAGTTTTTGTGCAATTTCGAGGGCAAGTGAGGATATAAGTATTACAGAAGAGATTCCTTCTCCTTTGCCCATAAAGCCAGAGGCAAAGATTTGTTCTCCTCCATCCAGCAAGCCACATAAGCTTTCTACTGTGACTAGTAAGGTAAAATCTAAGCGTAATGTGTTTTCCAGGTGGGTGGGTTGTGTTCCGCGGGTGAGGAAAATTAAAAGAGTTGACAACAAAGGGCTAACAGATCGGGAAAATCTGATGGCAATAATTTAATCAACAGTAAAGGGCAACGTTTGTTGGATTGTGTTCATATCTTTAATTTATAAGCTGTATACTTGAATTCATTCTTGTTGGAGGCATGTAGAATGATTCAAGCCTCCTCAAAAGAAAGCAAAAATGTTTGTTGTTTAACTATTGAAATATTTTTATCTCACTATTCTGCATTTATACCATATCGTTAACACTGATAAGATTTGTACTGTTTCAAATTGGAGCACACAAATTCTACATTCTAACTTCACTGTTTCCATGGCTTCCACCGTTCGGATCAGATATGTGAGAGGTAACCTAATATTTGAAGTTTTTTTACAGTCATTTCAGCAGTGATGGAAATACGGAATTTAGTGATAATGCTTCCGTCTCATCAGTAGGGGAACCAACAACAGTCATACTTGTGTCTTTTTGGATCTAAGTTTTCAAAAAGTGAAGTCATGAGGAAGGTGCATATTTTCATGAGTCTACCTTGGTCGATGTCTGATTGATTCTCATAAATAATGGAGTCTAGGCAATGCCTGCTAGTATTGTTGTTATTATCTTGTAGGAAACATTGCACAAATTGATTGGCATGTAATCTGTCTTTGGTATGACTTTATGAGATATATGAATAGAGTTAGCACCTCAATATCACATGTTCTTAAGAAATGTTCTACAGCAGTGCAAACTGAGAAGTCTCTAGTATCTTGATGGTGGTAGAATTGCGCAGTTAGGCCACGCGGACCAGGTCAGTTATCTGGGTGGATGTGAACACTACTGCATTGTGAGGTTTTTTCCATCTCCCCTGTTACTTCCTTCTATAAACCAGGCGATGCTTCTTGCCGAGATTATCTCAATGTAGTCTCATGCAATAGCACTAGTTTATCCTATTGAAAATTCACCACAGTACCCTACTCTTAGACGTACAATACTCTTCTTCCTGTCAATGTACTTTCATTAATTCTTCTTTCAGGTAGGCTACATATGTAAGTTCTTTATTTGTCATCAATTTGGTTTATTTATGTTACTCGTTCACATGATTGTTCTATATTATCTCCTTGTTCTCTCTGAGAGAATCTTGAATTTTTGTGGTTTGGGTTTGTCCCTTTCTGATTCGTATTCTGGTCGTCTGCGCTTGTGACTTTTTTTTGCTGATTTAGCTTTATAACTTAGTGGATACTAGCTGGAGGTTGGTCTCTCTTTTGATATTAACAGATGACTCAGATTTTACAAAGATTGATCCCATTTTGCCTTTATTATATGAAAATCTACAGATATTGCTTAAGAAACTGATCCGGGTCTGTTAGGAAACCATTTTTCATGTTTCATGCATTTGTCTTCTCTCTTTTATTTCCTCTGTTCAGCGTGTTCTTTGCTCTTCTGGAGGGTATATCATATATTGTATATGTGACAGAATGAGACTTTGTTTGCATACTTTGTGACATAATGGGTTTGTGTGCATATGCTACCATCTTAATGTGTGTTTAGATATACTCAATACATACCATAAGATATGGATGCATTGTACAGAATGCATCTTGGTTATAAGTTGTCTCGCTAAGGTTTAAGCTTCTGGTACCCGTATGCCCTTTACATTTTGGTGGTGAGTCATGGCGTTGCAAAGCTTTAAGTCTTATCCATTCATTCGCTGTTCTACACTACAGAGACAAATAATTGGGTTTGGTTACTCGCAAGTGCAAAAATGTCGATCTCAGCAGGAGTGAGTGATGCTGCAATTGCTACAACGGAAAAACTACGAGGTGGGATTGGACAGACTAGAGTGAAAAGGTATTTTCCAAAACAGAGGTATTCTGAAAGATCTATTTGGATTGAGAGCAGATAACTTTAATACTAAAGAGTGGAATCAAAATCAAGCTTATGTACACTTGCAGTAATTTATATAAGATTAAAATTTTATGTATCAACCGCCATGGAAAATGAGCTTCCAGAACTCCAATAAAACTTTTGTGCTGCCAAGAAAGTAAGAAGCTGTAACGTCTAATCAAATTGCCTTTACTTGGTACTATGAGAGTAAATTTACAAGAGCCTCAAATGTGGGTAATCTTCAAGTAGTTCCCTTTCCGACAAAGTATCCCTCTCGTTCTGTGGTGTCCACAATACTTCTACTGCCTGCAACAATTTTATTTTTATATCAATAATTTTGCAAGACTTTAAACTGTTCCCATGATTGTGCAACTTATATATATACAGTCTCTTACCATTATGTTGTTTCTCGGTATCCACTGGAGTTTCTTTAACGCTTCCTTAAGATCCAGACTTCCGTTTATGGGCTGCAATATATGAATACCCTCTGCAGCCACCAAGATGGTTACCTGAACATGTACAACACTTCAAGTCAAACAATATACGACAACCTAATGTTACTCAACAAGGAATTTTTATAAATGTACCACAATATATTCATTGGTGAGCCCGGTACATGTCCGAGTCTTCGAGCTTCGTCTCAATATGCTATTCACATTAACAAGTGTCTCATCGTCGAATTTCACCCGTTCTTCAATGGAGAGTTTCTTAAATCGCTGCTCTCCGTCTTTTATACTCGGCTTCACATCCACCTGAGAGTACATGATACAGACATAATGTTTAGGTTCTGCATCCATATTCACTGAATGATTCTAGAATTACTAGCCCATGTAATGAAACAGGATTATATTGTGCACAAATGAATCATGAAGTAACTAGTAGACTTACTGATGAATAACACGAGATAAAATAGTCTGAATGCCTCATCAAAGCCAATGTTGCCTCTGTTAGACAAACACAAAAAATGAGCCACAATAAATAAATTAGGAAGCATTAACGAAACAAAAGCAAGCAGGTTAGAAAAAAAATTGCAATCCATGTTTGATGGGGTAATAAAACAGGTTAGATACATTGAGGAATGGATTACCGATTAAAACATATCTCAGACCGTCCGATGTGGATGTGTCTGCATTTTCAGCAAGGCGAGTGAGATATCGTTGTAGGGTCCTCCCCGAACCCAGTAAACCCACCTGAGAAGATACAATACAAATAAGAAAATTTAAATGAAACAGAAGCAAAATCCAATGAACTAACAAGCATAACAAAAGCTATGCAGAAATCGTGATCTTCTGATGCATCTTTAAGGTTTCCTAAGAAGCATAAAAAGCCAACAACCAAAGTCCCAGAATTTCCAGCTAAACAGAGAGATGTCACCTGTAGTTTAATGACGCTAGTTGTCTCTTGTAGTCTAATGACGCTAGTTGTCTCTTGTAGTTTAATAACGCTAGTTTTCCGAGTATCCTTTGAGATATATAGACCGACCAAAAAAAGAAGTGTGATACACACCAGAATCACATAAAATTTCACACCAAACTCGGATTTATTGTACGAAGAGCTCGGATCCGATGTTCGAGGCGCAGGATAAGAGCGCGGATATCTATACGAGGCAGGATAAGAGCTCCGATATCTATACGGCGCAGAATAAGAGCTCGGATACGACCGCGGATATGTAGACGTGGAATGATAAGAGCTCCGAAACGTGGAAGAAGAGGAAGGATAAGAAAATCTCGGAGACTGCAAAGAAGGAGAGGTACGAGATCGAGAAGAGAAGGTGCTACCACCGATTCTACCACCGGACCTAGCCAAGGCACAATTTGGATAACAGAACAAAAGCAGACCAAGCAAAACCACGATTTGGAGACGAACAATATTTGATTTGCGTTGATGATCAGAGCACAACATAGCACTACGATGATGCGTGAGTGAGAAAGGCGGATGCCGAATTAATTCGAGCAACGTAGAAGCAGCAGCCGCCATTATCGATTGTTCGATGGAGGTAAGGGTTTCTCGTGAAATCGCTAGGGTTTATTGTGGTGACTTTGTGAGTAAGGAAGAATATTTGGAGGGAGATTTTTCCAATATTATGGATCTGAAAAAAAGCTTGATATATATAGAGTTTTTTTGGCTGACCAAATCAAAGTACAGAGTTTGAAATTGGTTATGCCCCAAAAGCCCAAACCGTTTATAATAAACTTATTGGTTCCCTGCTACGACTTGCAAACGCTCCGGCAATTGCGGTTAGTACCGTTTAGCACCAATCACATACACCACTTTTTAATTACCGCTCAAAATCAAAAGTTGCTTTCCTCGAGTATTTACGGTTACGAGTGGATGATTAAAAAAATAAAAATTATTTTTCTTTTGACATAAATAAAATTGGCGGTGGAGACGTTGGACGAAAATGGGAACAGCGACAGAAATTGTAGACAAAAATAAAACCGGTGACAGAAACGGTGAACAAAAATGAAACCGGTGACGGAAACGGTGGACAAAAATAGAATCGGTAATAGAAACTGTAGTGGAGACGACGACTGGACTTTAATAAAATGGACAAAAATACTACTGCATCATAACTTAAGTTAAAGATAGTTTAGTCTTTTAAATAAGTTTGTGGTATGATTTTAAAAACTTGTGTGATTATGGTATATGGGGAAAGTTTTTTTCCAATTTATGGCGTTTCTCCAAATATTCCCTTAATTCTATATGCCATGGTAAAAATCTCTACACAATTTCATAAAAAATTTAAACGTAGAACTAACAAATACATGTGTTACACGGGTCACAAAAATCTAGTTGGGTTAGAAAACAAAAAACAAAATGTTTTTGATTAGCATACAAATAGATTTGTGGCTGTAGTACTCCTTGTCCCGTTTGAAAATTCTTCACTATTGTGAAAATTTAGTTGACGTTAACTAGTCAATAAAGAAGGTGACGTGCAAGGATTTGTATTATTTGTCTAGCTTTACATTGTTCAGGACTCATTTTTTTTGGGTCAATAAACAAACATAAACAGAAAGCAAAGAGAAAATAAAATGTCTGATTATGCTTCTTTTTGTTCTCTATTGCTTCTCGTCTTCCTTGCAAGCTCAAGATCCTCTGCACAGAAACAAAACCCTATTTACTTAAACCATGTTTGTCTTAACTCGACAACTTACCCAAGAAACAGCACATACGCCGCCAATCTTGACACCCTTTTGTCCTCTCTTGCTTCCACAACAAATCCTTTTTTCTCCAATAGATTCTATACCACTGCAACCGGTCAGAGCCCTGACGTTGTATACGGTCTTTTCCTATGCCGCGGAGATATCTCACCGGACTTTTGTCGTTACTGCGTCGGCTTTGCTACCAAAGACACTCTGAATCGATGTCCAGATCGAAAATCAGGCATGATATGGTTTGAAGAGTGTATGATTCGATACGCTAACCGGAATATTTTCATGGATTCTTCATTCAGAAATGGAACAAATGGAATACTCTCGAGGAACACTACGAAGATTTCTCAAGACCTATCAGATCGGTTCCGTGATTCAGTGGTCTCTCTTATGAACAAGAATGCAGTTGAGGCTGCTAATAGTCCAACAAGGTTTGCGGTTAACAAGTCGAACTTCACACCGTCTATAACACTTTATGGATTGGTTCAGTGTACTCCTGATCTGACTAGAGAAGATTGTTCGACTTGTCTTCAAACTGCAATCAATCAACTACCAACCGAGCAGATTGGAGGAAGACTTCTTATGCCAAGTTGTAGTTCGAGATACGAGATTTTCAAATTCTACAACGAAACTCCATTTACCGCACCTCTACCAAGACCTGGTTTGAACATTCAGTTTTTTGCTTTGTTTACATGATAAACACAAGGCTTTGTATGATACAAACTTATGCATGTCAATACAGGAAAAGGAAGAAACTCCTCTGTCATAATCATTGCTGTTCTTGTTCCAATCGCCGCGCTTTTTCTTCTTTTCGTACTTGTTTATAAATTCCGGGCCAAGAGAAGGAAAAAGTTTTATGAGAGGGAACCACTTTCTACTGGTAAAGAC
Organism: Arabis alpina; assembly: GCA_900128785.1. Classification (NCBI taxonomy): domain Eukaryota; kingdom Viridiplantae; phylum Streptophyta; class Magnoliopsida; order Brassicales; family Brassicaceae; genus Arabis; species Arabis alpina. The sequence continues at coordinate 14,812,142 of LT669795.1, forward strand.
ACCAACCATAAATCAGGTCGAATATTCTGCTGTGGTCTTGTATTGAATCAGTTGTCTAAGTTGTTTTAACAGATAGGGATGATATTAGTTCGGCAGGCGCACTTCAGTTTGATTTTAAAGCGATTGAGGCAGCAACGGATAAATTTTCGACAAGTAACAAACTCGGTCAAGGGGGATTTGGCGAAGTCTATAAGGTTGGTACCCATTGCATAATGCTTCCTTCATATATGTTTATCTACAAGTATTAAATTAAACACTATATTATTTAGAGGTAGCTTTAGAATTTTGAACTACGAAAATGCTCTATATTGTGTAAGACTTTGGTGAGGTGTTAGACAGACTTTACATGAGTTTTTTCGATTGAAGACTACAATACTCTAATTTTGTTTCACCACAATACATATCATGTAAATCATACTCTGTTTTTTCCCCTGTTCTTGAACCAAATGCCCACACACTTGCTATAGCATTGAGCTGTGTATGGGGTTAAGTTCAAAACCCTTGTAACAGTGGATAATCTTTCTATCATTACCATACCTGCACACACAAAATTCCACTATTTACCTATTGTACATAGCTTCAGAATGTACCAAATGCGGGTCCTTATCTTCCTTAATTTGTAGCAGATAATATTTCGACAAAATTGGATTTCGGTTATTTTTCACTTGATAATTGATCTTGAAGCTAATTCGTGACTAATGATCCTTTGGGAAAAAACATATTTTTCTAGGGTACATTTCCTAGTGGAATACAAGTTGCGGTTAAGAGATTATCGATGACATCAGGACAAGGCGAAAAAGAGTTCATAAATGAAGTTGTTGTCGTTGCAAAGCTTCAACACAAAAATTTGGTCAAGCTTCTCGGATTTTGTATGGAAGGCAATGAGAAAATACTTGTCTACGAGTATGTGCCCAACAAAAGCCTAGATTACTTCCTTTTTGGTCAGTCGAATTCAATCCTTAATTTCCAAAATACAAAACCTTTTCAAATATATTTTACCAATTCCTCATTTAAAAAAAAAAATCATGCTATCTTTTGTTTATAACATCGTAAATATGCATGTACAGATTCTATGATGCGGAACGAATTGGACTGGACAAGGCGATACAGGATCATTGGAGGAATTGCTCGTGGGATTCTATATCTCCACCAAGATTCAAGACTCACAATCATACATCGTGATCTCAAAGCAGGTAACATCCTCTTGGACGCTGATATGAACCCAAAAGTAGCGGATTTTGGTATGGCTAGGATTTTTGGAATAGACCAAACAGAAGCCAACACAAAAAGAGTAGTCGGTACCTAGTAAGTTTTTTTCTCTTTTCTATTTATTTTCTATGAATAGACCCTACCAACTCAATCATTTAAGTATTGTTTCAGTGGTTACATGTCTCCCGAGTATGCGATGTACGGCCACTTCTCCATGAAATCAGATGTTTATAGTTTTGGGGTATTAGTTCTTGAAATTATAAGCGGAAAACAGAACAGCAGTATTTATCACTTGGACGAAAGTGCTGGCAACTTGGTTACATATGTGAGTATACACCCTTAATAATGAACTTGGTAAACATTTCCATTTTTTGCTTCATTTTAGTAATTAAAATGTTCTATAGGCTTGGAGACTATGGAGCAACGGGTCGTCATTAGAGCTCGTGGATCCATCCTTTGAAGATGATTATCAAACAAATGAAATTAGCAGATGCATCCATATCGCTTTACTATGTGTTCAAGAAGAAGCGGAAGATCGTCCAACAATGTCAGCTATAGTACAAATGCTTACTACTAGCTCGATCGCTCTCCCCGTACCTAGACCACCTGGATTTTTCTTCCGGAGTAAAGATGAACAAGCAGGTCCATCAAATGATAGGTCTGTTCTTTGTTCTGTCGATGAAGCTTCGATTACTAGCGTAGTTCCTCGCTGAAAATAGAACATTTTGTGTATAAGATATTTGGAAAATAGTAAGCATCAACAATGAACAGAGATTATTGTTTCATTTGATTTTTTGTCCCCGGCATATATTAATGTCTTGTTATGCCTCTTTCATGATGACATTTTGTTCAAGTTACATACTCTTTTTCCTCTTCTCATTTCTTACCGTTTGAGTCCTTACATTTACCATGATTGTCCGAATACGAAAACTTTTACAAGAAACATTTACATACTCAATCATCAATCAGTTCTTGCAACCGTTGCCTATTGCAAAGAGTGGTTAATATAAAATTTTGATTTAATCGATGTAATCATCAATCAATTAACAATTTTACATGAAAGAGTTAAATTGAAGGCCCAATATAAACCAATATTTAAAAGGCCCATTAAAGTTTCTAATGTTATATGAGTTTTGTTTTTCGTGGCTGTGTCCGGCCAGCTTCAATACCTCCTCCGTCTTCTCCTCCTCCTCCTTCTCGCCACGGTTTCTTAGGGTTCCTTTTTCGCACAGTTTGGGATTCTCTCATTCTCTATTGGTGTAGGTTTCTCCAAAGTGTAAGCTCTCGTCAATTTCTTCCGGATTTGATTTAGTTTCTGCTTCATTGTTCTCACTTATAGATCCATGTCGTTTCGTGGTTTGGATTTTTCAGTCTCTGATTCGTAGTTAGCTTTCTTTTCGTGGTGAATACAAATGATTCAAGAAGCTTGAATCTAATCCCTGAATTTTTATTTTGGTGCAGAAACAATTAGGTAACATACTTGGGTTTGGTTACTCGCAACAAGTGCAAAAATGTCTGTAACAGCAGGAGTGAGTGATGCTGCTATGGCTGCAAGAGAGAAGCTACGAGGTGGGATTGGACAGACTAGAGTGAGAAGATATTGGCCTGGAAAAGCACCCGAGTGGGCCGAGGAAGGCGAAGAAGATGAGGATGTTAAGATGCATAAAGTTGATGTAGCTTTTCCAAAGCATGAAGACTTAGGTGTTGCTAGGAAAGATGATCCTAGGCTGCGTCGTTTAGCTCAGACTAGAATCGAAAACCGTGAAGAAGTTAGAGCTGATCATCGACGGATTAGACAGGCTGAGATTATATCTACTGAAGAAGAAGAGTTGAGGAATCAAGAGAGTAGAGATGAGGAAGAAGATGAGGATTCTTTGGAGGAAAGAAGGAGGAGAATTAGAGAGAAGAATCTTAAGAGAGCAAAAGAGGAGGCTGCTTTACTTCCTGTAGAAGAAGAAGATGAGCTACAAGATGAAGAAGAGGAGGAAGAGGATGAGTCTGAGTACGAGACTGATTCGGAGGAGGATATGCCTGGTATTACCATGATTAAGCCTGTCTTTGTACCGAAAGCTGAGAGAGATACGGTAGCAGAGCGTGAACGGCTTGAAGCTGAGGAACTAGCTCTCGAGGAATTGGCAAAGAGAAAACTGGAGATGAGAAAAGTAGAGACAAAGCAAATAGTGGTTGAGGAAATTAGGAAAGATGAAGAGATACGGAAGAACATGTTATTGGAAGAAGCAAATATTGGAGATGTGGAAACTGATGATGAAATCAATGAAGCTGAGGAGTACGAAGTTTGGAAGACGAGAGAGATTGCTAGGATCAAGAGAGAAAGAGATGCTAAGGAAGCTATGTTGAGAGAGAGGGAAGAGATAGAGAAGTTGAGGAACATGACTGAGCAGGAGAGGAGAGATTGGGAGAGGAAGAATCCGAAACAGTCATCAACTCAGTCGAAGAAGAAATGGAACTTCATGCAAAAATACTACCACAAGGGTGCCTTCTTCCAGGCAGATCCTGATGACGAGGCAGGATCCGTTGGAACCGATGGTATATTTCAGCGCGACTTCTCTGCTCCAACTGGTGAAGATAGGTTGGACAAATCGATTTTACCCAAAGTCATGCAAGTCAAGCACTTTGGTCGCAGTGGAAGAACTAAATGGACTCACCTTGTCAATGAAGATACAACAGATTGGAGTAACCCGTAAGTTTTCTGCTTTCAGCATTTCTTTTCGTACATGTGGATTGGTTAGTCATAGACTTTTGATATGAAAGTAGCTCTCATTGAGGTCTCTGAAATCTGATTCATTTAAGCATTTTGAGTAGGAACATTAAGCTGAGAACTGAATTGAATCGTTGCATGCAAATGTGAACCGGTTAATGTTGGGAGAATCTTGTATCTGTTTCGTTTATGGAGCTGCGGATTCTGAATTTGTTTTGCATGATGAATGATTGTGCAGGTGGACTTCCAATGATCCTCTACGCGAAAAATACAACAAGAAAATGGCAGGCATGGATGCTCCTATTGCAAAACCAAAGGGGAGCAAGAAGATGAAAGATTGGGAGACCTAAACCACACCAACATCTGATCGACTTTAATCCAAAACTGATGCAAAGTGGTACGACGTTGTAGTGGAAGAGTTATGTTTGAGCACTTTAAAACGCAGTAACTAATAATATTGCTTTGTGACTACCATAAGCTCGTGGACCTGACACATCTTGTCGTAGGAGTGTCTATTGTATCGGATCAATTAATGGGCATCAATAGTTTGGTCTTGCGTTTGGCCAGTGTTCTCTTTTTATATAAGTGAACAATTTTATTCTATGCAAACAAAAAAATCAAACAAGTTTCAGAAGAGATCTCTTTCTTTCTTTCATTACATGTTCTTAAACTGGTAATGAAAATACTAGATGTGTAACTAATTAAGTTCAAAAATTGCTTTTACAACCTTTTATCATCATCACAAAAGTTAATTATGAAAGCGATTTTTCATTTTATACATATAGCAACTATTTTTGTAATTTAAACTTTAGTGTTATGAACTTATGATACAACTTCTATTCGTATTATTTATTTAAACGAATACAACTTATATTTTCTCTTTCTTTAATTACTAACTAGGAATTCCTTCCTTCGTTGACAACTACACCATTTTCCTCTACTTGCAGATTTTCTATCTTTGAATAAGTAGTTCTCTTCTAGTCGGTCGACAAAACCAAAAGAAAACATTTTTGTTTTTTTGTTTCTTTACGACCGTTGACAAATGTTTCTTCTTGGTAAAATTGGTCCGTTGACAAACTTGCTCCATTTTTTCTACATCATTCGAGTCCGCTAAAAAAGTAAAAGATATGAGAGACAAAAGAGTATCCAACCTCCTCGGAAGCCCACACCGAAATTCCTCATCTCTACCTCTGATTTAACCCGTTGACCGTACCATACTCCTAAAGTCTATAACTTGGAATTTTTCTTCTACGGATCCCTTTATATTATACAAGAATCATAATAATTATTATAAACTAGAAAAATGAAACACGGCATGGGTTATGAAATCTGTTAAATACTAATAAAAAAAGAAGAAATTATTAAAGGAGACGTGGGTTTTTCTCCATCTTTTTTATTTGAATGGAGAGGTTTGTGATTCTTGTTCTGTTTCTCTTTACCTCATCATGTTTTGCTTGGAGTCAAAACGACGACGAAGTTGCTTCGGTCCGGGTCGGGTTGGTTTTGGATTTAGATTCCGTGGAAGGAAAGATGGTGGGAAGCTCTGTTTCCATGGCGCTTTCTGATTTCTACACCATTAACAATCATTACAAGACAAGACTCTCTCTCTCATTCAAAAACTCACATGGAGAGCCTCTCCTTGCTCTTGCTTCTGGTACATACTCCACCTCTGCTTCTCTATGTCTTCTTCTTTTGTTTACTAATAATAATTTATACTTACAAACAGCTGTAGATTTGCTGCAAACTGTTGGAGTGGAAGCGATTATTAGCGGCAATTCCTTGCTAGAGACGAAGCTTTTGGCGGAAGTTGGAGAGAAAGCTAAGGTTCCTGTGATTTCACTTAACTCTCCGATTTCTTCATCGTTGAGCAAATACACTCACTTGATCCAAGCGACTCATGATTCTGCCTCCGAGGCAAAAGGAATCACAACTTTTCTTCATGGATTTGATTGGAACAGTGTTGCTATTATTTATGAAGATGACGATGATTGGAGAGATAGTATGCAAGTCATCATTAACCATTTCCATGAAAATGGAGTTCGTATAATGTCCAAGGTTGGTTTTACTTTATCTTCAAGCAAGGGTTTTATGATGGATCAGTTACGGAAGTTGAAGGACTTGGGAGCTACTGTCTTTGTCGTGCACTTGTCTCAACGTGTTGCAATTCAACTCTTCCCATGTGCTGGGAAATCAGGGATGATGGGTGAAGGTTTTGCTTGGATCCTCACTGCCAAATGCATCAACAGTTTCCACGAGACTACTGACGATTTTGCAAAGGAGGCAATGGAAGGTGTGGTTGGTTTCAAGTCTTATATTCCAATGTCAAAAGAGCTTCATAATTTCACTTTGAGGTGGAGAAAATCATTGCCTTTTGAAGAAAATGTTGGATGGGAGATAACTCGGTTAAGCATCTCTGGCGTATGGGCTCACGATATCGCGTGGGCTCTTGCGAGAGCAGTGGAAGTAATTGAAAGGATGCCAAATGTATCATCAACTCTCCTTGATGCAATTACAGAGAGTAGGTTTAAGGGTTTAGGTGGTGACTTCCAGTTGGATGATAACAAGTTGTTGTCGCACAAGTTTGAGATTGTGAATATGGTAGGATCAGGTGAGAGAAGGGTAGGATTTTGGAATTCTAATGCTAGTTTCAGCAATACAAGACATCTATCTTCTTCTACTCATAACAAGCTGGAGACCATAATTTGGCCCGGTGGATCAACTCAAAGTCCGAAAGGGCGCAATCTAGGAGAAATCAAGAGAAAAAAGCTGAGGGTTTTAGTTACATCGAGCAACAGATTTCCAAGACTGATAAAGGTGGAGACGAATCCAGTAACAAAGGAAACCACTGCCGAGGGCTTCTGTATAGAAGTCTTTCTTGCTTCCATTGCACCTTTCAACTATGATGAAGTGGAGTACATACCTTGGCGCAATGGGAGTAACTACGACAATCTTGCATATTCACTTTCTATCCAGGTATTAACCATGGCTCAGTTTTTTGAAAATAATATATGTGTAGAGTATGTGAAAATTGAACCAACTCCATTGAAATTTCATGTTGCATTCCACAGAAAGACAAATATGATGCAGCGGTGGGAGATATTACAATAAGTCCCAATAGATCGATGTATGTTGATTTTACAATGCCATTCACGGAAATGGGTCTTGGAATCGTAGCACCAAAAGAGAGGAGTATGTGGGTGTTCTTCAGACCTCTAACACCAAGTCTTTGGATAACAAGTGCAGCTTTCTTTGTCTTGACGGGAATTATAGTTTGGCTGATAGAAAGATCTGAGAACACTGAGTTTCAGGGGTCTTGGTCACAACAGATTGGAGTGATGCTATGGTTTGGCTTCTCTACACTCGTTTATGCTCACAGTAAGTAGGAAACATTCTTATATGCCAATCTTGATCGGAGGAGATTGAGAACCTTATGATGGTTACTATTTGTGACAGGGGAGAGGCTAAAACACAACTTATCAAGATTTGTAGTTACAGTTTGGGTATTTGTAGTGCTCATATTAACAACAAGTTACACTGCAACATTGACATCAATGATGACGGTGCAACAGATACGATTCAACTCAAATGAAGACTACGTGGGTCACCTTTCGGGCTCTCTCATTGCAAATGTGGCCCTCACCAGCTCTAGCCTACGAGCAATGAGAACAAAGGGTCTCAACACTTCTGATGATTATGCACAAGCTTTGCTGAACAAAACTGTCTCATTTGTTGTGGATGAGATGCCATACCTCAAAGTCCTCCTTGGCGAGCATCCTACACATTTTCTCATAGTCAAGACACAAAGTACCACCAATGGTTTCGGCTTTGTATGTATCCCTCACCATCATGAATATCCTTACTTTTCATCTTCTTTTTTACATACTGACGAAAGCCCTGTGTTGCAGATGTTCCAAAAGGGCCATGAGTTGGTGCCGAACGTGTCTAGGGAAATCTCGAATCTAAGGAAGATGGAGAAGCTAAATGAGATGGAGAAAAGATGGTTTGAGAAGCAGCTTCCATACACAGCTGATGATACGTCAAATCCTATAACCCTTTACAGGTTCCGCGGGTTGTTTATCATCACTGGAGTTTCTTTTGCTTTTGCTATTGCAGTGCTGATCATTCTCTGGCTCCGAGACACATGGGAAGTTGTTATGAATTCAGTCAAAATATACCTCTTGCAAATGAGGATAATATTTGCAAGAACTATCCATCCCAGTCCCCTCGATGATGCCATTGGGGAGAATTCGGTTCAAATGGCTCAACATAACTGACAAATAACAACACAGAGCAAAAGCTCCACAGTAATCGTTAATTCTTGTCATCAACCTCCCTATAGAGATGTACTGGTTCTTGACCCAAACCGGCTTACGTTTATAAATATTGTAGACTAATGATTTTTTGTAAAGTAGGTCAATATCGGTGCATACGCGAGTTTTTCTTACTAAAGCATGGTTTATTTCTTTAACGTTTATAGGTTTTCATTAATTTCATAAGAATTAATACGGTAATGTGTATTCAACATAGAATTTGAAGTGATTTGTGTTTAAGTGACAAATCCTCTGTTTAAAACATGAATTCTTTTCAAATCCAGTATTATTGAACTTGTGATTTTAAAAATCTATTTCAAAATCCAGTGTTATTGAAAATGTTCTAAACAATGAATTTTAGGAGATTTGATATGACTTTAATATGTTTTAGTGGGATTCCCTAAGTTAAAAATGTGATAAAGCAAATCACATTGTTTTAGGTGGGATTCTATGAGATTTCAATTAAAATCACAATAATTTATCTAAATCATCCAAAATCATTTAAAACCTCAATCAAAATCAAATCACTTCAAATTCCATGTTGGTTGAATACACCCCCTAAATAACAAAAATGCATAAGAAAAACATGTATTCACTTCAACGGAGAAGTGGGCTTACCGAATAGTTGAAGGATCTAAACCGCAATATAGTTGAAAGGAAAACAACAAAACCAGTCAAACCTTACTGATCCTCCCTTAACCAAATCAACAAACGAACCACAACCAAACCTCAATAACGAATTCAAAGCTCAACAAGCCAGTTATCAGCCTAACTTCTCAAACCGCAACAATAAGAATCCAATACAGCCTAAGGCCATGGAAATGAGACAATAACGTGAGATATAACGTGACATATAACAAAATAGCATTTCGAAATACTAATCGAGATTGCATGCGATGAGGAAGAGCGGCGCATGAAGCTAGCTAAATGAACCGAACAGTTTTGCTAATGCATTATTTAGATAACTTTAGATAGAGTTTATGAATCTGCCTTTTCTTACCAACTGTCCACCTTATTTGCAAAAACATTTCCAGTTTAGATATACTTTTTGGTATAAAAATATATTTATTTTAAGGAAAAATGGTTGTAAACTATACGAAGTATTGGGTAAAATGTAGAAAACTACCCGAAGTACAGAAATATGTTTAAAATTACACCAAGTATGTAAAACTATGTTGCGAACAACATGTTGGATTTTTAAAGCTAAAAATATGATTTTGGGGTCAAATGGTAATTACTTTCTTTTAAACCTGATTTACACAAAAATCTAGTATTTTGATACTATGTACTTTAGTTTAATGTAATCTGATCATCTTCTAAGGATTACTGTGTTTATTGGCAACTTTTTTTTACAAATAGTTTAAAATAGAGTAGTAGACACGTAATATAAATGACAAATGACGTGGATTAAGTGGAAACAAAGAAAACAAAACAACTTATAGTTCATTAAAAGATCAAAAGATCGTAAGTTTGAACAAAAACATAACAATTTAGCCGATTAGTCTAGATAGTTTAGTTGCTTTTAAATAGTTTTCAAACCAATAGCCGAGTAATTTTAGCAAAATAAAACAAATACATTGATGCTAAGCATCGTACTCAAGTTGGCTTGGAGTAGGTGCCGTTGATGAAACGTCTCCCACTTGAGCTTCCATGTGAGCTTTCACTTGATGTTGAATTCGAACTTCCTCCCACTTGAACGTCCTCCGGTGCCTTTGATCCTTGCTTTGCCTGGAGCCTGGAGGTCTTCCTGGAGGACGTTTATAAGGTGGTGCTTCAATGAGCTTTCCACCAGAAACTCTCCAGAACTTCATACCATTCACATGCCTCAATCCATGGTGGTATAATTTAGGTTACCTCCCTCAGTTTTGAAACGCCCCGAATGATGGCACTTCACCTTCACATCTATATCGCCATTATCAGTGAGTCAAAAGACGGTCAATAACACAACCAATAATACTATAATCAATCAAACTCCATATGTCTATAATATAACTGGAAGCTCAAAAGAAGACACACATCCAATTAACGATGGAAACTAAATAAAGTGTTATAAACTGAAGGAGGGTTTAGAAAAATTTATAATCTGTAGAGAATAAAACAAAATGCTAAAACATGTTAATCACGTTACTCAAATGAGAGTAAAATAATACTCTCTGCCTAAACTCAAAGAAATGAGATCAACTAAAAAAATGCATAGATTAAAAAAAGCACAAATTCATCATTAGATTTAATTTCATTAGGTTTACAAAGAGAGTTCCATACCTCATTCCTCCTCCTCCTCCTCTTGATGAACGAATATAACAATGAACAACAAATAAACCCCCTCAATCGTGACTACAAACTCCTACAATCAAAAATCCCCAAATCCAAAAACCCTAATTCGCTATTTCAGAAGAGAAGAGAGAACGACATTAGGGTTTTTTCTTCATTTGGTTTTAGAGATAAGAATATGTGGGTCAGGTCGGATAATTCTGTCAAAATGGGTACCAAATTTTGGGCTAATTTAAAATATTGCCCAGTTAAAATGATGCGTTTAATCGGGTAAGAATTTTGTGTAAATCGGGTTTAAAAGAAAATAATTACGGTTTGACCCCAAAATCACGTTTTGAGCTTTAAAAACCCAATATGTTGTTCCCAACGTAAAATAAAACACATTTCTATACTTCGGGTAGTTTTCTACATTTTACCCAATACTTCGTGTAGTTTACAACCATTTTTCCTTCTTTTAACCTTTACTTGACTTAGTGAAGAAACTATTTAATTTACAAAAACAATTGTATTATTTTTATAACAATAAATAATTAAATGTATTAACAATATTTAAACAAAAACAAATATTAGTAAAACTAAAATTAAAATTTATAGAATCATTAAAATTTAGTGATGATGTGTCAATTTAACTATTTATAGAGGGTTTTTATTTTTGGTAGATATTATTTTTTCTCTTTAACATCTAATTAATACATGGATTGTGTTCCACCCAATTAAGTTAATTTTGTGATTATTGCAATTTTCATTTTGGAAATAAATAGTTAAGATTTATTAATTAATTGTTTTGTTATGATCTCCTATTCAAAATCATAAGATCATTGTCATCTTAATATTAAGATTTTTCTGTTAGTTTTATATACTAAGGATTTTCTTTCAAAAAGCTTTTTTTGTTGGCTAACAAAAGAGAGTGAATACTTATTTCTTATATAAATATATATGGGAAAACGGTCAAAAAAACCTTGAACTTTCCGGTTTAGACCGAATAAACCTTCAACTACTTACTAAACGTTTTTAACTTTCATCTTTTTTTGACTTATCAATTTTAATCCTCAACTTTTGTTGACTAAGCCAAATTAGTCTCGTCGTCAAGTGACTTAACGGATCGATTAAACAGAGCTAATTGCCGTTTACAAAACTCTGTTATATAAAACGACGCCGTCGTTTTCTTCTTCTACAGAACAAAATTCCCAAATCAATTTTCTTTCTTAGAACCCTAAAAATACTCATTCACAAAGGTCTTTATCTGCAACATGTGTTTCCTCTTCTCATAGGAGCAAAAGACTCTCCACGGACATTTAACCTCAGTATCAGAACATTTTGCAGAAACGACCATCGTTGATGACTTAGAAAACTTAATATCATACCTCGTTTTCAAAGAATATCTAAGAAGAGCTAGCTTGACATCATTTGCACATCCAAAAGTTTTTCCTAGTGCTAGCAGTTCCTCGGGATCGATAATCTCTCTATGCTCATCTTCTTCTTCGTTGTCCGATGAAAAATGATCTGGAATCATTTCATCATTCCACGCATCATCATCACCACTATCATCACTCTCATTTACATGAGGGTTAACATCTTCTTCAAATACATCTTCTTCTTCTTCCTCTTCTTCTTCCTCTTCTTCTTCCTCTTCATCTTCCTCTTCTTCTTCCTCTTCATCTTCCTCTTCATCTTCCTCTTCATCTTCTTTATCAGATGGCTCATCAACACCATCATCGATAATCTCATCAGCATCCTCGTCACCAACGACATCACAGTCATCACCATCATTCAGTCCCACTTCTTCTTCAACCTCAGAAACTCGAACAGGCTCGTCAATTGGAACTCCACCACCATCATTCATTCCCACTTTATCAGATGGCTCATCACTCGAACAAGCTCGACGATAACACAGCTTTTTTCGTCTCATCGTGACAAGAAGGAGCAATCGATTTGGAGGAGAAGTATTTTTAGGGTTCTAAGAAAGAAAATCGATTTGGGAATTTTGTTCTGTAGAAGAAGAAAACGACGGCGTCGTTTTATATAACAGAGTTTTGTAAACGGCAATTAGCTCCGTTTAATCGATCCGTTAAGTCACTTGACGACGAGACTAATTTGGCTTAGTCAAAAAAAGTTGAGGATTAAAATTGATAAGTCAAAAAAAGATGAAAGTTAAAAACGTTTAGTAAGTAGTTGAAGGTTTATTCGGTCTAAACCGGAAAGTTCAAGGTTTTTTTGACCGTTTTCCCAAATATATATTGTCTTCTCTTGTTTTCTCTGATATTTTCTATTGCTAGTGCAACTTAAAACCTTTCAAAATATTTACGAAACAAAATCTCATCAAAGCCATGGCTTCTTCATGTGATTATTTTACTTTTTCCTCGTTGTGATTATTTTTGTTCTTTTTTTATTGTGAAATGATTATTCGTATTCTATCGAAATTATTTAATTAATTTTTTCTTATAATCTCTATGTAGCTAGTAGCATAGATGGCTTTGACTTTGGACAACTTAATGTTGTCAACCCCACAAAAGAGCATTATGCCACTATAGTCTGGTTCCACGATATTGAGTGCACTGGCCTAGAGTAAAACTCTGATCACATGCTCAAATATTGACAACAACAAAAAACCTTAATTACAAACATATTGTGAAAGATCTATGAGAAAACAAATAAATTGTTATATGCATTAATTATTATTCTTTTTTGTTCCAAAGTGTGTTTCTTACTACATATTTGTTTACTGTGTTTTCAGCTCAGTCAAAGCTGTGAGAAGTTTGGCAATTCCCAATGTACAAATTCATTTACATATACAAATTTTGTCATTAATATAATTTCTTTGTAGCCAAAATAGAAATTTTGATATAACCAAACAATATGATTTGACATAGATAAAATGGATTTGTCCGACTGCTCCTGTACGTCTTGTTACTTCTTTGGGTGGAAGGAGAACCACTGCATGTAAGATTATTAGTTGGCTTAACAATTTCAAAAAAAAAAAAATTATTTGATTCTCTAAAATATTACTACAACTAAAACCTAATTATATTATAGTATTTATAATCGTGTACGATACATTAGGGTTTGATGTCTATTCAGAAGTTTCTGAGGACATGCGTGATGATTTGGGCTCTTTAAATTATGTAAACGCATATGTTGGTTCACTTTTATGTGTTGAACCATCCCATGGTAATTCAGAATTCTTTACTTAACATTCAAATTATATGGTTTACAACATGAATATCTATGTGATTGATTAATTAGTAAGTTAATGTTGGTTTTGATAGTTTCAAAAGGAGTAGGAGGCTTTGGTATGGGTGCAACACAAGCTCTCTTTTATGCGACTTCTTATGCCATTGGAAGGGTCCCTATATACCCAAAAATTGTTATTGGAGTCAACGGTTGGCTTCCTGACTTGAGGTATCGCAACTTATCACAATTGTTTGAAGATTAATCTACTATCTTCTTTTATTAACTCAATCTTGTAGGAACTTAGAACGCAACATGAGTGACTATTCTAGGAGTGCTTTTCGTGCTGCATCGCTACAAATCTTAATTGCACATGGAATGTGTATGTTTTATTTTAAATTATATTATCAGTTATATATCTAATTTAGTATTTATATATTAATCTTGTGATCATGCTAAATCTTCTTGTGTTTTTGTTGTCACAGCTACTGATATTAATGTTGCCACATATGTTCAGTACATATTTGCAATCAAATGTGTTGACTCCCTTCGCTCGCGCGGATTTTTATTGTCGTTCAAACCATATGGAGGGTAAATATCAATAACTTCGTTTTTTCTTTAATTACAAATTTTTGGACATAATAACTAATGAATTTAATGTTGACTTATGTTATGTGCAGGGTTTCAGCAATGAATGAGATTCGCGTCTGGCTCTTAGAATATGGGTTACCTACTATAAAAAAATTTGCATACTAAACTACCATATAAATATAATATAGATTTTAAACTATTTTAGTTTTTTTCTTTGTTATTTATAATTAATACTTAATGTATTCATTGTTGAAACCCTTAAAAAATGAAATTTATTTGTCTGTTTATGTTAATCGAAGAACAATTTCTTGCGAAATTTAAGTGTTTAGTACATACGAAAAATCCGTTTAGCCGAATTTAAAATAAATTTATTTTAAAAATAACATTATGGATTCAATTTCCATGTGTCAATTCGAGATCACCGAATTGTTTTCTCTGATTTGTTGGTTAATAGAAGATTACTTAATTTAATACCCCAAATTTAAATTAAAAATTAATTAGACAAAGCAATCTAAATTTCGCGCCCTTCCCCGAGGCGAGGTCCAAACTTTATTCGTTTCTAGTATAAAAACAATGCCAAACACGACTTTTGTCCTCATGGTTATAATAATGTCAGACAATGAATTGATATCTATACTATTAAATCAACGGTAGAAATAACTCATAGTCCACAAATTGTCCTTTTATTACGATAATTGTCATTAAAAATTATACTTTCTAAAAACACAAGATTAGGACTCGCGTTAATACGCTGGTAAACATGTTAAAAATAATTGATATAAACATTTTAGTTTTACTTAGTAACTCGTTGAACTATCAAAATGTTTTTAAATACTATAAAAACAGTCTTAAAACATGATCTTAATTCTCATATGTTACTTCATATCAAATAAATCAAAATCTTTCGACGATACTACCCTCACAGAGATGATCACCAAATTTTTGAAGGTAAGAATGATGCACAAAACATTCAATTGTATTTTATGTATAGAATATATCATTTTTTAAATATGAATCTATGCAAATGATAACATATGTAGACAATTCAATATGATATCTACCTTTTTAGCAAGTAACATAACTTCTACCCATGAGAATATTGTTTGCTTTAAGATTGTCTAGCTTTCTATTTTCGAAGAACACGTACTATCATAAGGCAATAATATAGCTAAGCTAAAGTAAAATAGTTTGGATCAATTTGTTAAACATTCGAGCTCATAACTTGCTTGATTAAGAGACTGAAGACATATTAAAATTGGAAATGGTATTGATTTTATTATAAAGATTTTGGTTTGCCTATTAAAAATATGGTATTATGTTTTTTTCTTCAAGTAACCTCTAAGCAACATACTAGCAATTATACCTTTTTTTTGTTAACACTTAATTTTCTTTTTCCAATTGTATTTTTTTTCTAAAAAATTTGTTATAAAAACCTATTTGCCTTATTTGATTGAGCATAATTGTAACTATACTTTTGTTATCGACATTTAATTTCCTTTTTCCAGTTGCATTGTCTATCTTTTTTTCCCCTAAATGTTATGAATCTTTTTTTCCTTTTTGTTGTCACTATACTTTTTCCTTAATTATTTGTTTTTTCGATTTTTACATTAGTTTTTATTGACATTTAGTTTTGATTTATTATTACTTTTAAAATTATACTATAATATAATTAAAAAAAGAAATGATTCTTGTTTATCCGCACTTAATTTTTTTTCCAATTGCATTGTTTATCTTGTTTTTTTTGTTATAAAACTTTTTTACCTCATATTTTTTTGTAACTATAATTTTTTCCTTAATTAAATTTCTTTCGACTTTACATTTTTATTTTTCTTTCTTATTGCATTTTCTTTTGATAGATTATTACTTTTTAAATTATACTACAATTTAATTTTAAAAAGTAAAATAATATAGATAAGGAAATTTTTATTTGACACATGTCACAATCTAAATTAACCATGACACATGTCAAAATCTCGCAAGTTATAATTTGGTGCGCATCAAACTTTATATAATAAAATTTCTCAAACTGGAGTGGGCAAAAACGAAAATCCAAAAGTTTGACCCATTAAACAACACGCGGACCCTCTCTTATCCGGTTGGGACTCGGACTCATTATTGGCATTTTCGTAATAAATCAATGTTTTTAGCTTCTGAATGTTATTGGACCACAAAAGAAATTAAAGCCCAATTATATTTGATTTTAGATGAAAGATAGATTGATCCTAAGCCTATTTTGAAAGCCCATTCGAAAATTTGTGTAAATGATCATATATTTAGCCCCACATCGGATTTGAACAATAGGTTATTTTAGATTTACTTTATATAAAGGATCAACATAATGAAAAATTCTAAGAATCGGAAAACTATTTTAATTGGCGTCCAGATTTGAAATTTTATTTGGTTTACTGATAACATGGTTATTTAGTTAAACTGGATAATTAAATCAAATATATTAAAAAAATTACATACTTATAATATTTTTATTTTGAACAAAATTTAAGATATGAACGATATTTTAAATTCATTAAAATATTTTAAATGTTATAAAGTTTCCATATTTTTATTCAATTAAAATATTAGAATATCTATAATATTACGTCTTGATTAAAATATTTATAGTATTAGATTGATGATCAAATTAATTTAAAATTTATTATGTCCAACGAAATTGTTTGCTAAATTAAGGAAGACCCCTTTGAATTTCCAATGTATAAAAGAGTAAATGCTTTCTGAATTTTAGCAATTAGAATATCCTTTACTAACATTTCCTTAATTTATGTTTTTCAATTAATTATTAATATTTAACAATTTTGAAAATTGATTTTACGAAACTAATAGTAACGTCATTAAAATAAATGATTTCCAATTTTACAAACATTTAGTAAATAATTTAAGATCTTTTCTAAAACAATATATTCGTTTTAGAACTCCATTAAATACTAGAATATTCCAAAAGAGTAAGAAGAATATTGCGCACAATCAATTAATATTTTACTAATTATAAAGATTGTGAATGACCACAATCCTACTAATTTTCTAATTGTTAACAAGTAGGGGGAATTGCAAAACTGCTACGTCTGAATTACTACTATGCAAAAATGACACGCCCAAAACACTGTTCACAAATATGCCACGAATTTCGTCATTTTGGACGAAATTACCCCTGACAGAAACAAGGAGAATTAAAAAAAAATCAATTTCTGATTTTTTTGTTTCTCTCTTCTTCTCTCTTCTCTTTCTCTTTTTTCTCTTTCTCTGTTCTTTTATTTCTCTAGAACAACAATGGAGATCTCAAGATCTCTTTCCATCTCTTTTTTCTTTTCTTCTCTCTTCTCTTTCCTTCTCTATCTCATCTTTCTCTACATCAATGAAGATCCCTCTCTCTTTTTCGTGAAATTGAAGAAGTCAAAACAAATATCTCTTTCTCCCTCTCTCTCTCTCTCATATAGATCTAGATCTGATTTTGTGAGTTTTGTTGTAAATCTAGGTTTATTTGATTTGTGTTTTTTTCTCTATGAGGTTGAAAAAGGCAAAAAAATCCAGATCTAGATTCGATTTTGTCAAATTTTGTTGAAAATTTGGGTTTATTTGATTTATGCCTCTTTCTTTATGAGGTTGAAGAAGACAAATAATTCAGATCTAGATACGGATTTTGTCATTTTTTGTTGTAAATTTGGTTTTATTTGGTTTATTTTGAAAATCTGAGTTTTTGATTCGATTGGTAAAAATCTTAGATTTTATTCAATTAGGGTTCAATATCTGATTTTTTTACTGGGTTTAGACGTTTTTACTGGTATCTGATTCGATTAGG
Source organism: Arabis alpina (assembly GCA_900128785.1). Classification (NCBI taxonomy): domain Eukaryota; kingdom Viridiplantae; phylum Streptophyta; class Magnoliopsida; order Brassicales; family Brassicaceae; genus Arabis; species Arabis alpina. The sequence continues at coordinate 14,830,221 of LT669795.1, forward strand.
GTTCAAGATCTAATTCGATTGTATATTATAAGGTTCTTGTAAGGTTTATAAGGTATTTAAAAATTGATTTATAAAATTGTATATTATAAGGTTTTTGTAAGGATTATAAGGTATTTAAAAATTGATTTATGAAATTGTATATTATAAGGTTTTTGTAAGGATTATAAGGTATTTAAAAGGTTTTATTAGTTGATTTTCATTGTTTTGCCAAACACGACTTTAAATGAATTCTATATTATAAGGTTTTTGCAAAGTTTATAAGGTATTTAAAAGGTTGTATTAGTTGATTCTCACTGTTTCGCCAAACAGGACTTCAAATGGTTTAAAAAATCGATCTATAAAACTGTATATTATAAGGTTCTTGTAAGGTTTATAAGGTATTTAAAAATTGATCTATAAAATTGTATATTATAAGGTTTTTGTAAGGATTATAAGGTATTTAAAAGGTTCCAACTACAAGGCATGTTGTAAGGTTTATAAGGTTTTTGTAAGGATTATAAGGTTCCAACTACAAGGCATGTTTTAATGATAATTTTTTTATTTTTCTTCAAATAATGGCATAACTGTAATATTGTGTTTCTTCTTCCTCCACTACCTATCCCTCTGAAACCTAATTTGCTGCAGCCACCTCTCTCTTTTTTCTTCACCTCGTTCTTCACATGAATTACTTTAACTTGACAGATCTTTCTTATAGAATCTTATAGAACAACGAGATTAAGATCTCAATCTGAGATCGAGAACGAATATGGAGAAATCGGAGATTTGAGATGGAGAAATCAGAGATCTGAAATGAAGAAATCAAAGATCGGATGTCCTAGATGGAGGAATCAAACATCAATGTAGAGATTTTGGGAGAGAGATGAATAGATCTGAGAGAGAAAGAGAAGATTTGTAGAGAGAGGATGAACAAGAGAGAGAAAAAAACAGAATGAAAAAAAAATGAGCGTGAGAGAAAAAACTTATTTTATCATTAAGGGTATTCTGGGAATATTAAAAAAGGCTGTGGCATTTTTGTGAATGTGTAATTGGCTGTGGCATAATTACAAAGTGGCACCTTGAAAATGACATTTTTCAAAATTTCTCTAACAAGTATCATAAATAATCAAATCTTTCAAAATCCTCTTAACAATTCTAACCAACGTAACAATATATTCAAAAATTTAATCAATTTAAGATGTTTCCTAAAACATCAACGACATACCTAATTAATATGTTTTCACATTAAATATTTTGATATTTCAACTATTATGTTAAGATTCGTTTCCTAGAATTGTGGAGCAAACTTTTTGTCCAAACCCTAAATCAACACCCTAGATCTAATGAAGATCTCGGCTCTCCATGTCTTCGGACCTGAGTTTTGGTTTAAAGTCGACTAATTTTATACTTAATTTGGCCGAGTCAACCATAGTTTGGTATTTTTTTGACTCATTAGAAAGTTGGTACTTATTTTGGCTCAAAATGGAGAGTTTGGTATTAAAATGACCTTATGAGATTTTTTTCTCTAATTTCAAAATGACGCCGTTTTGAAACTTAACGGATGAAGTAAACGATGGTTAACTTTTTTTTAACGGCGGTTAAAGTTGACTAATTTTATACCTAATTTGGCTAAGTCAACCAAAATTTGGTATTTTTTTGGCTAATTAGAAAGTTGATACTTATTTTGGCGCAAAACGGATAGTTCGGGATTAAAATGACCGTTTTCCCCTTAATTCTAATGGAATCTGAGCTATAAAGAATATGAATGCTATCACATTAATGTAATCATAGCCATAAAATAAAAATGTTATTTTATACTAATATTCATAGTTTGAATTACTTACATATGTTTTCGAATCTCTTATAAATCTTGGTACAAAATATGTTGGAATACGAGAAAGTGATTGTAGAAATATTAGACTTGAGATGAGAAACATCGGCTTGGTATAAGGTTTATATCTTTTATATTTCCAATGAGTTTGAGATAATATATAGTGGAATGCTATCTCAATTTAAAACTTCTCTTTCATTGTATTTTTACAAAAACATGCTCCCAAATTATTTAGAAGGTTAATATATGTATAACATTTTAAAGATTTGTTTGGCTAAGAAACATAGTGATTTCTTACATTTTAATATCGTGGTAAGAAATCAATAGACGTAAACTTCCTTATAAAAAATATGTCGTTATCATAAAAGCAACGTACTTAAAGGCCCCAAATAAAAACTATATAGAAACATAGTGATGCAAAATGTTTGAACATGCATTTATTATTGGCACAAACATAGCCTTTTTCAAATGTAAGGATTAAAAATGAGATCTATATATCAAGGTGTGATTTCGATTTTACTAAATGTAAATGACAATATGATATGATGCAGTAAGTAAAATGCAATAGCTTAAACAATGTAAAACACTAAAGTAAAGGAAAACAATGAATAAATGAAAGTAAAACTAGCTAAAAATGCAATTTAAGAAAAGTCAACAAAAACTCAACAAAAGTCAACAAAAGTCAAACTTGATGATCAATAAGATTAAAGCATGGATCTTGAGTAAAGGTGATTGATTTAGGTTGAAACAAGTTAAGATAGTGATGCACAATAACTAAAGATAGATAATTTCAAAGCATGAATCTATTTAATCTAGATTAACCCAATTCCATGGTACTAATCCATTTCTCAATCAAAATTTAACACAAACTTCCATCTTGTTAAAGATGAATCAAGAATCATTATTGAACATGTTCATAAAATCTTACTAAACTCCTTAGGCATCAACTTCCATTGGCTAAGATGAGTAAAACATGATTAAAATTCTTCTAGACATTTTCACAAACACATTCCATGCATGAAAAGACCATGGTCTAGATTTGGAGTAATTACTTTCTAATCTAGCATTAAGAGCTCTTTAATCAATGAAATATGAAAGACTAACAACCTAGCATCACTAATATAACATGAATCAACCTTAATCTTCTCTACTCAAGATCCATTAATGAAACTACTCACTAATCATATCTAAAACACATAAAGCAAGATTAATTAGATGCATAATGAAAATACATGTAAGTTTCAAAGAAGGGTCAAGGTTATGCAAGGTAAGGGGAACCAACCTCATTCACATTAGATATCGTGAAACGGGAAGGCCATTTGGACTAGCAAAGAGTGGTAAAAATGGTGAAAGAAAGTCCAAATGCATATGTGGTTACTTTGAACATGCATATCAAGTTTCTAAGCAAGAAATTAAAGTCAATGTTAGGTTTAAATTGATAGAATCGGTTTCAAGTCCAATATGCTTCAACCTAATCATGAGTTTCGAGCGAAGAGATCAAGATGCAAAGAAGAGATTTCTATAATTCACTTAGCAATATCTAGCATTATCCTAAGGATCATATTGAAAGCTAAGTCACAAATCTCAAAAAAAAATTAAAATATGCTCAATGCAACCTAAATGATCATACAAATGTATGAAATGAAACTATATGAAAAAGGGGAAATCTTTTTGGAATTTTCGAATTTTTTTAAAATATTTTAGGGTTTTTCAAACTTTTCTCATATATACAATGCAATGCATGCAATGAGACTCAAAAAATGATAAAAGAGAAAAGAAAATAACTAAAATTAAGCATTAACAACGCCTCCCCCGGACTTACTTCTCATCGTCTCGATGAAGAAGCAAAACCGAAGAAAGAAGATATAGAAAATGAAACTAAAGATGCAAAAATGAAAACGAAATGGTATATACAATGGATAGAGTAGTACCTTGGAATCAATGGTTGTCAAGTGGTGGTGGAGTGAAGGTTAGGCGACGAGGTAGATTGAATCGGAGGGCGCGGTTGCTTGAATTGTTCCCAAACTTTGGTGGCAACGGAAGGTAGCAACAAAGTGGCTCGCCATCGTCATCGAAAAACCGGTAAACATAGTGTCTTAGCCCAAATGGTCCTCCCAAAGTCTCCTTCTCGACCAAGTAATGAGCATCAATCAATGGTCTTTCTTGTAAAGACGTGAAAGCACCGAGATCGATCCCCACATGTAAGAGCAAAGGAGTGAGCATGCCGCCAAAACATATCCGCGGTGTAGCCGTAATTGTCAAGCAAAACCGGAACTTCTTCAATTTGGTGAAGAACATCGCGCCAAGCTCACATCCATAGTAATCATGATCCATCTCCATAGGTTGACCATCAAAATCTTACATAGCGGAATGGATACCAAAGTAGAGTAGCTTGAGGTCGTCATTTGTTGGGAAACCGTCGTTTCCTCTTGCATTGAAGGTATTACCCAATAGATGGAGAACATATCGAATCGTGAGATTCTTGACTCTTGTAATGCGATTGGAGGCGGCCGTGTAGCTCTCCTCGAGTGCTATGTTACGCCATAATAGAGTTTCCATGTTGAACTCCGTGTTATCTCCTAACTTCCCCGGTGGAAATTCATAGATATCGCAAAAATCCCTAAATAGAACCATATACTTCAATCCGTCTATCTCGAAGCAAATGAGATAGGTTCCAAGACGATCATCGAATTTGCACTCCAACGTGGCAAAAAATTGCTTGGTGAGCTCGGGATAAGTAGTGTAGCTAATTGGTGATAAGCCATTCAAATGCATCTTCCCTAAAAGCTCATTGACCTTGTCCTTGAGTCCACTCCTAGCCAAAAACAACAGACACGCGAACCTCGTAGCTTCATATGTCGCTTGGTTCAAGATACAAAGTCGAGTCTCATCAATGCGTGACGCGAACTTCTCAATTCGGGTGGTCATAGTTGCTAGATTGATCATACAAATAAATTTTTCCAAATAAGAACCATTTTCTAATCAAAACACAATTTGTCTAGCCAATTGTCAAAGATTCATCAACAATTGATATCATATAAGGCTAGACAAGGGATCAATCAATGCAACAAGCAATGTTCAATGGGCTTGAACTTGAACTTGATAAATTCGACTACTCATTTTTAAACAAATTCCAACTTTTCCATTCTCTAACCCATTTACCAAAGCTCAAATCTTGAACTTGATAAATTTTCAAAATTCTACTGAATACTAGGTACCAACAAGGTTTAATTGCAATAAATGATTATGAAAACTCATAAATAAACTCAATTTCATCTAAAGATTCTAAATGTAAAGCATTTTCAACATCAAGAACTCCAAAGTAAAGAGAATTTCAAATTCAACCATCACTATTCCAAATTTGCAAATGAAATTAACTACCCAAACAATTACAACTCATGTCAAACACAAAGCAACTCAATTCATAACCCATAGATAGTGGATTTCACAAGATTCTCATGTATGCATCCATGAGTTTCAAGAGTAATTGAAATGAGTAAAAGAAGTAGATTATACCTTGTGATAATCAAAGATTATGGTATTAAAGATCCAGAAGAGATAGTGAATTCAAAGTTCTTTCAAAGTTTTAGAGAGAAAAAAGATCTTGATTTTGAAAGATTTTAAAATTTCTTAAGAGAAAGAGTAAAGTAAGAGAGAGATGCTAAAGATTCTTTAAACATTTCAAAATAATTTGAAAATGAGGGAGAAGGGTTTTGAAAATCTGATTTTTAAGGACTAAACCGGCTAAAATTGATTGAAAACACTTGCATTAAACCGGTTTAGACCAAAATTGAACCAGGTCAACGCGTAGAAACTGAAAAGTCAAACCTAGTGTTTCGAGCAGCTTTCCGGCCCGACCTCTAGCCCGAGTTGTTGGTCGGGCTAGTGGGCACCTGCAACCTTCTGGAGTTCGGCGTCACTTTCGGCCCGACCTAGCGCTCGACTTGTTGGTCAGGCGCGAGGCTGGCTGATGGCTTTTGGCTTCTTTTTCACCTCCAAAACATGTCCTAAGTCTTCTCCAATCTTCTCCTTGATTCCTATATTCAACTCATTCTCCAAAACATACTAAACATAGATAAAAAGCATAAGAAATATATACAAATGATACCATGGGAATGCCTCCCAAGTGCGCTTGTTTTATGTCTATAAGCTTGATGGTTGGTGGAGGCACTAGTTGGAGATCAATGGAGAACCATCAATCTTTCTTGGTCCCCAATCTTCCAAATCAACACTAAAGGCTTCTTTCAGAGCCATCTTGGACTTATCCATCTCTTCTTGGTTCATACCGGTTAGAAAAACGATCTTAACCTTATAGAAACTTCCAAACTCGTCATTCCAAATGGCTTTACACTCAAGTCCCTCTTCCACTTTCTTTATAGGCTCTAGCATGAGCTTGTTCTTGACCTTTTCTTTGGACATCTCGGAGCTCTTACCATTGGCTCCCGTAGGCTCATTAGCTATAGACATAATTGACCCATGAACCGCTTCAAACATCGAACCTATACCGCCACCGTCAAACATATCCAAGCTCTCCTTGTAATCATCTACCTTGGGAGCTTCTTTCATAACCTTCTTGACCTCTTCACTAGTCTCTAGGCTCATAATTTCTTCTTTAACATCCTCATTAGAGACCATACCACAACTATCAACTTCAATGGGCTCAATGGTGTAGTAAGTGTAAGGGTCAACATTCATCAATAGAGCTTTCATATAAAAAAAGTCTAGACTAGCTCCGGTAGTAGCCAAGAAAGGCGTACCAAGAATGCGCGGGAGCGACTTAGCCATCTTCATTTCCATAACTATAAGATCCGTCAGTATAATGCAATTATCGATCTTCAAAGGATAATCTTCAATAACTCCAAGTGGTTGCTTACATGTTGCATCTCCAAAGATGAGAGTGCAAGGGCTCTTCTTGAGCTTTGTGATCCCTAGATGGTCCATCATCTCATGAGAAATTACGTTAACATTAGACCAGGAGTCACACAACGCATCGTTAATCTCCAAGTCTCCAAGTGTGCAAGAAATCGTAAACTTCCCGGGGTTGAGCTTATTCTCAAGGGTTCTTGATTTATCCATTTCCCCTTTAGCTTGATACTTCATCATAACCTCTCTAACCTTTCCTTGATTAGCTAACACATCCGTAATGAGATCTCGCTCTTTAGCTATTCGCTTGTAGTCATCTTCCTTTTGAAACTTAATACCAGTATTCTCCATATCCTTCTATAACTAGCTAAGATTTTCTTAACCGCCTTAGTGAAATCCGGTCTTGGAATGTCTAACTTAGGCTTGTGTTGCCTTTCTTCATAGGTTGGAGTCTCCATAGCTCTTTTTCTAACTAACTCAATCCTCCTTGAGTGTTCCTTCTTCACAATAACATTCATTTCTTGTGGAGGTTTCAATAGCTTAACCAACTCCTCCAAGTAAAGCTCATCTTCTTCATAATCTTCCTTAGTCAAAGGTCCATACCTTGAATGCCATCCTTTATCTTCTTCTAGGATCACTACATTGTAAATGTTGCTTCTAGGATTAGATTCGGGTTTACCCGGTAGAACACTCGCTTGGTGCCTTTGAGATAGAAGCGAATTGTGCTAGTTGCACATCAATAGTCTTCACATGAGAAGCTAGCCTTGTAATCTTGCCATCCAATTCTTGATACATCCCATCAATCCTAGAGTGAACGTCATGTAACTTCTTTGCGATATCCGCATTACTCTTGATTTGTCCATCTAAAACCCGTTGAACCAACGCATTGAGCTCTTGGTCTCGAGAAGCGGGTTGAGTAGAGGTAGTAGCTTGATTGGTAGAAGCAACTTGATTGGAATAGTATTGTTGCTTAGGAACAAAATCATGTTGAGGAACAAATCCTTGAGCTTGTTGGGGAATGAAAGTTTGTTGTTTAGGTGGATAGACTTGGTCTTGGGGATTCTCCATATTAGTGCTTCTATAGGAAAAATTGGGATGAGACATATAGTTAGGATTGAATCCCTTTTGGTAATACCCTTGACCTTGAATGTAGCTTATCTCTTCTTGTCCTTCTTGGACTCCTTCAACAACCATCTCTTGGTTTCCATCAAAATCTCCAACATAGTGGACTTGCTTCATACTAGCTAGGATAAGCTTGTCTAGCTTATCACTCATCTCCTTGATCCTTTGATCTTCGCTCTTGAACTCATTCTTAGGTTCCTTGTATGATCTATCATACTCTCTATTGTAGCTTTGATTGCTTTGAGCTAGATTCTCAATGAACTCTTCTCCTTTTTCTATAGTTAAGCTTCCAAAGTCTAAGTAATACTAGCTATGTTCAAAGCTAAGTAATACTTTTCTTCAATCCCTTTATGAAAGACTCCAAGTAGAGCTTCCACAGGCACTCCATGGTGAGGACAAGATCTAGTGTAAGCCTTCAATCCTTCCCAAGCTTCATAGAGAGCTTCGTTGGGGCCTTGTTTGAAGCTCGTGATATCATTCCTAATTCCTGCGGTGCGTTGATTGGAGAAGAATTTGGCCAAAAACCGCTTTTTACACTCTTCCCGAGTAGTGATGGAAGATGTAACTACACTCTTCTCCCATTGACTAGCCTTGTCTCCTAAAGAGAATGGAAACAAGGTTAGCTTGACAACATCTTCGGAAACGCCATTCATCTTCACCGTTCCGCACAATCTATCGAAGTTGTCAAGATGCTCAATTGGGTGTTCCAAGGGTAGACCAAAGAAGCGATTGTTTTGTACCATATTGATCAAGCTCGATTTGATCTCCCAATTGTTGTTAGTGGAAGGAGGTGGGCGAATACCGGTTCTAGTCCTATTTGTGAGCGGTTCATCGAAATCTCCAATCCTCCTTTCTTCTCTAAGATCATGAACGGGTACTCTATTACCATTACCATCCACATTTCTAGCAACTTCATTAACTTGGCGATTACCGCTAATACGTTCTCTTTCCTTCCTTGCAAATCTAGCTTGCTTCTCAACTTGGCTAATATCAATGTGTAGATCAAAGTTGTCTAAACTCTTGCTTCTTGTTATCATGCACCTACAAACCGAGCAAAAACAAGAGACAAACAAGATAGATTGAATATCAAACAAAAATAAAACCTAGTCTATAATAAATTCCAAATCCAAATGCTAAAACGAAAAATCAATTAATCCCCGGCAACGGCGCCAAAAACTTGATGCACACAAAAGCGATGAACAATGCAAATGCTCAAAGATGTGCTATGAGTTCTAAAACCTCAATTAACTAACCACAAGTGCATGGTGCAGTCAATGTAGTAATCAAGGGTCATTCTTCCACAAGGATTAGTGACTCCTAAGCAATTGAAATGCAAGAAACAAAGAAGCTAGGTGAATCCAATTCCAAGGTGTGATTTCGATTTTACTAAATGTAAATGACAATATAAAATTATGCAATAAGTAAAATGCAATAGCTTAAACAATGTAAAACACTAAAGTAAGGAAAACAATGCATAAATGAAAGTAAAACTAGCTAAATATGCAATTTAAGAAAAGTCAACAAAAAGTCAACGGAAAATCAACAAAAGTCATACTTGATGATCTATAAGAACAAAGCATGGATCTTGAATAAAGGTGATTAATTTAGATTGAAACAAGTTAAGATAGTGATACACAATAACTAAAGATAGCTAATTTTAAAGCATGAATCCATTTAATCTAGATTAACCCACTTCCATGGTACTAATCCATTTCTTAATCAAAATTTAACACAAACTTCCATCTTGTTAAAGATTAATCAAAAATCATTATTGAACATGTTCATAAAAGCTTACTAAACTCCTTAAACATCAACTTCCATTAGCTAAGATGAGTAAGGCATGATTAAAGTTCTTCTAGACATTTTCACAAACACTTTCCAGGCATGAAAAGACCATGATTTAAATTTGGGGTAATTACTTCCTAATCTAGCATTAAGAGCTCTTTAATCAATGAAATATGAAAGACTAACAACCTAGCATCACTAATATAACATGAATCAACCTCAATCTTCCCTTCTCAAGATCCATTAATGAAACTACTCACCAATCATATCTAAATCACATAAAGCAAGATTAATAAGATGCATAATGAAAAGACTTCAAGAAATAAACAAGACAATCTTTGCTAAAACATAAAAAGGTGAAGACTTTAACCTCAAATCATAAAAAATACAAAAGTTTGTAGGTTTACACAAAGGATAATAAAAGAGAGGCGAAAGCTTAGGGTTTCAGTCACAAAACAAGTATTTATAGGAAAAGAGAAAGTGTACCCGGGTCAAACCCGGTCAAATGTGGATAAGACTGAAAATGAACGCAGGAGGAGGTTTCTGGCCCGACCGCCAGCCCGAGTTATTGGCCGGGCCAGTGACCACCCGCAACTTCCTCGCGTTAGGCTTGGCTTCTGGCCCGACCGGCTGCCCGAGTTGTTGGTCGGGCCAGAGACCACCATAAGCTTCTTCTTCTTGTTCTTCATCTACTTGCTTGATTCCTTCTTCCTTTGGTTCCACCATTGATCCAAGACTTCTTTTTGTACCTAAAATGCAAGAAATATGCATGCAAATGCAACAAAACAAGAATTTGGACTCTAAACTCGATCTATACTAAAAAGAACCGAAAAGGGAAAGAAAACGGATAAAACCTAAGCTAAATGCCTTAAAATACTACAAAAATGCATGCTAAGAAAGAGCAAATTATGGACTTATCAAAAATCATTATTAATAAGAAAAAATCAATTGATGAGTGTAGACGTCCTTGGTCAAGTTTGCAACATCGGAGACCTAAAGGCACTCGACGTGCAATGGAAATCAACCAAAAAGTGGACTTCAAGCTAATGGATACAAAGTAAGTTTATATGTATAATCAGAGAAGAAATATAATTGTCCATGTCTTTCAATAAGTTACTAATATTTCTGAAACATATTGTAAATCATGATTTTTTTAAGGGTGAGCGGCTTCCATGTACTCTGTGGAAGTATTTGCTGATAACATTGTCAAGGTATGGGACATGGCTAATGGGGAGCCAATTATTTTGCTTATTCGTTTTGCAAAAATCAATGAGTTTAGAGGTAATCTATTTATACAATCTCCCATTTAGTGATTGTGTTTTTCTTTTTATTCCACTATAATGTGTGTTTTCGTATAGGAAAGCGGAATGTCACTAATGCTTTTGGTTTGATATCACAAGTGATAGTTAATCCCCTTGTTCAAAAACGCCGTTTAATCGGCGGAAAGGCACTCGGTGGAAGTATTTGCTGATAACATTGTCAAGGTATGGGACATGGCTAATGGGGAGCCAGTTATTTTGCTTATTCGTTTTGCAAAAATCAATGAGTTTAGAGGTAATCTATTTATACAATCTCCCATTTAGTGATTGTGTTTTTCTTTTTATTCCACTATAATGTGTGTTTTCGTATAGGAAAGCGGAATGTCACTAATGCTTTTGGTTTGATATCACAAGTGATAGTTAATCCCCCTGTTCAAAAACGCCGTTTAATCGGCGGAAAGGCACTCGGCGGCCTCTGACCGCCGCGGTTTTGGTCTATTCGGTTGAAAACTCAGAATAGTTAAAAAACTTGATTTTGTTTTGCATTTTATGTTTGGAATGGGTTTATATGTGATGTATTTGTCGATTTAGTGTGTTAAAAGCAAGATAAACGTAAAATATGGATAAAGTCATGTGAAAATATCAATGGCGGCCGCTGAATTAGGGTTGCAGAGAAAGTGTCTCGGGGATGAAGATGGGTAAAATTACGGATTTGCCATTCATTAAAGAGACAGTTAAAAAAAATTAACCGAGAACACGTTAATGCATATTCGAACTTGCAAACTGAGAGTAAAAGCATGCTCTTTACCACCGGACCATCGTAGCTTATCTTGTAATCTTTCCATAAAATATATAAATATATCTAATATATGAAAAAGAACTAAAACTAATCTCCGATTAATCCTCGATTAATCTCCGCATAATCAATTAATCGCTAGGCCCTATCCAACCGCCCGATTAACGTCTAGCGAGTTTTTGAGCATTGGTTAATCATGATATCCAAGAAGCAAAACAATTGATGACATAGTAAAAAAATTCTTTACACAATAATATTATTAGAGTGTTCCATAATCAACACACTCATATTATTATGATCATGTAGGTTATCAAATTCTGGTGTCTCACTCACAATGGACGAAAACATGGCTGATGAAAATGCCATTGTCGCCGAAGACGAATGCTTCAATCAGTTTTCAAAAAGGATTATAAATGATATCCTTCCCTTGATAGAGGTAGTTTGTGTAAATTATATTTTGGTGCTATTGTCAATTACTTGATACTAATTTAGATCACAAATTATTTCGCGGTTGTTAAATTGATCAAGGTTGATAGATGCAAGATACTTTGTACTATTGCAGCTAATGATATCGACTGGTGCTGGTATTACTTCACATGCAAGAAATGTAAGAAACCGACTTTTAAAGCTCCGAAAGAAGAGAATGAAAAGTCAAAAAGACTTCTTTCCGGTGTAAGGCTTGTCGTGAGGACACCTTCCACGACATACCTAGGTAAACATTCATATGCGTGACGATAATTTATGTTTTTATTATTTATTCCATGTTCGTTTATTATAATTTACAAATTATCAGGTATAAGCTTTATGTAAGAGTGATGGATGATACTAGAAGTACCAAGTTGATGTTGTTCGATGGACCTGCTGGAGAAATCGTCTATGTTTCTACTAATGACTCGCTAGTATGAAATTTTGATGAGGTAATATGTTTGCTTGTATGACGCCCGTGAACCATTTTTTGAAGCAAAATGGAGGGGCTGTCGATCGACACACGTGGTGTATGCGATCGACAGGTGCCTTAGGGGCTGTCGTTCGACACACGTGGTGTGTGTCGATCGACATGGCCTTTAAGTGGTCGGCTTCTGGTTCGATTTTAGTCGTTCGGATGGACCGGGCCAGTTTGGGAAACCTAGAGTTTCGTATTTAAGGCTTTTTGGACGCATTCTGATCGAACCAAAGTCCCAAAATCAGAGAAAAGGAGTTGTAGAAAAGTTTCTTTTGTTCCTGAGAGTTTTGTGGATTAGGGTTTCGTTCTTGAGTGTTTTGGAGTAGAATTTCGTGGTGGTTGTCGTGGATTTCGTTTCTACCCTCAATTCCATCAGTTTCTATCCGAAAAATTCAAGGTGAGTGCGTGACCATGGCTTCTGGGCCGGTGGATTCGTTAGGGTTGCTTGGTGATAGGTTTGAAACGAATTGATTGATCTTGTGGTGTTTGGTTGAGACTGTGGATTGTTGCTTGTTGTGTGTGATTGTTGTTTTCGTGCAGGTTTTTCGTGTAGACGCAGAGGAGGAATTGATCCGAGAGGATTATGATCGATTTCCCAAGATTCTGCGCATGGCCTGTCGAACGACACACACGAGGTGTGTCGATCGACAGACCAGGATGGAGGCTGTCGAACGACACACGTAAGGTGTGTCGAACGACAGCCAATTGACAAGCTGTCGATTGACACAACTCCTAGTGGTTGTGTCGATCGACAGGCATGTAGAGGGGGTGTCGATCGACACCTAGTGGTAGTGTCGATTGACAGCCTGCCTGTTTAGCTGTGGTTGAGCCTTTATGTTTGTGTGTTGTTTTGTTGTATGTTTGCCTGAGCGATCCATCGTGCCTGAGTGCGCAGTCGTAGATGGGATGACCGTCTCACTGAGTATTTATGATAATACTCACGCATCTCTTTTTTCATATGATGCAGGTAAAGGCAAAATGTGATCGTGGAATCACGGCTACGAAGAGGGAGATGATCTAGGGTCTCGTGTTTCGTGTTTCTTGTTGTTTTCTATTATTGTTTTAGAACCGTTGTTAGGTTGCTGGATAGTGGAATTGATGTTGTGAATTTGTTGTTGAACTGATTTTTAGTGGAATTGGTTTAGTTGGTTTATTTGCTTGGTTATCCGCTGTTGTATGGTTTTTTGTGTTTTACTTGGTTGTTGAGGATAGCATTTATGGGAATGCTAGTCCGAGACCAAGGTTTGTATGTTTAAAAAAAAAAAAAAAGGTCAGGTCGTTTCAGTTTGGTATCAGAGCCCTTATGGTTTTAGGACGGGCTAGAACTGCTAGGATTGAAATTGGTAAATTTGCAATTCTGTGAGTTGGGGGTTCTAGATCATCTTCCTTCGAGCCTTCAAAGAGATTCCACGGTAAGTGTGGTTTTGGTGTAATGTGATTGGTCTTTCTAGTGCTTAGCTTGTCTGCTTGTGAGTGTAGTGAGATGGCTAGGACTACTAGAGGGCGTGGAGGCCGAGGCAGAGGTGAGGACCTGTGGATGAGCCAATCTTGAGTGAGGCTCAGAGTTCCACGCATGGGGCTGCTTCAGTTCAGCAGACTTTGCATGATGGTCAGTCCGCCAGTGTGACTGCCAGTGTTGGGGCCGGTTTGGGCCCTGTTGGGGCTGGTTTGGGTCCTGTTGAGGCCGGTGGTGTTGGCGCAGCTGGGGGTCCGGGTGTGGCCGCGGGAGTAGCCCAGGCTGGTGATGATCGTCTGGCTGACCTGTTGAGGCAGTTGTTGTAGCGGTTACCGGGTGCGGTGCCAGTGCAGGCTCTAGTGTTGCCACGAGTGGCAGAGGTGCAGCCGAGGGCTGCGGTTGCTGAGGAGGTTTCGTCATTTATCCGGATGATGGAGCAGATGCAGAGGATCGGTACGGGTTCTTTTGCAGGAGGTGCTAAGCCTGAGGAGGCTGATGAGTGGCGGATGAGGTTAGAGCAGAATTTTCACTCGATCAGGTGTCTAGAGGGAGGAGACTCTTAGTCGGAGGCGGTATGATTCATCTCAGGAGCGGGATGTGGAGATTCTTGTGAGCATGCTTAGTACTTTGAGGTTGTGTGTTACTTCAGAGGAGCCGTTGGGGTTAGTGGCAGCGGATTAGGCGGATCTTTTGAGCAGGATCCGAGTAGCTCAAGAGAAGGATCAAGTGTTTATTGATCTCTCTAAGGCTGCTGGTTCCGAGTATCAGGTTTCTGCTAACGGTACTATCTTGGTGCATGGATGAGTCTGTGTGCCTAAGGATGAGAACTTGAGGCAGGAGATTCTGAGAGAGGCTCATGCGAGCAAGTTTTCAATTCATCTGGGAGCGACTAAGATGTATCGGGATCTTAAACGGTATTATCATTGGGTCGGGATGAAGAGAGATTGGGTTGCAGCTTGTGGCAGATTGGGTTGCAGCTTGCAATGTTTGTCAGCTGGTGAAGGCTCAGCATCAGGTTCCTAGTGGCTTATTGCAGAGTTTACCCATTCCAGAGTGGAAGTGGGACATGATTACCATGGATTTCATAGTAGGGTTGCCGGTTTCTCAGACCTATGATGCAATTTGGGTGATTGTGGATCGACTGACTAAGTCAGCACATTTTCTGGCCATTAAGAAGACAGATGGAGCTGAGGTCTTGGCTAAGAAGTATGTGAAGGAGATTGTGAGGTTGCATGGTGTGCTAGTGAGCATTGTGTCGGACAGAGATTCGAGGTTTGCTTCAGTGTTTTGGAGAGCTTTTGAGGCTGAGATGGGCACTAAGGTGCACATGAGTACAGCCAATCATCCTCAGACGGATGGGCAGTTCGAAAGGACGATTCAGACACTTGAGGATCTGTTGAGGATGTGTGTGCTTGATTGGGGTGGTCATTGGGCAGATCACTTGAGTTTGGTGGAGTTCGCATATAACAACAGTTTTCAGGCGAGTATTGGTATGTCCCCTTTGGAGGCGTTGTATGGGAGGCCATGTCGTACACCACTATGTTTTACCCAAGTGGGGGAGAGGAGCATCTATGGTGCAGAATTTGTTCAGGAGACGACAAAGAAGATCCGTGTTTTAAAGCTGAACATGAAGGAGGCTCACGATCGGCAGAAGAGTTATGCCGATAGGAGGAGGAAAGAGTTCAAGTTTGCAGTCAGAGATCGAGTGTATCTCAAGATGGCTATGATGCGGGGTCTGAACAGGTCCATATCCGAGGTTAAGCTGAGTAAGAGGTACATGGGTCCGTTCCGGGTTGTGGAACGTGTGGGACCAGTTGCTTATCGGTTGGAGCTGTCTTCGATTATGGAGAAATTCCATGATGTGTTTCATGTTTCAAAGCTCAGGAGATGTTTGCATGCATCTGAGGAGGTAGTAGTGACGATTCCTGCAGATCTTTAGCCTAATCTGACTGTTGGGATGAGGCCAGTGAGGATTCTTGAGATAAGTATCAAGGTTCTGCGCCGGAAGAGAGTGCCGTTGTTGAGAGTCTTGTGGGACTATGACGGTGTTCAGGAGGAGACTTGGGAACCAGAGGCAAAGATGAAAACGAAGTTCAGGAAGTGGTTCGAGAAGCAAGCCGAAAAGTGAATTCGTTTTTCTTTTTGGTTTTCCAGTCTCTGTTTTTGTGTTGTGGTCACCGTGTGTGGTGAGGTTTTTGGTTGTGGATTATGTATTTTCATTAAGTTGTAATGATTATGACATTTTTCCAGTTTAATAAGATGTGTTTTCTTATGTTTTTGACTTGTGGTCATGGGTTTGTGGTTAGAGAACCTCGGAATGGAAGTTTTATTGTGAATAGAACTTGTCAGTTTCGGTGGGAACTCTAACGGGTTTGGGTGTGTATGTGTGAGAGAGTCTCGGAATAGAAGTTTTACGGTGGTTAGAACTGTCTAGTTCCAGAGAGACTCTGTAGGGATATCCAGTGTGATGGATGGTCCAGGTGATCAGTGAGATCATGTTGTGAAGGTATTCCGGGTTGGGAGTATCATGTTGAGACCTTAGGAGGTGGTTCCGGTCAGAGGTGCATTATAGACGTCTAGAGTTGGTTTCGTCCAGGGGATGTGTGGGTTCCTTGCATACCGAGAGCTTGATGGACTATGTGTTTTGAAGGTTGAGGGGTATGGAGATAGTTCGTATCAGACATCGTCAGGACTGCGTGGACTGAGGTGGGTTGATACGAGGCACCGAGGACTTGAGGGGTGACGATCTCGAGAGTTAGAGGGTGTGGTTATGAGCTATGAGCGATCAATGTCTCAGACGGGTCTATATGCATAGGACGGATGTGAGCCTCGAGAAGGTCTGGGAGATGTAGTCTCCGGTGTGACTGGTAGGTAGGCTAGGAGGTTAGCCATGTGGGCTGTGTTTGAGGATTCGAGGACGAATCCAGTTTTACTGGGGGAGAAATGTGACGCCCGTGAACCATTTTTTGAAGAAAATGGAGGGGCTGTCGATCGACACACGTGGTGTATGTCGATCGACAGGTGCCTTAGGGGCTGTCGTTCGACACACGTTGTGTGTGTCGATCGACAAGGCCTTTAAGTGGTCGGTTTCTGGTTCGTTTTTAGTCGTTCAGATGGACCGGGCCGGTTTGGGAAACCTCGGGTTTCATATTTAAGGCTTTTTGTCCGCATTTTGATCGAACCAAAGTCCCAAAATCAGAGAAAAAGAGTTGTAGAGATGTTTCTTTTGTTCCTGAGAGTTTTGTGGATTAGGGTTTCGTTCTTGAGTGTTTTGGAGTAGAATTTCGTGGTGGTTGTCGTGGATTTCGTTTCTACCCTCAATTCCATCAGTTTCTATCCGAAAAATTCAAGGTGAGTGCGTGACCATGGCTTCTGGGCCGGTGGATTCGTTAGGGTTGCTTGGTGATAGGTTTTGAACGAATTGATTGATCTTGTGGTGTTTGGTTGAGACTGTGGATTGTTTCTTGTTGTGTGTGATTGTTGTTTTCGTGCAGGTTTTCGTGTAGACGCAGAGGAGGAATTGATCCGAGAGGATTATGATCGATTTCCCAAGATTCTGCGCATGGCCTGTCGAACGACACACACGAGGTGTGTCGATCGACAAACCAGCAGGGAGGCTGTCGAACGACACACGTAAGGTGTGTCGAACGACAGCCAATTGACAAGCTATCGATTGACACAACACCTAGTGGTTGTGTCGATCGACAGACATGTACAGGGGGTGTCGATCGACACCTAGTGGTAGTGTCGATCGACAGCCTGCCTGTTTAGCTGTGGTTGAGCCTTTATGTTTGTGTGTTGTTTTGTTGTATGTTTGCCTGAGCGATCCATCGTGCCTGAGTGCGCAGTCGTAGATGGGATGACCGTCTCACTGAGTATTTATGATAATACTCACGCATCTCTTTTTTCATGTGATGCAGGTAAAGGCAAAATGTGATCGTGGAATCACGGCTACGAAGAGGGAGATGATCTAGGGTCTCGTGTTTCGTGTTTCTTGTTGTTTTCTATTATTGTTTTAGAACCGTTGTTAGGTTGCTGGATAGTGGAATTGATGTTGTGAATTTGTTGTTGAACCGATTTTTAGTGGAATTGGTTTAGTTGGTTTATTTGCTTGGTTATCCGCTGTTGTATGGTTTTCTGTGTTTTGTTTGGTTGTTGAGGATAACATTTATGGGAATATTAGTCCAAGACCAAGGTTTGCATGTTTTAAAAAAAAAAAACGGGTCGGGTCGTTTCAGCTTGCATCAATGTTTTTGTGATTATTTTTTAAATTTATAAAAATAACTTCTTATTTTCTTTGAGAGCACCTCTAATTTCTTGGTCACAATGAGCAAGAGAAAGATAGAAACCGCAATAAATAAAGAAAATAAAGGATATGGAATAAAAAAACAAGAGAAAGTCTAATTTCTGATAATTAGAGATTGTCCAGTCGTTTTGTGGGTAATTATAATGATGTGCCACTCAAACGCAGTTTGGAAAGAGTTTTTTAGGATTTGACAAATACACCGCATAAGAAGTTAAACTTCTTAGAATCCCAAGGATTGCCTACTAAAGGTAAAATTACAATACTTTAAAACCCGTATCAAAAAGTTCAATAAAAACTTATATGTGAAACTTTTTAAATTTCACCAATATTTCTGACTTTGGTTTGAGTATGTTTCTAAAATCATGTGTACTCTGTTTGTACTTAGGAGCTGTCACTGGAGTGGAAATGACTCTCAAACAGGCTAAAACCAAAGTCAGAAATAGTGGTAAAACTTATTAATCTCTGGGTATTACATAGTAGATACATATTTATTGGAGTGATGCGCAAGTAATACATGTTACTAACTAATGTGTCATATAAGGGGATAATGAAAACCATCTTAAGAGGTCCAAAAGAACGGCTGTTAGGACGCGTGATTTTAAAAATCAATGTATAAGTCCTGTCTCTGGATTAACTATCCAAGGCTTTGTAACGTACATCTTCACGTGTATATTTGATTTACTTTGCTAATTATATCCCAAAAATTAAGTCTTACCCTATTGATCATGAAATTATATAGGTAAACCATGTAGTAATATCATTAAATCTTCTTCGAGATCAAAGCAATATGCTTCAAGTAGCAAATCAGCGTCGGCCAAAGATGTAGACTACGGTAAGTTTATTTACTTTGTTAGGTTTTGTAACGTATAACTTCACGTGTATATTTTATTTACATTTCTAATTCGATCCCAAAAATTAATTCTTACCATATAGGTCATGAAATTAAATAGGTACTAGTGATACCGGATTGAGTAACAATCCGAGATCGGCCCAAAGAATAGAGAAACTAGGTTTAAGCGTAAAATCACAAGGAAAAAAGAGAGTAAAAAGATGTGTATAGAATTCTCTATTGAAGGCGATGTCCCCGTTTTGGAGGAATACATCAAGTATTTATACAAGTACAAAGTCGGTCGAAATAACCTTAAAAGATAAATGGAAATCTCCTAAAAGATAAAAGGAAGTTATACTTATTCTAAGTATTTCCTTTTATCCGAGCTAAGTCTTCCAATTTGCTTGTATTTGCCTAGGTCGGCGGATGCTTCTTAAAGGGTCGAGATGTTGCTAATGGGTCCTTGCTGGCCCATCCTCCGAGCTGTCCTTATAAACTTCATGTCGAGTCGGGTCTGAGTCGGGTATGGTAATGGGTGCTAAACCCGGTACCACTAGGTACACCATGTACTAATATCACTAAATCTTCTTCGAGATCAAAGCAAGTAGCAATTCAGCAACGGCCAATGATGTAGACTACGGTAAGTTTATCCTACAACTTATTAGCTTAAAACTTTGTGTCCATTCAAAGTGGTGTATTTCAATATAATAATACAACAAAAAACATTTTTTAACACATCATTATAGTGAATCAAATTGAAAATAGTTTCATAGAAGAAGATAATGACTTTACCACACCATGTAGTAAGAAGGTCAATGTTTGCAAAGCCGACTTAATCGACAGATCATATGGAATTACTGGATTCCCTATTAACGGTTGTGGATACCGGAAATCACATAATTAAATTTGTAAGGGTTTCGAGAGGAAGCAGAGATTTCTAAGTTAAGCTACAAAAGAGAAAAGATGAGCAAAGAGATATAGGGTTTTGTTATTGCTTTTTATTGCTTTTGTGATAAAAGTTGCGGATACTTCTTACAAGGGATGTACAATGATATATATATAATATCCCTAAGTCGGCTAAGTCCTCCTCTAAGAGATAATGTCAAGTTTCCAAAATCTTCTCGAGTTGCCATTTGCCTAAGTCGGTCGCCACCGAAGTGGGCTAGGCTTCGGCGTTGAGACTTCAAGCTCCTAAGATCGTTACGACGCGGCCGTTGGGTATGTCTTCTGGAGACATTCGGGTTTGATGTCCCAAGTGTCTTCTGGCCAAAGCCTAGCTTAGGAAGTCTTCATGACTTACAGAGTCATTTCTGAGAAGACTTCATGGCTTCATGACTTCATGGCTTCATGGCTAGAAGACTTCATGACTTCATGGCTTCATGGCTTCATGACTTCATGACTTCATGTTACGAGTCAGTGAAGACTTCCTCTTCACAGGCGGAAAAGACTTAGGGTTGAAGGAGACTTAGGTTGGAGGAGACTTAACTCGATTCTGAAAATGACTTAGGAGCCTCATGATACCTGCACGTTGATAAGAATCGATGTCTACGGGTTATGTTCATATAACTTTTAACATCAAATGTCGAGCGGGTGAAATCCGACCCCAACAGTTAGCCCCCAGCTCTGTAGTGTTAGTGATAACATTATCGAGGTAGAGATCATTGGGTGTCGATGTTGCCGTTCAAAGTTATGACATTATTGATAGCGTGATGCTGTAGGCTTGAGCTGTTAATACTATAAGCGTTATGCTTCAATTTTCGAAGGTTTTAAAACTTCGCGTTTTTATGAAGGTTTTAAAACTTCATGTTTTTATGAAGATTTTAAGACTTCATGTTTTTGTGAAGATTTTAAGACTTCATGTTTTGAGCATCGATGGAAATCTTTTCGTAAAGAAGAGTGTAAGAGTTTGTTTTTTTGTGAAGATTTTATGACTTCATGTTTTGACTGTTGATGAAGAGTCCGGATTTGAACCCGAAGGATCCTCCGGCATGCTCACCATTGATGAACAAAGTGAAGGTTTGCTGGTGAGCGGCTCGAACACGGCGAGGACCCGACGACTGCGGGGTTACATGTAACATCCCAGATCCAGGTATGGAGTTTTCAGCAACTTAGGATAATTTCGTGGAGGTTAAATGGAGTTGGGAAATGGTCGTTATGGTGTAAAATGTCCTAAGGAAGTGGAAATCCATGGACTGGCCCGCGAAAGTGGTAAACGGGCTTCCTACAATTAAAAGGGGAAAGGAAACCCTAGATTTTGTAGGAGAGGAGGTGGAAAAACGTGGAGAGCAAGGAAGTTAGGCGGGCTTTCGGCCTATGTAGTAAGGAGGTGGAGAAAAATAAGGAAAGTGGATATTCTCCTTAGGGTTTTTGGTGTAGTATAAATAGAGAGCTAGGGAGCTCATTATTTACACACACCAAAAATATTTCTCTCCTCTCTAGAACCAAAGATACACGCTTAAGAGGGAGAGAAAAAGGAGGTGCTCGAGAAGGAACTCGGCACCCCACCTAAGGAGAAGCGGTATAAGGTAAGGCGCGATCCGTACCTAATACTCCCTTTCTATTCTCTTCCTTATAGCTTTCATGCAGTAGTCTTAGTAGTACGGGTTAAGGTAGAGTAGTGTAGTAGTATAGTAGTAGTAGTGGTCTTGTGCGGATAGTGATTCCGTGCACGACCGGTAGTGTTGGTAGCGCCAAGGGTTGGCATCGGTAACGCCTAGTGCTGGCATCGGTATGGCCTCGGGGTGCCTCGATGACAGTACGCCAGGGTACCGAAGGTAGGCCTCGGTGATGCCTCAAGAAGGCATCGGAGATGCCTCGACAAGGGCGCTGGTACGAGGTACCAGTGACGCCTCTAAAGAGTACGATGATGCTTCGACAGGGCCCGAGTAACCTAGTAATCTGTGGCATCGGTGACGCCTCGAGAGGGCATCGGTGACGCCTCGACAAGGGCGCTGGTACGAGGTACCAGTGACGCCTCTAGAGGGCACGATGACGCTTCGACAGGGCCCGTGCAGCTTAAGGTCATGCCTCGAGGAGGTAACGTAAGGAAGTAAGGCTGATCGATGATCAGGACGAGTGAGCCTCGGATCACTCCTCGATGGACGTATCGGTGAGAAATCGGTACGGACACTCGACGATCCGGCAGTGCCAAGAGTGGCTATCAGGTAGTATCCACGGTCGGACCATGGGGACGCGTCGATAGGCCCTCGGGGAGGTCTACGATCGATCTACCACTGGCCATCGGGGATAACTGAGCAGTCCGCAAGGGTAGTCCGCGATGAGATCGCTGACTGGCATTGGTAAGCCTCGAGTAGGCCTCGGTGTATCGGTACGATACCTTGTTCGTCCGCGATGAACAATCCGGTAATCATCGGTGAAGGCATCGATGATCGGAGAGAAAGCCAGACGGCCAGTGCCAACCACTGTGCCGCGAATCGGTATGGCCTCGATAGAGATCTATACGGCCTCGGTTCGGAATCATGCCTGATAAGCAAAAGCGTGCTTGGCTTACCAATAGTGGCAGAGCATCCGGTCAGATCATGGCGATCTGGCTATGGACTCGTAGGTGAGAAAGTAGAGGAGCAGAGCAAGGCTAACACAGCTTGCCTAGTAACTTGGCTATCACAATGGATCTTGGCAAGAGTGCACGGTGATGAATTCCACCGTGAGACTCAGCCTTGTATCTCGAGGAAACTTGGCTCGGCAGAAGCCGGCCCAAGAGTGACTCGTTGTTTGGCGGACTGGAAACTAGTCATGGCAGGATCATGTCTAGTTCCGACTCGCACCGCATATAGTTTAGGAAAGTAGACATTGCATAGGCCGGCAATACTCTGAAGAGAGAGCCAGTGGGCCAAATGTGAGGATTAGCGTGGCAGGCTGAAAGGTTTGATACTAACCGATCATTGAACCACAAAATAGAGCTATGGTAACATTACAGCCGGAAGGCCGTAAGGATACTCGATGGTTCGCTTGCTTGTAGGCCGCGACAGACTACTAGAGAATGTCGTAGGCCAGACAGGTTGTGACCGGCCAACTTAATAGTTGTACGGGACCGCCTTAGTCAACCTGGTAGCTAGTCTAGATGGTGTGTGCCAACAAGAGAAGCGCTAAAGAGGCTTAGCAAACTCGTACGGCCGCATACGACTCCGGGGTTAGAGGCGAGGCCGCGGGAACGCTAAGGCCAGCGATGGGCAAGGCGGGACCGCGAGTCTCCCACAATTAATGGATAGTTTTTATGTGTGTATTTATGCGGGGACGGTCACCGTATGGCCATAGATGAGTCATGGGTAACGTATTGGGATAGTCATGCTTACCTGGGGCCGACCATACGGGGCAAAAGGTATTGCTTGAAATGCTTTGGCTATTGCTTGAGAACGTAGAGGTATAACGGAGTAGGATTAACCGGAGTAGTTAGCTTGATTGTGAACCTTAAGATAGTCTAGTAGATAAAAGCATTTTAAACCGGTAGGATAGTAGGTTCACAATGCCACCATTTAATTATTGCATAGAGACGTATATATGGGCATGCGTTCCGCCTTGTTTGTGTTTGGCCTGAAAGATGGCACGAAGCCCTAGCCTTCCAAGGATCGCTAGAAAGGTTTGAAGTTCCAGAACTTCGGACAGTCCGCCGACGGGCCGACTAGGTTAAGGGCTGCCAGCGTGCTGGTATAGGTTAAGGGCCGCCAGAGTGCCGGCAAACTTGTTGAGGCCACCAGCTTGCTGGTGTTGAGTTAAAGGGCTGCCAGCGTGCCGGCGTTTGAAAAGGGGCTGCCAGCGTGCCGGCGTTTGAAAAGGGGCTGCCAGCGTGCCCGACATGAGGTTGAGGAGTTGTGTTTGTATCACCGCCAAAGGGTTGGCCGTGAGACGCAGTTCCTGGCAAGTAGTGCTAAGGGTGCTGTGTGGGATTGTAAGTTTAGAATAGCTTGGTAGTGTTAGGTGGTGAGACGGAGTAGACCGTCTTACTGAGTATTCAATACTCACCCCCTTACCAGTGCGCATGATAGGACATCCGGTCAGGTGGACCATAGGATGGCAGGGCAGGAGGGAGCAGCAGGCAATGGAGGAAGACTTTCCCAAGGCGTAGTAAATCTAGTACCCATACGTTGTAATTTACCCCACAATGTAATCGAAATTTTTTAGAGCAATGAAAATATCACTTTTGTCTAACACTTGGGTCTGGATTCATAGTCCAAGATGCGGGTGTTACAAATTTGGTATCAGAGCTCGGCTGTCACTCCAGTTCTGACCTGGGGGGACAACTTGAAAGATCTCTTAGGACTACTTGGGAAAGGATCTCCATTTCGCTGCCCCACCTTGTCGTCGTGTGGAATCACCCTGGTAAGTTAGGATTAGTAATCTAAGCTCTAGTTTTAGTTGATGTTCCCGGAAGAGTAAGTTGGAAGGACTACGTCAGTGGAGGAGCAGCCATCCAGGATCAGGCAAATAACTCGTGTAGTAGGTGACACCTTGGGGAATGGAAACCCAAGCCTTGTCATGTGAAGGGTGAACGTATGAGGGATCATTGTCAACACTCTCTTCGACGCTAGAGTGATCCATTGTTATTAGTGCTAAGTAGTAAGCCAAGGGAGACTTCGGGGAAGAACCAAGGAGAGCAAGTCAGTCACACTAGGACATACCATCGGTGTACAAGAAGTGTTGGTATCAAGAAATCATGGGAGGCCAGAATAGAAAGTTCAAAGAAAAAGTGGGTCAATCTAGTAACTCGATCTTGGAGCATCTCGAGCAACATGTTCTTTGTGGAGACTTAGCAGCAACCCTTTAGACGAAGATGATGTTCAAAGCCATTCACAGCCACGTTTTCCAATCACCCGGAGGAGCACCTATTGCACATGGCCTTGCGTTTAGAAGTAGTAGTTAAGGGTCACCCGTAGTGGGAAAGGAAACCACTCAAGAAACCGAAGGACTTGGGCAGAAAACGTAGTGCCTAGAAGAACCTTATGACGCTCGGTATGCAGCGTCCGATGAATCGATAAGGAGCGACCAACAAGAAGACATGATGGAGGCAAGCGAATCTTTAAGGAACACCCGGCGGAGGCATGACGACCCTAGACAAAACCCCTAAAGGTGATATGGCTTGACAAAGGACGAGATATTGCCATCTTGGATTCGAGGACGAATCCAATATAAGGGGAGGAGAATTTGTAACATCCCAGATCCGGGTATGGAGTTTTCAGCAACTTAGGATAATTTCGTGGAGGTTAAATGGAGTTGGGAAATGGTCGTTATGGTGTAAAATGTCCTAAGGAAGTGGAAATCCATGGACTGGCCCGCGAAAGTGGTAAACGGGCTTCCTACAATTAAAAGGGGAAAGGAAACCCTAGATTTTGTAGGAGAGGAGGTGGAAAAACGTGGAGAGCAAGGAAGTTAGGCGGGCTTTCGGCCTATGTAGTAAGGAGGTGGAGAAAAATAAGGAAAGTGGATATTCTCCTTAGGGTTTTTGGTGTAGTATAAATAGAGAGCTAGGGAGCTCATTATTTACACACACCAAAAATATTTCTCTCCTCTCTAGAACCAAAGATACACGCTTAAGAGGGAGAGAAAAAGGAGGTGCTCGAGAAGGAACTCGGCACCCCACCTAAGGAGAAGCGGTATAAGGTAAGGCGCGATCCGTACCTAATACTCCCTTTCTATTCTCTTCCTTATAGCTTTCATGCAGTAGTCTTAGTAGTACGGGTTAAGGTAGAGTAGTGTAGTAGTATAGTAGTAGTAGTGGTCTTGTGCGGATAGTGATTCCGTGCACGACCGGTAGTGTTGGTAGCGCCAAGGGTTGGCATCGGTAACGCCTAGTGCTGGCATCGGTATGGCCTCGGGGTGCCTCGATGACAGTACGCCAGGGTACCGAAGGTAGGCCTCGGTGATGCCTCAAGAAGGCATCGGAGATGCCTCGACAAGGGCGCTGGTACGAGGTACCAGTGACGCCTCTAAAGAGTACGATGATGCTTCGACAGGGCCCGAGTAACCTAGTAATCTGTGGCATCGGTGACGCCTCGAGAGGGCATCGGTGATGCCTCGACAAGGGCGCTGGTACGAGGTACCAGTGACGCCTCTAGAGGGCACGATGACGCTTCGACAGGGCCCGGGCAGCTTAAGGTCGTGCCTCGAGGAGGTAACGTAAGGAAGTAAGGCTGATCGATGATCAGGACGAGTGAGCCTCGGATCACTCCTCGATGGACGTATCGGTGAGAAATCGGTACGGACACTCGACGATCCGGCAGTGCCAAGAGTGGCTATCAGGCAGTATCCACGGTCGGACCATGGGGATGCGTCGATAGGCCCTCGGGGAGGTATACGATCGATCTACCACTGGCCATCGGGGATAACTGAGCAGTCCGCAAGGGCAGTCCGCGATGAGATTGCTGACTGGCATCGGTAAGCCTCGAGTAGGCCTCGGTGTATCGGTACGATACCTTGTTCGTCCGTGATGAACAAACCGGTAATCATCGGTGAAGGCATCGATGATCGGAGAGAAAGCCAGACGGCCAGTGCCAACCACTGTGCTGCGAATCGGTAAGGCCTCGATAGAGATCGATACGGCCTCGGTTCGGAATCACGCCTGGTAAGCAAAAGCGTGCTTGGCTTACCAACAGTGGCAGAGCATCCGGTCAGATCATGGCGATCTGGCTATGGACTCATAGGTGAGAAAGTAGAGGAGCAGGGCAAGGCTAACACAGCTTTCCTAGTAACTTGGCTATCACAATGGATCTTGGCAAGAGTGCACGGTGATGAAGTCCCGCCGTGAGACTCAGCCTTGTATCTCGAGGAAACTTGGCTCGGCAGAAGCCGGCTCAAGAGTGACTCGTTGTTTCGCGGACTGGAAACTAGTCATGGCAGGATCATGTCTAGTTCCGACTCGCACCGCATGTAGTTTAGGAAAGTAGACATTGCATAGGCCGGCTATACTCTGAAGAGAGAGCCAGTGGGCCAAATGTGAGGATTAGCGTGGCAGGCTGAAAGGTTTGATACTAACCGATCATTGAACCACAAAATAGAGCTATGGTAACATTATAGCCGGAAGGCCGTAAGGATACTCGATGGTTCGCTTGCTTGTAGGCCGTGGCATACTACTAGAGAATGTCGTAGGCTGGACAGGTTGTGACCGGCCAACTTAATAGTTGTACGGGAACGCCTTAGTCAACCTGATAGCTAGTCTAGATGGTGTGTGCCAACAAGAGAAGCGCTAAAGAGACTTAGCAAACTCGTACGGCCGCATACGACTCCGGGGTTAAAGGCGAGGCAGCGGGAATGCTAAGGCCAGCGATGGGCAAGGCGGGACCGCGAGTCTCCCACAATTAATGGATAGTTTTTATGTGTGTATTTCTGCAGGGACGGTCACCGTCTGGCCATAGATGAGTCATGGGTAACGTATTGGGATAGTCATGCTTACCTGGGGCCGACCATACGGGGCAAAAGGTATTGCTTGAAATGCTTCGGCTATTGCTTGAGAACGTAGAGGTATAACGGAGTAGGATTAACCGGAGTAGTTAGCTTGATTGTGAACCTTACGATAGTCTAGTAGATAAAAGCATGTTAAACCGATAGGATAGTAGGTTCACAATGTCACCATTTAATTATTGCATAGGGATGTATGTATGGGCATGCGTTCCGCCTTGTTTGTGTTTGGCCTGAAAGATGGCACGAAGCCCTAGCCTTCCAAGGATCGCTAGAAGGGTTTGAAGTTCCAGAACTTCGGACAGTCCGCCGACGGGCCGACTAGGTTAAGGGCTGCCAGCGTGCCGGCGTAGGTTAAGGGCCGCTAGAGTGCCGACAAACCTGTTGAGGCCACCAGCTTGCTGGTGTTGAGTTAAAGGGCTGCCAGCGTGCCGGCGTTTGAAAAGGGGTTGCCAGCGTGCCCGGCATAAGGTTGAGGAGTTGTGTTTGTATCACCGCCAAAGGGTTGACCGTGAGACGCAGTACCTTGCAAGTAGTGCTAAGGGTGCTGTGTGGGGTTGTAGGTTTAGAATAGCTAGGTAGTGTTAGGTGGTGAGGCGGAGTAGACCGTCTTACTGAGTATTCAATACTCACCCCTTTACCAGTGCGCAAGATAGAACATCCGGTCAGGTGGACCATAGGACGGCAGGGCAGGAGGGAGCAGCAGGCAATGGAGGAAGACTTTACCCCACAATGTAATCGAGAAATTTTAGAGCAATGAAAATATCACTTTTGTCTAACACTTGGGTCTGGATTCATAGTCCGAGATGCGGGTGTTACATTACAACCCGACGTCTTGTCGATCGGGTTTGGTGGCATCGGGGATCCGATGGATCGGTGTCGGGAGGAGCCGACGTCCTGATGAATGGGTTAGGTGACATTGGGGACCCGATGACTTCGGAGTCGGGAGGAGCCGATGTCTCGATGATCGGGATGAGTGACATCGGGGACCCAATGACATCGAGGCCAGGAGGAGCCGATCCGATAGGATTGTCAATGGACTTTTTGGTCGAAAGGAGCCAAAGTCACGATGACCAAACTTGGTGTCATCGGGGACTCGATGACTTCAGGGTCGGGAGGAGCCAACGTCATGATGACCGGGCTCAGTGGCATCTGGGACCCGATGACTTCGGGGTCGGGAGGTGCCGACCTGACGACTAGGCTTGTAGGGGATCCGAGGACCACGACTTCGCTTTCCACCGCGACGACGACTCGACTTGTGTGTGACGAAGACCCGATGACTTCGTTTACTCAGCTTAAAGTTACGACGACTCGGCTTGCAAACGCCGAAGACCCGAGTAGCTCGAGGGGCTTGGTTGGCACGGATGATCGATCTTCGATGGGTATTCGCTTCCCCGTTCCGAATTTCATTGGTAATGAAGACCCAATGCTTCCTCTTGGTGGCAGTGACGTTACGCTGTCGCCTTCGTCCTATCCCTCATTTGACTTAGCGTCTTCCCAGTGAAGACTAAAGAGAAGGAGAAGCTAAAGGTTTGTCCGGATCCACCAAGATCTTCTCTTTCGACTTTGGAGTCTCTGGGTGATCTCCGAGAGAAGTATGGGATTTCAAGGTGACTCTGTCGACTAAGCTTTGCTGACACTAGAGTCATGGAGGTCGTTGACACGACAAGAGAGGATATGACCCATGACTTCTAGGGACGAGTGAGCAGAGTTGCAGAGTTGCTTGCAAAGCTTGGTGGGAAAGCCAAGGAGGACATGTTGGATCTCGTGGAAATTGATGCAAATCTCAAGTTCATCAAGGTTCTTGAAGGGAAGAAAGTGCCAAAGCTTGAAGATGAAGTCAATCGTCTAAGGGGGCAGCAAGATGAGATTTATGAAGGCCATAATGTGTTTAGGGAACATCCCGATGCTGCAAATGATATCTATGTTGCTCAGGCGGAGTAGGTGAGCGAGGTTGTTGGACCTTCTGCTACCGAGACTACTCCGCCAGAGTCCTTAGATGGAGTAGACATTGAGGTCGAGGGAGTCGTTCCCGTGGAAAGAGCAGGCGATGAGGATGCCGTGTGATTGCTTCCCCCTTTATTGCTTTTAGTAGTGGTGGTTGGATGGTTTGTATCCACGCTATGATTTTGTTTACCTTGCACTGTAGCGAATGTAGGATGATAATGAATGCGGCTTTTGTTTCTCGCCTTTCTTCTGAGCGAGGCTCGTTTTGTTCTTTAGTAGATCGTAAGAATTTCAAGAGTAATGATACTCGTTTGGTTGACAAAGTCTCAATATGAATTCGTAAGTTGGAGGTCGTTCATACTCGAAACGCCTTAGGCTGTTTATACCAACTTTGTTGTTGGGTTTGTGATTGTAGGGTTGCGAAATCGCAAATGCATTTACGCTCCTCTTCTACCAACGTTGTTGTTGGATTTTTCTGGAATGGCGGTGCTTATCGCACTACAAGAAATATGGACATTGATAGCACATTACGATAGCTCAGTTTTCGTAAGTACTATAGTAAAGATAGAGTAGTGGATTGGACTACTATGTAATAGCATTTTATAAGCGCTAAGCACGAGAATGACGAAGCGGGAAGCTAAAATTGTTAAAGGCGGCAATACATAGCCAAATATTTTTCATTTTGCGCCATAGTTACCAAATTTTTAGACAAATCTGT
This sequence comes from Arabis alpina, assembly GCA_900128785.1. Lineage (NCBI taxonomy): Eukaryota > Viridiplantae > Streptophyta > Magnoliopsida > Brassicales > Brassicaceae > Arabis > Arabis alpina. The sequence continues at coordinate 14,860,461 of LT669795.1, forward strand.
ATAAGATACTAATCTTTTATAATTAAAAAAAGAAAACAAAAACAAAATCTTAGTTCCGTCTCCTCTCTCCACTTTCAACCCTAGATCTCTCCTTACTCCATATCAAACCAGCCTCTGATTCTCTCTAATGCCTAGTAAGTCTCCTTCAATCTCCACTGGCGAAGATTCTCCTCCTTATCTATTTATCTCCTTCTCCTCTTATCACTTCGTCTTTCTCTCCACTATTATTCGATCTCCTCTTCTCTCTTTCAATATCTCTCTCTCTGCAAACCCTAATTTTTCCCCTAAATCACTTTGTTTTCATTGAAGGAAGTATCTGGCAATGAAGGAGCACAATCGCCTCTTCTATACCCATCAGTGGGGTTTATTGACAATCTCCATCACCGTTCATCACTGGATCTTGACATCGGCACCACCTAAAGATCCCTAACCATGGCTATCTGGTAAACTTTTGTATCTCTCTTCGCATCTCACTCACATCCTCGCTATATTTTCCGATTCTGTATTGGATCTCTCATTTTGGTAACTTTGAATTTTCAGCTGACCGCATGAGCAACATACCAAAAAACAGTGACCTCTACAGTACAAAACTAAAAGAAACGCAGATTTGAGATGTAAGTCAGAATTCCCGAAAAATTATTTGTGGCATAATATAAACTGATATGATTCTTTCTCATTAAGCATCATTTTTATGTTTCTTTTACATAAATTCCAGCTTGGTTAAACTCGAGAAGAGACTCTCTCCGCATTTTTCAAGGCCACATATAGTAAAAAGGTGAACTTATGGGTGTATGTAAAATCAGAAGTTGGATTCTAACTCCTCCTTTTATTATCATTATAAGTATGCCCTGTGATTTGGTGCTGTAGGAGTCTTGTTGAGTCAAATTTGGTTCAGCAAAATATCACTTTTAATTTAGCGAAAAGGAAACGAGTATAACTTGTTCCAATAAAGAGACATGTGTCTTAATGAGAAGTAAAACGGTATTTGCCTCTGACTTATGTATATATCAATTGATTCTCTCCTTGTGGTCTTTGGTTGATGTGCCGTGTTTAGATGGTGAACATCATTCGGTCTTTGTTTCATATCACAATTGTTTTGGTATTATTTTCAGTGGTTTGTTCTTTCCCATATGCCTCGTTTGTCTTCTGTTATTGATCATTTTTAATATATGAAACTTCTTGTAACATAAAGTAAAGAACAAAGTCATTGTGCTTGTGATTCAGATTTGTGATGGATTTGTGATTGTGATTTTCAAAAGTGGATTAGAAAATTGACTCTTAAGGCGAAGAAATGTAAGAAGATGGCTTTGTTAAGTGGGTTTGAGGCAGAGCATGTTGTGTTACGATAAAAATCCAAGAAGAGATCAAAGTTAGTTTTGCGTTGTTGAGATTTAAATCGTTTTTTGTCTTGTAGGTTATCTATGGCAAAGTGACAGGAAGAAGCAGGGGTTTCGGATTCGTCACTATGTCTTCATCTCTGAAGTTAGGGCAGCTGAGCAGCAGTTTAATGGCTATGTAAGAAGATACTTCTCTTTACTTTACTAATCAATAATACAGTTTCAGAATCATTACTTATCAGGTTTTCTCTTTCCAGTGTCATTATTTCTATGTGTGCTTTGTGGGTAATGAAAGACACAAATGGGTGCTTCTCTAAGTGTTGGAGTTAGATTTAATTCTTTGCTCATATTCTTTTTGGGTTTTACTTTCTTTTGAAACATTTTCAGTTTCACTACATACTCATAAACAAGTTGTATGCCTTAATGTTAAGCACCTCTTCAAGTATGCAGGGCCGAATGTTGACAAGTAAGTGACGATAGTTTATGTTAAAATTTGTTAACATTTTCTTGTGTTATGTTATAATTTGTTAACATTTTCTTGTTTATGTATGTCTCTTGGTTCTGAATTATCAACATTCTTATGTTAAGGTGGTCAGAGAATCAGCAAGTAGTAATCTACAAGTTGAAAAGAATGACACAAGACATGCTTGGAAATGAGTTATGTGCTGGAGCTTACATGGAGTCCAATGTAATTTCGCATATCATCTTTGCTTTATATGATTTTGGTTTTGTCGAAGCAATATCTGTTGAATTTGTTTGCTCCATAACGTATCTAAACCACCATTACAGGCTTTAGAAGCTGGTCTTAGCAACCATGGGCAAGCAAAGAGACTTCTCGGCAAAGGAAATAGAAGACTCAGTTGGTGTGTAAGAGTAGTAGTTGATGTTTCTTTTTGCCCTTATCTCATATATTAATACTCGTTGTGTAAGTGTAATAGTTGATGGTTTGTAAAAGATTTGGTTTGGATTAGTATTTGTAAGACTTGTATGTTTTTTATGGATTTTCTACTTGTTATAGATCACGAGTATTAGTCAAATTAATAAAAATATATTGAAATATATATTGTTGACCAAATTAATTTATATCAAAACTATATTTAAATATATAATGTCAAATTTTGTTGAAATAAATAGCATTGATAAAATGCTACAACATAATTTATTACAGCGAAAATAATGAGCTACAATTGAATCAAGTATAGCATTTGTAGGGGTCGGATTTCACCTCTATGAGATTGATATAACGACAAGATCAATTCAACTTCAAAGCGATAGAATCGGAGCGAGCCTACAAAGGCTCAGTTGAAATCTAGGCCCAAAATGACATTAAACCCATATGTAAAAAGGGGTTAATAAGAAATGGGCGTAAATTTGAGATATTGCTTAATAGGTCTGACCCATTCTATTGGTTGACCTAGGTTACTTAGGGAGATTATATATAGTTCATTGTATTCACCCAGAAAGGGGATCACAACTTTTATCAGAGAAACTCTCTTGTAATAACGCTTAAGCCATAACAGCAATAAAGAGAACTCTTTTTATACATCTGTCTTGTGCTAAGTGTTTTCGGGGAACTTTCTTTACAATCTGTTGTGTTCTATATGACCCTGCTTACTAGAGATCTCCGCCTCTTCTACAACCCTTGACAAATTTAACTGTGCAGGTTCACGCCCCCACAGTTTGGCGCCGACCAAGGGGAAGGAGAATTCTCTGACACTTAGGAATCACTACACGCATCAGACCCAACGCAATGACTAGCCGCAACAAGAGCTCCTCAGCATCGTACCCTGACGTGGACACCGCCGTAACAGCTTCAACAGACATGGCCGAGGTGAAAAATATGCTGAAGACGCTCCTCGAGAAGACTGTAAAGCAGGACAAGCTGAACACTACCTTTAAAGGCAAGCTAGAAGTTCTCACGACAGCACGCAAGAAGGGAGGACCACGAGGACCGATTGGACGGTTCAAGCCACAAGCCCTCAGCTTCTCGACACCGCGCACTGCACGAAGAGCCAAAGATGACCTACCACCACCCCTGCAGACAATGGATGCTGCTCCAAAACAAGTTGACGATGCAACACATGTCAACCCACCAGCTTCAGGACCAATGCACGTCAACCTCTGCGGGACTCGCACTGAAAATCGCAACCTACCTAAAGGTAGGAGCCGTATGCAAACTCAGCGAAGCGGCGCAGACGTGAGACATACACAAGACCTCACCAACGAGGAAGAGGATCCTTATTGGATCGAGCATGACAAACTCGAGCAGGAGCGTAGAGCGCAACACCAAGCTCAACAAGAAGAGATGACAAAGCTGTGAGCACAGATGGAACGAGCCACCTCTGACTTGAAAATGGTGCAAACCCAAGTACACCGCGTCACCAGCAAAGCTCCAGAATTCGAACGTGTGCTCGAAGAGGCGTAAAATATTCCCTTCACTGAACGGAGCTCTAAGACAAAATTTACTGACCCTGGAAGGATCAAGATCCAGCCTTACGAAGGAAAAACCGACCCAAAGGATCACCTCCTGTCATTCAAAGTAGCGTTGGACAGAGCTAACTTCAAAGAAGAAGAAAGAGAAGCGGGTACTGTAAGTTGTTTGTCGAACACCTCTAGGGACCTGCCCTCCAATGGTTCTACAGATTAGAAAAGAACTCAATCGATAACTTCAGACAGCTCTCCGGGATGTTTGTGCAACACTACGGAATATTCTTGGAGCGAAAGATCTTCGACGGAGATCTATGGAATATTCGACAGGAAGAAAACGAGAGTCTGCGAACCTTCTTGGAAAAATTCAAAATAGTACTTTCCAAGGTAGAAGGAATTAGCAACGCCTCCGCATTGGATGCTTTGAGAAGAGCTTTGTTATGCCCCTCTCCCTTTCGACAAGAGATGACCGTGAACGCCCCATCAACCATCCAAGATGCTCTTCATCGCTCTACCGACTTTGCCAAGAGCGAGGATGAGATACGAGCATCACAAAAAAGGGTAAAATCCAAGCCGACAAGTGACCCACCACAGACCACAAACCCCCATACTTCAAAATGGGGTAGTAGCGGCTCCGGCTATGTCCAGCACGAAGGAGGTTTTAGAGGAGCTCACACCTACCAAGTAGATTCACCAGGCTACGGTCGTGGTCGGGGCCGAGGTCGAGGACGCGGCAGAGGATCCTAGAATAACACTTGGACCAGAAACCAAGAAGAATATGATGAGATATTATACTGTGATTTCCACAACATAGCTGGACACTCCACCGCGAAGTGTCGCATCCTGGGACAACGACTCACTGCCAGACTCGCTGTCGGCACTCTCAAAGGAGACATCAACATCAAAGACTTTGAGTCGGACGAAGATAATACCCCCGTCGGGAAACCACATGAGGAAAACCCAAAACGTATGCGCCGAAACAACGAGCCAGACGAAGGCGGTGCCCGCCAAAATCTCTATATGATAATGGGAGGATCGCAGTATTGCGCAGACACAGTTTATGCAATCAAGGCCTATCAGCGGCGTGCCGACGCTAGTGTCAGCCTGGATGAGCTAGTTAAGCTCTCCTGTGATCCTATCACCTTTGAAGAGAAGGACACCAAAGGCATTGATCGGCCACACAATGATCCCTCGTGATCAACCTAACTGTTGGCGACTATAACATCGCTCGAGTGCTCATCGATACAGGAAGCTCTGTCGATGTCATTTTCTAAGATACCTTAGAAAGAATGAAGATAAACTTAGCTGAAATCAGGCATCATCCCAAACCAGTAACGGGATTTTCTAGCGAAACAACAATGACGAGAGGGACAATAGAATTACCAGTCCAAGCCGGCAACGCAAAAAAAATGGTAGAATTTTCAGTAGCAGACAATCCCGCGATCTATAACATGATTATGGGGACGCCTTGGATTAACTCGATGCGAGCTGTGCCATCAACATATCATCTCTGCCTCAAGTTCCCAACATCGCTTGGTGTGAAGACAATATGGGGAAACCAAAAGGAGTCTCGGATGTGTTTCATGGCTGAGCATAGGCTTCGAAATCCAGACAAGGAAGACGAACCCACTTCCCAAAGTGGGAGAAAAAGATGAAAACCAACCGACAACAAAGGAAAAATATTGCTAATTTCTTATAGCAATTACAGATCCACGACAGCCGCGCTAAAAACGAGCAGCCCACTTGCGAGCCCGTCGTATCTGTGTGCATCGACGACGACCATCCTTAACGCTATGTAGAGATCAGAGCCAAACTTAATGATGAAATCAAAGAAAAACTTATCTCTTTTCTTAGGAAGAACGTTGACACCTTTGCATGGGCGGCGGAAGATATGCCAGGAATCGACATCAGCGTCGCCCGTCACGAGCTAAACGTCGATTCAACCTTCAAAGCAGTCAAGCAAAAACGACGCAAACTTGGATCAGAAAGGGCAAAAGCAGTCAACGATGAAGTAGAAAGACTTTTACAAGTCGGTTCTATAACTAAAGTCAAATATCCTGACTGGCTAGCTAACCTTGTAGTCGTCAAGAAGAAAAACGGCAAGTGGCGTGTGTGTGGACTTCACTGATCTAAATAAAGCTTGTCCCAAAGATAGCTTTCCACTTCCACATATAGATCGTCTAGTCGAGGCAACAGCAAGAAATCAACTCCTAACATTCATGGATGCATTCTCAGGATACAACAAGATTTTGATGAACCTCGACGATCGTGAGAAGACGGCTTTCATCACTGATCGCGGAATCTACAGTTATAAGTTGATGCCTTTCGGTCTAAAAAATGCGGGAACAACTTACCAACGCCTAGTAAACCGCATGTTCGCTAATCAACTTGGTAAGACCATGGAAGTTTACATCGATGACATGCTGGTGAAATCGCTAGAAGAGAAGGACCACATTGCACATCTGGAGGAATGTTTCGAACAGCTTAATATTCATAACATGAAACTTAATCCTACTAAGTGTCGCTTTGGTGTTACCTCCGGCGAGTTTCTTGGTTATCTCGTTACCCACCGCGGCATTGAAGCAAACCCTAAACATATTAATGCTCTAATCCAGATGGCATCACCAAAAAATAAGCGGGAAGTCCAATGATTAGCAGGACGAGTCGCCGCTCTTAACAGATTCATCTCGCGATCTACCGACAAATGTTTGCCCTTCTATGACGTCTTGCGTGGCAACAAAAAATTTGAGTGGACAGAGACAAGTGAAGCAGCCTCCCAACAATTGAAGCAATACCTTGCTACTCCCCCAATACTCGCTAAACCGGTCGAGGGAGAACCGTTATTCCTATACATAGCAGTCTCTACTACGGCCGTAAGTGGCGTGCTAATTCGAGAAGAACGAGGAGATCAGAAACCAATCTTTTACGTCAGCAAGACTCTTACCGATGCAGAATCAAGGTATCTTCAAATGGAGAAGCTGGCGTTGTCTGTAATCATGTCTTCCCGAAAGCTAAGGCCTTACTTCCAATCGCACTCCATCATCGTGCTAAGTACCTTCCCGCTACGTTCCGTCCTAAACAGTCCAAGTCAATTGGGCAGACTAGCAAAGTGGGCTATTGAATTAAGCGAATATGACATCAAATATCGGGGACGCACTTGTGCTAAGTCTCAGGTACTCGCTGATTCTCTAATCGAGCTACCGGAAGACACCGCCGTAGAGACAAACCCCGAGGCTATATGGGCACTCCACGTGGATGGGTCGTCCTCCAAAAACGGGTCGGGGATCGGCGTGCGCTTAACATCAGTAATAGGCGAAGTACTCAAACAATCTTTTCGCTTGGGCTTTCGAGCATCCAACAATGAGGCAGAATACGAAGCCCTCATCGTTGGCATGAAACTCGCCCGGGCGCTTAATATTGAACGAGTCCAAACTTTCTACGACTCCCAACTTGTGGTCAACCAATTCAGCGGAGAATATACAACCAAAGACGATCGAATGGAAGCATACTTAAGATTGGCCAAAGACTTAGCTGCTCAATTCAAGGAATTCTCGCTAACACGCATCCCTCGAGGTGAAAACACTGACGCTGACGCACTGGCTAACATTGCATCTGCCTCTTCTTCGGATCCTAACCTCATGTGAACCATCAAAGTGGAATTTATTAAGCATCCTAGCATCGCGCCACTTGCAAAGATAAATATGGTTACTCGATCTAGAGCGGCTAAAAGAACAAGGGAACAGGCTACACCAGCAACGGGTAATGAAGAAGATACTGAAACGCAAGATTTGTCTATCAACCCACACGCTGAACAACCAGTAACCCCTACCGCCAGAGGAGAAGCAACGCAACCTGACGTTGATCATCTTACCGCACCAGAACAAGACGTCCCAATCTCTCAAGCGCCAACAAATCTTCGAAACGAGGGTGACGGGACCAACACGGAGAAAGGCCGCCCAGAAACAGAGTATGGTTGTGACAAGCAATGGATTGACGCCATTCGAAACTACATTAGCAACGGTGATATTTCGCTCGATAAATGGGAAGCTCGGAAACTCAAAGCTCTAGCCGCCCGCTATACGTTGCTGGATGGAAAAATCTTTAAATGGCAACTTTCTCGACCTCTCTTAAACTGCGTCGAAGGAACAACCGCCAGATCAGTCATGAAAGAAGTACACAGTGGATCATGCGGTAATCATTCTGGCGGAAGAGCATTAGCCATTCGAATCAAAAGACATGGATATTTTTGGCCAACAATGATCAAAGACTGCGAGAAGTTTTCGGCTAGGTGCGAGAAATGTCAACGTCACGCTCCAAAAATCCATCAACCCACCGAGCTACTCTATTCCGTGACATCGCCCTATCCATTCATGCGGTGGGGGATGGATATCGTTGGCCCATTGCATCCGTCAAAACAGAAACGCTTTCTACTCGTCTTAACAGATTACTTCTCTAAGTGGGTCGAGGCAGAAGATTATGCCAGCATCAAGGAAGCCCAAGTCGAACAATTTGTATGGCGAAACATTATTTGCAGACACGGAGTCCCGTACGAAATCATCGCTAATAACGACTCACAATTTATCTCGCAAAAATTTGAAACCATTTGCGAAAAATGGAAAATCAGACTTACCACGTCAACTCCACGATGTCCACAAGGGAACGGCCTGGCAGAATCCACAAACAAAACAATCTTCACCGGCCTTAAAACGCGACTAGACGTAAAAAAAGGCAGATGGGCAGACGAGCTCGATGATGTGTTATGGTCTCACCGCACTACCCCGCGAAGAGCAACTAGCGAGACACCATTTGCCTTGGTTTACGGCATGGAGTGCGTCATTCCGTCTGAAGTGCACTTTCGAGGAATTCGTCGTCAGCTTCTACCAGAATATAAAGAACTCATCGACATCATGATGATACACGAGCTCGACCTTGTCAACGAACGGCGCGATCATGCCTTGGTCCGCATAATTAACTACCAGCAAGCTGCAGCCAGATACTACAACTCTAAAGTTCGAATACGGCGATTCCACGAAGGAGACTTAGTTCTCCGTGAAGTTTTTCAAAACACAGCAGAGCTAAACGCTGGCAAACTCGGAGTGCACTGGGAAGACCTTACAAAATTACTAGAGTCGTCCGTTCGGGCGTCTACAAAATCGCCAACATGGAAGGTGTCCCGATAAAACGATCATGGAACGCACAACACCTTAAGAAGTACTATCACTAAGTGCCGACAAGGTACTCGCAATGAACTACGAGGCGACTTGATCCCTGCAAAGGGTACGTAGGCGCTCGTCTTCGGACGGGTTAAGTTGCCCCTCCCCTCCTAAACACGGGGGGGGGGGGGAGTCAGATGCTTCAACGAACTACGAGGCGACTTGATCCCTGCGAAGGGTACGTAGGCAGCTCATCTCCGGATGAGTTCAATTGCCCCCCTCCGTAAAAAGGGGGGGGGAGTGGGTACGTATACTCATATACTCCCATTTTATGTAACAAAGTCTACGACTAATTAATATCAAATATTTGATCACATTTCTCTTACATCCTTCACGGATTAGTCAAGTTAAAAAACAAAAACCAAAAAGACTTGACGTCACTGCTGGCCACAGTGACGAAATCAAATCTGACTATTACACCCAATGCGGTAAACAGCGCGCTATACAAATAAAAGGATGATCATTGTCGAGCGGAGGTGTTCAAGGAGTAATGCCTGCGTCATCCGAAATGATCATTCTAAACCCAGTTAACCACAACACTGGTACCATCGCAAAGTGTTCGTTATAGAAGCGGCTGCGTTATTGAATACAAAGCCGTAGACAGAAATGTTCACTAAAAACCAAACCCAACTACACTTAATCGTTGGTCATTACGCGATAACGTGATCATTATTAGAGCGGGCATGTCGATAAAGACTTATCCGTAAACCAAGATGATCATCAGAAAACCCAGTTAACTCAACACTGGTCCCAAACAACTTGATATGTACACTCTTGGCAACACGGACTCGCCTGTGGGCCAAGGAGATCATCAGAAAACCCAGTTAACTCAACACTGATGGCAAAGATAATGTACTTGGTCTTAGGAAGCGGACTGGTCAAAGATGGCCTACCCGCAAACCGGATCAATTAACATTCAGACTTAGCAAATTTGAAAGTTTTTGAGCAATTTCGCAATTGAAGCAAGTGCTCCCACCAGAGGCTCGCCTGAAAGCTGCAAACGTGTCAAAACGTTGTAAACGCAAACAAGCCACCCGACTCATCGGTAAATGTGCAAATTTATCGAAACATTGATAAAGTTAAAGGAGTCAAATCTAAAGCACTTTGTTTGAAAGACGAAGACAAAGATCTTAAAAGTTCCGTTCATAAAATCTATCTTGTGGTAATGCAAGGAAACAAATGAAAAGTCTAAACAAAAGGATAAAACACCATCCAAGTCGAATCAAATGCGAAAAAGAAAATCAAAAGAGCAACAAAAAGCTGAAACATCTATAAGAAAACCAAAAGAAAACAACAAACTAAGACGCGATCTCCTCAACATCCTCATTAACCTCAGCGACTCACTAAGGTGGACCTCCAGTCGTAGAATCTGAATCGTCATCTCCCGATGGACCGGAAGAGCTCGAAGCAGGCACCGCATCAGCTTCAGCAACCCGACTTTCGGTTCCACCCGCTGACAAGTCCTTAAGAATATCTTCGAGCTTGCCCATGTGAAAGGCGAATTCATCAGTCGCGGACAACAAGCCTGCCTCTTGCTTCTTGAGGGTAACAAGCTCGGCGTCAAGATCAGGCACCTCTCCCTTCTTAAGCAAACCGACGAGCTCGATATTACTCCGGACTTTGGCAAGGAGAACTATGTTAACCCTCAGTGTCCCGTTAATTAGTTTGATCTTCCTGTTATCCCGGCCAATACTATCTTCGTATTTTATCGCAATATCACGCTTCGCCTTCTCGACGGCTCATTGCACCCCCGCATCCCGAAGACCTAGGCAATTCTTAAGGTCGGCAACTTCCTGCTGCAAGCACTTCCTCTCAGACTCAGATTTCGCAAACGGCTCGTCTATTTTGCAACGTTTGTCGTTGGTCGTCTTCACAACCTATTGAAGAGTGGCAACCTGTTTCTCCAAGTCTTTTTTCTCCCCCATGTAATCATCGCGAGCCTTCTCAGCAGCGGCAAGTTTATGAGTCTGCGAGCGGGCATCCAACTCGTAACCTCTAGCAAGTTGGTTAAGCGACGAAAGGAACTGCAAGACAAAAATTACGGGAAAAAGTTTAAAAGACCAAAGAAAAAGAGATATAGATGATTATCAGAAAGAAGTCGTAGAAAAGCCATACCGTCATACATCGAAGAGCCATATCAGAATAAGCATCCTTTTGTGCCATTTGCTCTGGCAAAGGGAAGTGAACGTCCGTAGAGACAATTTGGGATAGACGCGACGCCGCCAACTTAGCATCACTAAAAGAGTCCTTCGAATTGAGGTTAGTAGTTGAAGGTCTCGCTGTACCATCACGTCGAGAAGATTTAGGACGCCTTTGTCTAACCGTGTCGTCTCCAGCAATGACGTTTCCCTCCGCACCTTCTCGAGAACGTTGCGGCCTTTCTCCACGCCATCGTCTTTTTTCTGAGTCTCGTCATGACGCTTCTGCAATGGTTTGGGCTGATTATCAGTAGCAACAACAACGTTTCGCTCCAGATCCGGACGACGCGACTTGGTAGCAGCAGTAGCACCAACTTCAGGGGTCGTCGTCGACGATCCGGCTCGCTGAGACACTCTCGCCTTGGACCCTGCCTTAGCCTCAGCAGCTCTCTTTTCACGAGCGGATAGTTCTCTTCCTTTGTTCGACATTTTCGGTAAGGAATCTGATGGAGTATTTCTGGGGCAACGAGCGAGTGCTTCTCTGACTCTGGGTAGAGAAAAATCATTCTTCCAGCTACACTTCTGGCGGCAAGTTCAACACAAAGATCAAACAAGTCTTGCAGCAATTTCTCAGTTCGGTTCGGAGCTGCAAAATATGAACATTACAAAGAGTTAGAATTTCCAAAGCCTGAAAACAAAACGAGCAAAGTTGCACAAGTCAAAGCAGGTAATTCTAAAATAGTAGCACGAATAAGCTAACTACCACAAAATCCCCATTCCGTCTGAATCTTTTGAAGATAACGACGCCCTACAAAATCCTCATTAATCCTCACGAAAAAGAATTTATCATGCCAAGATCTATCATTTCCACGCAAATCCTTGATTATCTGGAATTTCGTTATACCACTCAAATAGTAGAAGGGATCTCCATTGCCACCAGTCCTCGTAATCTTTAAATAGTTCAACAAATGGTCTACTCCGACCTCACGACCGCACTCATAACCGCGCACCATAATCCCAAGTAGGTGACGCATTCCGAGAGGGGTAATTTGAGCAATAGTAGTGTGACTTCTCCATAAAAACTCAAGAATCACTGAAGAAACCGGGAACCAGAGAAGACTTCTCCTGAGATAAGCTTCGTATAACGTGAAGAACCCTTTCGGATGATGGTCTGCACGCTGGTTCGGACTAGGAACGATAAATTCTACTCCTTCAGGAACATGAAATTGAGCGATGAGACCATCTAAAGATTTGCGATCTGAGAGAGTAGATCCTGGCGGATCAGGTTTCTTTGGCAACGGTCTCTTCTTCTTAACCGCCTACGGGACCACAACCTCGGCTTCACTGGTTACATCTAGAGCACTGCAAGGAGCTGATCTAATCGAACTGCTAGTGTCAGACTCTGAAGAAATAACCATTTCCCTGCCGAGAAGAAAAGGGCCTGCAGACATATCTCCGGAATCGTCTAAGTCCGAAACAGTTTCTGAACCATCTTCGCCTTGCTTGCGACCGGGCCACGAATCCGTGGAGTTAGGAGACATCCTCTTCGATTCACTTTCTCTGTTGCGATGAGAATTCAAGACTTAGTCAAACTCGTGGTCAAATTCAGTTCCAGTCAACTCCGCCAGTCAAACCTGGTCAAACCAGTCAAACCTGGTCAAACCAGACAAATCCAGTCAAACCGGTCAGAAAACCAGTCAAACCGGTCAGACCAATCAAACCAGATCAGACCAGTCAAACCAGATCAGACCAGTCAAACCAGATGAGACTAGACAAACTGGATCAGACCAGCCAAACCGGATCGGACCAAGTCAAACCGGGTAAACCGAGCTGAACCGGTCAAATCCGAGTTGACCGAGTTAACTCGGTTTAACTTGTTTCTTCTCGATCCGAGCTCCGACGTTTCCGATCCAGCTCCTTTCTTCAGGTTTACCGTCCGTTCCCGATCCCTCTTCTCTGGTAGCTTCGCACGAACGGATACGGAGAACGGTGGAGGAGGAGAGCGATTGATTGATCGGAGATGGAGGAGACGACGGTGTTGATCAGAGATGGAGGAGACGATGGTTTTGATCGGAGTTGGACGACGGCTGGCCGAACGGAGAAGGAGGAGGCGACGATCGATCGGTAGGAGCGACGGAATCGGAGCAACGACGGCGGACGGTGGTTGATCGGTGAAGAAGAAGAAAAAAAAAATTAAAAAAAAATAAACGTTCGAGAGAGAAAACAGAGAGCAGAATATTTTTACCTTTTGCTTTGGGAAAGAGATGTGAATTGGTGAAAATCAATGGGAAGGAAGCAGCTTATTTATACCCGAAGGATTTCCTAAAATCAAACAGGTGTTTAGGAAAAGTTCCAAAAAACTAAACAGGTGTTTAGGAAAAGTGCCAAAAACCTTCTTGGCAGGCCTCAAGCATATTAACCAAAGAGAGCCATCAACTCCATTAGAGTCCACTAAGTGAAAAGAAACAGAAAACAATAACACACACACAAATCCAGGAAAACGCGGTGACATTAACTCAACATGGGATAACTAAAACTTCCCGAGTGTGGTGACAAAACGTTCACTCCTGGCAAACGCGCAGTCCATCATATCGATCTCAGTCTTCAGCAACGACTACATTGGCATCATCATCACTCAATACTACCAAGTTGGGGGGCTAACTGTAGGGGTCGGATTTCACCCCTATGAGATCGATATAACGACAAGATCAATTCAACTTCAAAGCGATAAAATCGGAGCGAGCCTACGAAGGCACAGTTGAAATCTAGGCCCAAAATGACATTAAACCCATATGTAAAAAGGGGTTAATAAGAAATGGCCCTAAATTTGATATATTGTTTAATGGACCTGGCCCATTCTATTGGTTGACCTAGGTTAGTTAGGGAGACTATATATAGTTCATTGTATTCACCCAGAAAGGGGATCACAACTTTTATCAGAGAAACTATTTTGTAATAACGCTTAAGCCATAACAGCAATAAAGAGCACGCTTTTGCTTACCAGGCGTGATTCCGAACCGAGGCTGTATCGATCTCTATCGAGGCCTTACCGATCTGCGGCATAGTGGTTGGCATTGCCCGTCTAGCTTTCTCTCCGATCATCGATGCCTTCACCGATGATTACCGGTTTGTTCATCGCGGACGAACAAGGTATCGTACTGATACACCGAGGCCTCACGAGGCTTACCGATGCCAGTCAGCGATCTCATCGTGGACTGCCCTTACGGACTACTCAGTTAACCCCGATGGCCAGTGGTAGATCGATCGTAGGCCTCCCCGAGGGCCTATCGACGCGTCCCCATGGTCCGACCGTGGATACTACCTGATAGCTACTATTGGCACTGCCGGATCGTCGAGTGTCCGTACCGAATTCTCATCGATACGTCCATCGAGGAATGATCCGAGGCTCACTCGTCCTGATCATCGATCAGCCTTGCTTCCTTACGATACCTCCTCGAGGCACGTCCTTAGGCCACCCGGGCCCTGTCGAAGCGTCATCGTGTCCTCTAGAGGCGTCACTGGTACCTCGTACCAGCGCCCTTGTCGAGGCGTCTCCGATGCCCTCTCGAGGCGTCACCGAGGCCACAGCTGCTAGGCTACTCAGGCCCTGTCGAAGCGTCATCGTGCCCTCTAGAGGCGTCACTGGTACCTCGTACCAGCGCCCTTGTCGAGGCGTCTCTGATGCCCTCTCGAGGCGTCACCGAGGCCTTCCATTGGCACCATGGCGTACTGTCATCGAGGCACCCCGAGGCCGTACCGATGCCAGCACTAGGCGTGGCCAATGCTGCCGATCGTGCACGAATCACATCCGTACCCGACCACTACCAATGTTATACTACTACTACTCTACCCTAACCCGTACTACTAAGACTACTGTATGAAAGCTAAAAGAAAGAGAATAGAAAGGGAGTATTAGGTACGGATCACGCCTTACCTTATACCGCTGCTCCTTAGGGTGGGGTGCCGAGATCCTTCTCGAGCTCCTCCTTTTCTCTTTCTCTAAAGCGTGTATCTTTGGCTCTAGAGAGAAGAGAAATGTTTTGGTGTCTAAATAATGGGCTCCCTAGCTCTCTATTTATACTACACCAAAAACCCTAAGGAGAATATCCACTTTCCTTATTTTTCTCCACTTTCCTTATTTTTCTCCACCTCCTTACAACATGGGCCGAAAGCCCGCCTAACTTCCTTGCTCTCCACGTTTTTCCACCTCCTCTCCTACAAAATCTAGGGTTTCCTTTCCCCTTTTAATTGTAGGAGGCCCGTTTACCACTTTCGCGGGCAAGTCCATAGATTTCCACTTCCTTAGGACACTTTACACCATAACGACCATTTCTCAACTCCATTTAACCTCCACGAAATTATTCTAAGTTGCTGAAAAACTCCGTACCCGGATCTGGCATGTTACATCTTTTCCGTTTAAACTTGTCTCCTAAAATCAAACACCATCTCTTTCCTATAAAAAGTGTTCTTGTGTTCTTTCCATACACTAAGATTTGCTTAATTTTTCCATAAGAATTTAGTTCCTCAAACCAACTTCTCTTAAAACAAAGGTATGCTCAACTTATCTCTTGATTTTTGCAATTTCCAAGTTAAGAACTTTTTCAATTTTCTCTTTCATTAAACTTATTCACTTAAGTTGTTAGAGAAATATCTTAGAAAATTTGGTTAGTCATTGAATAAGATTGAAATGTGAGTTTATTACATGATAGCTTAATTAATCAACTTTTCACAAAACATTGAGTTTTTGGGTAACTCCAATAAAACGAATTTGGATGAATTGGAGGATGATTTTGCATTTATTAGGTTGGGTTTATCACATATACATAGGATTAGAATATATTTTGACTTGTTTGAGGTAAAATTTGAAAGTTTTTGGAAATTTTCACATGTCATTAACATTAAATCCGAAAATTATGATAAAATTTTGGAAAAATTATTTGGCTTTAGAGTATCATTCTTACATGTTTCTAATCTATTGATGTGCTTTGAATTTATTTAATTTCTCATTAGAAGCAATTGTTTTGGAATTTTCAAAATTCTTGGTAATAACATCGATTTTCGAGGTTTTTCTTGTGTAGGTACTATGATGGATGGTGAGAATGCTCAAAGGAGATACACAAGGATCCCTACTCACAAGGAGTCAGCACCACTCATAGACGGCGATGAGACCATCACTTCACTTCGAGCTCATTTAGAGAAACCATCGAAAGTCGCTTCAAAGAGACGTGACAAAGAGATATTGAGAGGAGAAGATGAGGAACTAGATTACACCCTTAGAGATGAGGAAGATGAGGCTTATGAAGAGCCTATGAGATTTGTGGATATCACCGAAACAATCCCACCTAAACCGACGGTTAGGAGGAAGAAATCAAAGAAATCGCGCACCACTTCGAACATGGAGTTCACTCAAGCTCCACAAGTGACAATGAAGTTTGTTGGGAGTGATATGAGAGCCAATTTTGACTACATAGCTGGTCTTAAGAATTTTTCTATGCTACCCACTCCAACGATTGATTTTGAGACGCTTGATTTACTTGGTATTTGACAAGATGTTGAATGGTACATTGATGCATTAAGATTGAAGAAATTCATGGCCACCACTCACCCAACATATGTGGACATCACAAGAGATTTCCTAGCTATCATGACCCTAGCCTACCCAAGGAGGAAGATTGTTGAAGCTGAAGGAATTCTAGCTTTTACGGTTAAAGGAAGGTCGTTTGCTTTGAGTATTGATGAACTTTGTGATATTTTGGGTTTTGAGTGCCATGAAATGATAAAGTACAGTGGTAGTGAGGAGCACTATGACATATGGTTGAAGATTGCAAACGAGAAGATCAACCCGTAGAATCTAGAGCTCCACGGATTACATACCCGGCGATTCGTTATGTGTATTACCTTGTTTCGCAATGGATTTTTAGTAGGACCGACCGTGAAGTGGTAAATCAAGATGAGTTTTACATGCTTATAGGACCTTTTGTGGAGAAGCCCGAGCTAGTTAAATATGGATCGCTTCTACCTCGCCGAATGATTCAAATTAAGCATGATGCCGCTAAGGAGAATGTAGCGAAGAAGGCTTGTAGTGATTTTGGAGGGACTTTCACGAAAATATTGTTGCCTTGTGGATTTGATTTTAGCCAAGAGACACTCTCATCACTTGAAGATAAGCAAGACCTTCTAGCACTTCAAAAGAAACACGTTATATGCGGATGGTATGAGAACTCCACGAGCTTTGGCTACCTATTAACACCACCATACATGGATGAGAAGAAGTGTGTTTTCCTTACTCACACGGAAATCCGAGCCTTGAGTAGTGTTGTGGTCACCTTTGATCCACCACGATCCTTTTGGTTTATTCGTTGTTCTGATGATCCGATTGTTGGCGTTGCACTTTACTACAAGAAGAAGGTTATGTTGGCACAAAGAGAGAGAGTTACAGGGACACAAAAAGACACTACATCACAGCCCTCCACCTCCCACATGCCACCCTTAGAGACGCCACATGATGAGCCTCCAACCGACGGCCATAGGGACAATTTTCAAGCTAGTTTTGAGGAGGAAAAGGAGAAACGTTTGGCTCTTGAAGCTACGGTTTCTAAGCAAGGAAAGTTGATCTCTACACTAGTGAGAGCCATGAAAAAGTCCATTCCACACTTCTTCAAGAGATCAACCACGAGAAGACCTACGACTAGCCATGATTCGGTGAGCCTTTCACTATTGTCCGGTTTTGTTGATGTTAGAGATGAGGATGACGATGCTACTAGTCACCAATACACACTTGATCATGGAGAGCATACACACGACGCACGTGGACAACAACTGGTCGTCCATGATGATGATTCCGACGGTACAGAGATCCTTGATCTCAACACCGACGACGAGCACATTCCAGGAAAAGTTCCTGACACACCTGAGACGGTTTCATAGACCTTTTGAGGCAGGTGTTACGACTTCGATTCCATCTTTCCTATCTTTTATTTTTCACTTTTATTGAGTCGATCTCCCAATTTTGGACAGCTTTCACTCCGGGACGGTGTGAAGTAAGTCTGGGGGATTTAGCTGTACTGATGAGTTTTTCTTTTTTCTTATGTTTTCATTCGGATTTCATCGAGTCAAAAACCTATTTTGAACGATTGACATCTTATGCATGTATTCCCAGATATTGTGATTCAGTGACTGTGGATGCCGGAAATCGCACAATTAGATTTGTAAGGGTTTCGAGAGGAAGTTGAGATTTCTATGTTAAACTACGAAATAGAAAACGATGAGCAAAGAAAACTAGGGTTTGTTATTGCTTTGTATTGCTTTTGTGAATAAAGTTGCGGATCCCTTTCTCAAAGGATGTACATCGAAATATATACTCGACTAGGTCGGTTTAGGGTTACAATAAGATAAAGGAAATTTTCCTCATTCTTCGGGATTCATCTCGATCCTCTTTCCTTATTGAGTTTATCTTCTCGAAGGAAAAGGAAATTTCTTTATTTCGCCGATGATCTCTTCTTCTGAAGGCGGCTTCCCTCGTGGGCTTCTCCTGGTAGGCTAGACTAGTTCTGAACTCATCGGCCCGATAGGCTTGCCACTCTCAGCGACTAACCTGTTCTTCAGAAGAGACTCTCCTCGGCGAAATGCAGTTGATCCCGTTTAACCAGAAACATGCAAGGCCTTTCGTTTAGCAGGTTTCGCCTAAGCGGTTTGGCTGCCAGATTTCGCCTAAGCGGTTTGGCTTGCTCGGCTTGCTCGGCCAAACCGAACCAGGCAGCTCGGCCAAAAGTGCTTAGGCCGTTCGGCCAAAAGTGCTCGATCGGTTCGGCCAAAAGTGCCTGACCGGTTCGGCCAAAAGTGCCTCACCAGTTCGGCCAAAAGCGCTTAGGCCGTTCGGCCAAACGTGCCAACCGGTTCGGCCAAAAGTGCCTCACCGGTTCGGCCAAACGTGCCAACCGGTTCGGCCAAAAGTGTCTCATGGGTTCGGCCAAAAGCGCTTAGGCCGTTCGGCCAAACGTGCCAACCGGTTCGGCCAAAAGTGCCTCACCAGTTCGGCCAAATGCATCTTACCGGTTCGGCCAAATGCATCTGACCGGTTCGGCCAAATGCATCTGACCGGTTTGGCCAAACCCATCTGACCGGTTCGGCCAAATGCATCTGACCGGTTCGGCCAAACCCATCTGACCGGTTCGGCCAAACCCGTCCTAACTCTCACGTTTGGTAGCAATAGTGTATTTGGCTATTTGGCTAATTCGTCTGCTCGACAACTCAACCATATATCACAGCGCCCTTATCATTATCGACTGTTGTTCTCGGGGAAGGGATTTCCGACCCCAACAGTTAGCCCCCCAGCCAGCTAATATGGTAATAGTAGCTAGGCGGTAAATTGTCGAAGTAAAGAGAACAATAGTCAAGAAAAAGTTTTACCATGGTAAAAGACTTCGAAGAGACCGATGTGATGTTTTGATCGGGTCCTCTTTTTGTCTGATGAAAACTTCCAGTGTTCTTGAAGATAAAAGATACTGAGGTCCCTGAAATGTACTGGCTTTCACCTTTCCCGAGGTGAAGTGATTTTCTGTTATAAAACCAAGTTTTCTCCTCATTTTCACCTCATATCTATTATCTCCACTCTCTCTCTAGAATGTACTCTCTCTCCTTTCCTTCTTTCTCTTAGTTTTTTTTTTTTTTTTTTGGTTCCGTGTTTCGCCGAACGGCCACCTTCTTAGGACAGTCCGGGTTCCGGTTTGAGGAAGGAGATTTGGCCGAAGGCCTTGCGGCTGGTTTCCCTGATCCGGTTGACGTTTTGCCGAAGGGGACCAGGAGGAGAATTCGCCGAAGGGGGCTTGAAGGGGAATTCGCCGAACCGGACTCCGGGAGAATTCGCCGAACCGGACTCGGGGGAGTATTCGCCGAACCAGACTTCGGGGGAGAATTCGCCGAACAGGACTCGGGGGAGAATTCGCCGAACCGGACTCGGGGGAGAAATCGCCGAACCGGATTTGGAGAGGAATTCGCCGAAGGGGGCTTGAAGGGGAATTCGCCGAACCGGGTTGTTTCCGCCGAGAAGGAGATTTCGCCGAAGAGGAGATTTGAGGTGGTTTCGCCGAACCGGGTTGTTTCCGCCGAGGAGGAGATTTCGCCGAAGAGGAGATTTCGCCGAACCGGGTTGGTTTCGCCGGGGAGGAGATTTCGCCGAACCGGGTCGGTTCCGACGAGGAGGAGATTTTCGCCGAACCCGGTCGTTTCCGCCGAGGAGGTGATTTCGCCGAACCGGGTCGGTTGAGGCATTTGGCCGAACCGGTTCTGAGCAAGTTTTGGCCGAACCGGTACCTCGCAAAATTTTGGCCGAACCGGTTCCTCGCAAAAATTTTGGCCGAACCGGACCGGTTGAGAGGTTTTGCCGAACCGGTTCCGGGCAAAAATTTTGGACGAACCGGACCGATTGGTACGTCTTGGCCGAACCGGTCCCTCGCGAAATTTTAGCCGAACCTCTTCGAAGAGTTTTGGCCGAACCGGACCAGTAGTGAAGTTTTCGCCGAACCAGACCGTTGGTAAGTTTGGCCGAATCGGATCTTTTCGCCGAACCGGGTCGTTTCGCCGAACCGGCTTGCACTGTTTTTCGCCGAACCGGACCCAGGACCGGAATTTGGCCGAACTGGTTGAGAATTCCGTCGACGGAACCTCTTGGATGGATCCTTACCCCGTTTTGCCAGAGTTTGACGAGATTCCTTTTGTAGTTAAGTCTGAAGGATACGAGTGGCCTGCGGAAGCAATCTTGACTCAAGAACAAGAGGAAAAATTCCTCCACGTCCTTCACGCAGAGAAGAAAGCGCGTCGAGAGCGACAAGGAATGAAGTATAAGAAACGGGGGAATCCTGATCCCCCAGGTTCCACCTTATGCTCAGCAGAATCGTTAGACAAACTCAGGACCGAGTTCGAAGTTCCCACTGAAGTTGAGTTTAGTGTCCCAAGGTCCTCTGATCGAGCCGACGATCCTCCCCCGGGCTACTTTACTATGTATGAGAATTCTCTCGAGGAATGCTTTCTCACTTTCCGTATCCCATCGGTGATCCTTGACTATTTCTGGAGACATAAGATAGCCCTTGCTCAGGCAACCCCTCGAGGTATTCGACACTTGGTAGGAATACTGGTTCGGGGTATAGAATGTCGCCAAGAAATCACCATCTACCATTACCTGAATTTATTGAAGATTGGTAGCAGGGGTATGGTTGGGAATGATATGATTGTTGCCATCGGAGCTCACGTTGGTTGTCTGGTTATCGATGATCACCCTACCAAGGATAGGCATTGGATCAACTACTTCTTCTATGTCAAGATTTCTGAAGCATCTGTGGGTGATCAATGGCTTGAGAGAGTAGTTACGCGATGGAGATATCGCGGTAGCTAGTTGTCATTCAGTCTTAGTCTAGGACTTTCCTTCTGCTTGCCGTCTTTATTTTTAGGAAACACTTGAATCCTAATCTTGATCTTTGTTTATGTTTCGTGCAGGTCCGTCCGGATTTCCACCCTGCCCAGACGGTTTGTTCACTGACTTCCTTTCCGCGGTTAGATTCGAGTGGCACCTCTGTTTTTGGGAGAGGACTTTCCATTTTCAAAGAGTCAAACGAGCGATGGGATACTTGTCTTTTCGTGAGGAGATGGCAGCTCAGGAGCGTGCGCAAGCTGAGAATTTGGCGGCTGGCGTCGAAACTAACCCTGCTGGAGGGCAAGAAGGTGGAGTCCAAGACCAGCCAATCGTTAGCGGTGAGATCTTTGAGGTTCCCCAGGAGAAGCCGAAGAAAAGTAGGCGTTCAAAGAAACCCCCAAGGGTTCCTGTTTCCGACGGAGTCATCCCCTCCTCCGAGGCAGGAGCTTCCGCTTCAGGCACTGCTCTCGAACAAGACGGGAAATCTCACAGCGCTCGGCGGCATAAAAAGAGATCTCGTCGAAATTCAAGCGTTGGCCAGGTTCAGAGCCCTGTTCGTGCGGTCCTTACCGATGGAATTTCGGAGAGTGTGATTGATGACTCGAAGACGGCCGCATGGTTTGCGAACATCCAGTATCACGGTAGTGATGGACCTCTTCCCGCTGAGCTAGTCGCAGATCCCGACTTTGGGTTGATGTCTCGCCACGGATCCGAGGTATGTCCGTAACACGCAATTCCTTCAAGTGAGTTTCAAAAGATTTTTGTTTTTTTTAGGAGATTTTTCTAAGTGCTTAAACCCTTTCTCTTTGGTCCCTCAGCACTTCGCCGCCGCAAACAGGCTAGCCCGGAAGCCTTACGATCGTGGAGAGCTTTCCAGGAAATCGTGCTCAGACGCTCAGACTCGATTAGGAATCGAAATGGAGCACAGAAAGAGTGTGGAGTCCGAGTTGCAGGCCTATCACCGGAGATGCGTTGAGGCGGAAGAGCGTGCCGTTGAGGAAAGTGCTAAGGCATCGATACTCCAACGGCAACTAGCTGACGAGAAGACCGGCATAGTTTCCAGGATTAAGCGTGCGACCAAGGCTGCAGAAGGCCTCGAACCTGTTGGAGATGAACTGAGAACCGTTGTCGGTGATAATTTCGAATGGAATTCCGTGACGACATATGATGTTTCTCCAGACGAAACTTTCGACTTGGGCGTCTTTGATACTTGAGTAAGCCTCAGCTTCCACCCACTTTGAGAAATAATCTGTTAAAACAAGTAAGAAGCGCTTTTGTTTTGACGCATGCAGAGGTCCAACAATGTCCATCGCCCATCTCATGAATGGGTAAGGAGAGGTGACGGAAGAGAGCTTCTCCGTCGGTTGATGAATTTTTGGAGCATGACGTTGACATCTTTCGCACTTCGCTGAAAACTTGATGCAGTCGTTCACGATGGTAGGCCAGAAATGGCCATGTCGCTTTATCTTGATTGCTAAGGCTTTGCCTCCTGAGTGATTGCCGCATGACCCGCTGTGTACTTCTTCCATGACTTGTCTGGCCTTTTGTCCCTCTACGCAGGTGAGCAAAGGACCGGAGAACTTGCACCTGTAGATGTTCTCGTCTAACAGGACGTATCGAGCAGCTTGTTTCTGTAACTTGCGGGCTGCCCACTTGTTGCTAGGCAGCTTTCCACTAACGATGTAAGCACGGATTTGGTCCATCCAGGGCTTATCGCATCCGTACTCAGGTTCTCCATCAGTTTCCATCGGGACAGATGTGTCTTGGTCATGATCTTTTAGCGAGAGGTTGTCAGCGTCCGGGGCATTCTCAGCGTCAGTTATAGGCGTTGCCAATGGCGGATGCGTGGGCTCTGTTTCTTCTGCTGCTTCTGTCATCTCCATGTCTTGGGGACTCGTCTCGAGTGATTCAGCAACGGCTTCTGCTTGTCTCGCGATCTGAGATCGTGTTGAAATAGCGAGTGCCGTACCTTGTTGGATGCTGGGAAATTCGATGAACTCCACGGGGATTACCCGCTTCAAAGCCGGAGCTTTTGGAGGAACTGAGGCGGAGGCAAGGTTTGCCAATGCATCAGCGTCGACGTTTTCCCCTCGAGGAATTCGTGTTAGCGTAAACTCTTTGAATTTCGAGGCAAGGTCCCTGACTATCTTTACATAGGCTTCCATCCGATCGTCTTTTGTTGCATACTCGCCGCTGAATTGGCTAGTAACTAGCTGTGAATCGCAGAAAGCGTGAACATGCTCGATGTTGAGTCCTTGGGCGAGCCTCATTCCAGCGATGATGGCTTCATACTCTGCTTCGTTGTTGGAGGCTTTGAAGCCTAGACGAAAAGACTGTTCGAGGATCTCGCCTGTTGGCGATGCCAGGCGTATTCCTACTCCAGACCCATTCTTAGATGACGAGCCATCGACGTGTAGTTCCCAGATACCCGGTCGGACCTGCTTTAGCATTTGATCCTCAGGGAGTTCGATGAGGAAGTCTGCCAATACTTGTGACTTGTTGCACGTCCGCCCTCTGTATTCGATGTCGTACTCGCTGAGTTCTATTGCCCATTTGGCTAACCTGCCAGATTGACTTGGGCTATGCAAAACTGAGCGCAAAGGGAAGGTGTTGAGAACTACAATGGTGTGAGCTTGGAAATAGGGCCTTAGCTTTCGTGATGCCATGACGATGGAAAGTGCAAGCTTCTCCAATTGAAGATATCTTGTTTCAGCATCGGTGAGAGTCTTGCTGACGTAGAAGATGGGTTTTTGCTCGCCTCGTTCCTCATGCACCAACATAGCACTAACAGCTATTTCAGAGATAGCGATGTAGAGGAAAAGAGGTTCTCCGGTTACTGGTTTGGCGAGGATAGGCGGTGTTGCTAAATACTCTTTAAGCTGTCTGAAAGCGTCTTCACACTTGTCTGACCACTCAAACTGTTTGTTTCCTCGCAGCGTGTTGTAGAAAGGCAAGCATTTGTCGGTTGATCGTGAGATAAATCGGTTGAGTGCAGCCACTCGTCCAGTTAATCTCTGTACTTCAAGTTTGTTTCTCGGAGATGCCATTTGGATTAGGGCGTCAATCTGCTTTGGATTTGCTTCGATGCCGCGATGGGTGACCAAGTATCCTAGGAATTCTCCAGAGGTAACTGCAAATCTGCACTTCGTTGGGTTTAGTTTCATGTCGTAAAGATTGAGCTGATTGAAGCATGCTTCCAGGTGCGAGATGTGATCCTTTTCCTCCAGAGATTTCACTAGCATATCGTCAATATACACCTCCATCGTTTTGCCTAATTGGTCGTGAAACATTTTGTTGACGAGTCTTTGGTATGTTGCTCCAGCGTTTTTCAGGCCGAAAGGCATAACCTTGTAACAGTAGCATCCGCGGTTGGTTATGAAGGCGGTCTTTTCTCTATCTTCGGGATGCATTAGGATCTGGTTATAGCCCGAGAAGACGTCCATGAATGTCAACAGTTTGTTCCCTGCTGTTGCTTCCACTAAGCGATCGATGTGAGGTAGAGGGAAACTGTCTTTAGGGCACGCCTTGTTTAGATCCGTGAAATCCACGCAGACACGCCAATTTCCGTTCTTCTTTTTTACCACGACTGGGTTGGCGAGCCAATCGGGATATTTGACTTCGGTAATTGAACCTACGCGTAATAGCCTTTCGACTTCATCGTTTACCGCTTTTGCTCGTTCGGGGCCGAGTTTCCTCCTTTTCTGTTTTATTGGTTTGAACGTCGGATCGACGTTGAGTTCGTGGTTGGTGACGTTGATGTCTATCCCTGGCATGTCTTCTGCTGCCCAGGCGAAAGTATTGATGTTCTTCCGGAGGAAAGCCACGAGCTCCTTCTTAAGATCTTCATCAAGGGTGGCCCCGATCTCTACGCATCTTTCGGGGTGTTGTTCGTCGATGCATACGGATATCACAGGTTCGCAGGTGGGTCGTTCTTCTTCTACGCGACCTTCTGCAATCTGTAATTGCTATAAGAGATCAGTCAGGTTTTTCACCTGTTCGGGGCTAGTTCGCGCTCTTTTTCGTGATTTCTGAGGCTCAGGGGCGTCCTTCTCCTTCTCGATGTTTTGCATCTTATGCTCGGCCAGAAAACAGGTACGGGAATCCCTCTGATTTCCCCATATTGTCTTTATGCCGATGGGAGTTGGAAATTTGAGGCATAAGTGGTACGTTGAAGGCACGGCTCTCATCAG
Organism: Arabis alpina; assembly: GCA_900128785.1. Taxonomy (NCBI): domain Eukaryota; kingdom Viridiplantae; phylum Streptophyta; class Magnoliopsida; order Brassicales; family Brassicaceae; genus Arabis; species Arabis alpina. The sequence continues at coordinate 14,886,174 of LT669795.1, forward strand.
GTTGAGCCAAGGAGTGCCCATGATCACGTTGTAGATTGCTGGATGATCGGAGACAGTGAAGTCGACCATGTGTTTAACGTTGCCAGCTTGGACAGGAAGGCGGATTATTCCCATTGTCATGGTTGTTTCGCCAGAGAAACCCGTGCTGGGCTTGGGCCTTCCTTTGATCGTGGATAGATCAATCTTCATTCGCTCAAGCATTTTCTTGAAGATGATATCCACCGAGCTTCCTGTATCGATAAGAACGCGAGCGATGTTGAAATCGTAGACAGTTAGGTTGATTAACAAGGGATCGTTATGTGGTTGATCGAGGCCCTCAGTGTCTTTCTCGTCGAAAGTGATTGAGTCGCTGGAAAGCCTTGGCTTTGCGGGTGCTGATATGTTTGCGCAGACATCAGCGCGGCGTTGATAAGCTTCGATCGCGGTTTCGTCGTCAGCACAGTATTGTGATCCTCCCATTATCATGTTGATAACTTCGCGTTGTTCTCCATTTTCCACGCCATCATTGCGACGGTGGCGTCTGGGAGTATCTACTTCTTGTTCGGCCTCGGTAGGAGCTTTCTCTACTGGCTTGAAGTTTGACAAGCTGTTGTTGTTCTTCAAGGTGCCTTCTGTGAGTTTGGCTATGAGTTGTTGCCCCAACTCTCGGCACCTCGCGGTTGAGTGTCCACTAGATTTGTGAAAATTGCAATACAGCTTTTCGTCATAGTCCTTCGACTCTCTGGTCCAAGTGTTGTTCCAGGTTCCTCCGCCGCGACCGCGCCCACGGCCTCTTCCGCGTCCGCGACCTGATGAATCTACTTGATAGTTGTGAGCCCCTCCGGATCCTCCTTCGAATTCGACGTAAGTGGGATTGTTTCTCTTAGGTGCAGCGACTTTTGTTGGTTCGCTTGCTTGTTTTATCTTTCCGCCCTTTCTGGCTTGGACTTCCTCTTCTGTTCGGGCGAAGTCGGCTGCACGGTGGAGAGCGTCTTGAATCGTTATCGGCGTGTTGAGGCTCATCTCTTGCCAGAATGGAGATGGGCACCGAAGTGCCCCTCGCAAGGCTTCCAGGGCTGACTTGTTGCTGATACCCTCGACCTTTGAAAGCGTGTTTTTGAATCTTGTCATGAACGATCGAAGACTCTCGTTCTCGTCTTGCTTATTATTCCAAAGTTCCGAGTCGTAGATCTTCCGTTCCATGAAGATGTTGTAATGTTGCACGAACAACTCGGAAAGCTGAAGAAAAGTGTGAACTGAGTTCTTTTCCAGCTTGTAGAACCATTGTAGGGCAGGTCCCTTGAGACTTTCTACGAACAGCTAGCAGTAGACAATGTCCTTTTCCGTTTCCTTGAAGTTCGCTCTCCCCAAGGCAACTTCAAATTCCATGAGATGATCCGAAGGGTCGGTGGCTCCTTCGTAGATGGGTAACTTGATCCTTCCGGGATCGGAGATTTTTGTTTTCGCGATTCGTTCGTCGAAGGGTGTGTTCCTCGCCTTCTCCAGTACCTGAGCGATGGCAGGAGCCTTCCCTGTCCCATGGTGTATCTGCGATTGGGTACGCTTTAGGTCTGAAGTTACCCGATCCATCTGAGCCTTAACTGCAGCGAGCTTTGAAGCGTAGGATCATTTGAATGCTTTACGCTCTTGTTCCTTCTTGTATCGCTCTTCACTGGAGTAGTTGGTGTACTCCGATGTGTCCTTTAAAATCTCTGTTTTGGAAGAGCTTGACGCGCTTTGGTTGTCAGGGGCGCGCGGTTCTGGTCGGCCTCCTTCTGTACCTTCCGTGCGTGTACGCTTTAGGGGAGCTGGATCTTCTTCGTCAAAGACGTGTATGACGCGTTCAGGAGATTTATCCGTTTCTTGACGCGGCGGCGGTGGTGGTAGATCCTCTGGGTTTCCCCGAGTAGTGCGAGGTGCTGAGAAGTCGAGGCGTTGGGGATCGACGCGCGCTCTGAGTCTCGTCGTGTTGGGTCTTTCGCGTTTTCTTCGCGAAAGAGCTTTCAGTTCCTTCGAGTTTTCTTCGATCATCTTGGCTTGCTTCTTCTGCTCAGTGAGGAAGTCTTCTAGCATCTTCTTCACGTCGGTTAGGTCACCATGAGCAGGATTTTTGGTAGCAGTAGCCTCGATCGGAGGTTCTCTTTCTTGGTTGTCTCTGCGAGACGTGTTTTCTTCGCCGCTTACCATCTTTGACTATAGCTTTTTAGTGTAAGAAATTCTCTAGTTCCCCTTGGTCGGCACCAAATTGTGGATGCCGAAAATCGCACAATTAGATTTGTAAGGGTTTCGAGAGGAAGTTGAGATTTCTATGTTAAACTACGAAATAGAAAACGATGAGCAAAGAAAAACTAGGGTTTGTTATTGCTTTGTATTGCTTTTGTGAATAAAGTTGCGGATACCTTTCTCAAAGGATGTACATCGAAATATATACTCGACTAGGTCGGTTTAGGGTTACAATAAGATAAAGGAAATTTTCCTCGTTCTTCGGGATTCATCTCGATCCTCTTTCCTTATTGAGTTTATCTTCTCGAAGGAAAAGGAAATTTCTTTATTTCGCCGATGATCTCTTCTTCTGAAGGCGGCTTCCCTCGTGGGCTTCTCCTGGTAGGCTAGACTTGTTCTGAACTCGTCGGCCCGATAGGCTTGCCACTCTCAGCGACTAACCTATTCTTCAGAAGAGACTCTCCTCGGCGAAATGCAGTTGATTCCGTTTAACCAGAAACATGCAAGGCCTTTCGTTTAGCAGGTTTCGCCTAAGCGGTTTGGCTGCCAGATTTCGCCTAAGCGGTTTGGCTTGCTCGGCTTGCTCGGCCAAACCGAACCAGGCAGCTCGGCCAAAAGTGCTTAGGCCGTTCAGCCAAAAGTGCTCGATCGGTTCGGCCAAAAGTGCCTGACCGGTTCGGCCAAAAGTGCCTCACCAGTTCGGCCAAAAGCGCTTAGGCCGTTCGGCCAAACGTGCCAACCGGTTCGGCCAAAAGTGCCTCACCGGTTCGGCCAAAAGCGCTTAGGCCGTTCGGCCAAAAGTGCCTCACCAGTTCGGCCAAATGCATCTGACCGGTTCGGCCAAATGCATCTGACCGGTTCGGCCAAACCCATCTTACCGGTTCGGCCAAACCCGTCCTAACTCTCACGTTTGGTAGCAATAGTGTATTTGGCTATTTGGGTAATTCGTCTGCTCGATAACTCAACCATATATCACATCGCCCTTATCATTACCGACTGTTGTTCTCGGGGAAGGGATTTCCGACCCCAACAGTGACCATTGTTACATGGTTTGTTCAGGATAGATGATTCGGAAACCTTCTTGATTTGAATTTCCCCAAAAGATTTCGAAAATGCACTGTCTCTAATCAGCCCAATTCTGACTCTATTTACACCAATCCCATCCACCGTTTCTCATTGGAGGAGTTAGCTCAAGGAAACATCACATTCAAGACATCTTTTCCTTTTTTACCACCCTCTTGTTGTCTTGAATGGCCAGCTCATTTTTAGTTGGTACCCCCACCTGTACCCTTAACCTTGTTTCAAACCACTTGCACTCTCGTTCTTAACCCTATATGCAGATGTGTGCAAAAACGTCGGAGAGAAAGAGGATCAACGCAATTCTAACCACTAGAGATGCGACGATTGGAGTATAGAAGATGGAGTACAAAGACAAAGTTTATAAAGAACGTTATTCATTGAGAACGACACATCATTGGTAACAATTCCGTGACCTTATTGAACTCACGTGCTAGAGACCGTTTCTCCCCCTTTCATTCAAAAAAAAAAATGGTTTAGAATGCAAAGAAAGGGAAAGGAGAAACATGTCTATAAAAGAGTCTAAGGTCGACGATATCCCCAAGGAATGGCGTGGAGGAATGAAGAAATTGATGAGATTTACAAGCGATTCCCCGAAGAATCTAAGTCTGGGTGAAAGGGCGTTGAAAGTGGTTGGAACTCTGGGCTTCAATAGGTCCGTTCTCTCTTGCGATTTTGCATAATGTCTCGCATCCTCGGAGAATATGGTAACCCTAAACACAATAAGCCTCAACACTTAAATTAGCTTTTTAAATCATAGCCTAGTTTACCTTGGATGATTTCGTTGATGAGAAACACCACACTTGGAGTTAGAAAAGGGAGGATTGAGACTTTGCAGGATCAATATTTATGGACCAAGTTGCGATGGTCATGAATGTGTGGCTGATGACGATGTCTTGAACCGACCAGGTGACATGTGGATTACGAATTATGATCTAAAGGCTACGTTAAGAGAAGTCATGTAAGTTCCCTATTTTCAAACCTCTTTTCCTTACTTTGTTCATTTGCTTGGGGACAAGCAAAAGGCTAAGTCTGGGGGAGTTGATAAGTCCCATATTTTACCTATAATACTATGGTTTTTTATACATATTTATTGCATTTATGCATGGTTATATGCATATAGAGGTAGTTTTCTCGTATTTGTAGTTCAATAGTCTTTATTAGGAAAATCAGTTGAAAAGGACCAAAAGGAGAATTATAGAGTATACACCAATCTACAGCAGCTCACGCGAGCCAAAGAACCCAATGGAGCCAAGGGATTCCCAAGTTTACACCTTTCACCAAGATGGACAGATTACATATGCCGGAAGTTTAGCTACAGACGGAGGACCAAATAGATTTGGAATGGGATGATACTTGGAGTGAAGATAGCCATTTGAGTCAGCTTTACAATGAAGGTGGAATCGCAGCATTTTGATTCGTGTGGAGAGAGTTATACCTAGAAGACTGAAGACATGTCAAACTGCCAAGAAGATGAAGAAGGAGGAGAACCGACCGGATCACACGATCGGTATCCAGACCATCACGACACATAAGGACATGGAAAATTGATCCCCCATACCGACCTAAGAATCCGATCGGTGCCACGGCTCTCTGCGGAGCTGTTTTAATTGTTTTGACGTTTTCGTCGTTTTCGAAGCCCTAGAAGATTCAAAACCCTATATATACTTGCTTTTATCCTCTTGTTAGGTGTGTGCCGAAAATTAGACCTATGATACATCACAAAATTGCACCCCCTTTGTTTATTTCATAGATTTGTGTTTCAAGAGCTCTAAGGAGGAGATCTCGCTTTGTACTTCGTTATTGAGAAGAATCTTCTAACCATTTCTCTTTTAGTCAAGTTTATTCATCATGAATTCATCATCTCTTTGTTGTTTTTTGTGCACTATGCTTGAGTAGTCCACTAGTTAGGATTTAGGGTTTTCAATGAGTTTTATGTTTCAATAGAATCGATGACTGTTTAGGTATAAAATCTAGTTTTCATATTTGCTTGTTCTTAATTCCTATTGCTTTACCGCGCATCTAGAAATTTGATCATAGATAGCTGTATCCACGAAAGTGTTCTTAATACCTCCGGATCTAGTATTCGATGAGCTAAGCGTCTTAACAATCATACCAATTAGTTAAGGAGTTTAGTGAACTCTATCAGAACTTGTTAATACCGCATGTTCTCACCTTTTAATAACCATGCGACACCGGAGTCTATTAGGGTGTAGAGCATAGAAGGTTGGAGCCACGACAGTGAAAAAACCTTACAATCGTGTTTTGAGTTCTAGACATCCCAATCATTATCCTTATCCCTAGGCTTTCATTCGATCTCTGTTGTTGCATAATTCTCTGCGAATTTCCCGAGTCCTAGCGCTTTTCTCCCATTGATTTACAAGTTACAATTCACGTTTCACTTGCTCACAATTGATTCAATCACAAACGACACCATATTATGTTCTAGCTTAGTGTTATTCATTACAATTGGAAGTGTGGTTAAGAAGTTCCTGTGGATTCGATCCCTTTACTATACTAACCGTGATTGTTGTACACATGCAGGAAGTTGGTTAAGAGGTTAAAACTCGACTGAGGAAAACCACCGCATCAATATGTAATGGATCTGTCGATTTAGTGTGTTAAAAACAAGATGTAAAAAATGGATGAAATCATGTGAAAATATCAATGGCGGCCGCTGGATTAAGGTTGTAGAGAAAATATCTCGGGGATGAAGATGGGTAAAATTACGGATTTGCCATTCATTAAAGAGAAAGTTAAAAAAAAATAACCGAGAACACGTTAATGCAGATTCGAACTTGCAAACTGAGAGTAAAAGCATGCTCTTTACCACTGGACCATCGTAGCTTATCTTGTAATCTTTCCATAAAATATATAAATATATCTAAAATATGAAAAAGACCTAAAACTAATCTTCGATTAATCCCCGATTAATCTCCGCATAATCAATTAATCGCTAGGCCCTATCCAACCGCCCGATTAACGCCTAGCGAGTTTTTGAACATTGGTTAATCATGATATCCAAGAAGCAAAACAATTGATGACATAGTAAAAATTTCGTTACACAATAATATTATTAGAGTGTTCCATAATGAACACACTCATATTATTATGATCATGTAGGTTATCAAATTCCGGTGTCTCACTCACACTGGAAGAAAATGTGACTGATGAAAATGCACTTGTCGCCGAAGACGAATGCTTCAACCAGTTTTCAAAAAAGACTATAAATGATCTCCTTCACTTGACAGAGGTAATTTGTGTAAATTATATTTTGGTGCTTTTGTGAATTACTTGATACTAATTTAGATCACAGATTATTTTGCGGTTGTTAAATTGATCAAGGTTGGTAGATGCAAGATACTTTGTACTATTGCAGCTAATGATTTCGACTGATGCTGATATTACTTCACATGCAAGAAATGTAAGAAACCAACTCTTAAAGTTCCAAAAGAAGAGAATGAAAAGTCAAAAAGACTTCTTTTCGGTGTCAGGCTTGCCAGGAGGACACCTTCCACGGCATACCTAGGTAAACATTCATATGCGTGACGATATTTTATGTTTTAATTATTTATTCCATGTTGGTTTATTATAATTTACAAATTATCTGGTATAAGCTTCATGTAAGAGTGATGGATGATACTGGTAGTACCAAGTTGATGTTGTTCGATGGACCTGCTGGAGAAATCGTCAATGTTTCTACTAATGACTCGCTAGCATGAAATTTTGATGAGGTAATATGTTTGCTTGCATCAAAGTTGTTGTGATTAATTTTTAGATTTATAAAAATAACTTCTTATTTTCTTTGAGAGCACCTCTAATTTCTTTGTCACAATGAGCAAGAGAAAGAAAGAAACCAGAATAAATCAAGAAAATAAAGGAGATGAAAAAAAAACAAGAGAAAGTCCAACCTCTAAGAATCAGAGATTGTTTAGTCGTTCTATTTGAGCATCTTTGTTTCTACTTCTGGAAACCTTTAATTTGTTTTTGTCGATATCGTATTTACCATCTTAGCATGCAGGGCCAAGCAAAAGTACAGATGGAACAGGGAAGGAAGCTATCTAACCGTCTAGTCTGATTTTAGGAATCTATCTTTATGACAGTTTGAGAAATCATCAACAGTGAAGGGTTTAAATTTTTAAGATTAGTTTTACTTCCTAGTCTTGCTTTTTACACAAGAATTCATAACTGGAGTATCGTGTTTTATTGCACTCATTTGAATTTTTTAGTGGTTGCATTAAATATTAATTAGAGTAGTTGTACTTGTGTATGAAGACTTGAGGGGTAAAATACTAAAAATGGGTAAAGTTTTTGACCAAAAGAAATATATTTATTTTCAGTTAAAAAAAATCTATATATATTTATTTCATTTATTAGTTTAGTAATATGACTTTACATCGTTTCTAATTTATTACGGCCAAAGGACGTACAGTAGAACCTTCATAAATTAATACTCTATAAATTAATAATCACCATAAATTAATAAAATCTTCCGGTCCCGAGTCGGGCTAATGTAAAAATTAGCAAAATTCGATAAAATGATAAGATAATAATTTTTTTGAAACTCCTATGTAAAATATGGTCTCAATATTAATATAAATTAATAATCATATATAATTATGTATATATATATATGATAATGTACTAAACATGGTTTTAGTGCTTTTTGTTTTAACTTAAAAATGAAAATCTTATTAGAACTTATCTTTAAATTTAAGTGTTACATCAAAAACTTTTATAATTGTTTTCTCGGTCTTTACCATAAATTTGTAAAAATTCTAGGCAAAATAAATGATTCTTTATAATAACGCTTTCTAAATGTATCCATCGACATTAGGGATTTCTTCTATAAATTAGTAAATATAACATTATTCAAAAAACAAATTAAGAAAATTTTTACCTAAAACGGATTTCTTTCTATAAATTAGTAAATATTAATTTATTGATAAATTAATTTCTCTTTATAATAATAATTTTTTAAGGTTCCAATATTATTAATTTATAGAAGTTTTATTGTGTATTATGATAACTAGGATAGCTAACTTGTCTATCCATCTAGGCTATCCACGTCAACTTAACTCTCTATAGTGGGCCCCATTACTATTACACGCTTTTAAAGAATAGAAAAATCAAAACACGAAACAAAAACAATACAAGTAACATATCTTTCCCCATCAAACTAATGGGCCACTAAGAAGGCCCATTATCCAAAGACCGAATTGCTTCCCTTTCTATTCTACATCCAACGACCTCCATCTCCAATACACCTTCCGTTTCTGTAAACTTCCTCACAAGTTACAACTCCACCATCAATGCTGCTAAATTCAATTCACTGCAAATCGCCCACTCCTCCATTTCTCAGGTACGATTTCTCATATCCTTTTAGCCGTTTCTCCCATCTCAATTATAGTCACGATTCTAACAACGTAACCCCACACCTACTCGCCTTAATCTCTCAAATTATAATCACCATTTCAGTTTCAATTCGGTCTTTGGATAATGGGCCTTCTTGGCGACCCATTAGTTTGATGGGGAAAGATATAACGTTTCTTGTATTGTTTTTGTTTCGTGTTTTGTTTTTTCTATTCTTTAAAAGCGTGTAAAAGTAATGGGGCCCACTATATTGAGTTAAGCTGACGTGGATATCGTAAATGGAGAGACAAGTTAGCTATTGTATATTCCTCCGTTTAAAAAAATTAGATGTTTAAGGTTATTTACACTTATTAAGAAAACGCATTGATTTCTACGATTTACAGTTTCCTATAAAGTTTAACCAATAGTATTTCAGTATTTGTGTTGGAATTTGTAAAAGTAGACAGAAAACTGTAAAAACTATATGTTTTTGGAACAAATTTTTTTTGTAAAGTGAGTATATGATTTCAGTTTCTATTTCCTCTTAAATGGCTTTCGTTGATATTGTTGCCATTCCTGCTCCGGCTAATAACTATGTCACTCTCGATAACTTACGACTAGGTCGCTCAACCCAACAAATTGTCAGCCATCTCCTGCGTTTCTGGGATGCCTAGAATATCAAGAAGGATGGAGAGTTCATGGGGTTGTCCTCCTTTTCCTCGATGAAAAGGTATTAAAAAAGGACTACCCAAGTCTTTTAGGTTTTATTCTCTGTTTATATTGACTCACACACTTCCTTAGAGTTCTATATCATCTTATATTCTGTACATGAAGCATTTATTTAAGGAATTCCAAACAATTATACTTTCTCATAGACATACGCATATCATGTCTATTTTACACATTCACTTATACAACCACAATAATCAGATCCATAATAATTAGTTGCAGAGTTTGTTGAGTATTTTTCTATGATCATGTTTACTCATACATTTTGAATTCCTTGCGATTACAGTGCTCTGTCGTTCATGGATTTATACCAGCAGCACGTGCCAACCAATTTAGACATGTGTTATATGAAGGGCTCATCTTTGAAGTTGGTGTGATTGAGGTGGGGAGATGCACCAATCTCTACCGTATCACAGATCCATCCTTTCGCATTCGTTTACTCCCTGACACAACCATTGCAATGACTAACAACCAATTTATCAAACTACACTTCTGCAGGAGAAGATATTGGCACAGGAAATTAAGGCAATGATGTCAAGGATTTAGAACAAAAAAACCGTCAGGTTAAAAAACCTTCGGTACGATATCTACATACATATAGTCTTTCCAAGAAACCAATTAACACGATCTCAATACATTCCAAAGGAAATAAACAGCCTTACTAATGTTTGTAACACAAATTTTTCACTAGGCTGGACGCATCAACCACGGGAGAGAACATATCAATTACGACCCAAATATTTGGTAATGACTCATTGGGGATGCAACTCTCACCAAAGAAAGACCAAGATACTTAAAGATGTCAAAATATCCAAAATTGAAAACTATGCTTCATTTTATCAACAAGTTGTAATCTTACTTCTGCACCTTCCATTAAAATGTATTGAACTGCATAGTCGTATTCATCTAAATCCATAAAGTCTACCAGGTCAAAACTTTGCTATGGAAAAACAACACAGAAAAACACACAAACAGAGGAAAACCCAAATCGAAGTAAAATTATATCAACATATTCTAACTGAAACTATATATGCTAAGGAAAAAAATGTATCAAACACCCAACATTGTGACAATAGCATGACTCTTTTGGGGGTTAGGATTTTTCATTATCGGCTACCTCTTCTTCGACGGATTCGATTTGGCAGGACTAGACTCCAACACAACACCAGGAATTAGATAGAAAAGTTGTAGTGTATGATTACGAAGGTGCCTCACAGATCCGAAATAAAAATAACGTAAACAGTTGAATTATATATTATACGAACATAAAGCTTCGACGGAGGAAACAACTGTGGTTCAGGTTGGATTTAGGGAGAACAACAACGCATAAGGAGAAAAGATTATAACTAGGTGTGGACAAATTAGCCGAACTGAACCAAACCGAACCGAACCGAACCAACCGAACTTGAACCGACCAAAACCAAACTATAGTATATAGCCCAACCATTGGTTGGATTTATTCCCAACCCAACGGTTCGGTTCAGTTCGGTTGAAAACCAAACCAAAGCGAAAAACTAATGTGCTTTTCTATTAATTTATTAAATTAAATAGATATAATCATATATAATATTATAGATGTGTTTTTACTTCCTAAAACCTAAATCTAGTAAATTACATAAGTTTAATTTTTCCTAATAAAACTATATTTGTTTTAAGTTTTAACCTAAATCATAAATATTAAAAAATAAAAGACAATTTCCTAGGGAGGTATTGTACTTTTCTTATTATATTAGTGTTATGGTGTTGTTAATTTTTTTAGTCGATTTAAACTTTAATTGTCTTTATTTATGCTCGTTGTCTATGTTTTCGGTTTTATTAATAAACAAATATATATTAGTTTGTGCAATGAATAACCATTGATTTAGTTCATGTAGAACTTATATGCAAGCTATTTATTTAGTATATAGTTTTTTGCGTTATATCAGATTTCGAAAGAGAGAAGATGGTATTGACTATTGAAAACTTGAAGTTTACTGCTATTTTGGAGTTTCGACATCTTTTCTTCTACTAATTAAGTTTGATTTTCATACATTTGAGTTTTTTTTCTTTTATTTTTTACATAATTTTTCGCTTAGATATTAAGTATAAACTTTGAAATTTGAATAACTACATTACGTATTTTGTTTTGAGAATTTTGGTTGGTATAATGGAAATGTTTTTTCTTTCTTTTAAAAACTGACATTAAACCAAACTGAATGAAAACCGAACCAAAGTAAAACCGAACCAAACCATACTTACTTCGGTTTAACTTCGGCTCATGATTTACTATAACCAAACAAACCAAACCAAACCCAAACCGAAAATAAACCGAAATGCCCACCCCTAATTATAACCACCGAAAGAATATAGAATACATTACTTTATAGAAAACAGAAATTAATATTATTTACTACTTCGAGATTACAAATTTACAGAGGCACGACGGGAAAAATGTATATTGGTAGAAGATTATGGGCCTATAAGCCTATAATCATCTACAAATATACTCCAACTAAAAAGGGATAACAAATTACCTGTCCTATACGTGGAACTAAGAAAACTAAATGGGCAAAGTGTAAAAGAAATGTTTACTATACAAATCAAAATGTACGCTAACTATGCAGACTATGCTTAATATTTAATTCATTAATAGATGGATGACCACTTAACAAACAAACTAGAACCTTTTTATTACAAATCCATAACAAACTTGGTTCCACTACAAGCCGCAAATCACATAAATATCCACAGGTACACAAGTACAAACACCTATAATATTTAAATGCGAACATATATAACACATACATGCTGACATAAATATTAACAAAAAGAAAATACATGAAAATACATGAAATAGGGAGTAAATGAGAGCAATAACTAAAGTAACCAAACCCGCGCGTTGCGCGGGTCATACCCTAGTTATAATGACGTGCCACTCAAACACAGTTTGGAAATAGTTTTTTAGGATTTGACAAATACACCGCATAAGAAGTTAAACTTCTTAGAATCCCAGGGATTGTCTACTAAAGGTAAAATTGCACTACTTTAAAACCCGTTCCAAAAAGTTCAATAAAAACTTATATGAGAAACTTTTTAAATTTCACCAATATTTCTAACTTTGGTTTGAGTATGTTTCTAAAATAATGTGTACTCTGTTTGTACTTAGGAGGTGTCACTGAAGTGGATGGGACTCTCAAACAGGCTAAAACCAAAGTCAGAAATAGTGGTAAAACTTATTAATCTATGGGTATTACATAGTCGATACATATTTATTGGAGTGAGGCGCAAGTAATATATGTTACTAACTAATATGTCATATAAGGGGATAATGAAAACCATCTTAAGAGGTCCAAAAGAATGGCTGTTAGGACGCGTGATTTTGAAAATCAATGTATAAGTCCTGTCTCTGGATTAACTATCCATGGCTTTGTAACGTACAACTTCACGTGTATATTTTATTTACTTTGCTAATTATATCCCAAAAATTAAGTCTTACCCTATTGATCATGAAATTATATAGGTAAACCATGTAGTAATATCATTAAATCTTCTTCGAGATCAAAGCAATATGCTTCAAGTAGCAAATCAGCGTCGGCCAATGATGTAGACTACGGTAAGTTTATTTACTTTGTTAGGTTTTGTAACGTATAACTTCACGTGTATATTTTATTTACATTTCTAATTCCATCCCAAAAATTAATTCTTACCATATAGGTCATGAAATTATATAGGTACTGGTGATACCGGATTGAGTAACAATCCGAGATCGGTCCAAAGAATAGAGGAACTAGGTCTAAGCGTAAAATTACAAGGAATAAAAAGAGTAAAAAGATGTGTATAGAATTCTCTATTGGAGGGATACATCAAGTATTTATACAAGTACAAAGTCGGTCGAAATAACCTTAAAAGATAAATGGAAAATTTCCTTAAAAGATAAAATGGAAAATTTCCTAAAAGATAAATGAAATAACCTTATACTAATTCTAAGTATTTCATTTTATCCGAGCCAAGTCTTCCAATTTGCTTGTATTTGCCTAGGTCGGCTGATGCTTCTTAACGGGCCGAGACATTGCTAATGGGTCCTCGCTGGCCCATTCTCCAAACTGTCCTTAAAAACTTCGTGTCGGGTCGGGTCTGAGTCGGGTATGGTAATGGGTGCTAAACCCTAAATCTTCTTTGAGATCAAAGCAATATTCTTTAAGTAGCAAATCAGCATCGGCCACTGATGTAGACTACGGTAAGTTTATCCTACAACTTATTACTGAAAAACTTTTTGTCCATTCAATGCCGTGTATTTCAATATAATAATAATTTTTTTTTTTAACACATCATTATAGTGAATCAAATTGAAAACAGTTTCGTAGAAGAAGATAATGACTTTACCACACCATGTAGTAAGAAGGTCAATGTTTGCAAAGCCGACTTAATCGACAGATCATATGGAATTACTGGATTCCCTATTAACGGTTATGCAAATTGCTTTGACAAAAACAGAGTACAAATAAGACAAAACTAATACATGGATTTCAATTGTATTTTTAGTTGAATTACAAGAGGAAGAGGACCGTATGATATACACTCATGAAGCTACTAATGATGAATCATCAGATATTGACTCTGAATTACACCAGAAGTTGTCGCAAGTTTTAATTGTATCAAGTCAATTAAAAAGAGATTGGAGAAGACATACTAAAAAAACCGTGGAGATTCAAATTCAAGTAACCATTGTCAAAGTGGTATAATATTATCAAGTCTTATAATGTACGGTATTTGAAACTTGGATTTTATTATTAATAATTTGTCTTAATACTAATTGGTTGAATTATTTCAGATTACCTGGATCAAGGTGATCCAAAGTTCAAGTGTGAATATTGTGGTGCTATTTTTTAGTATAAAGAACGCATTAACAAACGTACCAAGCATTACAATAAACCAGTGTATACAAAGTGTTGTTTAAAGGGACAGGTGAAGCGGTCATTACTTAAAGATTGACCAGAATTATTATATGTTCTACTTACAAATGATGATCCACTGAGCACACATTTTAGAGAGAATATAACAGCGTACAACATGATCTTTTCATTCACATCGCTTGGTGGTAAAGTAGACGAATGTGCAGCTCCTGGCAGAGGACCTCAAATGTTCACGATTCAAGGAGAAAATTATCACAAGATTGGTTGTTTAAAACCAGAACCTGATGGAGTTCCTAAGTTTTCCAAGATGTATATTTTTGATACTGAAAACTAAGTGGATTATCGAGCATCTGCGATGAGGTATTAGGTATTAATAGTGTACACGATAATATTATGATCTAGATTTTTTTATTTAAGTACGATTCCTTTTGTCATTGCAGCAACGCATCACCAGCTCAAAAGTACAAAAAGAAGAAGGTTTTGCGAAAAGAAATCATTGAGGATATCATTAGAATGCTAGGTGAAGTGAATCCTTATGTAAAGTTTTAAGGTCTGCAATGGATAGGTTGAAAATGAATCTAGAAGAAATTTTCCACATGAGAATAGTTAGTAATTGTAAAAAGGATGGAAGGACATATAGTACACCCACATCGCCTGAAGCTGAAATTTTCTCATTCACTTGCACACTCTCCTCTGCATGTAAGTTATGCTCCATGTGTCCCTCGTGAGTTCTCCACTTCTTTTAAAATTATGAACTCCATATAATTTTGTAGGTGGCTTCCCTTCTTCGAATCATGAGTATCATCACTCTTTTAGAATTAAGAGTGTCTTTTATTCTTTGCAACTTTGTGATTCCATATGCTTTGTAAGTAGCTTGGTGTGGGGTGGATTTAAAACTCAATGAGAGGCAAATGTTTTTAAATTTCAAGTTCTAAATTTATAACCCTAGATAGGATCTGCAAGTGCACAACAAACGTAGTAGTACTTAGGGGTTGAACCAAAAAGAATTGATGATGCACAAAGAACCTATATGATGCAGAATAAGCTAAGTCAAACATTTTTTTATGGAGTTTTAGTTTTATGGAAATAAAAGTGCAGGAGATAGATAATCAATGGTTAACTAGGTGCAATTATTAACCTATGCAATGATTATGACGACAACCTAGGGTTTAGATGCAAGTTACGCTAGAACTCAAATCACGGAATTAGAATCATTCCACTGTCGTGGCTTCGATTCCCTATGTCTTACACCCTAATAGACTAAGCTATCGCATGGTTATTAAAAGGTTAAAACACACAGTGATATTAAGGCTTAATTGTTCACTAAACTCTTTAACTAGTTTGTTCGATTGTTAAGACGCTTAGCTCATCAAATACTAGATAATGAGATATTAAGAACACTTTCGTGGATACATCAACCTAAGATCGATCACTGGTTAGCTAAGCCAGATTAAACATTGAGCATAAATAAAGATGAAGAACAACTAAGAACAAACCCTAAGATGCAATCATAAAACTAAACGCATAGAACTTTAAAGGCAACTAATCTAGTTAATTTTTACTCCAGCGAGTCAGTTCGATCTCATTAGCAGCAGGAGTAAAGCATAAAATATAATGAATTAGGGATATAAAAAAAATATATATATATATATCTCTTTCTTCAACCAAAAAGGCCTCATTGATCTAGCCTTAAAGAACTCTTAAAAAATAGATGTGTTATCAAGAACAAAGAGAGAAACGAAATACATGTTTTAGGTATTGATTTGTGGCTGCCTTCTCTTGATGTGGGTAGTTTTCCTCTATCGAGTTTTAACCTCTTAACCAACTTCATGCAAGTGCACAGCAATCACGGTTAGTATAGTAAAGGGATCGAATCCACATGGACTTCTTATCCACACTTCAAATTGTAATGAATAAAACTTAGCTAGAACAAAATATGATGTCATTTGTGATTGAATCAATTGTGAGTAAGTGAAACGTGAATTGTAAGTTGTAAATCAATGGGAGAAAAGCGCTAGGACTCGGGAAATTTGCAGAGAATTATGCAACAAAAAATAGCGAATGAAAGTCTAGGGATAAGGATAATGATTGGGATGTTTAGAAGTCAGAACACGAATGTAAGATTTTTTTACTTCTGTGGCTCCAACCTTCTATGCTCTACACCCTAATAGACTCAGTATATCCCTAAACAAGTTCATTGTTATTAAAAGGTGAGAACACGTGGCATAAACAAGTTCTGATAGAGTTCACTAAATTCCTTAACTAATTGATATGATTGTTAAGACGTTAGCTCATGGAATACTATATCTGAAGGTATTAAGAACACTTACGTGGATACACCTACCTATGATCGAATTTCTAGATGTGCAGTAAAGCAATAAGCATTAAGAACAAGCAAAGATGAAGACTAGATTTTATCCCTAAACAGTCATCGATTCTATTGAAACATAAGACTCATTGAAAACTCTAAATCCTAAGTAGTGGACAACTCAAGCATGGTGCACGAAAAACAGTAAAGTGATGATGAATTCATGATGAATAAACTTGATTAAAAGAGAAAGGGTTAGAAGATTCTTCTCTATAACGAAGTACAAAGCGAGATCTCCTCCTTAGAGCTCTTAAAACACAAATCTATGAAAGAACAATGGGGGCTGTGTTTTTATGATGAAACCTAGGTCTAATTTTCGGCACACACCTAACAAGAGGTTAAAAGCAAGTATATATAGGGTATTGAGTCTTCTAGGACTTCGAAAAAGGCAAAAACGTCAAAACAGTAGAAACAACCCCACGAGGAGCCGTGGCACCGATCGTGTCTTCAGGTTGGTATGGGGCATCAATTTGCCACGACCTGATGGGTCCTGATGGTCTGGATACTGATCGTGTAATCCGGTCGGTATGGAGAATCAGTTCTCCTCCTTCTTCATCTTCTAGACAGTTTGACATGTCTTCAGTGGAACGCCCCCGATCAGGATTAGGTCAACATTGACCAAAAATCAGACCGAAGATGCTACGTTTGCGCACTTAGCCATCCGTTCCAAGGTTCCAAAAACTCATTAAAGAATCCTAGACCAAACGTCCAAGCGTGCATTTCCTATCGAACATAACCCAATGCTTTTCAACCCGATTTATAAACGATAGTTGGTTCGTCCTGGACTAGGACTAGTATCACATGTAACCCAAGCTTTAAGAAAATACTTCCTTTATACATACTTATACTTAAGGTTTACAATAGTTACCAAAACACATATATTTGCCGGCTTCGAGGTAATGCTCAAAATAACATTTCTATATATTAAATACATACACGTTTGCAAAAAAACAGACGATCTACACCAACCTTCCTAAGCTCCTCCAGCCCGACTAAAATCTCACTATTGGTTACCTGCAAAACAAATGAGTCGTGAACACTAATTGCTCAGTGAGTCATGGCTCCCCTAACATGGATATAAATATTCCCCACCCAAACTCAAAGTAACAATCAACAAGCAGTCACACAATAATCAATCAACAAGCAATCACACAATAATGAAAGAATGCACATGCGAAAATGATAACAATGCAACTCCACAAATAACCTAGGGCCCTTGCATATTAGATACTTTCTTCTGGACCAAGCGAACACCTATATCACTGTCACAAAGACCCGCGAACATAGAACATCACTGTCCGAATTCCATCTCAACATGGCTATCTCGGGCTACACCGTCGTGCAGCAGTTGGCCATAGGTAATCAACCCACAAACTAAGTCTTCTTACCTCACAGTAAAGAGTCCCAAAAGTACTAAATACGGCCACTACACATATGGCTAGGGTTTTAACCACACACGCCACACTCACTACATACACATGGCTGTGGGATTTTAACCATCCACGCCACACTCACCACATACACATGGCCGTGGGGTTTTAACCAACCACGCCACAACTTCACTCAACCTAAGATGCATAAATACTTAACACAAATTATGTAAACAAGCAAAATGAATTCAAACAGAATAATAAACAATCAATATGGTTATATGCTAAACACATAACCATTCATGCAATGTAATTAAATACTAAGCACACATCACACAATAATCAAACATTCATGAACAATCAATATGAAACACTTAAACCAATTTCCTAAAATCATAGCATGAACCTCTACGGTTATAAGCATATAAATAAACAAGCATGGCGCTCTATTCATTTCGCAGTAAAGCAACAAGCATCACCAAGACTCACATTTACTTTATGAACGGTTAGGGATTGGATTCGACTAAAAATATCTAGAACAGATCTTCCTTCACTAAAAACGGCCAGAACTTCCGCTACATTATTGACTAATCCTAAACTACGCGAGGGTTTAAGATGAAAGAACGGATTGGACCCAAAAACGTGGACAAGGCTCGGGTTTTGTAAGGTATTTTAGCAGAGGTTCCCACGTTTTCTATCAAGAAAAAAAGAGCACCTTAAGTCCTATTTATAAGGTTAAGCAAGCAGGTAGCTAGGTAGCTGAGTTAGCAGGGCTTTGTCGTGCTTGCGGATTTGTCGGGCTTCCAATTTGTCATGCTTCATGTTGACTCGTTGCACACGATCGCGAAACCTCGTGCTTGCAGGTTTGTCGTGCTTCCGATTTATCGTGCTTGCGGATTTGTCGTGCTTTCGATTTGTCGTGCTTCCGCTAACTCGTTGCCCATGGTCGCGACACCTCATGCTTATGGAATTTGCCGTGCTTCCGATTTGTTGTGCTTATGGATTTGTCGTGCTTATGGATTTGTCGTGCTTCTAATGACTTGTTGCACATGGTCTTACGGAATTTGTCGTGCTTGAACAATCCCAATCAGTTTGGAAGTTTCTTCGTCCGAGGGAACTTACGTTTTTTCATCTGAAGGTAAGTGTAACGCCCCCGACCGGGATTAGGTCAACGCTGACCAAAAACCCAACCGAAGATGGTACGTTTGTGCACTTGGCCGTCCGTTCCGAGGTTCCAAAAACGAATCAAAGAACCTTAGAACAGACGTCCCATTGTGCATTTCCTATCGAACACAACCAAGGCTTTACAACCCGAGTCATAAGCGATAGTTGGTTCGTCCTGGACTAGGACTAGTATCGTATGCAACACAAGCTTTAAACAAACCTCCTTTCCTACATAATAATAAATAAGGTTTTACCATGGGTTACCAAACCATTTATAGATGTCGCGGCCATGAGCCTAAGTGCTCAAAACACTTAGTACATATTAAACAAATACATGTTTTACAAAAAACAGACATTCTATACTAACCTTCCTAAGCTCCTCTAATCGGATTAAAATCTCACTATTGGTTACCTGCAAAACAAATAGAGTCGTGAGGACTAATTGCTCAGTGAGTCAAGGCTCCCCTAACATGCATATAAATAAATTCCCTACCTAAACCCAAAATAACAATCAACAAGCAATCACACAATAATCAGAGAACAAGCAATCACACAATAATCAGAGAATGCACATGCGGAAATGATAATTAAAACACAACACACTCTCAGAGGACCTCTTACCGCAATCCTCTTTTGATGTAACATGTTAGCACACAAAAAACCTATAAAACCAATTGACAACTTCCTTCCATTGTCCCTTTTACCTCACTTGGCCCTAACCACCAAGGCTAAAAGACTAATGATCTGACTAGTGTAATACCACGGCCCAAGGCTGCAATCCCGTCTCTCTATGGATTACATCGACAGAGTCACGGCCCAAGGCTGCAATCCCGTCTCTCTGTGACTCCCGATACCTGGAAGTGTCAACCGCTCTCTACTAAAGTTAGAAAGTTAGAACATTACATGATCCTCTTGATCACTTGCAACGCTAAACCACAAACACAACACAAAAATTACATAAGTTAACATAAATAAATTGGTGGCCGTTAGCATCAAGAACAACGAGTGCCTTTCGGTCCCCTACGTTTCCTTGTGTTAAACAAACCCTATCATGCAAATATAGAGTTATTATAAGATAAGTACACAACCTTAATAAGGACATGCGTAGCCGTTAAGGGTCCTACGCAGCCGTTTATGGTCTTACGCTACATCTTTATATCACTCCACACAAGCATGATAAAACATAATATCAAACTTTCTCTTGAACCCTGCATCCACAAAGGTTAGTAGCAAGCTCACACACAATCATCACAAGAAATATGCAACACACATTCACACAATCATGCAAAACAATAAAATCAATCACTTAAACTAAATTCCTAAAATCCTAGGATGAACCTCTACGGTTATCAGCATAAAAATAAACATGCATGACGCTCTATTTGTTTTACAGTAAAGCAACAAACATAACCATGACTCACCTTTGATCTCTGAACGATTAGAACTTGGATTCAACTTAAGATTCTAGAACGGATCTTCCTTCACTAAACACGGCCAGAACTTCGGCTAAATTATCGACTAATCCTAAACTACACGAGGGATTAAGACAGTAGAATGGATTGGATCCAAAAACGTTAACAAAGGCTCGGGTTTTCTATGGGGATTTTAGCGGAGGTTCAAAACGTTTTTGATGAATGAAATGGGAGGTGCTTAGCTTCTATATATAAGGTTAAGCAAGCAGGAAGGTAGGTAGCTGATTTAGCAGGGCTTTGTCGTGCTTGCGGATTTGTCGTGCTTGCGATTCGTCGTGTTTGCCGTTGACTCGTTGCACACGGTCGCAACACCTCGTGTTTCTAATTTGTCGTACTTGCGTATTTGTCGTGCTTCCGATGACTCGTTGGACACGGTGACAACACCTCGTTCTTACGAGATTTGTCGTGCTTGGACAATCCCTATCAGCTTGGACATTTCTTCGTCCGAAGGTAACTGACGTTTCTTCATCCGAATGTAACTGACACCTCTCTGGCCGAAGCTAATTAGCGTTTCTTCATCCGATGGTAACGTTGGTGACTAACAAACCAGGCAGACACGTAACTTAGTCACCGAGGTGCTTAACTAGGTTTTGCCAAAAACTTAACAAACTAATCCGAGCATTGCAACGGGTCTTTGCCGAGGCACGGTTTACCCCTAAGAGAGGGTCAGTACATTCTCTCCCCCTTAAAAGAATTCGTCTCGAATTCTTAAGGTTGAATGTTGCCTCTACCTTTTTTACTATGCCTTTGGCAAGATCGATTTGGGAAGGTTTCCTAAGTAACTGAAGCACTAATCAAACCAACTCGGTTTCTACGATTGGGTTTCAACTTCTAACTAGATTCAATCAACTTAAAAAAATTAAATAAAATCCCACAATTCTACAATATACTATAACACCTAAATGCATGCAAATGCAATCACACAACAATCAATCACAAAAAAGAGTTAGAACCCATACTTACTTGTACCAGGACCTTTAGAGGTCATGAAAGTTTTAGGGTTCTTAAATCTAAGGATTTCCTCTAGATCGTTTATCACCTAGCCTATGCTTTATCACCAATCATCTCTATTCAGAATAATTCGTCCCTGCAACATCTGCAATCAACAAGGGTAAGTCCTAATTTCATCTACCTAATAAAGGAGCCAGTTGGTTTCCTAACTGCTTTTTACGACTCAGTTACTAGATAAAACATTTGAAAATGAGTCCCATGTGAACATGGTCAGAACCATGCTCTGATAAAACTTTTGTAACGCCCGCGACCGGGATTAGGTCAACGCTGACCAAATAACCAGACCGAAGATGCTACGTTTGTGCACTTGGTCGTCCGTTCCGAGGTTCCAAAAACAAATCAAAGAACCCTAGAACAGACGTCCCATTGTGCATTACATATCAAACACAACCCAAGGATTTACAACCCGAGTCATAAGCGATAGTTGGTTCGTCCTGGACTAGGACTAGTATCGTATGCAACACAAGCTTTAAATAAACCTCCTTTCACACATAATAATAAATAAGGTTTTACAATGAGTTACCAAACCATTTATAGATGCCGCGGCCATGAGCCTAAGTGCTCAAAACACTTAGTACATATTAAACAAATACTTGTTTTACAAAAAGTAGACATTCACACCAACCTTCCTAAGCTCCTCCAATCGGACTAAAATTTCACTATTGGTTATCTGCAAAACAAATAGAGTCATGAGGACTAATTACTCAGTGAGTCAAGGCTCCCCTAACATGCATATAAATAAATTCCCAACCTAAACCCAAAATATCAATCAACAAGCAATCACACAATAATCAGAGAACAAGCAATCATACAATAATCAGAGAATGCACATGCGGAAACGATAATTAAAACACAACACACTCTCAGAGGACCTCTTACCGCAATCCTCTTTTGATGTAACATGTTAGCACACAAAAAACCTATAAAGCCAATTGACAACTTCCTTCCATTGTCCTTTTTACCTCACTTGGCCCTAACCACCAAGGCTAAAAGACATAAATAAATTGGTGGCCATTAGCATCAAGAACAACGAGTGCCTTTCGGTCCCCTACTTTTCCTTGTGTTAAACAAACCCTATCATGCAAATAAAGAGTTAGTATAAGATGAGTACGCAACCTTAATAAGGACATGCGTAGCCGTTAAGGGTCCTACGCAGCCGTTTATGGTCCTACGCTACAACTTTATATCACTCCACACAAGCATGATAAAACATAATATCAAACTTTCTCTTGAACCCTGCATCCACAAAGGTTCGTAGCAAGCTCACACACAATCATCACAAGAAATATGCAACACACATTCACACAATCATGCAAAACAATAAAATCAATCACTTAAACTAAATTCCTAAAATCCT
Organism: Arabis alpina; assembly: GCA_900128785.1. Taxonomy (NCBI): domain Eukaryota; kingdom Viridiplantae; phylum Streptophyta; class Magnoliopsida; order Brassicales; family Brassicaceae; genus Arabis; species Arabis alpina. The sequence continues at coordinate 14,909,168 of LT669795.1, forward strand.
AGCATGAACCTCTACGGTTATCAGCATAAAAATAAACAGGCATGACGCTCTATTTGTTTTGTAGAAAAGCAACAAACATAACCATGACTCACCTTTGATCTCTGAACGGTTAGAACTTGGATTCAACTTAAGATTCTAGAACGGATCTTCCTTCACTAAAAACAGCCAGAACATCGGCTAAATTATCGACTAATCCTAAACTACTCGAGGGATTAAGACGATAGAATGGATTGGATCCAAAAACGTGAACAAAGGCTCGGGTTTTCTATGGGGATTTTAGCGGAGGTTCAAAACGTTTTTGATGAATGAAATGGGAGGTGCTTAGCTCCTATATATAAGGTTAAGCAAGCAGGAAGGTAGGTAGCTGAGTTAGCAGGGCTTTGTCGTGCTTGCGGATTTGTCGTGCTTGTGATTCGTCGTGCTTGTCGTTGACTCGTTGCACACGGTCACGACACCTCGTGTTTCTAATTTGTCGTGCTTGTGGATTTGTCGTGCTTCCGATGACTCGTTAGACACGGTGACGACACCTCGTGTTTACGGGATTTGTCGTGCTTGGAGAATCCTTATCAACTTGGACATTTCTTCGTCCGAAGGTAACTAACGTTTCTTCGTCCGAAGGTAACTGACACCTCTCCGGCCGAAGCTAATTAGCATTTCTTCATCCGAGTGTAACATTGGTGACTAACCAACCATGCATACACCTAGCTTAGTCACCGAGGGGCTTAACTAGGTTTTGGCCAAAAACTTAACAAACTAATCCGGGCATTGCAACGGGTCTTTGCCGAGGCACGGTTTACCCCTAAGAGAGGGTCATTACAGTAAGTGACACTTCTTCATCCGAAGGTAAGTGACACTTCTCCGGCCGAAGCTAACTAATGTTTCTTCATCCGAGGGTAAGTAACGTTTCTTCATCCGAGGGTAACGCTGGTGACTAACCAACCAGGCAGGCACCTAGCTTAGTCACCAAGGTGCTTAACTAGGTTTTGGCCAAAAACTTAACAGACAAAACTGGCCATCGCTACGGGTCTTTGCCGAGGCGCGGCTTAGCCCTAAGCGAGGGTCATTACATTCAGTCTTCTGGGTATAACTCTCTCCACAAAATTCCAAATGCTGAGATTTCACATCCATTGGAAAGCTGACTCAAAGGGCTATATGCACTTCAAGTTTCATCCAATTCCAAATCCATTTGGTCCTCCGTATGTAGCTAAAATTCTGGTATATGTAATCTGTCCATCTTGGTGAAATATGTAAATTTGGGAATTCCTTGGCTCCAATGGGTTTCTTGGCTCGCGTGAGTTGCTGTAGATTGGTTGATACTCCATAATGCTCCTTTTGGTTCCTTTTGACTGATTTTCCTAATAAAAACTTTTGAACTACAAATACGAGAAATCTACCTCTAAAAGCGTATAACCATGCATAAATGCAATAAATATATATTAAAAACCATAGTATTATAGGTAAAATATGAGACTTATCAACTCCCCCAGACTTAGCCTTTTGTTTTTCCCCAAGCAAATAAACAAAGTAAGGAAAAGAGGTTTGAAAATAAGGAACTTACATGACTTCTCTGAACGTAGCCTTTAGATCATAATTCGTAATCCACATATCACTTGATCGATTCAAGACATTGTCATCATCCACACATTCATGACCATCGCAAACTGGTCCATAAATCTCAATCTTGCAAAATCTCAATCCTCCCTTTTCTAACTCTAAGTGTGGTGTTTCTCATCAAATGAATCATCCAAGGTAAACTAGGCTAGGATTTAAAAAGGCTAATTTAAGTGGTGAGGCATATTGTATTTAGGGTTACCATATTCTCCGGGGATGCAAGACGTTATGCAAAATCACAAGAGAGAACGGACCTATTGAACCCCACAGTTCCAACCACTTTCAACGCCCTTTCCCCCAGACTTAGATTCTTCGGGGAATCGCTTGTAGAACTCATCAATTTCTTCACTCCTCCACGCCATTCCTTGGGGATTATCGTCGGACTTAGACTCTATTATAAACATGTTTCTCCTTTCCCTTTCTTTGCATTCTAAACCATCATTTTTTTTTAAGAATGAAAAGGGGGGAAACGGTCTCTTACCACGTGAGTTCACTAAGGTCACGAAATTGTTACCAATGATGTGTCGTTCCCAAAGAATAAAGGTCTTTTAAAACTTTGTCTTTGTACTCCATCTTCTATACTCCAATCCTCGCGTCTCTAGTGGTTAGAACTGCGTCGATCCTCTTTCTCTCCAACTTTTTTGCACACATCTGCGAATGGGGTTAAGAACAAGAGTGCAAGTGGTTTGAAAGAAGGTTAAGGGTATAAGTAGGGTACTAACTAAAAATGAGCTGGCCATTCAAGACAACAAAAGGGTGGTAAAAAGGGAAAAGATGTCTTGAATGTGGTGTTTCTTTGAGCTAACTCCTCCAATGAGAAACGGTAGATGGATTTGTGTAAATAGAGCCATAATTAGGTTGATTGGAGACAGTGCATTTTTGAAATCTTATAAGGAAATTCAAGTCATGAAGGTTTTCGAATTGTCTATCCTGAACAAACCCTGTAGCAATGGTCACTGAATCACAACATATGGACATACATTCATAAGATGTCAATCGTTTAAAATAGGTTTTTGACTCGATGAAATCTGAATGAAAACATAAGAAAACACAAAAACTCATCAGTACAACTAAACTCCCCAGACTTACTTCACACCGCCCCGGAGTGAAAGCAGTCTACAATTCGGAGATCGACTCAATAAAAGTGAAAAATAAAAGATTGGTAAAGATAAAATCAAAGTCGTAACACCTACTTCAAAAGATTTCTGAAACCGTCTCAGGTGTGTACGGAACTTCTCCTGGAATGTGCTCATCGTCGGTGTTAAGATCACGGATCTCTATACTGTTGGAATCATCATCATGGACGACCAGTTTCTGTCCATGTGTGTCCTGTGTGCTCTCTATGGTCACGTGTATAGTGGTGACTAGTAGCATCGTCATCCTCATCTCCAATATCAACAGAACCGGACAATAGTGAAAGGCTCACCGAACCATGGCTAGTCGTGGGTCGTCTTGTGGTTGATCTATTGAAGAAATGTGGAACAGTCTTCTTCACGGCTCTCACTAGTGTAGAGATCAACTTCCCTTACTTAGAAACCTTAGCCTTAAGAGCTAAACGTTTCTTCCTTTCCTCCTAGAAACTAGCTTGAAAATTGTCCCTATGGCTGTCGGTTGGAGGATCACCATGTGGTGTCTTTAAGAGTAAATCAAGCGTCTCAAAATCAATTGTTGGAGCGGGTAGCATAGCAAACTTCTTAAGACCAGTCATGTAGTTAACAGTGACTTTCATACCACTGCCAACAAACTTCATTGCCACTTGTGGAGCTTGAGTAAACTCCATGTTCGAAGTGGTGCGCGATTTCTTCGATTTCTTCCTTCTAACCGTCGGTTTAGGTGAGATTATTTGGGTGATCTCCACAAATCTCATAGGCTCGTCATTAGCCTCAGCTTCCTCATCTCTAAGGGTGTAATCTCGTTCCTCATCATCTCCTCACAATATCTCTTTGTCCCGTCTCTTTGAAGCGCATTTCGATGGTTGCCTTGAATGAGCTCAAAGTGAAGCGATGGTCTCATCATCGTCTATGAGTGGTGCTGCCTCGTATCTAGGGATCCTTGTGGATCTCTTTTGAGCATTCTCACCATCCATCATAGTACGTACTAAGAATTTTGAAAATTCCAAAAGAATTGCTTCTAATGAGAAATTAAATAAATTCAAAGAACATCAATGGATTAGAAACATGTTAGAATGACATTCTAAAACCAAATAATTTTTCCAAAATTTTATCATAATTTTCGGATTTAATGCAAGTGACATGTGAAAATTTCCTAAAACTTTCAACTTCAAGCTCAAACATGTCAAAATCTTCTATAATCCTATGTAGATATGATAAACCCAACCTAATGAATGCAAAATCAACTTCTAATTCATCCAAAATCGTTTTAATGGAGTTACCCAAAAACTCAATTTTTGATGAAAAGTAGATTAATTAAGCTAATCATGTAATAAACTCACCATCCAATCCAAGGCTTTACCAAGTTTTCTAAGCTATTTCTCTAACAACTTACGTGAATAAGCCTACTGAAAGAGAAAATTGAAAAAGTTCTTAACTTGGAAATTGCAAAAATCAAGAGAATAGGTGAGCATATCTTTGTTTTAAGAGCAATTGGTTTGGGGAATTAAATACTTCTGGAAAGCCTAAACAAATCTTAGTGAATTAAGCAAAAACCCCAAAATTAAATTTTTTAGGGTTCTTGAACACTTTCCAGAGAAAAAAAATGGTGGTGTTTGTTTTGGGGAGACAAGTTTAAAGATAAAATACTCCTTTAAAAATCTGATTTTTAAGTAGAATTGGTTTATTTCGGTTAAAATCCAGTTAGGGACCAGTTTAGGAATTTAAAACAAACCGAAAAAACTTACCGGGTCGACCGGCCTCGGTATCGATCGGGTATTTGGATCGGTACCGATCGGTCGGTACTTACCAAGGACCGGTCGGGTGCAGTACGTATCGGTTCGGTCGTGTCGAGGATCGACGGTGCATGGGGTTTGGTACCGGTCGGGTGCATCGACCGGTACGTGCAGTCGGTGCGGTATGCATGAGACGGTCTGGTGCAAGGGTCCTCGGTACCGATCCGATGCGTGGATCAGTGTGAGCGGTCGATACCGAAACATGGATCGAGGGATGGATGGGTCGGATACGGACGCTCGATACTGATCGGATTGCCCGATTGGTACCCGTGTTCGGTACGGGCAAAGGATAGCTGGCTCCCAGTACCAATCACGTACTTCCATCGGTACAGGTCATGAACAGATGTGCGAGATCAGACACGCGTTAGGTACGGGTGATCGGTACGGGCGCATCGGGTGTGGTACATGGCCTTACCCGGTACCGATCGCGTACAGCACGCGGTTCGTGCGATCGGTACGGGCCTTCTCTTCCCACGGTACGTGCTTCTCGGTACCGACCGGTACCTTGGATTGGTAATGGTCAATGTTTTTATTTTTTTTATTTTTTCTGCAAAAATTAAAGCAAAAGATTAGAAATCCAAAAACCAAAACAAAAATCAAAATTCAAAACTTAGAAGAAATAAGAACATTAAACCAAAAACAAAAATGTGGGTTGCCTCCGACAACTGCGCTTGTTTTAAGTCATTAGCTCGACTCCTTATCGATGGTTAAGCTTCCGGTGAATCCACTAAAGGATCGCGCTTTACGAAGACCACTCCGGTCAAACCAAACGCTAAGATTCGGATCGCGCTTTACGAAGGAAAGACCGATCCCACTCAGCATCTCACAGAGTTTAACATCGCTATGGGCCGAGGTCACTTCCCTCCTGAGGAAAAACTGGCCAAACACCTCGCTGGCGATGCTCTGGCCTGGTTCTCTCAGCTTGACTGAAATTCAATCGATAACTTCCACCAGTTGTCGACAGTTTTCTTGAAGCACTACTCGATGCACATCGAGAAGAAGACTTCAACCGCCAATCTCTGGGCAACAGAAACCGGACGAGGCTTTGAGGGAATTTTTGGAAAGGTCAAAGGAACTGTTTCCAAATTAGTTGTGGCAGACAATGCTGCAATCGATGCGCTTCAGAAAGCATTACTTCTGAAAAGTCCGTTCTAAAATGAACTGACTGTTAACCGACCTGTTACCTTGGAAGAGGCCTTGCACAAAGCATCGAGCTTCATGGATTTGGAAGATGATCAGCAGGAGGTCAAGGAAGATGACAAACCAAGCCGCAGAAGGAAGGGATAGAGTTTCCAAATCAGCGATGATGCTGAAAAGCCCACACAAAAGCAATGGCCTAGAAATAACCCACCCATGGAGGAAACCAACGCCCGGAGTTGGTGTGACTTCCACCAAACGTGGGGATATTCAATGGCCCAGTGCCGTCACCTCTTGGATGTGTTGATGAAACATTTCCGAGCCGGGAGAGTTCATGATATGGAATTTCAGAAGAATGTCCCTAGGAAAACGAACCCGACGGAGCAGGAAGACAATCAGGGACAGCCAAAGCAGCCGCCACCCGGAGTCAACCCCCCGGTAGAAAAAAGCTCTACATGATTATGGGCGGGATTGGAGAATGTAACGATTCTGTGAGATCGATACAACAACATGAAAGGAAGGCCGAGACCGCCATGAAGAGGCCGGTACCGGCCGAGAAATACCTTTTCGTTACATTCGATGAGCAAGATACCAAGGGCTCGTTATTAATAACTGAAAAGTATGTCGTGTAATGATTGATATCGGATGCTCGGTAGATCTTATCTATCGAACCACCCTCGAGACGATGGGAGTAACTCACGAAGACATCAAGTTTGGGAACAAACCACTCACCGGTTTCGCCAATGATACTACCTCGACAGTCGGTACTATCAAGCTTCTAGTTTATATGGGCGGAGTTACTCACTTCGTTAAGTTCGTCATTGTAGATACACCCTCGGCCTACAATGCGATCTTGGGAACGCCTTGGCTTTACGCCATCAAAGCGGTGGCATCAACATATCATCAATGTGTCAAGCTTCCTACTACTAGCGGAACGTACACAATCAAGGGCAACCAAAAGGAAGCTCGCAATTGCTATGCCATCGAGAAGAAGAATCGACTCAAGGCCAAGTCCAAAGCTCGTCTAAAGAACGTAGAGATCGACATTCCAAAGGAAAAGGAAGTCAAGAAAGTCCGAGATATGACGAAGAGTCAAGCGTGAAAGCCGACCTGATTAATTCATGTCGCAAAAAAAAAAACTTTAAGTTTTTAAAGAAAATCAACTTTTTCTGACTAATTCGACCTTTAAAAACGTCGGACAGATGTAAAAACACATGCCTTTACAAAAATCCGAACTTACCCTGTTCGGACTGTGATTACTCATGTTTGTACCTTAGCCATGTATCCGACATTCAACGCGCTTCTCATAAGTGCCGTGTGAAATAACCCACAAACTCTAATAAGCCGGAGCCAGGTCCGCACCTCGCACTTAGGACAACCACTCGCACTTAGGACAACCAAGTAAATTATACACCGACTCTCGATCGCATACTGAAGTTTCGTCCTAAGGCAAAAGTTGAGCTAAGCCAAAGCACTAGTTCTTTGCACTTTCAGACCCCAAACCGTGCCCGCCTCGTACTAGGTGCAGATTCTAAGAACCGACACTGAGCTGGTAAGCAGCAGAGTCTTGGAGGAATCTTGCCTATAGTAAGCCAAACTACATAGTCCGCAACCACTAAAGAGTCTTCTGAAAGTAATCTTAGTGTCCAAGGCCGAGCTCCTTAGCTCGCAATCAGTTAAAGGTTCTTACGAAAGTAACCCTGAAGTGCGAAGAGTAAGCCAAACTCCATAAAGCTTGCCATCACTTAAGCTTCTTAAGAAGCGAAACGTGTTAATACAGTCTAGCTACATGATTTGCATCAAGATAATATGAAATACTTAAAGCTGATCTCCCGTCAGATCGCAACAAAGAAAAATCAAAGTATTACGAAATATTTAAAGCCGATCTCCCGTCAGATCGCAAAAAGAAAAAGAAAAAGTATTATGAAATACTTACTAACCGATCTCCTATGATATCGTCAGATCGCAAAGCCGATCTCCCACAAAAATCCCGAGAAATGAAAACTTTATAAGTATTATGAAATACTAAAAAAGCCAATTTCCTAAAAGAGGGATTGCAAGAAAAATATTAATGCTCAAAAGTAAACCCTCGTGAAGGGCAATGTTTACAAAAGTAAATTAAAACCCACGAAAGTGGGCATCTTGTTAAAAAAACAAAATAAAATTACAAGCTACATGAGGCTTAAACTTGGTCACCATCTTGATTGTCTTCAGAAGAGAGGAACGACCCGTGCTCGCTGATTCCTTCTGGAACTTTGGATGCAACGTCTCGAGGAGGACCAACAGGAGGAGGCGACAAAGTCGGAAACAGGATATCATCGCCAAGGGAAGGGAATCAGCATGAAAAGATTCAACCTTAGCCAAATACTCTTCCTCTTCCTTGGCATAATTCTCAATAAGACCAGGGGGAAGTCCGTACTCAGCCTCCACAATCTTTTCCAAACTTATTCGGGCCCCGCGCTTGTAACAGAGCTGAGCCTTTACCTTTTCTTGAGCGTGACGAGTTACCAGATATGAGCATATCCGCTCTAAACGAGACGAATGCCTTGCACTTCAGGCATAATTGCTACTCGTGACCTCATCAGCTCGGCGGCGTGCTTCGTCGTCTGAGATGATCCTCCGTAAGGCGTGATTTTTCCAAGAGGGCTCGAAGTTTAGTCGTCTCGGCAGAGGCCGCCTCGAGATAAACATCTCTTTTGTTCACTTCTTCTTCCAGCCTTTGTTTCTCTCCCTTCGGCCGCGTAATCATCCGCACTTTATCGATTTACGGTGGCAGAAACCTCCCAAGTATCAGCACAAGCTTTCTGACGATCCAGTTCCTTCCGCGCTGCGTCGACATCAGTTCGAGCCAGCAAGAACTTGATTTGTTCCTCCTTCTTGGCAACCACTGCTTCATACGCACCAATAATGCGACTTCCCGAGTTGATTATCCGCATAAAAAGGATATCATAATCATGCCATGGAAAGATGTGATTTGAGAAGGATTTAAATGGGAAACAAACGTTAAGAAGATCTTGTGACCAGTCAAAGAAGCGATCTGGCACGAGGAGATCCTCAAGATTTGCGGGAAACTTGACTCTGATCCCACCAATTTTCCTTATCAGCTCGGCCCCAATCTTGATGTCAGAGGAAACCAATGGCAACTCATGATCAATATGGGAGAATGACCAACAGTTGTCATGATGCGGAGGAACTTGAACTGACGAGTTTCTCAAAGAATCGAGAGCCCTTTGGTGAGTTACTTCAGTGGTACGCCTTTGAAAGAGAAGACTCGGACGAGAACTCTGAAGCCGATATGGTCAATGGAGCAAGAGAACGGGCACGAGGAAAAGGAGGCAGAGGAACGTTAACAGCCGTTTAAACGGCTAAACACGGAGGGATCGTTGCACTATTAGAATTGACAGGAAGAGAAGCAGGAGGTAAGACACCCAAACTTTGCGCAACGCGTGCTTCGGATGGAAGGACTTCACAAGTTCCACCAATCCGGAAGGCTAGAACCCTTCCCACTTCGAGGTCGCTACATGATCTTCTTCTTCTTCTCCGCCTTCTTATCTATATGATCAACTTTCCATTTTCCTTTCGAACGGGAAGCATCGCCAGGACCCTTTGGCTCGTTAAGCTCGCTAGGGACCGATGTAACATCCCAGATCCGGGTATAGAGTTTTCAGCAACTTAGAATAATTTCGTGGAGGTTTGATGGAGTGAAGAAATGGTCGTTTAGAGGTAAAGTGTCTTTAGGGAATGGAAACATATGGACTGGCCCGTGAAGTGGTAAACGAGCCTCCTACAATTAAAAGGAGAAAGGAAACCCTAGATTTTGTAGGAGAGGAGGTGGAAAAACGTGGAGAACAAGGAAAAGAAATGGGCTTTCGGCCCATGTAGTAAGGAGGTGGAGAAAAATAAGGAAAGTAGATATTCTCCTTAGGGTTTTTGATTTAGTATAAATAGGGAGCTAGGGAGCTCATTACTTACACACCAAAACATTTCTCTTCTCTCTAGAGCCAAAGATACACGCTTAACAGGAAGAGAAAAGGAGGAGCTCGAGAAGGAACTCGGCACCCCACCCTAAGGAGCAGCGGTATAAGGTAAGGCGCGATCCGTACCTAATACTCCCTTTCTATTCTTCTCATTTATAGCTTTCATGCAGTAGTCTTAGTAGTACGGGTTAGGGTAGAGTAATAGTAGTATAGTATTAGAAGTGCTCATGTACGGATGGTGATCCGTACACGGCCGGTAGTCTTGGTAACGCCTAGTGCTGGCATCGGTATGGCCTCGGGGTGCCTCGATGACAGTACGCCAGGGTACCAACGGTAGGCCTCGGTGACGCCTCGAGAGGGCATCAGAGGCCTCGACAAGGGCATTGGTACGGGGTACCGGTGACGCCTCTAGAGGGCACGATGACGCTTCGACAGGGCCCGGGTAACCTAGCAGACGTGCCTCGAGGAGGTATCATGAGGAAATAAGGTTGATCGAAGATCAGGACGAGAGAGCCTCAGATCATTCCTCGATGGACGTATCAGTGAGACGATCATCGGTACGAACACTCGACGATCCGACCAGGCCAAGAGTGGCTATCAGGTAGTATTCACGATAGGACCATAGGGACGCGTCGATAGACCCTCGGGGAGGCCTACGATCGATCTACCACTAGCCATCGGGGATAACTGAGCAGTCCGCAAGGGCAGTCCGTGATGTGATCGCTGACTGGCATCGGTAAACCTCGTGGAGGCATCGGTGTATCGGTACGGTACCTTGTTCGTCCGCGATGAACAAACCAGTAATCATCGGTGAAGGCATCGGTGATCGGAGAAGAAGCTAATGGGCAGTGCCAACCACTGTGACGCGGACCGGTACGGCCTCGATGGTGATCGATACGGCCTCGGTTCGGAATCACGCCCGGTAAGCAAAAGCATGCTTGGCTTACCGACAGTGACAGAGCATCCGGTCAGATCATGGTGATCTGGCTATGGACTCGTAGGTGAGACAGTAGAGGATCATGGTAAGGCTAACATAGCTTGTTAGGTAACTCGGCTATCATGATGGATCTTGGTGAGGGACTCAACCTTGTATCTCGAGGAAACTTGGCTCAGCATAAGCTGGCCCAAGAATGACTAGTTGTTTGGCGGACTGGAAGCTAGCCATGGCAGGATCATGCCTAGCTCCGACTCGCACCACATGTAGTTTAGGAAGTTAGATAGAGTCATGCATAGGTCGGCTATACTCTGCAAAGGGAGTTGGTGGGCCAAATGTGAGGATTAGCGTGGCAGACTGAAAGGTCTGATACTAACCAATCATTAAACCACAAAATAGAGCTATGGTAGAGTTACTGCCGCAAGGTAGTGATGATACTCGATGGTTCGGGCAACTAGATAGTTGTACGGGTACGCCTTAGTCAACCTGATATAGAGTCTAGACGATGTATGCCAACAAGAGAAGCGCTAAAGCAGGCTTAGCAAACTCGTACGGCCGCATACGACTCTAGGGTTAGAGGCAAGGCCACAGGAACGCTTAGGCTAGTGATGGTCAAGGCTGGATCGTGAGTCTTCTACAATTAACGGTTAGTTTTATGTGTGTATTTCTGCACGGACGGTCGCCGTATGGCCATAGATATGTCATGGGTAACGTATTAGGATAGCCATGCTTACCTGGGGCCGACCATACGGGGCAAAAGGTATTGTTTGAAATGCTTCGGCTATTGCTTGAGAACGTAGAGGTATAATAGACTAGGATTAAAACTGAGTAGATAGCTTGATTGTGAACCTTAGGAGAGTCTAGTAGATTAGGTTATATTAAACTGGTCGGATAGTAGGTTCACAATGCCACCAATTTAAATACTGCATAGGGCGCATGTATGGGCATGCGTTCCTCCTCGTTTGTGTTTGTCCTGAAAGAGGGCACGAAGACCTAGCGTTCCGCTGCTCGCTAAAAGGGCCGAGAGTGCCAGGAAGTAAAAGTCCGCTGACGGGCCGACTAAGTAGAATGGCAGCCAGGGAGCCAGGCAATACCAGTTTACTGGTAAGGATAGTATAGTTATCAGCGTGCTCAGCTAGTGCTATAGAATGGCAGCCAGGGAGCTAGGCAAAACCAGTTTACTTGTAAGGATAGTATAGTTATCAGCGTGCTGAGCTGGTGCTATAGAAGGGCTGCCAGGGTGCCCGGCGTACCAGTTTACTGGTTATGGTTACCAGCTTGCTGGTGTAGAGTTAAGGGCTGCTAGGGTGTCCGACGAGAGTTGACGAATTGTATCACCGCTAAAGGGTTGGCCGTGCGACACAGCTACTGGCAAGAAGTGCTAAGGGTGCTGTGTGGGGTTATAGGGGTTAGAATAGTTAGGTAGTTTTTGGTTGTGAGACGGAGTAGACCGTCTTACTGAGTATTCAATACTCACCCCCTTACCAGTGCACAGGATAGGACATCCGGTCAGGTGGACCATAGGACGGCAAGGCAGGAGGGAGCAGCAGGCAATGGAAGAAGACTTTCCCAAGGCGTTGTAAATCTAGTACCCTACGTTGTAATTTACCAAACGATGTATTAAGAGAAATTTTAGAGTAATGAAGATATCAATTTTGTCTAACACTTGGGTCTAGATTCATAGTCCGAGATGTGGGTGTTATAACCGACCTCCGAGCTCACGCATCATCGGCCATTTGCATATTGGCCGCATCGGTCGCAAAAGAAATCTTCTGAGAACCATCTCTGATAGCGTCGTTCTCTTCCTGATCTGGAAGAGAGATGCCTTCGGTGTTATCCTCAGAATCTTGGATAACTACTATGGCAGACGGATCAGCCGTGACCTCGGCATCCGACCTGTTGGAAACCTCGGATAGTCTCCTATATTTCCTGGGACGGATCGGAATGGAAGGGGTATTGAACGCAAGGATTTCGGGAGTAGCACCTCTCATCTCTGCGGTGCAGTATTCGCTATTCCAATTATCTGAAAACAATAAACATCCAAAGCAATGTCAGACTTCGAAGTCAAAAGAATAAAAACTTTATAATATTAAAGTAACTCATAGAGAGTTACTTACCAAGTCTGTCACGAGCACGACATATACGGGTATAAGACAGATCGTCCCAGCGATGATTTCTTACCCTTATTCTGTCAAAATCCTCTCTGAAAGGTAAATCCGCGAGAGAAGGAGCTGGAGGGTGAGGAACTACAAAACAGAATACAAGACGAATGTGTTCGAAAAATACATCATGAATGCCAAGGCAGTGCATGCATGCAAGATTTTTTTAAATCTACCCATAGAAGGATTCCACCGAATATGATAAGTCCTGGTGGTATCACGGACCAAGGCATTGTTTATCTTAACGAAAAAGTATCGGTCAAACCATTTGCCGATTTTACTTTTCAGCTCGATAAACTTGCATCCAGCCTTCATGCTGTTGTAAAAACGGATTGACCCTCCTTCATCATAGAAATTTGTTTGTACTTTTCAGCAGAAAAGTTAATGCCAAGCTCGGCACCAAGCACTAGAAGTGCCACGAGATTGCATGTCCCGACCATCGTCATTTTTGAGAAGCAGATGTTCCTATTCTCGCATTACCTTACGAAAGCATAAGGCAACGGAAACCACATGAAACAATCAATGAACATTTATTCGTGAAGACAGATAACCTGCAGGACAATCCCATGGACGTTCAAGGGGTCTGGGGGCTAGGAATTCTAATTCCTCCGACATACAACAAACCCTCCTCATCGAATCTAGCGACCTCTCATCCGATAGCGAAGAAGAGATATTGTAAATATCGAACTGGGTAGCCAAGATCTCTAGAACGACCTGTTCTTGGCCGATCTGTTCGTCTGGATATTGTTCACCATATCCACCTCTTGTACGATCACTCTTACCGACGAACGGAGTTGAAGCTTCATGATTCACATTGGTTTGCTCCAAAGTGTTCGAATAGACTGGTGTGAATCTTGACGATGATGCTTTGATCTCTGTCAAAAAAGAAGAAGGGTCGAAATTGACCGGAGGAGTCTCATGATCAACATCGAGCCTGGCGTTTCTTTCCGGAGAGAAAGAAGGAGATGAAGATTCGAAAATCTTTGTCATGATCGGAGATGTACAGAGCAAAGGATAAACACTAAAAATGTAGATGGGTAAGGAAAAAGGATGAGAGAGAAGGGAGAAATTTTTTTTTACCTTTTTCGGATGACGAATAAATAAGGAAAATCCAAGGGTCGAAAGATCCGGCATTTATATTCTAAGGCGCGAAAGTCTAGGGTAATCATTAAACCTTGGCGGCAAACGCAAGCGAATCGAGGCGTCTCTTCAATGTCCTTTCAAGAAAGAGCGGTCCAGAGCGTGCCGCGTCTAAAGGGGAAGTGACGTGTTGAATCAAGATCTGAGTTGGGAAAATCTTCCTCAGTACGTTTCGGCCGAGCTTGTTGATACCCATTACCATACCCGACCCATATCTGATTCGACATGAAGCTTCGGGAAGCATCTCGGAGAAGTGGGCCATCGAGGACCCATGTGGACGTCTTGGCCCGTTAAGGAGCGTTAGCCGACCTAGGGAAATACAGGCAAATTGGAAGACTTAGCTCGGATAAAAAGAAATACTTAGAATTAGTATAACTTTTTTCATCTTTTAGGAGATTTTCCATTTATCTTTTATGGTTAGTTCGAGCGACTTTGTACTTGTATAAATACTTAGCTCGGATGTATTCCTCCAAAACGAGGATATCGCCTTCAATAGAGAATTCTATACACATCTTTTGACTTCTTTGGACGGATTTCGGATTGTTGCTCAATCCGGTATCACATGTGCCCTTCATCTTCTCGGCAGTTTGACATGTCTCCGGTCTTCGGTAATCTCTCTTTGTGTATAGTTCCAAATGATATGATTCCAATTCCATTGGAAAGCAAACTCAAAGGGCTATCTTCACTCCAAGTTTCATTTAATTCCAAACTCATTTGCTCTTCTGTTTGTCGCTAAACTTCCGGCATATGTATTCTATCCAGTTTGGGAATGTGCTTTATCTTCAAGATATGATGACTTGGGTTGACTCATTTGGCTTCTTAGATGGCCATGACATGAGTAATACTCATTTTTTCTCATTTTTGCATCCTTTTTGATGATTTAACCTGTTGAGACCTTAAAGCCTACATATACGAGAAAACTACCTCTTTTGGTTGATAAGGGGAATCAATTCCACAAAATAAGTATGAAAAACGATAGTAAAATGGGTAAAATATAGGGTATATCATATCTCCTCTTCTCTTTATTAAGAACACCATCACTCCACTCCATCTTTTGTGATTCCTTGGAATTTTCTTAAAACTAGAGACTTATTGAAAATTATCATTTCCTTTCCCTTGAACGTTTTTTTTTGTTTGTTTGAAAGGAGGGAATGATCTACATAGATTGGATGTCTAACAAATTACCATGATATTTCTGTGAATCCCAAGGAATGCCAAGCTCGTCGTGAATCTCCATGTACTCCAACTAATGTCTCGTCCCACGCAATATTGTGATTGAAAAACTATGTCGCTCCTTTTTCTCTCCGACATTTTTACATATGCCTGTGTATATGCCAATGGAAAACAAGAAGTGTGTGAGGTTTGAATAAAAGGTAAGGGTTAAGGGTTGGGTATCAACTAAAAATGAGCTAGGCATTTCGGATCGACAAAAGTGGTAAAAAAGGGTAAGAAGTCCTGAATGTTGGAACATTACTATTGTGACATCACCAAAGAGAAATTGTGAGATGAAATGATCAAGTGTGGTAGTCCGGGGTTTGGTCTACTTTGGCTTACAAACCTTGATAAGAGGGAAACATGTACTATCAGTTGCTTTTGAAATCGCTCCTTCCAAAGGCTTCATCGCAACAACTATTAGTCATGGAAACTGAATGTTTGTTCCCAGGAAAGGTCGTCATTCCGTACGAGTTTTGACTCAATAAAACGTTTTTAAAAAAAGATATTTTTTAAAAATGACTCGAAAAACGACAAGTGATATACCTCATATTTTACTATTTTTTACTATATACTTTGCTTATATTTATTAATAATAACACAAGTGTTAATGATAAAAGTGTATTTTCAGTGTTTTTCATGTTTTTAAACCTTAAACAGGAAAAGATGGCCAAATGGGCCCTAAAAAAAAGAGAAAACAAGCCTTTTTAGAGAAAGACATAATCGGTTCATCAAATTTCGAAGCTCATAATTCAATATCGCACCGTTGGATCAAGCACAAATTTTATTAGAAGATAGAGACAAATTTAAGCTTCAAAACGAATATTCATTCGTCCAAATCCAACGGTTGGATCTCAAGATAATCGCACAATACTCAAAACTGTTCGTGCCTATCTAAAGACGAAGTCGGTGCAACTTTATCAAGAGGTGTTCGATCGAACACAGGAGGTGAAAGATCGAACACAACTCTCTGGAAATCAAGGAGGATTTAATTACACGGTGTTTGATCAAACACGGGAGGTGAACGATCGAACACCCTTCTCGAGAAAAAAAGAAATATCCTGATTTATCAAATATTCTCCAATTATTCCAAGGAGTTTACCCTAGCCGACTCATACAACTTTAAATGGAGGAAAGAAGCTCTCAAGTACCAAGGCTTTCAACACATCTCTCAACTTTCGGTTACAAGGCTCTTCAAAGGCATAAACACTTTTACTTTTCTAAACACTTGTTCTATAGCATATTAGTTTGTAAAGATGAAGAAGATCCCACCTCTTGTTACCCACTAGAGAAGCTTTCTAAACCCTAATCTCACTCTTTATTTTATAAGAATAATTTGTTTCATCTCAATTATGCGTGAGTAGTCTTTTTGTTGGGTTCTAGGGGCTTAAATTCAAAGGGTTTTATATGGTCCGTTAGATAGGATTGCAAGCATGTTAACTCCTAGATCTAGTCTAGGATTTCTTTTCACTTAGATATAACCTATTGCATGTTTTAGGAGTAATTAACCTCAACTTGATTCTAGATATAATCTAGCGAATAAGATGTTAAGTGAGTTTGATGTTTACTAGCCGTTTTTCTGAATGAACAATTGAGTTTGATAATTACTACATGTACCTTGAATAAATTAAGGATTGCGATAGCCAACTTAAATCTTGCTGCTCTAGAGTTGTTATACGACGATATAGACAACGACAACTAAGTTCATGTTTAAAAGAAGTGTCTGCGAATCCTTATAACAACCCTTCTCGAGATAAAAAGAAATATTCCGATTTATCAAATATTCTCCAATTATTCCAAGGAGTTTACCCTAGCCGACTCATACAACTATAAATGGAGGAAAGAAGCTCTCAAGTACCAAGGCTTTCAACACCTTTCTCAACTTTCGGTTACAAGGCTCTCCAAAGGCATAAACACTTTTACTTTTCTAAACACTTGTTCTATAGCATATTAGTTTGTAAAGATGAAGAAGATCTCACCTCTTGTTACCCACTAGAGAAGCTTTCTAAACCTTAATCTCTCTCTTTATTTTATAAGAATAAGTTGTTTCATCTTAATTATGCGTGAGTAGTCTTTTTGTTGGGTTCTAGGGGCTTAAATTCAAAGGGTTTTATATGGTCCGTTAGATAGGATTGCAAGCATGTTAACTCCTACATCTAGTCTAGGATTTCTTTTCACTTAGATCTAACCTATTGCATGTTTTAGGAGTAATTAACCTAAACTTGATTCTAGATATAATCTAGCGAATAAGATGTTAAGTGAGTTTGATGTTTACTAGCCGTTTCACTGAATGAACAATTGAGTTTGATAATTAGTGCATGTACCTTGAATAAATTAAGGATTGCGATAGCCAACTTAAATCTTGCTACTCTAGAGTTGTTATACGACGATATAGACAACGACAACTAAGTTCATGTTTAAAAGAAGTGTTTGCGAATCCCTGAACACCCATCGTTTTAATCATATTGTTTACAACCTCATTATTATTTGCAATTAGTTTACCAAAACAAAACCCCATATTCGATTTAGTGAATCTTGGAACTCATAAATCTATTGTGTGGTTCTATATCTTTGTGGATTCGATCCCTAATTACTATGATAGATTGATTGTACACTTGCAGTCTAATTGATTTTATTAGGGTAAAACTTACGTCCCATCAAATTTTTGGCGCCGTTGCCGGGGATATAGCATTCAACACTAGATTTCAATTAAGAGATTCGACTAGATCATTCACTATTTACTTTTCACTTTCTTTCAAGTGTATGACCCCAGAAGTCAAGGGTTATAAAGCTTAGTACCGTTCATTGGAGAGATCGATAAGGTAGCCAAATCCATCAGAAAGAACAAGAACAAGATGGCCAATAACGAGAACATTGACAACATACAAACTGGTCTCTCCTACAGAAACTGAATGAGTCTTTGAGAGAGTTCATGGGAAGATTCAAAAGAACTGTTTTCAAATTGGTTGTGACTGACGATGCCGCGATTGATGCGCTTCAGAAAGCGTTACTCTTGAAAAGTCTGTTCCGAAACAAACTGACTATCCACCGACCTGCGACCTTGGATGACACCCTGCATAAAGCATCGAGCTTTATGGAGTTGGAAGATGTTCAGCAGGAAGTAAAGGAAGGTAACAAACCAAGCCGTAGAAGAAAGGGATAGAGTTTCCAAATCAACGATGACGCTAAAGAACCCGCGCAGAAGCAGTCGCCTAGGGGTAACCGACCTATGAAGGAAAGCAACGCCTGGAGTTGGTGTAACTTTCACCAGATGTCAGGATATTCGACAGGTCAGTGTCGTCACCTCTTGGATGTGTTGATGAAACGCTACCGAGTTGGGAAAGTTCCTGATATGGAATTTCAAAAGAACTTTCATGGGAAAACAAACTCGTCTAAATGAGAAGACGACCAGAATCAGCCGAAGCAGCTGCCACTTGGGTTCAATCCTCCTAAACGAGATAGAGACGAGCTATGGGGATAAGATTTCGTCTGCACCTCGGAAAAATCTATACATGATTATGGGCGGGCTTGAAGAATGTAACGATTCTGTAAGATCGATATAGCCGTACGAAAGGAAGGCTGAAATCGCAAGGAAGTGGCCGGTTCCAGTCGAGAAAGACCTTTTTGTTACATTCGACAAGCAAGATACTAAAGGTCTGGATCGACCTCATAATGATCCTTTGGTGATTCAACTCGTTATCAACGACTGCGAAGTAGGCCGCGTGATGATCGACACCGGAAGCTCGGTAGACCTAATCTATCGAAACACTCTCGAGAGAATGGGAGTTACACACGGCGATATAAAGTTTGGAAACAGACCACTAATTGGTTTCGCTAACGATACTACCTCGACCGTCAGTACAATCAAGCTTCCAGTCGACGTGGCTGGAGTCGCTCACTTCGTCAAGTTTGTCATTGTTGATACACCTACGGTGTACAATGCGATCTTGGCGACGCCTTGACTTTGCGCCATGAAAGCGGTAGCTTCAAGCTACCACCAATGTGTCAAGTTCCCTACTTCTAGTGGAACGTACACAATCAAGGGCAACCAAAAGAAAGCTCGCAATTGCTTTGCTTTTGAGAAGAAGAATCGAATCAAATCCAAATCAGAAGCTCGCTTAAGAAACCTTGAGGTCGACGCTCCAAAGGAAAATGAGGTTAAGAAAGCTCGACCCATGACGCCGAAGAGTCAAGTTTGAAAGTCGATCTGATTTCTTCAGGTCGGAAAAAAAATACTTGTTATACACGAGCCCATACAAATGTATGAACTACGAGTGACTTGATTCCTTTTTGAGGATATGTAAGCTACTCCTTGCAAAAGCGCAGTCACAACCTTAATAATATTTTTTAGTTTTTAAAGAAAATAAACTTTTTCTGATTAATCCGACCTCTAAACAAGATCGGACGGATGCAAGAATCCATGCCCGTATAAAAATTCGAGCTGGTTTTACCTCACTCGGACCGTGATTACTTACGTTGGTACCCTGGCCAGGTATCCGACATTCAACGCGCTTCTCATGAGTGCCGTGGTGAAATAACCCACAAACTTTAATATGCCGGAGCCAAGTCTGCACCTCGCGCTTAGGACAGCCAAGTAAATTACACTCCGACTCTCGATCGCATAATGAAGGTCGTCCTAAGGCAAAAGTTGAGGCAAGCAAAACACCAATCCTTTGCACTCTCAGGTCCAAAACTGAGCATGCCTCGTACCTAGGTATTGATTCTAAGAACCGACACTGAGTTGTTAAGCACTGGAGTCTTGGAGGAATTTGGCTTCTAATAAGTCAAACTACATATTTCACAACCACTAAAGAGTCTTCTGAAAGTAACTCTAAAGTGTCAAGAATAAGCCAAAGTCCATAAAGCTTGTCATCACTTAAGTTTCTTAAGAAGCGAAACGTGTTAATACAGTCTAGCTACGTAATTTACATCAAAGTGTATTAAATACTTAAAGCCGATCTTCCATAGGATCGCAAAGAAAATGAAAAGTGTCATGAAACACTTAAAGCCGATCTTCCATAAGATCGCAAAGAAAACTCAAAGTGTTTGTAACACTTAATGCCGATCTTCCATAAGATCGCAAAGAAAACTCAAAGTATTATGAAAAACTTAAAACCAATCTTCTATAAGATCGGAAAGGAAAATTCCTAAGTATTACGAAATACTAAATGATTAAGAATACTTAAAAGTATTAGTGGACTTGAGAAACCCCACGAGAAAATTAAAACCCTAGAGAAGGGCAACATTTACAGAAGTAAATTAAACCCACATAAGTGGGCACTATGTTCAAAAGGCAACATAATATAATGTACGAGCCACATGAGGCTCAGACTTAGTCAGCATCTTGTTTATCCTGAGAGAGGAGGAACAACCCGTGCTCGCTAATCCCTTCTACAACTTGGATGCGACGTCTCGAGAAGGACCAGCAGGAAGAGGCTGCGGAGTTGAAAATAAAGTATCATCGTCGAGGGAGTCAACATTAAAAGATTCGACCTGGGCGACGTACTCTTCCTCTTCCTTCATATAATTATCATGAAGGCCAGGAGGGAGTTCCTACTCAGTTTTCACCATTAACTCCAAGCTCATCCGGGCACCACACCTGAAGCAGAGTTGTGCCTTTGCCTCTTCTTGAGCATGAAGGGTAACGAGGTACGAACATATCCTCTCCTTCATGAGATGACCCTCCGTAAGGCGCGACTTCTCCAGGTCGGCTCGAACTTTAGTCACCTTGGCAGAAGCTGCCTCGAGATTTACATCTTTCTTCTTCACCTCTTCATCCAGATTGAAATTATGCGGCCAATCGAAGAATAGGTGTTTCAAGATTGAAAGTATATCTGGGTTGGGAAGATCAACCCCAACACCGCCGATAAGAGATATCAGTGTAGCCTTATGATGCGGAGCAGTATTGCAAAAAGGCAAAATATGATCAACGTGAGAGAACGTCCATTGACAAGTGCGCCTTCTCTTTGAAAGTAGGCTCGGACAAAAGCTCCAAGGTCGATCTAGTCAACAGAGTGAGAGAAGAAGCAAGATGATGAGGAGGAGGTTGAGATACAACAACAGTTGTTTGAACAACTGAAGACGGTGGGACTACCAGACTGTCAGAATTGACAAGAAGAGGAGCGAGAGGCGTAACACCCAACTTTGAGCAACGGGTGCGTCGGACGGAACAACTTCACAAGTTCCACCGATCCGGAAGGCTGGAATCCTCTCTACTTCAAGGCCAGCTTTAGCTTTAGCCACTACACTCTTCTTCTCCGCCTTCTTATCGACGGGATCGAATTTCCCTTTTTCCTTTGAGCGGGAAGCATCGTCAGGACCCTTTGGTTCGTTAGACTCGTCAGGGACCGACCCCTGAGCTGACGCGTCATTGGCCTTTTGCATATTGGCATCTGATTTAGAAGAGAAATGCCTTCAGTATTATCTTCAGAGTCTTGGATAATTACTATGACGGATGGATCGGCCGTGACCTCGGCATCCGACCTGGCGGACATTTCGGAAAGTCTCTTAGACTTCCTAGGGCGAACAAGGATTGGGGGAACATTGAACGCAGGGATACCAGGAGTAGCTCCTCTCATCTCTGCGGCCCAATACTCGCTATTCCAAATATCTGGAAATATAAACATTCGAAGCGATGTTAGACTTTGAAGTCACAAAATAAAAGCATTATAAAATTAAAGTAACTCGTAGAGAGTCGTTATCAAGTCTGTCACGAGCACGGCGAACATGGTTGTATGAGAGATCGTCCCAACGGTGATTCACTGCTCTCGATCTGTTGAGTTCTTCTCTAAAAGGTAAATCCAGTAGAGGAGGAGCTGGAGGATGAGGAACTGCAAAACAAAGTACAAACATGAACGAGTTAAAAGAAGAATCATGTAAATCAGAGTACTACATGCATGCAAGATTTATGAAAATCTACCAATCGAAGGATTCCATCAACTATGATAAGTCCTAGTGGATTCTCTGACCGAAGCGTTGTTAACTTTCACAAAGAAGTATCGGTCAAACCATTTGCGGATCTTACTTTTCAGCTCGATGAATTTACATACAACCTTCATGTTGTTATAAAAACGGCCAGAGAATTGACCTTCCTTCATCACTGAGATATGTTCATACTTTTCGACAGAAAAATTAATGCCGAGTTCGGCGCCAAGCACCACAAGTGCCACGATATTACATATCTCGGCCATTGTCATCTGCGAAAAGCAGACATTTCTGTTCTCGCAATACCTTACGAAGACATAAGGCAACAAGAACCACATGAAGCCATCCACAAACATCTGCTCATGAAGAGAGATGTAACCCGCTGGACAATCCCATGGACGTTCATGAGGTTCAGGGGCAAGGAATTATAATTCCTCCGACAAACTACACACCCTTCTCATCAACTCCAACGACTTCTTATCTGATAGTGAAGGAGAGATATTGTAAATATCAAACTGCGCTGAAAGAATCTCTTGGACGACATGTTCTTGAGCGACCTGTTCTTGGTCGATATGTTCATATAGATACTGTTCACCAGATCAAACTCCAGTACGACTACTCGTACCGACGACCGGAGTCAAAGTGTCAAGATTTACACCGACTTGCCCCGACGCAGTTGCACCAGTCGGTGTTTATCTTGACGACGACACTTCGGCCTCCGTCGAAAAAGAAATAGGGTCAACATTGAGTGGAGAAGTCTCAGGGATAACGCCGGGACTGGTGGTTCTTTCCGAAGAAAAGGAAGAAGATAAAGATTTGGAAATCTTTGTCATGACGCATATCGAAGTCGTACGGAACAAGAGATAAACCCTAAAAATACAGATGAGTAAGGAAAAGAGAAGAGAGAGAAAGGAAAAAGAAAAATTTACCTTGTTCGGATGACGAATAAATAAGAAAAATCCAATGGTCGAAAGATCTGGTATTTATACTCAAAGCTGCGAAAACCTTAATCATTAAACCCTAGCGGTGGGTGCAAGCGACCCGAGGCATCTCTTCAGTCTTTTCAAAACAAACGGTCCAGAGCGTGCCATGTGTAAAGGTGAAGCGAAGTGTCGAGTCAAGCCTTGAGTTGTGCAAACCTTCTTTAGTATGTTTCGTCAGAACTTACTAAAGTAATAATCGCCGAACTCGGGGGGGGGGGGTCGGGGGGGGACTATTTGGTGGTACCGGGTTTAGCACCCATTACCATATCCGACTCATATATGCCAACCTAGGCAAATACGAGCAAATTGGAAGACTTAGTTCGCATAAAAGGAAATACTTAGAATTAGTATAACTTCCTTTTATCTTTTAGGATATTTTCCATTTATCTTTTAAGGTTATTTCGACCGACTTTGTACTTATATAAATATTTGATGTATTCCTCTTAAACAAGGACATGACCTTCAATACAGAATTATATACACATCTTTTTACTCCTTTTCTTCCTTGTGATTTTGCGTTTAGAACTAGTTCCTCTATTCTTTGCACCGATCTCGGATTGTTGCTCAATCCGGTATCACCAAAAACCCACAAGATCAAGTTTACCCAACTCAAGAGAGAACCAACAACAATGGAACTCCTACGGCGTGGTGGTAGATTTAATGGGAACAATTTGCAGCGACCCCCAATCGAGAGAAACACTAAATTTAGCGGAAATAATTTCCACCAAAAAACAAGTTTTAACAACTTTCAGGGGTGAAGAGGATCAAAGCAGCAAACGGAGCAAGGGCGAATTAGTAATATCGAGGCAATGATTAGCCAAGTGTTGGCAAACCAAGAGCAAGTTGCACGAGATATCAACACTAAGGTGGATACTATCTACGCTGACGTGAATGGCAAAATTGACGTGATGAAATCGCACAGAAAAAAATGCGGACAACCAAATAGCTCAAACCACTTCAAAGCAGTAAGAAGAGGTGAAGTCACCACAGCCAAATCGAATGGATTAAGACGACGATTCGTCTTCGGAGGAAGAAGGAAGAATTCAAATCAACAATCTTGGACCGGGAGGAAACAGCTCAAAACCCCCAATCAAAGTCCTCTACAAAGACATCGATCCAGGGAAATTCACATTCTCTTGCAAAATCTCATGTGTTAAATTTACTAACTCTCTCTGCGATACTGGTTGTAATGTCAATGTCATGTCTACATTCGCTGCGAATAAATTAGAAATTCGTGAGTTTTCACCATCTAACTCCGACTTAGTATTTGGAGATGCGTCCTTATAAAGATCAAGGGGTACTATACGCGATTTACATCTCCGCATTGGGAGGCATATCATACCAACCGACTTTCAGGTTTTAGATATGGAAGAAGATAAACCATTGATATTACTTCTTAGCCACCACTGAAGTGGTTATTGATTTTAACTTTCATCGCATTGCATTTCATAAGATTTACAAAAACACTTTTTACTCCGGAATGTCTATACATGATTCTTATGCATAGAAGCTTAGGAAGGAGAGGAATGAAGGAGAAAGAAAAGAAGCAATGAATGATGACTAGAATCTTTGAACTAGAAGAAGAAGTCAAAGTTTTAAAAACAAAGACAAAGAAGGCCAGAATGTTCGTCGATGTCAAGATCATAACACCTCTCAATATGGAAGAAAACGAGACAGAAAAGTTCCGCCGAATGATGGAGACCACTAAAAAGTTGCTTCTAGCCGAGAACGTGATATCCAGGAAAGGAGCTAGCAGGATAAAGATTGACAAGGGACCAGCTACCCACCTCTTGCAAAGAAGGAAGATGACACTTCGAGTGCCTCAAAAACATTCTCTACATAAGCCCTTCAGAAAAACAATTATCTCAAAAAAAACAAATACTTTTTATGTTTGAAGTGCATAAATTTTTGTGTTTTGTTTCACAAATTCACAAATAGGTTTAGTTTGAAGTCTCGGTTGAAAAATCACGAAAAAACTACATGGTCCAAATGTACATTAAAAAAAATGAGTTGTCAATTGAGGAAAAAGAGAAAATCATGAGGAATGGTGAAAGAAAGTTTGGGAAGGCCTCAAAAATATATGGATTTGGAGAAAGGTTACTCATTTAAACTACAAGTTAATTTTTTTAATCATCCTTCGATGTTTTCAGTTCTACAAAGAGAGAGAGATATAAATAGTAATTTTCGGATTTAATTAAACGTCTTGAGTTTCTTACAAAGTCAAACACAATTGCCACGATATATAATCAGACACATGCAACCATGTTTTCTTGACTTTATACAGTTTGTATAACAAAATATACTTGAAGTCGAAGAGAGTAAAGGTCTTGTTGATTGAGTACATAAAAAAATCAATCATTTCATTCAAAGAAAGCAAATATTATGTTATAAACCTTTTGTTGAATTTATGGGTAGTTTCATAATATTATTTTCGATTAAATCTTTATATTGATGTTCGGAGAAAAGAATTAAAATACTAACTCTCGGGTTTGAGAAAAGTGCTAAGCTTTCTAAGAAAACAAACGTTTACCTTTACATAACTAAAAAAAAAGATCTTTTAAAGAGTTTTATAACAAAATAATCAAACTCAAACTACAAAATCTCATAATATCAACAATTTATTTAGATGACATAATAGTCAATTAATCTAAACTATATTCATATATACAAAATTAATACTATATTAATATAAATATATATATCAAAAAGATTCCCGCAGCGTAACGTGGCTGCATACCTAGTTGACATAAAAATATAACATAATTTCTTTATTTCCAAAGTTGATTTTTATTACCAAAGTAACAAACTTTCCATTCTAATTAATTTAATTTCGTTTGTTATAGTTAATAGAAAAATATTACATAATTTCCTTATTTTCTAAGTTGGTTTTTATCACCAAAACTAATTCAGAAATTTTCCTAGTCTAATTATAGTTTAATTTAAATCGTATGTGGAATGTTACTATTGATTGATTTATCGTCTATTTGAACGGCTTCATAAGCTTATAGCTTCAACTTTTATATATACTAGTATAGTATATATATGCTTAATTATGTACCCATAAAAGTGTGAGCCCATAAGAAGTGTGAGCACGGGAAGAGCGCATTGATGGAGAAATCAAAAGAAGCATGCAACGAAAGAGCATTGATGGAGAGAAAACCATGTGTGCCTTCAACTCTAAATATATTCTACCGCATTTGAATCTTCTACTACGCAAAAATCCATCTCTCTCTTATTCTTTCCAGTTTTCAAAAAAATAAAATAAATCTATCTCTCTCTCAAATCGATCCTCTGCTACCAAATCATGATGGAGGCTAGTCACAACGTCTACATCATCTGCGAGGAAAATATACGGTTTTCCTTTGTGGCTTGCCTCTCTGCCACTTTCCGCAAAGTAGGCATCTCTGTGTTTCTTGAGAATGATGAGGTTATGATAAAAGGATCTAGGGTTTGTGTGGTGGTCATCACCGAGAGCCCTGCTCCACGTTTTGGTAAGCTCGTGAAAGCTCTCGAGCGCCAGAAAACCCACGGCCACCTCGTGGTTCCAGTGTTCTACGGTGGTCTCCATCCGCATGTGACCCGAGAAAATATGGAGTGGCAGAAACTGCTACTGAAACTAGCGGGAGGAGGCTTACCAAGCTACCAATCAAGGTAAAAAAACCCCATAAAATTGTACTTTTAAGGACAACTTTACTTACTTATTTTATTCAAAACAGTTTGTTATGCACCGATTTGGACCTAGTAGATGACATAGTTGGAGATGTTTATGAGAAGCTCTTTCATACAGAGAGAGTTGGAGTTTACTCGAAGCTAGTGGAGATTCAAAAATTGATCCACAAGCAACCAATGCACATTCTTCAAAGCATAGGAATATGGGGTAAGCGTGCGATAGGCAAGACTACGCTTGCTAAAGCATACTTTGACTATAGTTCCTCCCACTATGATGCTTGTTTCTTCGTCCAAAACTTTGATGAAACACTTCATAACAAAGGGCTTGATCGTCTCCTCGAAGAACATTTCGGTATAGTTATCAAGAAAGAGTTTGGTATAAGCAGCTGTTACATTACTACACCTGACCTCCTTAGAAAAACCCTATGTAGCAAAAAAGTTCTTCTTCTTCTAGATGGTGTGTACGATCCTTTGGTTGTAAAGTCATTTCTTGAAAATTTTGGTTGGCTTGGCCTCACAAGCACGATAATCACAAGCTCCATAGATAAACTTGCGCTTCAATTTCCTGAGATGATCAACCAAATCTGTTATGAGGTTCGGGGTTTAAACAATGACGAGGCTATTCGGTTATTTTCTCGAAGTGCCTATGGAAAAGATGTACCAGAACCTAATCTCTTGAAAGCGTCAATGAAGGTAATCGTACGTTGTAATGGTTTTCCATTATTTCTCCATGTTTCTGGTCGAGAGCTAAAGGGGAAGAAGAGTGGACTCGAGTTGGAGGGTGCATTTTACAAGTTATGTGAAGATCCTCCCCATGAGATTCAAAATGTGTGGAAGTTAATTAGGCTTGGAAACAATTGAAAAAATAACAAAAGCAAAATCGTTTGTTTATCATATAATTTATAAATATAGAATCATGTGAAAGAAGGGGAAATCCACGGATGGTTAACCTCATAGAGGACATGAATTAGTTAAAAAGTTCACAGGATAATTTTCCAATGATTAATCAAGAACATGTGTTTTTTACACTATTATTTCCGTATTGTAAAAAAAAAAAAAGAAGAGAAAGGAAACATTATTAACTTTTTTATAGAGTGGATGTCTTTTGTCCAAAACATGAAGAATAGAGCATGACTCATAAGTAAAAAAAGTTGAGAAAATTAACAAGTAGTAAGCCTGTAGGAGAAAAAAGAGACATGTGTACAGGCCTGCATGTGTATGTCATGTTTTTGGTTTGAATTTTGAAACACCTTGTGAGTTTGTGATTAATATTTATGAATAGGTATACACACTGACAGTGAGTGTATTTATAATTAAAGACATATTGCTGTCTAACGTGACCCAGGGGAAGAAGATGATGAAATCAAAAGTTATTCATTCCTGGTAAAACTTATATATCCTTAAACTCTTATGTATAACATGTCACATGTTATGTTTGTGTACTTCTAAATTATTTAAAACATTACATGGACGTTATTAAATGTGATGTGTTTTTTACTTATCACTAAAAACACTAGGTCTTTATACCATGTGAAATCGCGCGGGAGCTAATTTTACAAATTATATTTTGTAGATTTATTCAAAATACATCAATATTATTTTGTTAATTTTTGTTGGAACATAAGTTGGTTTAACCATATCATGCTTTAATATAATTTTAAAATTAGTACCCATAAATGAACTAAACATTCAAATAAAAAAGTGTAGAGAAATATTTTTTCTCGAAAAGATACAATCCGAAAAGACACAATTTTACAAAATAACCATAAAACGATTATTTTGAAAAGAAGTGACTTTACGAATTTAAAAAAAATACAACTTTTCAACATAACCATGAAACTATTTTTTTCTTCAAAAAGACGCGACTCTACGAAATATATCCAAAAAATGCGATCCTACAAATTCAAAAAACACACCTTCAAAGTAATAATAAAGCGGTTTCGAAAAGCTGCGACCCTACAAATTCGAAACGACATAAACCTTCAAAATAACTATAAAATAATTATTTTTGAAAAGACACAATTTTACGAAATATTTTAAAAAAACGGAACTTTAAAGTATATAATAATAATAATAAAAGAAAACACAATCCTTCAAAATAATCATAAAACAATTTTTTTCAAAAGACGCGACTCTGGAATTATTTTCAAAAAGACGTGACCCTAAATAATAGAAAAAGCAACTATTCCAAAATAACCATAAAGCGGTTATTTTCGAAAAGACGCGACTCGACAAATAGTTTTGAAAATACGCGACCCTTCAAAATCAAAAAGACACAACACTTCAAAATAACTATAAAGCGGGTTTTTTAATAAATAAAACGCGACTCTACAAAATAGTTTGGAAAAGACACAACCCTTCAAAATAACCATCAAACTGTTATTTTCGAAAAGACGCTAGTCTACAAATTATTTTTGAAAAAACCCAACTGGTGGTACCGGATTTGATACCCATTACCATTACCGACCCACATCCGATCCGACATGGGGCTTCGAGAAGCATCTCGGAGAAATGGGCCAGCGAGGATCCATTAGCAGCGTCTCGGCCCGATAAGGAGCGTCAGCCGACCTAGGCAAATACAAACAAATTGGAAGACTTAGCTCGGATAAAAGGAAATAATTAGAATCAGTATAACTTCATTTTATCTTTTAGGAGATTTTCCATTTATCTTTTAAGGTTATTTCGACCGACTTTCTACTTGTATAAATACTTGATGTATTCCTCCAAAACGAGGACATCGCCAATGGAGAATTCTATACACATCTTTTTGCTTGATCTTTTATTTGTGATATTACGTTTAAACCTAGTTCCTCTATTCTTTGGATCGATCTCAGATCGTTGCTCAATTCGGAATCACCAAATTGGCGCCGACTAAGGGGACCGATTAGGTTTAATACGTAACTTTTGCAAGAAGAGATCTTTGAAGATGTCCGGAAACGAAACTCTAACTCCACCTACTGTGAACGCAGCGGAAACGAAGAAAAATCATTCTCAAGAGGTACATAGAACTTCAGAAAAGCAGAATCCAACTCCGGAGGTCCCCGTCGTTGAGGAAGATCACCACCCGGAGGCCCGAACAGAGACATCGGACCGCCACGCAATCCTGATCAAAGACACGGAACTTGATGTTCTTGCCGCGCTGAAATCGCTATAGGAAAAGTACGATAACCAGCAAATCAACCACGAAAAGTTCCGTGAGGAGATGACTCTCTTCATGGAACGAGCCGATCAGAACTCCCGGAATAGGACAACTCGAATCGATCAAAACTTTTTTCTAACCGAGAAAACGCCTAGAGTCTTATCGGTGGGAGGCCAACCTGCGACTCAAGTCACACCACCTTCACGAAGCTTAGAGGAATGAGACGATGAGATTGCAGCCATGAGGAAACCATCCGTTTGATAAACTCAAGGATGCATCGCGTAGTAAGCTCGGCTGCCGAGCTCGATAAAGTCCTTGAGGGAACAAAACAAACCCCTTTCACCACCCGGATTGTAAACACTCCGGTCAAACGAAACGCTAAGATTCGGATCCAACTCAGCATCTCACGGCTTTTAATATCTCCATGGGCCGAGCTCACTTCCCTCCCGAGGAAAAAGAAGCCGGTTAATGTCAACTGTTTGTAGAACACCTCACTGGCAATGCTCTGGCATGGTTCTCTCAGCTCAATCGAAATTCAATCGATAACTTCCACTAGTTATCAACGGCTTTCTTGAAGCACTACTCGATGCACATTGAGAAGAAGACTTTGACTGCCAATCTCTAGTCTCTCCAACATAAACTAGATGTGCCTTTGAGAGAATTCATGGGAAGGTTCAATGGAAGTGTTTCAAAATTGATTGTGGCAGACGATGTCGCGATCGACGTGCTTCAGAAAGCGTTACTCCTGAAGAGTCCATTCCGAAACGAACTGACTATCAACCGACCTGCAACCTTAGAATACGCCTTGCGAAAAGCATCGAGCTTTATGGAGTTGGAAGAGGATTAGGAGGAGGTAAAGAAAGGAGACAAACTGAGCCGCGGGAAGAAGGGACAAAGTTTCCAAATCAGAGATGACACCGAGGAACCCGCGCAAAAGCAATGGCCTAGGAATAACCGACCTGTGGAGGAAAGCAATGCCCAGAGTTGGTGTGATTGTCACCAAACGTTGGGACATTCGACAACTCAGTGGCGTCACCTCTTGGGCGTGTCGATGAAAAGCTACCAAGCTGGGAGAGTTCCTGATATGGAATTTCAAAAGAATTTCCTTGAAAAAACGAACCCGACAGAGCGGGAAGACGATCAGGGTCAGCCGAAGCAGCCGCCACCCGGTTAACGTCAAATAGCCAGCACCCCTTAGCTAACCTCGATTCTTCCAGCCCCGAGCACTCAGCGTGACTCTACTCGAATAAACGAGCGGACCGTACCGTCACCTCCGTCGCTATCCAGAGACGGATTCGTCCCTTTGCGGTGGATAAAAAACAACCAGACTGGCCGAGATAAAACAGGACCGGCTGACCGAGCTTCATCAAGCGATAACGTGAGGCCAGAAGCCGAGCCTTGACCGATAGGCGGAGAAGCGATAGATCACGATACGTGCAGAAGATATTGATAAGTGCATAAATTGCCCTTTCTTAGCCTGCATTTTAGTTATATTTATATACATTTATCTTAGGTTTTTACATGTTTTAATGCATATTTTGTTCCTTTTAGTTTAGATTGAGTTTTAGAGTCCAAGTTCTTGTTTTCTTGCATTTGCATGCATATTTTGTCTATTTTAGGTGCAAATGGAGTCTAGGAACAATTATGGAACAAGTGGAGAGAAGAATCAAGATGGAACAATGAAGAACAAGAAGTTGAAGATCGAGAAGGCCTATAGATCAGCTAGTTAGCCGGTTGCCGAGCCAATCTATAGGACGCTCCAAAGTGCAAAAACTTCCTGCCCAAAAATCAGTTGACCGGCTAGCTAGCCAGTCCTTTAGCCGATTCATAGCCTTTCTCCAGTGTCAAGTTTGCAGTTTGACCGGGTTTGACCCGGTTTGACTCGGGTACACTTATACTTTTTCTATAAATACTCTGATTATCATCAAAACCCTAAGCTTTTGGCCTCTTATCTTTATCCTTTGTGTAAACTCTAAACCTAATGTGTTCTTGAGTGATTTGAGGTAAAAAGACATCACTTTTTATAATTTAGCAAAGTTTTCTTATTATTTTTTTAAGTCTTTTCATTATGCATCTTTATATTTATGCTTTACATGTTTTAGATATGATTAGTGAGTAGTTTCTTTAATGAACCTTGAGTAGGGAAGATTAAGGTTGATTCATGTTATATTAGTGATGCTAGGTTGTTAGTCTTTCATATTTCATTGATGAAAGAGTTCTTAATGCTAGATTATGAAATAATTACCCCAAATCTAGATCATGGTCTTTTCATGCCCGGAAGGTGTTTGTGAAAATGTCTAGAAGAACTTTAATCATGCATTTCTCATCTTAGCCAATGGAAGATGATGTTTAAGGAGTTTTGTAAGCTTTTATGAACATATTCATTAATGATTCTTGATTAATCTTTAAAAAAATGGAAGTTTGTGTTAGCTTTTGATTAAGAAATGGATTAGGACCATGGAAGTGGATTAAATGGATTCATGCTTTGAAATTAGCTATCTTTAGTTGTTGTGCATCACTATCTTAACTTGTTTCAACTTAAATCAATCACCTTTACTCAAGATCCATGCTTTAATCTTATTGATCATCTTGTTTAATTTTGCTGACTTTTACATTGACTTTCGTTGACTTTTTGTTGACTTTTCTTAAATTGCATTTTAATCTTTTTTTGCCTTTACTTATGCATTATTTTACTTCATTTTAGTGTTCTACTTTGTTTAAGCTTGCATTTTACTTACTGCACCTTTTCATATTGTCATTTAAGATGAGTAAAAATCCAAATCCACCTTGAACTTTGCATTCACCTAGCTTCATAAGTTTCTTGCATTCTAATTGCTTAAAGTCTACTAAATCTTTGTGGAAGAATGACCCTTTATTACTACATTGATTGCATCATGCACTTGTGGTTAGTTAATTGAGGTTTTAAAACTTATAACACATCTTGAGCATTTGTATTTAGCATTGTTCACTTTTGTGCGCATTAGATACGCGGAAGAAACGCAGGCTGAACTCCGTTTCGTGAGGTCATGCGTCCATAGAGCTGCCAGCTCAGCTCCGGATATTGACAACGCCATCGTGGAAACTCGAAAGACACCCTTCGCCGATAGGATAGCTAATATCCCTATCAGAGACATCGTAAAGATCAGATTCCCAAAATTTTATGGAGAAAGCGATCCAAAGGCTCATGTCAGAGCATTCTAGTTGGTCGTGGCGATAGCTCGGCTAGCTGACAACGAAATAGAAGTAGGGCATTGCATATTGTTTGTAGAGACCCTAGTAGGATCTACACTCGAGTGGTTCGCAGGGTTGGACAACTGCTCAATCCACAGCTTCGACCACCTCGTTGGAATATTCCTAAAACAATATTTCGTATTCATCGAAGCTCAAGCTATGGAGGCGAGTTTATAGGAGCTGAAACAGGAAGCATCCGAACCTCTAAGAAGCTATATCACGAAATTCAAACAGCTGAAATCGCGGATAGCAAATCTCAACGAAAGAGTAGCCCTAGTGGCACTCAAGAACGGACGATGGTATGGGTCCAAATTCCGAATGGAGCTGACAGTTAACCCATCCATACAACTAGACGATGCTCTGCATCGTGCATCGTTATATGCACTACATGAAGAGGAAACCGCATCTCTAACCGAAAGATTCAAGAGCAAAACTGCCCCTCCAGGTCAGCAAGCTCAGAAAAAGTTCACCAAAAACTATTTGAAGGGTCAGGAGGCATATGCCATTGACATCCCGAAACAAATAAAGAAAACGAATTACGATCTGTCTAAGTACTGCAAAAGTAACAAGTTAAACAGGAAAACCCTGAACAAACTGATGAAGCGGAGGTGGAGGAAATAAAACCTCCAACACAACAACCATCAAATAAAATATCTAAAGGAAAGAGGGCAAGAGCAGACGACCTAGTCCCAAGTTCCACCCCTCCCTCCACAAAGAAGACGATCGATTTAGTATTCGCTAACCTCAGCATTTACGGCGGAGCTGTTCACACCGCCACGTGCACCCAATAAGCCATCAAACCCGCTGATAAGAATGCCCTGATTCCTCAAGGGCTCGTGAACACCAACCCCTACCAAGCACATAGACTTTATATTAAGAGGATCGTCATTGTGTAAAGACTTCGTAAACTCTATCAGAGCACATCAAGCGAGCGCAACGACCTCACAGACTATCCCACCCGCAACACCTAACCCGAGTGAGGAAATCGCTTTCACAGAAAGCAAGACCGCCCACCTCGACAAGCCTCATGGCGATGCCCGCGTCATCCAGCTCGAGAGGTGTGGATCTATAATGTCTAGAGTCTTGATCGACACTAGCAGCTCCGTCGACCTCCATTTCTACGACGCGTACAAAAAGATGGGCCACAACAACTCTGAACTGAGGGAGAAGGGAGCCCCCTTGATCATTTTCACTAGGGAAACCACCTACTCATTGGGCACCGTCCGACTCCCCACCATTGTTGAAGGACTCCACAAGTTCATCGACTTCGGGGTCGCCGACCGCCCAGCTCCATTTAACGCAATACTTGGGCGGCCATGGATATACACCATGAAAGTTGTACCTTCAACCTATCACCAATGCGTTAAAATTCTCAACTCCAATCGACATAGGAATAATTCGGAGTAGCCAAAAGGCCTCCAGGATATGCTACTTGAGCAGACACAAGCAAATAGCCAAGTCCACCCAATAACAATTACAGAAACGGGAGGGGCTGAACTCCGCCAGCTGGCGGAGCACCATAAGCTAGTGCTCGCTAATCCCACGAAGGACTTAGTCATCCAGGTTTGCATTGATCCAGCTCTCCCGGAGAAATGTGGTGGAATAGGTAGCTCACTCCCTGACCCAATCAGAACCAAGCTCGTCTTTTTCCTCAAACAAAATGTCAATTCTTTCGCTTGGACCACCTCCGACATGAAAGGCATTAGCATCGACGTGACCGCTCACAAGTTCAACGTTGACGCAACGTACAAGCCAGTAAAGCAGAATAGACGTAAGTTAGGCCCCGAAAAGGCTAAAGCCATAAATGACAAAGTTGAACGATTACCAAAAGTTGGATCAATCTACGAGGTCCAATACCCCGATTGGTTGGCCAACCCAGTATTGGTCAAGAAGAAGAACGACAAGTGGGAGTCTGCATAGACTTCACCAACCTCAACAAGGCGTGCCCTAAACACTGCTTCCCACTCATGCATATCGATCGTTTGGTCGAAGCTACCGCAAGACACCAATTGCTATCCATCATGGATCATTTTACGGGTACAATCAAATCCTGATGAACCCCGATGACCAAGAAAAGATAGCATTTGTAACAGACCGGCGCACCTGCTGCTACAAAGTTATGCCTTTCGGGCTAAAGAACGCAAGAGCTACTTACCAACGGTTAGTCAATAGGATGTTCTCCGAACAGCTCGGGAAAAACATGGAAGTCTACATAGACGACATGCTAGTAAAATCCGCCAACCAAAATGATCACGTATCCCACCTGAAGGATTGTTTCGCTATATTAAATTAGTACAACATGAAACTCAATCCAACCAAGTGCTCCTTCAGAGTACCCTCAGGAGAATTCCTGGGTTACCTAGTCACCGACCGCAGGATCGAGGCAAACCCAAAACAAATCTCCGCCTTCCTAGAAATGGCATCTCCTAAATCCACCAGGGAGATGCAGAAACTGACCGGACGGATAGCAGCACTAAACCGCTTCATATCCAGGTCGATCGATAAATGTCTCCTCTTCTATAACTTACTCAGGGGAAACAAAAAGTTCAGCTGGGACGAAGACTACGAGGAAGCCCTCAAGCAACTTAAAGCCTATCTCAACAAGCCCCCGATAGTGGGAAAGCCAGTAGAAGGAGAACCATTATACCTCTACACCACAGTATCCGCAGCTGCCATAAGCGGAGACCTTGTCTCAGAGGAACAAGGCTAACATAAACAAATATTCTATATAAGCAAGTCTTTTGTAGATGCCGAGACCAAATATCCCACCATGGAAAAGCTAGTTGTCGCCGTGGTAATCTTAGCACGGAAGTTGCGACCCTACTTTCAATCCCACCTGGTTGTGGTTATGACATCCTACCCAATCCGAACCATATTGCATAGCCCTAGCCAGTCCGGGAGACTAGCTAAGTGGGCAATAGAACTCAGCGAGTACGATATTGGGTATCGGACAAAAACCAGCGCTAAAGCTCAGGTGTTGGCCGACTTCTTCATAGAACTCTCGCCGAACATAACTAGCGAAATGGAGCCAAGGAAGACGTGGTGGTGGTACCAGGTTTAGCACCCATTACCATACCCGACTCATATCCGACCCGACATGTAGCTTCTGGAAACATCTCGGAGAAGTGGGGCAGCGAGGATCCATCAAGACGACTCGACCCGTTAAAGGAGTATCCACCGACCTGGGAAAATACAAGCAAATTGAAAGATTTAGCTTGGATAAAAGGAAATACTAAGAATTAGTATAACATCCTTTTATCTTTTAGAAGATTATCCATTTATATTTTAAGGTTATTTTGCCCGACTTTGTACTTGTATAAATACTTGATGTATTCCTCCAAAACGGGGACATCGCCTCCTGATAAGTCCACAATTTACCCCCTTTTTAGGATGCAATTTAGTTAGTATTTTGAGGAAATTAGCTTGGATTTTACATGTTTCATGCACTTTTAGCTTCCTATAGCATATATTGAGTCTTAGAGTCCTAAATCTCTTTTCTTGTGCATTGCATGCATATTTAATCTATTTTAGGTACCAAAGAGGTCTTGGAGAAAAGGAATAACCAAAAGAATGAAAAGGAAGAACAAGGCACATGTTCTTCTATGCTCAAATGCAGTTTCAATCCGAAATCTCTTGAAGATCATGACGGTTGAAAGCCTTCTACTGCTACAATTGATATGAAATTTTTGTTTCAGATAGGAAATTAAGTTAGCTTTCCAATGGCGGGTGTTTCACCTCATTTGGAGTTATATTTCGGACGTTATGATTGATTTACTGAAGGTCGGTCCAGCAGTCGAAGAGGAAAATATCCCTGCCAAAAAAAACCGGATTAGACCAGATTGCAATTCGGTCCTATGGTCGATCCATAGGCCTTCTCGAACAGCAATTTTGCAGTTTGACCCGGGTACACTTCCCTTTTCGTATAAATACTTGTAACCACATTAAAACCCTAAGCTTTTGGCCTCTCGTCTCTTTATCCTTTGTAAAAGCAAGAAACCTTTTGTGTTCTTGGATGATTTGAGATTAAAAGTCTTCACTTTTTATGTTGTAGGAATATTTTGTGGTTATTTTTTCATTATGTCTTGTTTAACTTATGCTTTTGTTGATTCCATGATGATTAGTGAGTAGTTCATCTTATGGATCTTGGGTAGAGTAGATTAAGGTTGATTCATATTAGATTAGTGATGCTAGGTTGTTTATCTTTATATTTCCATTGATTAAAGTGCGTTCAATGCTAGATTTAAGAGTAGCTAACTTAAATCTAGATCATGGTCTTTTCATGCCCATAAGGTGTTTGTGAAAATGTCTAGGAGAACTTTAATCATGCATTTCTCATCTTAGCCAATGGAAGTTGATGTTTAAGGGGATTTGTAAGTTGATATGAACATTTGTATTAATGTTTCTTAATTGGTGATTAGCAAAATGAAAGTTTGTGTTAATGGTTGATTAAGGAAAGGATTAGCACCATGGAAGTGGGTTAGTCTAGATTAAATGGATTCATGCTTTGGAATTAGCTTAATTGAGTTGTTATGCATCACTTATCTCATGTGTTTCACTCTTGATCACTCATCTCTACTCAAAGTCCATTCTTTTATGAGAAATTCCCTCATATACCACTCTTTGAAGTTTTTTTTCCGAAAATACCATCCTAAAGTTTTTTTTCCCAAAATACAACATTTTTTTTCTAAGTTCCAAAAATACCACATTTTTAAAAGTTGATTTTTAAGGTTTAGAATTTAAATTTTTTAGGTTTGGGTTAACTATTCCAAAATTAGGGTACAGTTTTAGGGGGTAGGGTTTGACTTTGGGGTTTAGGGTTTAATTTTGAATGTTAAAAATGAATTTTTTTAAAAAGTGGTATTTTTGAAATTTTGGAAAAAATGTGGTATTTTTGGAAAAAAAACTTTAAGGTGGTATTTTTGGAAAAAAACTTATAAAAGTGGTATATTTGGAAATTGCCCATCTTTTATCATCTTGATCATCTTTGCTTATTTAGTTGACTTTGCTTTGACTTTTTGTCGACTTTTGTTGACTTTTGTTGACTTTTCCTAATTTGCTTTTCTTTGTCTTGTTTTCTATTTACTTATGCATTGCTTAGTTTCATTTTAATTAGTGTCTTAGTTTCATTTAGTCTTTGCATTTAGTTTCATTGCATCATTTACTTATTTTGCTAGATTGTTATTAAAACCAATCACTTGAATCGATTTAGCTTCTAAAGTTCTTTGCATTCTTATTGTCTTAATCAATTTCCTTGTAGATTCAATCCCTAAATGCTTCACGACATTACTATGCACTTGTGGTCATCATTTAGGGTTAAAGCTTTGTGGTAGTTTTAATTATAGCACATCAAGTTTTTGGCGCCATTGCCGGGGAAATTTGCATTAAGCATCAGGATTTGAGATCTTTGAAAGACTAAATCATATACTATCTATCTATATTGTTGGGTTTGCGTTGTCTCTCTTTGGATTTGTAGGTACCAAATCACAAATCATGGACAGGAAAATTGGAGATTATGATGAACCAACTATGAATGGTGTTAAGATGGGAATTAGGCCTCCACCAAGTATTAATGAAGATTTGGAAATCAACCCTAGTTTGATAAGTTTGGTACTAAGCCATAGGTTCTTAGGATTACTGGAGGAAACCCCTATTGAGCACATCGACTTCTTTGATAGATTGTGTTTAACCGTTAAGAGAAGTGGAGTCTCCCAAGATGTGGTTAAACTTACTCTTTTCCCTTTCTCACTTGGAGATAGAGCATCACAATGGGAAAGGAGCATCAATTCTTCTTCTATATCTACTTGGGATGAATGTAAGAAAAGTTTTTTCTCAAAGTTCTTCTCTCTTCAAAGAACTTCAAGGTTTAGAAATGAAATTGCAAGTCTGAGCAAAGAGATTGTGAAAGCTTTAAGCTTGGGAACGCATGATGGGTTATACTAGAGCATTGCCTCATCACGGAATACCCATGGAAGCTTTGCTTGGGATTTTCCACCGTGGATTACAAGAGAAGTGTTACATTGCTTTGAACGCGGCGAGCAACGGAGATTTTGCTAGCTTGACCGCGGAGAAAGGCGAGGAACTTGTTGAGAATCTTGCACAAAGTAATGGTAGATATGGTTGAACTCAAGACCAAACATCAAAGAGATCCAAGGTACATATTGATGTGAAGATACTAAAGGATAAATTGGATAAGGCCATCCAATTGAGTCTAAATGACGAACACATGGTAGAAGATCAAGCTACTACCTCAACTCTAGCCCTGTCACAAGATCAAGAACTCAAGGGATTGATTCAAAGAGTTCTAGAAGGCCAAATCAAAGTTCAAGAGTATATTAAAGAGAGGTTATTTACGGTTGACAAGAGAATTGATGCTATGTACCAAGAGTTGGATAGCAAGATCACAAGCATAGCTTCTCAAATGAAGACCATAGAGTTACAAGTACCTTCTAGTTCTAAGAGTCTAATGAGTACTTTATTGGAAAACTCCAAATGCAAGACAACATCATTTTAAGGCGTGGTTATATCTAATGAGAAAAAGGTCCTAGGAGCTCCTCAAGAACTAAATGATAAGCCACAACATGAAAAAGATGTGGAGGAGTTAGCTATACTTCTTGGTTATTCTACTCTTGAGAAAGTGGATAAATTGGTTAAGGACATTGGAGTGTCATCTAAGGCTAAGGAGGAAAGAGCTACAAAAGTTCAGAAGAAAGAAGTTCTTATCCAAGAACAAACTCCTCCACATGTTGAAAGCATTGTCAAGGGAGTTGAGTTGCCAAAGGAGGTTGTCAAAACTAAGAAGCATGTGACTGAAGCTCCAACATATGAAGAAAATCTCCAACTAAGCAAGAACTACCAAGGCCGGATTTCACTAAAGCGGTCAAGAAGATCTTGGGTAGTTACTAGAAATATATGAAAGAAATTGGGATTAAGTTTCAAAAGGAAGATGATTACAAGAGGATTACTAAAGAACAAGACCTCATAACGGGTGTGTTAGCTAACCAAGGAAAGGTTAGAGAAGTTATGATGAAGTACCAAGCTAAAAGAGAAAGGTATAGACCAAAGACCCTTGTGAAGAAGCTTAACCCGGGAAAAATCTCTATTCCAGGCACTCTTGGTGATTTAGAATTCAAAGATGCATTGTGTGATTCCGGGTCAAGTGTGAACGTGATTTCTTATGACTTAGTGAAGCTTCTAGTGATAAAGGAGCTTGGGGAAAGCTTTTGCACTCTTACATTTGGAGATGCTACTTCTAAGGGCCCACTTGGAGTCCTAGAGAATTACCCTTTGAAGATTCGGGAATCTGTTATACCTACGTACTTCATGGTAATGGAAATGGATTCGTCTAGAGAGATATCGCTAATCCTTGGTACGCCTTTCTTAGCTACAATCGGAGGTAGCTTAGATTTCCTCCACATGAAAGCTAGTGTTTGTGAAGTTGTCTCTAGTGAGAATGGTAATCAAGAAATGATGAGTATATAGACCAGTGAAGAGGTCACTCAAGTTGTGGAAGAAGCTCCCAAGATGGATTACGACAAGGAGAGCTTGGATATATTTGATGGTAGTGGTATCAGTTCAATGTTCGAATTGGAAGATAAGATGGTTGAGACCTTGGCTAATGAGCCTAAAGGAGCCAATGGTAAGAGCTACAAGATATCCAAGAAGACTAAGGGTAAGCCAAAAGAGAAAGTCAAGAACAAGCTCACTCTAGCACCTATCAAGAAAGTTGAAGGAGCACTTGAATGCAAGGCCATTTGGAATGGTGGGTTTCGACGTTTCTCTAACGTTAAGATCATTCTTCCTACTGGGATGAACCAAGATGAGATGGATATGTCCAAGATGGCTATGAAAGAGGCCTTTGATGTTGATTTAGAAGATTGGGGACCAAGAAAGATGGATGGTTGGTGGTACCGAGTTTAGTACCCATTACCATACCCGACTCACATCCGATCCGACATGGAGCGTCGGGAAGCATCTCGGAGAAATGGGCCAGCGAGGATCCATTTAGGCATCTCGGCCCGTTAAAGAGCGTTAACCGACCTAGGCAAATACAAGCAAATTGGAAGACTTAGCTCATATAAAAGAAAATACTTAGAATTAGTATAACTTCCTTTTATCTTTTAGGAGATTTTCCATTTATTTTTTAAGGTTATTTCGACCGACTTTGTAATTGTATAAATACTTGATGTATTCCTCCAAAACGAGGACATCGCCTTCAATAGAGAATTATATACACATTTTTTCCTTAATTTCTTCTTTGTGATTTTATGTTTAAACCTAGTTCCTCTATTCTTTGGACCGATCTCGGATTGTTTCTCAATCCGGTATCACCAAATTGGCGCTGACTAAGGGGACCAATTATGTTTACTACATAACTTTCACGGGAGGAGATCTTTCAAGATGTCCGGAGATGAAACCCTAACTTCACCAACTGCGAACACAGCCAGAACAGAGAAACATCCAGCCGACGGAAATGATTCTCAAGAGGCGCAAAGAGCCTTAGAAAAGCAGAATCAAACTCCGGAGGTCCCCATCGCTGAGAAGGATCACCAACCAGAGGCCCGAGCAGAGACATCGGACCACCAGGTAATCCTGATCAAAGACACAGAACTTGATGTTCTTGCCACGCTGAAATAGCTATAGGAAAAGTACGATAACCAGCTGAGCGATCACGAAAAGCTCCATGAAGAGATGGCTCTATTTATGGGACGATCTGATCAGAACTCCCGGAACAGGACAACTCGAATTGATCAAAACCTGTTTCCAGCCGAGACAACGCCTAGAGTCTTATCGGTGGGAGGCTATACTGCAACTCAAGTCACACCACCTTCACGAAGCTTGGAGGAAAGAGACGACGAGATAGCAGCCATAAAGGAGACCATATGTCTAATCAACTCAAGGATGCATCGTGTAGTAAGCTCGGCACACGAGCTCGATAAGGTCCTGGAGGGAACAAAACAGACCCCTTTCACCACCTGGATTGTAAACACTCCGGTCAAACCAAATGCTAAGATTCGGATCGCGCTCTACGAAGGAATGACCGATCCAACTCAGCATCTCACGGCGTTTAATATCGCCATGGGCTAAGCTCACTTCCCTCCCGAGGAAAAAGAGCTCGGTTACTGTCAGTTGTTCGTAGAACACCTCGCTGGCGATGCTCTGGCCTGGTTCTCTCAGCTCGAACGAAATTCGATCAATAACTTTCATGGTTGTCAATGACTTTCTTGAAGCACTACTCGATGCATATTGACAAGGAAACTTTGACCGCCAATCTCTAGTCTCTCCAACAGAAACCGAATGTGTCTTTGAGAGAGTTCATGGGAAGATTCAAAGGACGTGTTTCCAAACTGGTTGTGACAGACGATGCCGTGATCGACGCACTTCAGAAAGCGTTACTCTTGAAAAGTCCGTTCCAAAACGAACTGACTATCAACCTACCTGCGATCATGGAAGACGCCCTGCATAAAGCATCGAGCTTTATGGAGTTGGAAGAGGATCAGCAAGAGGCAAAGTAAGGTGACAAACCAAGCCGCAGAAGGAAGGGACATAGTTTCCAAATCAGCGATGACGCTGAAGAACCTGCGCAAAAGTAATGGCATAAGAGTAACAGACCTGTGAAGGAAAGCAACGCCCGGAGTTGGTGGGACATTGAACAGCTCTGTGCCGTCACCTCTTGGATGTGTTAATGAAATGATATCGAGACGGGAGAGTTCTTGATATGGAATTTCCGAAGAACTTCCCCGGAAAAATGAACCCGATATAGCGAGAAGACAATCAAGGCCAACTGAAGCAGCCGCCACCCGGAGTCAGCCCACCTAAGCGGGACCAAGACGACTTGCATGGGGATAAAAATTCGTCTGCAGCTCGGAAAAAGCTCTACATGATTATGAGCGGGCATAAAGAATGTAACGATTATGTAAGATCGATACAACAATACGAAGGGAAGGCCGAAACCGCGAAGAAGTGGCCGGTGCCAGCCGAGAAAGATCTTTTTGTAACATTCGAGAGAAAGATACTAAGGGTCTGGATCAACCTCATAACGATCGTCTGGTGATTCAGCTCGTTATCAACGATTCCGAAGTAAGTCGTGTAATGATTGACACCGAAAGCTCGGTAGACCTGATCTATCGAGACACCCTCAAAAGTATTGATCAAGAGGAACTTGGATCGGCTGTACTATGTACGGATATGTACGGATGTACGTACATCCGTACCAGCCGTATCATCCGTACCATCCGTACCAACCTCAGTGGCCGTACCGATCTATACGCATCCAAGCGGAGTAAAGGAAGAAGAAAAGAGTCGTTACAAAGGGAGAGCTTGCAATATAGCCGTTTATAGATAAGGTAAGGACATGTACTATGTGGTCCTTACCTTATCCTTTCACCAACCATTTCACCTACCCCTAAAGGTGTCTAGGTTCATTCTCTCTTTTCTTTATTTATATGCTTGTGATGTAAGAAGAAATGTATGAATCTAATGAGGAAATAATATTACTCTTTCTCTATTCTCCTTACTCTCTTAATCTCTAGGAAATCTTAAACCAATCTTTAGTATTTCCGCATAAACTATTATGGTATCATAGAGCTAGGTTGCGTTTTTGGTTTCCAATTCTACTTATTCTCATCATTCTTAACCCATTCTCCACAAATCTTCATCAAATCTTCTTACTACCATCCTTGTTCATCTCAAAATCCTCTCTTTTTCATTCGGATTTCTTGAAAAATCTGCAAATCTTCTCACTTTTCTTTGTTTCTCTTAAGTTTGAACTGATCCAAAACGTTGATTCAACCTTTGTTCAAAGAAGAAACACCATTC
Organism: Arabis alpina; assembly: GCA_900128785.1. NCBI lineage: Eukaryota > Viridiplantae > Streptophyta > Magnoliopsida > Brassicales > Brassicaceae > Arabis > Arabis alpina. Next base: position 14,953,004 of record LT669795.1, read on the forward strand.
GCTAAACTTGTCTTAATCTTTCTCAAGTTGTTACCGACGATATGGAGAGCTCTAAAGTCATGGTGATTCCGGTTACCCTAAAAGGGGGAAACTATTTGCTTTGGGCAAGAACAACAAAGATTGCTCTTTGTGGTCGTGGTCTTTGGAATCACATTGAGCTTATTGAAGAAGAGGAAGATGACGAAAGTAGTGATGAAGAGGCGGAAATTGCTAAGGCAAAGAAGGAAGCTAAGTGGTTCCAAAAGGACCAAACCGTTCTTGCCATCATCCAACACTCGCTTGAAGCTCCGATCCTTGAAGCATACTCGTTTTGTGAAACCGCAAAGGATCTTTGGGATACTCTCAAGAATGTGTATGGTAACATCTCTAACCTTTCCCGTGTGTTTGAAGTGAAGAAAGCTATCAATGAGTTAAGCCAAGAGGATTTGGAATTCACTAAACATCTTGGGAAGTATCGGTCACTTTGGTCCGAGTTAGAGATGCTTAGGCCAAACACTATGGAGGCTTCGGTCATGAATGAAAGGAAGGAACAAGACAAGGTCTTTGGTCTCTTACTCACCTTGAATCCGGCGTTCAATGATCTCATTAAGCATCTCCTTAGAGCCGACAAGCTCCCAAGCTTAGATGAGGTGTGTTCACAAGTTCAAAGAGAAGAAGGATCTCTCGGATTGTTTGGTGGTAAGGGGGAGCTCGCAATGGCTAACAAAGGCATGCACAAGTTCGATGATCGCCTTCCAAGGGTGTGTGAACATTGCAAGAAGAAGGGTCATTCCAAAGACAAGTGTTGGTTCCTCCATCCACATCTCCGACCAAACAATGGACCAAGGGAACCGAGAGCTAACATCACTCAAGCCAAAGATGACCATGGTCAAACCGATTCATCAAGACAATGCGAGGAGTTAGCATCCGGTGATTATGTGAGGAAGTCGGACCTAGAACCACTCATCAAATCCATTGTCTCTCTCAAGGATTCCGGTAACAAACTCGTAACTCCAACACCTTTTAGCTTCTTAACACATAAACCGACTAGTAAGAGTTCTTTAATTGTGGATTCGGGTGCTTCACACCATATGATTAGTAATGAATCCTTGTTAAGCAATATAGAACCGGCTAGTGGTAATGTGGAAATAGCAAATGGTGATAAGATTCCAATTAAAGGCATTGGTAATTTAAAGCTATTTGATAAAGAATCTAAAGCTCTATACATGCCTAAGTTCACCTCCAACTTGTTATCCGTTAAACGTACCACTAATGATCTAAATTGCTTTGCTATATTCGGTCCTAATGAGGTATTTTTCAGGATATTAAGAGTGGTAAAGTGATCGGAGAAGGGGGAAGAAAAGATGAACTCTATGTTTTAGAGAATCTTTCACCGACCACTTCACATGCATTCAATTTCAATTCTCGTTTAAAAGTTTTCCCTAATACCTTGTGGCATGCTAGATTAGAACATCCTCATTCTAGGGCTCTCAAGCTTATGTTGCCTAATGTTTCTTTGGAATTTTCGGATTGTGAAGCTTGTATTCTCGGCAAACATTGTAAAACCGTTTTTCCTTTATCATCTACAATTTATGAAAATTGCTTTGATTTGGTGCATTCGGATGTATGGACATCACCTTGCATTTCTAGGGATAATAACAAATACTTTGTGACATTCATTGATGAAAAATCGAAATACACTTGGATTACATTGCTTCCATCTAAAGATCGTGTATTTGATGCTTTCATGAACTTTCAAAATTATGTTGTTAACCAATATAATGCCAAGATCAAAGTATGTAGGACGGATAATGGAGGAGAATACACAAGCAATCGGTTCAAAGAACATCTAGCCAAACATGGGATCTTACATCAAACGAGTTGTCCATACACACCACAACAAAATGGTGTGGCCGAGAGAAAGAACCGACACCTAATGGAGGTATCAAGATCCATGATGTTTCACATGAAGGTACCAATGAAGTATTGGGGAGATGCGGTGATGATGGCGTGCTATTTAATCAATCGGACACCAACTAAAGTCCTAGAGGATATCTCTCCATTTGAGGTATTAAACAAAACTAAACCTTTCATTGAACATCTAAGAGTGTTTGGTTGTGTTTGTTTTGTATTAGTACCTAGGGATCTAAGGAACAAGCTAGAGGCAAAGAGCACTAAGTGTATGTTCCTTGGATACTCAACAACACAAAAGGGGTATAAATGCTATGATTCATCAACAAACCGCACCTATGTTTCAAGAGAGGTGAAATTCTTAGAAGACCAAGGGTATTTTGAGAAGAAGGATTGGAATGACTTGAAAGATTTGGCGGCATCAAATGACCGAGCTTCAAGCATAAGAATGCTTCTTGAACACCTTGGAGACAACAACAACAATCAAAAGGAGGACAAGCCGGATCCGGCTCCTAATGTGCCAATCAACGCACCTAATGAGCCTACCTTGGAAGAAGAAGATCACGATCAAGAAGAAGAACAAGACCATGGCGAAGACAGCTCAAGAGTGGAGGAGACCGAGACTACACAAGCACCCACTCTTAGAAGAAGTGCTAGACTTGAAGGAATACCAAGTGGTTCACCAAGTAGCTCATCGGATGAGTCACGTTCACCATCGGATGACTCATATGTTCCTTCATCCGGTGAGTCTCATGATCAAGAGTCAAGCTATGAGCCAACTCAACCTATACTTAGAAGAAGTGAAAGGAACAAGGATACGATCTACTACAATGCTCAAGCTGTAGCTCATCCAATACAAGCGGTGTGTTCTCTTGCCTTTGTACCGGATGATCATCTAGCCTTCCTTGGCAAGATTGATCAAGATCTTATTCCCAAGACTTACAAAGAAGCCATGGAGGATAAGTCTTGGTCAAATGCAGTTGATGACGAGGTAGGAGCTATGAAAAGGAATGAGACTTGGTATGAGGCCGATCTACCAAAAGGGAAGAAAGCCGTGAGTTCAAAATGGGTATTCACTATCAAGCATTTGAGCAATGGAGACATAGAGAGGTACAAGGCTCGCTTGGTAGCTAGAGGATTTACTCAAACCTATGGAGAAGACTTCACAGATACCTTTGCACCCGTGGCCAAGCTTCATACGGTGAGAGTGGTTCTCTCTATAGCTACTAACCTCTCATGGGATTTGTGGCAAATGGACGTCAAGAAAGCTTTCTTACAAGGAGAGCTAGAAGAAGAAGTCTACATGACTCCTCCTCCGGGTCTAGAAAAGACGGTTTCACCGGGTAAAGTTTTGAGACTTAAGAAGGCCATCTATGGACTCAAACAATCTCCAAGAGCTTGGTATAGGAAGCTAAGTACAACTCTTATGGAAAGAGGGTTCAAAAGGTCCGAATCCGATCACACTCTCTTCACTCTACAAGGATCTAAAGGAATTATTGTAGTCTTAGTGTATGTTGATGACTTGATCATATCCGGAGACGACAAAGAGGGAATTCAAGACACTAAAGACTTCCTCAAATCCATATTTGATATAAAAGATCTTGGAGAGCTCAAGTACTTCCTTGGAATTGAAGTGTGTAGGTTCTCGGATGGTCTCTTTATCTCACAAAGGAAATATGTCTTGGATTTGCTAGGTGAAACCGGAATGATGGAGGTGAAACCGGAATGATGGAGGCAAAACCGGCTAAGACTCCTCTAGAAGAAGGTTATAAGACAAGTCGGATTGGAGAGAAGGATGATGAGCCATTTGAAGATATGTCCAAGTATAGAAGACTAGTTGGGAAACTCATCTACCTTACTCTCACTAGACCGGATTTATGTTTTGCGGTGAATCAAGTAAGCCAACATATGAAGGCTCCAACTATCTATCATTGGAGTATGGTTGAAAGGATACTAAGGTATCTCAAAGGAAGCTTTGGCCAAGGTGTTTGGATGGGTAAGAATGACAACACCGATTTGGTTGGATATTGTGATGCGGATTGGGCAGGAGATAGGAATGATAGGAAGTCTACAACCGGCTATTGCACCTTCATTGGAGGCAACTTAGTCACTTGGAAGACTAAGAAGCAAAAGATAGTGTCGGATTCAAGCGTGGAAGCCGAATATAGAGCCATGAAGAAACTCACAAATGAGCTAGTTTGGCTAAAAGGGTTACTTGAATGTTTAGGCTTCAAGAAAGATGAACCGATCACGATGCATTGTGACAACCAAGCCGCGATCCACATTGCTTCCAACTCGGTGTTTCATGTGAGAACCAAACACATTGAAGTCGATTGTCACAAGGTTAGGCAAAAGATGGAACAAGGAATAATTCTTCCATGCTTTACAAGGAGTGAAGATCAATTGGCGGATATCTTCACCAAGGCCGCAAGTCTCAAAGTTTGCAATCATATCTTTAGCAAACTAGGACTTGTGGACCTTAACAAACCTTGATCTCAAGTCCCCTATCCATGAACATCACACTCTTTTTCCCTTCACATAGTTTTCTCCTAATGGGTTTTTCTATGTGAAGGTTTTTAATGAGGTGATACTTCATGGATTTCCAAACTTAAGGCATTACCATAGATTTAAGCTTGAGGGGGAGTATTGATCAAGAGGAACTTGGATCGGCTGTACTATGTACGGATATGTACTGATGTACGGTCAGCCGTACCATCCGTACCATCCGTACCAACCTCAGTGGCCGTACCGATCTTTACGCATCCAAGCGGAGTAAAGGAAGAAGAAAAGAGCCGTTACAAAGGGAGAGCTTGCAATATAGCCGTTTATAGATAAGGTAAGGACATGTACTATGTGGTCCTTACCTTATCCTTTCACCAACCATTTCACCTACCCCTAAAGGTGTCTAGGTTCATTCTCTCTTTTCTTTATTTATATGCTTGTGATGTAAGAAGAAATGTATGAATCTAATGAGGAAATAATATTACTCTTTCTCTATTCTCCTTACTCTCTTAATCTCTAGGAAATCTTAAACCAATCTTTAGTATTTCCGCATAAACTATTAAAAAGGATGGGAGAAACTAACAATGAGATCAAGTTTGGGAACAGACCACTGACTGGTTTTGCCAATGATACTACCTCGACAGTCGGTATGATTAAGCTTCTAGTCTATGTGGCTGGAGTTACTCACTTCGTCAAGTTTGTTATTGTGGATACACCTTTAGTGTACAATGTAATCTTGGGGACGCCTTGGCTTTATGCCATGAAAGCAGTAGCCTTAACCTATCATCAATGTGTCAAGTTTCCTACTTCTAGTGAAACATACACGATCAAGGGCAACCAAAAGGAAGCTCGCAATTGCTTTGCCATCGAGAAGAAGAATCGGCTCAAACCCCAATCTGAGGCTCACTTAAGGAACAGTGAGGTCAACGTTCCAAAGGAAAAGAAGGTCAAGAAAGCCCGAGCCATGACGAAGAGTCAAGCATGAAAGCCGATCTGATTACTTCAGATCGCAAAAAAAAAAAAAACTACTTGTTATACACGAGCCTATACAAATGTATGAACAACGAGTGACTTGATTCCTCTTTGAGGATACGTAGGCAACTCCTTGCAAAAGCGCAGTCACACCATTAATAAAAACTTTAAGTTTTTAAAGAAAATAAACTTTTTCTGACCCTTAAAAAGGCCGGACAGATGCAAGAATGCATGCCCTTACAAAAATCCGAGCTTACCTTGTTTGGACTATGAATACTCACGTTGGTACCCTGGCCAGTTATCCGACAGTTAACGCGCTTCTCATGAGTGCCGTGGTGAAATAACCTAGAAACTTTAATAAGCCGAAGCCAGGTCCACACCTCGCACTTAGGACAACCAAGTAAATTACATGCCGACTCTCGATCGCACACTAAAATTTTTGTCCTAAGGCAAAAGTTGAGCTAAGCCAAAGCACTAGTCCTTTGCACTCTCAGACCCCAAACTGAGCTCGCCTCGTACCTACGTAAAGATTCTAAGAACCGACACCAAGCTGGTAAGCAGCGGAGTTTTGGAGGAATCTTGCTTCTAATAAGCGGAATTACATAGTTCGCAACCACTAATGAGTCTTCAGAAAGTAATCTTAGTGTTCAAGGCGAGCTTCCTAACTCGCAATCATTTAAGGGTTCTTACAAAAGCAGACCTAAATTGTGAAGAATAAGCCAAACTCCATAAAGCTTGCCATCACTTAAGCTTCTTAAGAAGTGAAACGTGTTAATACTATATAGTTACGTGATTTGCATCAAAGTATTATGAAATACTTAAAGCCGATCCCCCATAAGATCGCAAAGAAAAATCAAAGTATTATGAAATACTGAAAGACGATTTCCCATAAGATCGCAAAGAAAAATCAAAGTCGATCTCCCATAAGATCGCAACGAAAAATCAAAGTATTCTGAAATACTTCAAGCCAATTTTCCACAAAGATTGCAAAAAAAGGAAAAAAATCCTAAGTATTACGAAATACTAAAAAGTCAATCTCCCAAAAAGATTGCAAGAAAAATTCAAAGTAATAATACTTAAAAGTATTACGAGAATCAAGAAACCCTATCAACAGATTAAAACCCTTGAAAAGGGCAACTTTTACAAATATAAATTAAACCCAAAAAAGTGGGCACCTTGTTCAAAAACAAAATAAAAATTACAAGCCACATGAGGCTTAAACTTGGTCACCATCTTGTCTTGAGGAGAAACGACCCGTGCTTGCTAGGGGTGGGCATTTTGGTTTGTTTTTGGTTTCGGTTCGGCTCGGCTCGGTTCGGTTTGTTTGGTTGTAGTAAATCATGAACCGAAGTTAAACCGAAGTAAGTATGGTTTGGTTCGGTTTGGTTTGGTTTATTTTGGTTCAGTTTTCATTCGGTTTGGTTTAAAGTCGGTTTTTAAAAGAAAACAAAATATTTTCATTATAACAACCAAAATTCTAAAAATAGGTAACGTAGTTATTCAAATTTCAAAGTTCATACTAAATATTTAAGCAAAAAATCATGTAAAAATTAAAAGGAACAAAAAAACTCAAATGTTTGAAAATCAAACTTAATTAGTATAAGAAAAGATGAGCAACTCCAAAATACTAGTAAACTTCAAGTCTCCAATAATCAATACCATCTTCTCTCTTTCGAAATCTGATATAATGCAAAAAACTATATAATAAATCAATAGTTTGCATATAATTTCTACATGAACTAAAATAATGGTTATTCAATGCACAAAACTATATATTTGTTTATTAATAAAACCGAAAACAGAGACAACGAGTATAAATAAAGAAAATTAAAGCTTAAACCGACTAAAAATATCAACAACACCATAACACTAATATAATCAGAGAAGTACAATACCTCTCTAGAAGATAGCCTTTTACTTTTTAATGTTTAAGATTTAGGTTAAAACTTAAAAGAATGATAGTTTTATTAGGAAATATTAAATTTATGTAATTCAGTGGATCTAGGTTTAAGGAAGTAAAAACAAATCTATAATATTATATATGATTATATGTATTTAATAAATTAATACAAAAGCACATTGGTTTTTCGGTTTGGTTTGGTTTTCAACCGAACCGAACCGAACCGTTCGGGTTGGGAATAAATCCAACCAATGGTTGGGCTATATACTATGGTTTGGTTTGGGTTGGTTTAAGTTCGGTTGGTTCGGTTCAGTTTGGTTCAGTTCGGCTAATTTGCCCACCCCTAGTGCTCGCTGATTCCTTCTGGAACTTGGAATGCAACGTCTTAAGGAGGACCAGCAAAAGGAGGAGGCGGAGTTAGAAACAAAGTATTATCGCCAAGGGAGTCAGCACTAAAGGATTCAACCTGGGCAAGATACTCTTTTTCCTTCTCCGCGTATTTTCAAGAAGACTAGGAGGAAGTTCGTACTCAGCTTCCACAATCTTCTCCAAGCTTATTCGGGCCATGCGCCTGTAACAGAGTTGAGCCTTAACCTCTTCTTGAGCGTGAAGAGTACCTAAATACAAATGTATCCTCTCTAGACAAGACGAATGTCTCGCACTTTGGGCAGAACTACCACTAGCGATCTCATCAGCTCGGCGCCATGCTTCATCACGCTCCTTCCTGAGATGATCCTCCATAAGGCGCAATTCTCCAGGATGGCTTGAAGTTTAGCCACCTCGGCAGAAGAGGCCTCGAGATTTACATTTCTCTTTTTCACTTCTTTCTCCAGCCTTCGCTTCTCCTCCTTTAAAGCACTAGCAACTATCGGTCAAATAAGTCAATTAGACTATGTAAATTCTCAGAAGCAGTTGCTTCCCAACTATCGTCTTTATGCATCTGACAACCAACTTCCTGCCATGTTGCATCCACGAACAGTCTTAATCCAATATTCTCGTTTTTGCACCTCAGCTTCATACGCGTCGATGATGCGATTACCGGTACTGATCACCTGTAAAAAGCAAGAGGGATGTTAAAGACGGGCTAGAAAGAATCAAATGATCGAGGCAGAGGGTGACTTACGGTAATGATGTCTGAAGCCCAGTCAAAGAATATGAGTTCCGAGATTGAAAGTCTTTCCGGGCTAGAGAGGTCAACTCTGACACCGCCGATAAGAGATATCAGCATAGCTTTGTGATGCGGAGCAGCGTTGCAAAAGGGCAAAACATAATCAACATGAGAAAACGTCCATTGATAAGTGTGCCTTCTCTTTGAAAGGGAAGACTCAGACGAAAGCTCTGAACCTGATATAGTCGACGGAGTGAGAGAGGGAGCAAGAGGAAGAGGAGGAGGTTGAGGTACATTAATAGCTGTTTGAACAGCTGAAGACGGCGGGATCGCCAAGCTGTCATAATTGACATGAAGAGGAGCATGAGGTGTGACATCCAAACTTTGAGTAACAGGTGCATCGGACGGAAGAACTTCACAAGTTCCACCAATCTAGAAATCTGGAATCCTCCCTGCTTCGGGGTTGGCCTTATCCTTAGCCGCTATCCTCTTATTCTCCACCTTCTTATCGACGAGATCGACTTTCCCTTCAGTTTGAATGGGAAGCATCGCCAGGACCCTTCGACTCGTTAGACTCGTCAAGGACCAATGTAACATCCCAGATCCGGGTATAGAGTGTTCAGCAACTTAGAATCTTTTTGTGGAGGTTTGATGAAGTTGAGAAATGGTCGTTATGGGGTAAAATGTCCTCAGGAAGTGGAAACCCATGGACTGGCCCGCAGAAGTGGTAAACGGGCCTCGTACAAATAAAAGGAGAAAGGAAACCCTAGATTTTGTAGGAGAGGAGGTGGAAAAATGTGGCCATCAAGTAAATTAGGTGGGCCTTGGCCCGTTTAGTAAGGATGTGGAAAAGAATAATGAAAGAGAATATTCTCCTTAGGGTTTTTGGCCTAATATAAATGAGGAGCAAGGGAGCTCATTATTTACACACCAAAACATTCATTTTCTCTCTAGAGTCAAAGATAAACGCTTAAGAGGAAGAGAAAAGGAGGAGCTTGAGAAAGAACTTATCACCCCGACCCTAAGGAGCAGCAGTACGAGGTAAGGCGCGATCCGTACCTAATACTCCCCTTCTATTCTTTTCCTTTATAGCTATCATGTAGTAGTCTTAGTAGTATGGGTCTCGGGTAGTAAAGTAGTAGTTGTAGCGGTCACAGACGGATAGAGATCCCGACGAGGACAAGTAGTAGTAGAGATGCCTTGGATGGATAGAGATCTGTACCAGGCCCGACAGGGTCGGTGACGCATAGTGCTGGCATCGATACGGCCTCGGGGTGCCTCGATGATAGTACGACAGGGTATCGACAATAGGCCTCGGTGACGCCTCGGGAAAGCATCGGAGACGCTTCGACAAGGCATCGGTGACAGGCACCTGTGACGCCTTGAGAGGGCACGATGATGCTTCAACAGGGGCCGGGTAACCTAGAGGACGTAACTGATATGCTCCAATTTACTCTGAGCTACTCTCTCAAATTAAGAGATCAATTGTAGTAAGGGATCGAATCACTGGGAGTTAAATCAAACAATAGGAATTTGACTTCGAATTGAGGTACGCAAATACAGTAAAATAAAGGCAAAAACAAATCGAAACAGAGAAAAATTGTTTATTTCTTAAAATTCAATTAAACAAAAAAGCTAGGTTTTCAGGTAATTCTCAAGATGAATCAGAATTGCAGATTAAACAAAATCAGGATTTAATTACGAACCGTTCTTGAACTTAGAACACTAAATTATAATTAGCCAACTTTTGTTGCGAAAACTAACTTTGCCTAAACTCTAGAAAGCCAAATTTCTTTGCGAATTCAATCAATTTAAACAAGCTTTAAATTCAGGTCCAATTTGTTTACAAAATTCCTGAACCAAATTTCTTTGCGAATAAGTAATTTTGCTCACCTAAGATCTAGTCCAGGTTAATCAATTACACTTTCGTGTCAATCTATCAACCTAAGATATCCAAATTCAAGGTCGCGAATCCTAAATCAGAGTTAAAGCAATCAAGGTGAAAAACCAAAGAGATAATCCTAACAAGTTAATTCAATCTAACAATTCCTCTTCGATCCTTTCGAATCACCCTAAACCTAACAAGAGAACTACTCAGACATGGAAGCAAAGCAAATCATAATTGAATAATACTACATAAAGAAAGAGAATAAGAAGAGATACAGTAGGGTTTGAAGAATCTCAAGATAGGAAATTAAGTTAGCTTTCCAATGGCGGGTGTTTCACCTCATTTGGAGCTATATTTCGGACGTTATGATCGATTTACTGAAGGTCAGTCCAGCAGTCGAACAGGAAAATATCCCTGCCCAAAAAAACCGGATTAGACCAGATTGCAATTCGGTCGTATGGTCGATCCATAGGCCTTCTCGAACAGCACTTTTGCAGTTTGACCCGGGTACACTTCCCTTTTCGTATAAATACTTGTAACCACATTAAAACCCTAAGCTTTTGGCCTATAGTCTCTTTATCCTCTGTAAAAGCAAGAAACCTTTTGTGTTCTTGGATGATTTGAGATTAAAAGTCTTCACTTTTTATGTTGTAGGAATCTTTTCTGGTTATTTTTTCATTATGTCTTGTTTAACTTATGCTTTTGTTGATTCCATGATGATTAGTGAGTAGTTCATCTTATGGATCTTGGGTAGAGTAGATTAAGGTTGATTCATATTAGATTAGTGATGCTAGGTTGTTTATCTTTACATTTCCATTGATTAAAGTGCGTTCAATGCTAGATTTAAGAGTAGCTAACTTAAATCTAGATCATGGTCTTTTCATGCCCATAAGGTGCTTGTGAAAATGTCTTGGAGAACTTTAATCATGCATTTCTCATCTTAGCCAATGGAAGTTGATGTTTAAGGGGATTTGTAAGTTGATATGAACATTTGTATTAATGTTTCTTAATTGGTGATTAGCAAAATGAAAGTTTGTGTTAATGGTTGATTAAGGAAAGGATTAGCACCATGGAAGTGGGTTAGTCTAGATTAAATGGATTCATGCTTTGGAATTAGCTTAATTGAGTTGTTATGCATCACTTATCTCATGTGTTTCACTCTTGATCACTCATCTCTACTCAAAGTCCATTCTTTTATCATCTTGATCATCTTTGCTTATTTAGTTGACTTTGCTTTGACTTTTTGTCGACTTTTGTTGACTTTTCCTAATTTGCTTTTCTTTGTCTTGTTTTCTATTTACTTATGCATTGCTTAGTTTCATTTTAATTAGTCTCTTAGTTTCATTTAGTCTTTGCATTTAGTTTCATTGCATCATTTACTTATTTTGCTAGATTGTTATTAAAACCAATCACTTGAATCGATTTAGCTTCTAAAGTTCTTTGCATTCTTATTGTCTTAATCAATTTCCTTGTAGATTCAATCCCTAAATGCTTCACGACATTACTATGCACTTGTGGTCATCATTTAGGGTTAAAGCTTTGTGGTAGTTTTAATTCTAGCACATCAAGTTTTTGGCGCCATTGCCGGGGAAATTTGCATTAAGCATCAGGATTTTAGATCTTTGAAAGACTAAATCATATACTATCTATCTATATTGTTGGGTTTGCGTTGTCTCTCTTTGGATTTGTAGGTACCAAATCACAAATCATGGACAGGAAAATTGGAGATTATGATGAGCCAACTATGAATGGTGTTAAGATGGGAATTAGGCCTCCACCAAGTATTAATGAAGATTTGGAAATCAACCCTAGTTTGATAAGTTTGGTACTAAGCCATAGGTTCTTAGGATTACCGGAGGAAAACCCTACTGAGCACATCGACTTCTTTGATAGATTGTGTTTAACCGTTAGGAGAAGAGGAGTCTCCGAAGATGTGGTTAAACTTACTCTTTTCCCTTTCTCACTTGGAGATAGAGCATCACAATGGGAAAGGAGCATCAAGTCTTCTTCTATATCCACTTGGGATGAATGTAAGAAAAGTTTTTTCTCAAAGTTCTTCTCTCTTCAAAGAACTTCAAGGTTTAGAAATGAAATTGCAAGTGTGAGCAAAGAGATTGTGAAAGCTTTAAGCTTGGGAACGCATGATGGGTTATACTAGAGCATTGCCTCATCACGGAATACCCATGGAAGCTTTGCTTGGGATTTTCCACCGTGGATTACAAGAGAAGTGTTACATTGCTTTGAACGTGGCGAGCAACGGAGATTTTGCTAGCTTGACCGCGGAGAAAGGCGAGGAACTTGTTGAGAATCTTGCACAAAGTAATGGTACATATGGTTGAACTCAAGACCAAACATCAAAGAGATCCAAGGTACATATTGATGTGAAGATACTAAAGGATAAATTGGATAAGGCCATCCAATTGAGTCTAAATGACGAACACATGGTAGAAGATCAAGCTACTACCTCAACTCTAGCCCTGTCACAAGATCAAGAACTCAAGGGTTTGGTTCAAAGAGTTCTAGAAGGCCAAATCAAAGTTCAAGAGTATATTAAAGAGAGGTTATTTACGGTTGACAAGAGGATTGATGCTATGTACCAAGAGTTGGATAGCAAGATCACAAGCTTATCTTCTCAAATGAAGACCATAGAGTTACAAGTACCTTCTAGTTCTAAGAGTCTAATGAGTACTTTATTTGAAAACTCCAAATGCAAGACAACATCATTTTAAGGCGTGGTTATATCTAATGAGAAAAAAGATCCTAGGAGCTCCTCAAGAACCAAATGATAAGCCACAACATGAAAAAGATGTGGAGGAGTTAGCTATACTTCTTGGTTATTCTACTCTTGAGAAAGTGGATAAATTGGTTAAGGACATTGGAGTGTCATCTAAGGCTAAGGAGGAAAGAGCTACAAAAGTTCACAAAAAAGAAGTTGTTATCTAAGAACAAACTCCTCCACATGTTGAAAGCATTGTCAAGGGAGTTGAGTTTCCAAAGGAGGTTGTCGAAACTAAGAAGCATGTGACTGAAGCTCCAACATATGAAGAAAATCTCCAACTAAGCAAGAACTACCAAGGCCGGATTTCACTAAAGCGGTCAAGAAGATCTTGGCTAGTTATTAGAAAGATATGAAAGAAATTGGGATTAAGTTTCAAAAGGAAGATGATTACAAGAGGATTACTAAAGAACGAGACCTCATAACGGGTGTGTTAGCTAACCAAGGAAAGGTTAGAGAAGTTATGATGAAGTACCAAGCTAAAGGAGAAAGGTATAGACCAAAGACCCTTGTGAAGAAGCTTAACCCGGGAAAAATCTCGATTCCAGGCACTCTTGGTGATTTAGGATTCAAAGATACATTGTGTGATTCCGGGTCAAGTGTGAACGTGATTTCTTATGACTTAGTGAAGCTTCTAGTGATAAAGGAGCTTGGGGAAAGCTTTTGCACTCTTACATTTGGAGATGCTACTTCTAAGGGCCCACTTGGAGTCCTAGAGAATAACCCATTGAAGATCGGGAATCTGTTATACCTACGGCCTTCATGGTAATGGAAATGGATTCGTCTAGAGAGATATCGCTAATCCTTGGTACGCCTTTCTTAGCTACAATCGGAGGTAGCTTAGATTTCCTCCACATGAAAGCTAGTGTTTGTGAAGTTGTCTCTAGTGAGAATGGTAATCAAGAAATGATGAGTATATAAACTAGTGAAGAGGTCACTCAAGTTTTGGAAGAAGCTCCCAAGATGGATTACGACAAGGAGAGCTTGGATATGTTTGATGGTAGTGTATCGGTTCAATGTTCGAATTGGAAGATAAGATGGTTGAGACCTTGGCTAATGAGCCTAAAGGAGCCAATGGTAAGAGCTACAAGATATCCAAGAAGACTAAGGGTAAGCCAAAAGAGAAAGTCAAGAACAAGCTCACTCTAGCACCTATCAAGAAAGTTAAAGGAGCACTTGAATGCAAGGCCATTTGGAATGGTGGGTTTCGACGTTTCTCTAACGTTAAGATCATTCTTCCTACCAGGATGAACCAAGATGAGATGGATATGTCCAAGATGGCTATGAAAGAGGCCTTTGATGTTTATTTAGAAGATTGGGGACCAAGAAAGATGGATGGTTGGTGGTACCGGGTTTAGTACTCATTACCATACCTGACTCACATCCGATCCGACATGGAGCGTTAGGAAGCAGCTCGGAGAAATGGGCCAGCGAGGATCCATTTAGGCGTCTCAGCCCGTTAAGGAGCGTTAGCCGACCTAGGCAAATACAAGCAAATTGGAAGACTTAGCTCATATAAAAGGAAATACTTAGAATTAGTATAATTTCCTTTTATCTTTTAGGAGATTTTCCATTTATTTTTTAAGGTTATTTCGACCGACTTTGTAATTGTATAAATACTTGATGTATTCCTCCAAAACGAGGACATCGCCTTCAATAGAGAATTATATACACATCTTTTCCTTAATTTCTTCTTTGTAATTTCATGTTTAAACCTAGTTCCTCTATTCTTTGGACCGAACTCGGATTGTTGCTCAATCCGGTATCACCAAATTGGCGCCGACTAAGGGGACCGATTATGTTTACTACATAACTTTCACGGGGGGAGATCTTTCAAGATGTCCGGAGACGAAACCCTAACTCCACCAACTACGAACACAGCCAGAACAGAGAAAAATCCAGCCGACGGAAATGATTCTCAAGAGGCGCAAAGAGCCTTAGAAAAGCAGAATCAAACTCCGGAGGTCCCCATCGCTGAGAAGGATCACCAACCAGAGGCCCGAGCAGAGACATCGGACCACCAGGTAATCCTGATCAAAGACACAGAACTTGATGTTCCTGCCACGCTGAAATCGCTATAGGAAAAGTACGATAACCAGCTGAGCGATCACGAAAAGCTCCATGAAGAGATGGCTCTATTTATGGGACAATCTGATATGAACTCCTGGAACAGGACAACTCGAATTGATCAAAACATGTTTCCAGCCGAGACAACGCCTAGAGTCTTATCGGTGGGAGGCCAACCTACAACTCAAGTCACACCACCTTCACGAAGCTTGGAGGAAAGAGACGACGAGATAGCAGCCATGAAGGAGACCATATGTCTAATGAACTCAAGGATGCATCGCGTAGTAAGCTCGGCACACGAGCTCGATAAGGTCCTTGAGGGAACAAAACAAACCCCTTTCACCACCTGGATTTTAAACACTCCGGTCAAACCAAATGCTAAGATTCGGATCGCGCTCTACGAAGGAAAGACCGATCCAACTCAGCATCTCACGGCGTTTAATATCGCCATGGGCCGAGCTCACTTCCCTCCCGAGGAAAAAGAGCTCGGTTACTGTCAGCTGTTCGTAGAACACCTCGCTGGTGATGCTCTGGCCTAGTTCTCTCAGCTCGAACGAATTTTGATCAATAACTTTCACGGTTATCAATGACTTTCTTGAAGCACTACTCGATGCATATTGAGAAGAAAACTTTGACCGCTAATCTCTAATCTCTCCAACAGAAACCAAATATGTCTTTGAGAGAGTTCATGGGAAGATTCAAAGGACCTGTTTCCAAATTGGTTGTGACAGACGTTGCCGTGATCGACGCACTTCAGAAAGCGTTACTCTTGAAAAGTCCGTTCCAAAACGAACTGACTATCAACTCACCTACGACCTTGGAAGACGCCCTGCATAAAGCATCGAGCTTTATGGAGTTGGAAGAGGATCCGCAAGAGGCAAAGTAAGGTGACAAACCAAGCCGCAGAAGGAAGGGACATAATTTCCAAATCAGCGATGACGCTGAAGAACCTGCGCAAAAGTAATGGCCTAAGAGTAACCGACCTATGAAGGAAAGCAACGCCCGGAGTTGGTGGGACATTGAACAGCCCTGTGCCGTCACCTCTTGGATGTGTTGATGAAATGATATCGAGACGGGAGAGTTCTTGATATGGAATTTCTGAAGAACTTCCCCAGAAAAATGAACCCGATATAGCGAGAAGACAATCAAGGCCAACTGCAGCAGCCGCCACCCGGAGTCAGCCCACCTAAGCGGGACCAAGACGACTTGCATGGGGATAAAAATTCGTCTGCACCTCGGAAAAAGCTCTACATGATTATGAGCGGGCATAAAGAATGTAACGATTATGTAAGATCGATACAACAATACAAAAGGAAGGCCGAAACCGCGAAGAAGTGGCCGGTGCCAGCCGAGAAAGATCTTTTTGTTACATTCGACGAGCAAGATACTAAGGGTCTGGATCAACCTCATAACGATCGTCTGGTGATTCAGCTCGTTATCAACGATTCCGAAGTAAGTCGTGTAATGATTAACACCGAAAGCTCGGTAGACCTGATCTATCG
This sequence comes from Arabis alpina, assembly GCA_900128785.1. Classification (NCBI taxonomy): domain Eukaryota; kingdom Viridiplantae; phylum Streptophyta; class Magnoliopsida; order Brassicales; family Brassicaceae; genus Arabis; species Arabis alpina. The sequence goes on from LT669795.1 coordinate 14,969,609, forward strand.
AGACACCCTTAAAAGGATGGGAGCAACTAACAATGAGATCAAGTTTGGGAACAGACCACTGACTGGTTTCGCCAATGATACTACCTCGGCAGTCAGTACGATTAAGCTTCCAGTCTATGTGGTTGGAGTTACTCACTTCGTCAAGTTTGTTATTGTGGATACATCTTCAGTGTACAATGTAATCTTGGGGACGCCTTGGCATTATGCCATGAAAGCAGTAGACTCAACATATCATCAATGTGTCAAGTTTCCTACTTCTAGTGAAACATACACGATCAAGGGCAACCAAAAGGAAGCTCGCAATTGCTTTGCCATCGAGAAGAAGAATCGGCTCAAACCCGAATCTGAGGCTCGCTTAAGAAACAGTGTGGTCAACGTTCCAAAGGAAAAGAAGGTCAAAAAAGCCCGAGCCATGACGAAGAGTCAAGCATGAAAGCCGATCTGATTACTTCAGATCGCAAAAAAAAAAAAAAACTACTTGTTATACACGAGCCTATACAAATGTATGAACAACGAGTGACTTGATTCCTCTTTGAGGATACGTAGGCAACTCCTTGCAAAAGCGCAGTCACACCTTTAAAAAAAAAATTAAGTTTTTAAAGAAAATAAACTTTTTCTGACCCTTAAAAAGGCCGGACAGATGCAAGAATGCATGCCCTTACAAAAATCCGAGCTTACCTTGTTTGGACTATGAATACTCACGTTGGTACCCTAGCCAGTTATCCGACAGTTAACGCGCTTCTCATGAGTGTTGTGGTGAAATAACCTAGAAACTTTAATAAGCCGGAGCCAGGTCCGCACCTCGCACTTAGGACAACCAAGTAAATTACACGCCGACTCTCGATCGCACACTAAAATTTTCGTCCTATGGCAAAAGTTGAGCTAAGCCAAAGCACTAGTCCTTTGAACTCTCAGACCCCAAACCGAGCCCGCCTCGTACGGAGGTAAAGATTCTAAGAACCGACACCGAGCTGGTAAGCAGCGGAGTCTTGGAGGAATCTTGCTTCTAATAAGCGGAATTACATAGTTCGCAACCACTAATGAGTCTTCAGAAAGTAATCTTAGTGTTCAAGGTGAGCTTCCAAACTCGCAATCATTTAAGGGTTCTTATAAAAGCAGACCTAAATTGTGAAGAATAAGCCAAACTCCATAAAGCTTGCCATCACTTAAGCTTCTTAAGAAGTGAAATGTGTTAATACTGTATATTTACGTGAATTGCATCAAAGTATTATGAAATACTTAAAGCCGATCCCCCATAAGATCGCAAAGGAAAATCAAAGTATTATGAAATATTGAAAGACGATCTCCCATAAGATCGCAAAGAAAAATCAAAGTATTATGAAATACTTAAAGCCGATCTCCCATAAGATCGCAACGAAAAATCAAAGTATTCTGAAATACTTCAAGCCGATTTTCCACAAAGATCACAAAAAAAGGAAAAAAATCCTAAGTATTACGAAATACTAAAAAGTCAATCTCCCAAAAAGATTGCAAGAAAAATTCAAAGTAATAATACTTAAAAGTATTAAGAGAATCAAGAAACCCTGTCAACAGATTAAAACCCTTGAAAAGGGCAACTTTTACAAATATAAATTAAACCCACAAAAGTGGGCACCTTGTTCAAAAACAAAATAAAAATTACAAGCCACATGAGTCTTAAACTTGGTCACCATCTTGTCTTAACGAGAAACGACTCGTGCTCGATAGGGGTGGGCATTTTGGTTTGTTTTTGGTTTCGGTTCGGCTCGGCTCAGTTAGGTTTGTTTGGTTGTAGTAAATCATGAGCCGAAGTTAAACCGAAGTAAGTATGGTTTGGTTCGGTTTGGTTTGGTTTATTTTGGTTCAGTTTTCATTCGGTTTGGTTTAAAGTCGGTTTTTAAAAGAAAACAAAACATTTTCATTATAACAACCAAAATTCTAAAAATAGGTAACTTAGTTATTCAAATTTCAAAGTTCATACTAAATATTTAAGCAAAAAATCATGTAAAAATTAAAAGGAACAAAAAAACTCAAATGTTTGAAAATCAAACTTCATTAGTATAAGAAAAGATGACCAACTCCAAAATACTAGTAAACTTCAAATCTCCAATAATCAATACCATCTTCTCTCTTTCGAAATCTGATATAATGCAAAAAACTATATTATAAATCCATAGTTTGCATATAATTTCGACATGAACTAAATCAATGGGTTATTCATTGCACAAAACTATATATTTGTTTATTAATAAAACCGAAAACAGAGACAACGAGTATAAATAAAGAAAATTAAACCTTAAACCGACTAAAATATCAACAACATCATAACACTAATATAATCAGAGAAGTACAATACCTCTCTAGAAGATAGCCTTTTACTTTTTAATGTTTAAGATTTAGGTTAAAACTTAAAACAATGATAGTTTTATTAGGAAATATTATATTTATGTAATTCAGTGGATTTAGGTTTAAGGAAGTAAAACAAATCTATAATATTATATATGATTATATGTATTTAATAAATTATTACAAAAGCACATTGGTTTTTCGGTTTGGTTTGGTTTTCAACCGAACCGAACCGAACCGTTCGGGTTGGGAATAAATCCAACCAATGGTTGGGCTATATACTATGGTTTGGTTTGGGTTGGTTTAAGTTTGGTTGGTTCGGTTCGGTTTGGTTCGGTTCGGCTAATTTGTCCACCCCTAGTGCTCGCTGATTCCTTCTGGAACTTGGGATGCAATGTCTTGAGGAGGACCAACAAAAGCAGGAGGCGGAGTTGGAAACAAAGTATTATCGCCAAGGGAGTCAGCACTAAACGATTCAACCTGGGCAAGATACTCTTTTTCCTCCTCCGCGTATTTTAAAGAAGACCAGGAGGAAGTTCGTACTCAGCTTCCACAATCTTCTCCAAGCTTACCTGGGTCCCTGCGCCTGTAACAGAGTTGAGCCTTAACCTCTTCTTGAGCGTGAAGAGTACCTAAATACAAACGTATCCTCTCTAGACAAGACGAATGTCTCGCGCCGATGATGCGATTACCTGTACTGATCACCTGTAAAAAGCAAGAGGGATGCTACAGACGGGCTAGAAAGAATCAAACGATCGAGGCAGAGGGTCACTTACGGTAATGATGTCTGAAGCCCAGTCAAAGAATAGGAGTTCTGAGATTGAAAGTCTTTCCAGGCTAGAGAGGTCAACTCTGACACCGCCGATAAGACATATCAGCATAACTTTGTGATGCGGAGCAGCGTTGCAAAAGGGCAAAACATAATCAACATGAGAAAACGTCCATTGACAAGTGTGCCTTCTCATTGAAAGGGAAGACTCAGACGAAAGCTCCGAACCTGATATAGTCGACGGAGTGAGAGAGGGAGCAAGAGAAGGAGGAGGAGGAGGAGGAGGTTGAGGTACATTAATAGCTGTTTGAACAGCTGAAGACGGCGGGATGGCCAAGCTGTCATAATTGACAGGAAGAGGAGCAAGAGGTATGACTGTAATGACCCTCGCTTAGGGCTCAACCGCGTCTCGGCAAAGCCCCAATGCGATGGCCGGATCAGTCCGATAGTTTTTGGCCAAAACCTAGTTAAGCACCTCGGTGACTAAGCTAAGTGCTTGTCTGGTTGGTTACTCACCAGCGTTACCTTTGGACGAAGAAACGTTCAAGCTGATTGGGTTTGTCCAAGCACGACAAATCCCATAAGCACGAGGTGTCGCGACCGTGTGGGACGAGTCAGCGGAAGCACGACAAAGCGGAAGCACGACAAATCCTGTAAGCACGAAGTGTCGCGACCGTGTGGGACGAGTCAACGGAAGCACGACAAATCGGAAGCACGACAAATTCGTAAGCACGACAAGTCGGAAGCACGACAAATCCCGCAAGCACGAGGTGTCGCGACCATGTGCAACGAGTCAGCGGAAGCATGACAAATCCCATAAGCACGAGGTGTCGCGACCATGTGCAACGAGTCAGCGGAAGCACGACAAATCGGAAGCACGACAAATCCGCAAGCACGACAAAGCCCTGCTGACTCAGCTACCTGCCTGCCTGCTTGCTTAGGTCTATAAATAGGAGGCAAGCAGCTCCCATTTCTCCATAGAAACCACTTCGAATCTCTGTTAAAATCGGTATAGAAAACCCGAGTTCTTGTCCACGTTTTTATCCACCCTTTTCTATCATCTTAGACCATCGAGTAGAAGCAAGATTAGTCGATAATCTAGCCTAAGCTCTGGCCGTTTTTAGAGAAGGAATATCCATTCTAGATCTTTAGTCGAATCAAAATCATAACCGTTCATAGAGTAAAGGTGAGTCATGGTTATGTTTGTTGCTTTACTGCAAAACAAATAGAGCGTCATGCTTGTTTATTTTTATGTTTATAACCGTTGAGGTTCATGTTAGGATTTTAGGATTTTAGTTGAAGTGTTTGATTTTATTGTTTTGCATGATTGTGTGATTGTGTGTTGCATATTTCTTGTGTATTTTTGTGTTGTGTTTGTGGTTTAACGTTACAATTGATCAAGAGGATCATGTAACGTTCTAACTTTCTAACTTTAGTAGAAAGCAGTTGACACTTCCATGTATCGGAGGTCACGGAGGAACGGGATTGCAGCCTATGGCCGTGGATCCGATGTAATTCACAGAGGAATGGGATTGCAGCCTAGGGCCGTGAATTACAGTGGTCGGATCACTTGACTTTTAGCCTTTGTGGTTAGAGTTAAGTGAGGTAAAATAGGACAATGAAAGGAAGTTGTCAATTGGCTTTATATGTTGTTGTGTGCTAACATGTTACTTTAAAAGAGGACTGCGGTAAGAGGTCCTCTCGGTGTGTTGTGCTTTAATCATCGTTTCCGCATTTGCATTCTCTGATTTTTCTGTGATTGCTTGTTGATTGTTATTTTGGGTTTGGGTTAGGAATTTATTTATTGTATGTTAGGGGAGCTTTGACTCACTGAGCAATTAGTGCTCACGACTCATTTGTTTTGCAGGTAACCAATAGTGAGATTTTAGTCGGGCTGGAGGAGCTTAGGAAAGTTGGTGTAGATCGTCTGCCTTTTTGCATACGTGTATGTATTTGTTATGTAGAAATGTTATTTTGAGCATTGGCTCGAAGCCGGCAAATATATATGTTTTGGTAATTATTGTAAACCTTAAGTATAAGTATGTATAAATGAAGTATTTGCTTAAAGCTTGGGCTACATATGATACTAGTCCTAGTCCAGGACGAACCAACTATCGATCATAAATCAGGTTGAAAAGCCTTGGTTTATGTTCGATAGGAAATGCATACTTGGACGTCTGGTCTAGGGTTCCTTAATGAGTTTTTGGAACCTCAGAACGGACGGCTAAGTGCGCAAACGTAGCATCCTTGGTCGGGTTTTGGGTCAGCGTTGACCTGATCCTGATCGGGGGCGTTACAATGACACCCAAACTTTGAACAACAGGTGCATCGGACAGAAGAACTTCACAAGTTCCACCAATCTGGAAATCTGGAATCCTCCCTGGTTTGAGGTGGGCTTTATCCTTAGCCGCTATCCTCTTATTCTCCGCCTTCTTATCGACGGGATCGACTTTCCCTTCAGTTTGAATGGGAAGCATCGCCAGGACCCTTTGGCTCGTTAGACTCATCAAGGACCGATGTAACATCCCATATCCGGGTATGGAGTTTTCAGCAACTTAGAATCTTTTTGTGGAGGTTTGATGAAGTTGAGAAATGGTCGTTATGGGGTAAAATATCCTCAGGAAGTGGAAATCCATGGACTAGCCCGCGGAAGTGGTAAACGGGCCTCGTACAAATAAAAGGAGAAAGGAAACCCTAGATTTTGTAGGAGAGGAGGTGGAAAAACGTGGCCATCAAGTAAATTAGGTGGGCCTTGGCCCGTTTAGTAAGGAGGTGGAAAAGAATAATGAAAGGGAATATTCTCCTTAGGGTTTTTGACCTAATAAAAATGAGGAGCAAGGGAGCTCATTATTTACACACCATAACATTTATTTTCTCTCTAGAGTCAAATATAAACGCTTAAGAGGAAGAGAAAAGAAGGAGCTTGAGAGAGAACTTATCACCCCGACCCTAAGGAGCAGCAGTACGAGGTAAAGCGCGATCCGTATCTAATACTCCCCTTCTATTCTTTTCCTTTATAGCTATCATGTAGTAGTCTTAGTAGTATGGGTCTCGGGTAGTAAAGTAGTAATAGTAGCGGTCATAGACGGATAGAGATCCGGACGAGGCCAAGTAGTAGTAAAGATGCCTTGGGTGGATAGAGATCTATACCAGGCCCGACATGGTCGGTGACGCATAGTGCTGGCATCGGTACGGCCTCAGGGTGCCTCGATGACAGTATGACAAGGTATCGACAATAGGCCTCGGTGACGCCTCGGGAAAGCATCGGAGACACTTCGACAAGGCATCAGTGACAGGCACCAGTGACGCCTCGAGAGGGCACGATGACGCTTCAACAGGGCCCGGGTAACCTAGAGGACGTAACTGATATGCTCCAATTTACCCTGAGCTACTCTCTCAAATTAAGAGATCAATTGTAGTAAGGGATCGAATCACTGGGAGTTAAATCAAACAATAGGAATTTGACTTCGAATTGAGCCAAGCAAATAAAGTAAAATAAAGGCAAAAACAAATCGAAACAGAGAAAGATTGTTTATTTCTTAAAATTCAATTAAACAAAAAAACTAGGTTTTCAGGTAATTCTCAGGATGAATCAGAATGCAGATTAAACAAAATCAGGATTTAATTACGAACCGTTCTTGAACTTAGAACACTAAAATATAATTAGCCAACTTTCGTTGCGAAAACTAACTTTTCCTAAACTCTAGAAAGCCAAATTTCTTTACGAATTCAATCAATTTAAACAAGCTTTAAATTCAAGTCCAATTTGTTCACAAAATTCATAAACCAAATTTCTTTGCGAATAAGTAATTTTGCTCACCTAAGATATAGTTCAGGTTAATCAATTACACTTTCGTGTCAATCTATCAACCTAAGATATCCAAATTCAGGGTCGCGAATCCTAAATCAGAGTTAAAGCAATCTAGGTGAAGAACCAAAGAGATAATCCTAACAAGTTAATTCAATCAAACAATTCATCTTCGATCCTTTCGAATCCCCCTAAACCTAACAAGAGAACTACTCAGACTTGGAAGCAAAGCAAATCATAACTGAATAATACTGCATAAAGAAAGAGAATAAGAAGAGATACAGTAGGGTTCGAAGAATCTCAAGAACAAAGTAGACTTGTCTCCCTAAAAACTCAAAAGCTCTCTCTCAATTTTTTCAATAGAAACTAAAATAATCTGGTAAAAACCTAAAAGCGAACTATATATAGTGTTTAGAATTCGTGGTGGGCTTTTCTGATGACTTCTGGTAACTTCTGGGCCGAAACGAGTAATTTTCCATTCTTTTAAACGCAATTTGTCGGCTTCTGAAAAGTGGGTGTCGTTCGACACCCATTGGGTGTGTCGAACAATAGGTGACCATCGTCGGTGTCGATCGACACTCCTTGAGTGTGTTGATGGAAAGGTGCTATCATTTCTGCTTCTCCACTTGTGAATCCGACTTCTATCTCATTTATGCTCCAAAATGCACCATATTCATCAAATAAGCTTCCCACGTATAATAACCTGTTAAGACACTAAAAAGACTCGAAAACAATAAAAAGACTCGATAAAAGGACTTATATCATGGTCGAAAACAGGCGAAAACCATGACATATCAACTCCCCCAAACTTAGCTTTTGCTTGCCCTCAAGCAAACTAGAGACTAAAAATGAAGTCGAGGTTTGAAAATCGCGAGAACTTATTTATCCTTGAGAACATTACTTTCGCCCCCTTGACTCTTTTGCTGCATATAAACAAAGTACCTTTGGCATTCACGAATCTCAACCATCATAGGTTGGGGCCCTAATCTTAACCTGCAAACCCATTAGTTTCACATTCTCCTAACCGTCGCACACTTGATCAAAGTGATGATGGAATTCTCTCTAATGATATCAACCAAGTAAAAGGCTAGGTATGATGTTAAAATACTGTGTTTTAGTGGAGCTAAAAGTGTTTAGGGTTACCGGATTTTATTTGGTGGATGCAGACATTATGCATAAACACAAGAGAGAGACTGGTCACGTTGATGCTCACAGTTTCTCATTCACATTGCACTCCCTCCTCCAAAACGTTATCGGGAACCAAACACCATCATATAATAACATGTTCCACTATCCACATCCATCCTCTCCATTCCTTGGGATTTTTGTAGAGGCTAGAGACTTATAAAAATGATCATTCCCCTTTCCCTTACTAAATTTTTGAAATAAATAAAAAAAAAAATTCATAACTAATGGAGAAAATGATCTTCATAGGGGTTAGTCTCGAAAATTACCATAGTTATGCACGAAATCCCAATGAATTCCTAGCATCGCCGCTCTCTGTAAAGTTCTCCAACCAAATCTTCATCCTGTATAATTTTGTGAATGAAAAACTGCGTCGGACCTTTTTCTCTCCGGTGTTTATACACATGCCTGCACATAAAACAAAGGGAAAGAGATCGCATGAGGCTTGAATAAAAGGTTAAGGCTAGGGGTTTAGTACCAACTAAAAATGAACTCGCCATTCAGGATCAAGAAAGAGTGGTAAAGAGAATAAGGAGTCTTGAATGTTGGATCGATTACTGTCGTGATATCATCAAAGAGAATATGGAGATCAAGTGTACTAGTCTGGAGTTTGATCTACTTCATTTTGCAAGTCGCGATAAGAGGGGAACCTGTACTATCATCTGGTTTCGAATTCGCTCCATCCAAAGGCTTCGTCGCAACAGCTAAAAGTCGTAAAAACTAAGCCTTGTTCTTAGGAAAGATCGTTGTTCCCTACATTTTGACTCAATAAAAACAAATTTTTGACTCCAAAATAGAAAACAATGTTAGCAACTACTTCCCCCAAACTTAAACAACACTGTCCCTAGTGTTATTAAATCTGAGATCGGTGAGAAGGAAAAGAAAATAACGAGAAAATTTGTGAAAACGAGAAACTTTTACTTGTACTATATATGTGTCGATCGACAGTCACAATATGTGTCGATTGACAGGTTGCGCGTAGGGGTGTCGATCAACAGTCACAATGTGTCAATCGACAGTCACAATGTATCAATCGACAGGACCTTCGAAATTCTGCAACCGTGGCTTTTGGGGCTTCTGTCATTTTAGTAGTCTAAAGGGACACTGTAAATCACTCAAATGAAACACGATCAAATAGCACAACACATAGTCTTAAGCAAAAAGTTTCATAAATTTGAAAGTCATACGGAAGCAAATAACAAACTGACTCAAAGAAAGAAAAATGACTCAAAGATAAAAAGAAAAATACTTACAGGTGGGTTACCTCCCACCAAGCGTTTGTTTTCAGTCATTAGCTTGACTGTGTCTATGCTGTTTAGACGTGAGGTGGATCTCCGAAGTGCACTACCTCAGACTTGCAAGGAACAATACCAGGAAAAAGCTTCATAGTATTATTTACCATCTCTTGGATAACAACCTCTTCCTTCTCCCTCAACTCCAAAGGAATGACAATTCTGAAATTAGAGAATGGTTTAGAGGTCTTTATACGCTTCACCTTGGGGATCTTTTGGCACTTGGAACTCGCTGGATTGTTAACTTCAAGATGTGTAGTGAAAGGAGCCAACTTGAGGATGTTTTGAACCTTCTTCGTCTCATCTCCAACATTAACGCTCATACAAGAAGTCTGTGTGACAAGAACTGGAGGATAGAAGACAATCTTGTTGATGTTCGAGAAGGAGATTCGCTTATTAGGAAAATCCACCATTTCTCCCACTGTTGCCAGGAACTGTGCACCAAGAACCAACGGTTTACAGCTGTTATCCTTGGTCTCAATGATGTAAAAGTCCGTAAGAACAAGACAATCTCCCATTTGAAGCAACACGTCAGGAATGAAGCCTTTTAAAATTGTACACGATCTATCTATAAGCTCGATATATGTCTTTGAAGGTTGTAACTCCAAAATCCCTAGATTCTTTGCAACAGTCTCAGACATGACGTTCACATTAGCTCTTGTGTCACATAGAGAATCCTTCAATTCTACACCTTTGATCGAGCACGGAACAACGAACATCCCTGGATTCAACAACTTTGGTAGCTTCCTCAATGATGTTGGAGCTTGTTTCCTTTTTTCCTTAGGTGCTTTGTCACTGCCTTGGTTGATAGATGAAGGGTATAAATTCCTTGGGTACAGAATCTTGGGCTTGTAGACACGTTCGACGGCGATTTCAGACTGATTTTTCAAGTTTTCTGCGTTTCTCAGTGTTGTCGATCGACACTCATCAGGTGTGTCGATCGACAGTGTTAATGGATTCGTGTTCGTACAGAAATTTCCCGTAGGTGTCGATCGAACAGCAAGAGGTGTCGATCGAACAACAAGAGGTGTCTCGATCGACAGACGCTTTGCAATCTCAAAATTCATGTTTTCTTCAAGAACCACGAGCCAATCCTCATATTCACACTTCTCAATAGTTGGAATCACTTGTTCTTCACTCTTTAATGTGATAGAATTGGAGAAGTGCTTTGGGTTCATGTCTGTCTCCCCTGGAAGATAACATTCTTGTCTCCTCACACTTTCAGCAGTCTGAGCAACCTGAGTATCAAGTTTCTTCATGTGAATGTTGATGGCCTCTATTTTCCCATTAAGATCAGTGTAGAGGTTGTTAATCTTCCCATTGAAGTTCACTATTAGTGCTTGTTGACCCTTAAGAATCTGCTCGAGCATAGCCTTCGTGTCACTTTCTGAAGACTTAGTAGGAACTGGTTGATATGATGAAGATCCATATTTCCTTTGGTTATTGTTGCTGCCAAATGGTTTTAGATATTGAGACTTCTGAGCATAGCTTAGAGAACCAATATTCCCTGAGAATGAGCTCCTCTGATTGTAACCATTGTACCCCTTGTTCTCTGATTGATTCCCATAGTGTTGATTCTGATAGCCATTCTGGTTGATGTAATTGACATCTTCCTGTCCACTATCTTCATCTTGAAAGAAGGTATCAACTTCTTGTGCCAAACGAACCGACTTCTTGTTCACTAGAAGGCTATGCATAAAATCTATCTTGGCCTTAACCTCAGCAATCTCAGCTCCACCTGACATACCAGCTTCTCTTCTTCTTTCCTCATCGATCTTCTTCGTACTGCTGCTAGTAGACATGTTCTTGATGAGCTCGAGACAGTCAGTTGGAAATCTGGTTTTGAAGTTCCCATTACTCGCAGCATCTAAAGCCATCTTATGCTTCCAATCCATGCCTCTGTAGAAAATACCCAGTAGCTGAACCCCTGTGAACCCGTGATGAGGATAATCTCTCTGATATCTTTTGAACCTTTCCCACGCAGCCTTGAATGCTTTGGTTGGACCCTGAACGAACGTGGAGATCTTAGCTCTCAGATCCTCTAAACACGACTCATCGTAAAAATGGTTGAGGAAAGTGTTCTTGGTATCACTCCAAGTAGTCAGTGAGCCTGGCTCCAACTATTTCAGCCAAGAGGCTGCCTCTCCAGCAAGAGAAAAAGGGAAGAGCTTACACATGATGTAGTCTTCAGACACGTCGTTAGCCTTGATGCTCGACGCAAGATCCTCGAACATCTCGAGATGATCCATGGGGTGCTCAGATGGGTGCCTATGGAATTGATGTTGAGCCAGTAAAGAGAAGTAAGCGGGCTTCAACTCGAAATCTCTCCTTCAAAATCTAGGAGGCCGAATCGCTGCCCTGTTGGCGTAGTATTCTTCAGGACGGTTGTAATCTCCCAAAGTGCGTTGGTTAACCATACCCTCCTGAAATCGACGATTCGCCCGAGCCTGATGCTCTAGCTCAGCACGCTGATGCTCTAACTCAGCTCGTTGGCGATCTACCTCAGCTTCTTGTGTTGCAACTGGATCGTCAACCTCTTCTGCCACCACGATGGCATTACCAGCTTCATCAATCCTAGGTTGTATCGGTTTCCTTCTCTGTCAACCAATTCACCATGAGCATTCGGAAGAACAACCAAAGCACGATTCACCATCTTAGCTAGCTTTCCTCTTGGCATCTGAAACACACAAAATTAAAAGAAAAACACGTAAAAACAAAAATAAAAACTTAGACTAAATTCTAGAATCAAAATCCTATAGGTGATTTTGACTCCCTGACAACGGCTGACAACGGCGCCAAAATTTGATATGCTCAAATTTCTCATGAGCTACTCTCTCAAATTAAGAGATCAATTGTAGTAAGGGATCGAATCACTGGGAGTTAAATAAAACAATAGGAATTTGACTTCGAATTGAGCTACGCAAATAAAGTAAAATAAAGGCAAAAACAAATCGAAACAGAGAAAGATTGTTTATTTCTTAAAATTCAATTAAACAAAAAAGCTAGGTTTTCAGGTAATTCTCAAGATGAATCAGAATTGCAGATTAAACAAAATCAGGATTTAATTACGAACCGTTCTTGAACTTAGAACACTAAATTATAATTAGCCAACTTTTGTTGCGAAAACTAACTTTGCCTAAACTCTAGAAAGCCAAATTTCTTTGTGAATTCAATCAATTTAAACAAGCTTTAAATTCAAGTCCAATTTGTTTACAAAATTTCTGAACCAAATTTCTTTGCGAATAAGTAATTTTGCTCACCTAAGATCTAGTTCAGGTTAATCAATTACACTTTCGTGTCAATCTATCAGCCTAAGATATCCAAATTCAATTTCGCGAATCCTAAATCAGAGTTAAAGCAATCTAGGTGAAGAACCAAGGAGATAATCCTAACAAATGAATTCAATCTAACAATTCATCTTCGATCCTTTCGAATCACCCTAAACCTAACAAGAGAATTACTCAGACATGGAAGCAAAGCAAATCATAACTTAATAATACTGCATAAAGAAAGAGAATAAGAAGAGATACAGTAGGGTTCGAAGAATCTCAAGAACAAAGTAGACTTGTCTCCCTAAAATCTCTCAAAAGCTCTCTCTCAATTTGTTCAATAGAAACTAAGATAATCTGGTAAAAACTTAAAAGCCAACTATATATAGTGTTTAGAATTCGTGGTGGGCTTTTCTGATGACTTCTGATAACTTCTGGGCCAAAACGAGCAATTTTCCATTCTTTTAAACGCAATTCGTCGGCTTCTGAAAAGTGGGTGTCGTTCGACACCCGTTGGGTGTGTCGAACAATAGGTGATCATCGTCGGTGTCGATCGACACTCCTTGAGTGTGTTGATGGAAAGGTGCTATCATTTCTGCTTCTCCATTTGTGAATCCGACTTATATCTCATTTATGCTCCACAATGCACCATATTCATCAAATAAGCTTCCCACATACAATAACCTGTTAAGAAACTAAAAAGACTCGAAAACAATAAAAAGACTCGATAAAAGGACTTATATCATGGTCGAAAACCGGCAAAAACCATGATATATCTGTAACGCGAGAATGTACCGTGAGAAAGTAAGGTTGATCCATGATCAGGACGAGAGAGCCTCGGATCAATCCTCGAGGACGTATCGGTGAGACGATCATCAGTACAGACGTTCGACGATCCGATTGTGCCAAAAGTGGCTATCAGGTAGTATCCGCGATCGGACCGGGGACGCATCGATAGTCCCTCGGGGAGGCTTACGATCGATCTACCACTGGCCGTCAAGGATAATTGTGCAGTCCGCAAGGGCAGTCCACGATACGATCGATGACTGGCATCGGTAAGCCTTGTGTAGGCCTCGGTGTATCAATATGATAGCTTGTCCGTCCGCGATGACAAACCGGTAATAATTGGTGAAAGCTTCGATGATCAGAGAGAAAGGCTGGACGGGCAGTGCTAACTACTATACCATGGATCGGTAAGGCCTCGATAGAGATCGGGACGACCTCGGTTCGGAATCACGCCCGGTAAGCAAAAGCGTGATTGGCTTATCGATAGTGGCAGAGTATCCGGACAGATCATGGCGATCTGGCTATGGACTCGTAGGTGAGACTAGTAGAGGAACCCAGGAACGGCTTGATGAGAAACTCAGCTATCATGATGGATCTTGGCGAGAGTGCACGGACCAAGGAGTTTCGGCTGTGAGACTCAGCCCTGTATCTGGAGGAAACTTGTCTTAGTCTAAGCTGGCCCAAGAGTGACTCGTTATTTGGTGGACCGGAGGCTAGGCTATGATAGGATAATATCTAGCTCCAACTCGCATCGCATGTTGGGAAGTCAGGAGGATTGAGTTTACTTGAGAATCAGATATAGTCATTCATAGGCCAGTTATACCCTGCCATGGGAGCTGGTGGGCCAATGTGAGAATTAGCTTGGCGGACTAAGAGGTCTGATACTAATCGAGCATTAAACCACGAAATAGAGCTATGGTAGAGTTACCGCCAACAGGCAGTAAGGATACTCCATGGTTCGCTTGTTTGTTGGACTCGGCAGACCACTAGGGAATGTTGTAGGCCAGACGGGTAATGCTTCAGGCAATTTTATAGTTGTTTGGCCATGTCCTAGTCAACCTGATATAGTGTCTAGATGGTGTGTGCCAACGCCGAAAAGCGCTAAGGAGGCTTAGCAAACTCATACCGGCCGTATAGGACTCCAGGGATAGAGGCAAGGCTAGTGAACGCTTAGGCTAGTGACGGCCAGGGCTGGATCGTGAGTCTTCCATAATTAACGGATAGTCTTATGTTTGTATTTCTGTAGGAACGGTCACCGTATGGCCATAGATGTTGTCATGGGTAACGTTATGGGATAGCCCTGCTTATGATACGCACAAAAAGGCGATGAACAATGCGAATGCTCAAAGATGTGCTATGAGTTCTAAAACCTCAATTAACTAACCACAAGTGAATGGTAAAATCAATGTAGTAATCAAGGATCGTTCTTCCACAAGGATTAGTGATTCTTAAACAATTGGAATGCAAGAATTTTACGAAGCTAGGTGAATCCAATTTCAAGGTGTGATTTCAATTTTACTAAGTGTAAATGACAATATGAAATGGTGCAATAAGTGAAATGCAATAGCTTAAAAAATGTAAAACACTAAAGTAAAAAAAAACCAATGCATAAATGAATGTAAAACTAGCAAAAAATGCAATTTAAGAAAAGTCAACAAAAAGTCAACGGAAAGTCAACAAAAGTCAAACTTGATGATCAAGAAGATTAAAGCATGGATCTTGAGTAAAGGTCATTGATTTAGGTTGAAACAAGTTAAGATAGTGATGCACAATAACTAAAGATAGCTAATTTCAAAGCATGAATCCATTTAATCTAGATTAACCCACTTCCATGGTATTAATCCATTCCTCCATTCCTCCATTGATCCAAGACTCCTTTTTGTACCTAAAATGCAAGAAATATACATGTAAATGCAACAAAACAAGAACTTGGACTCTGAACTCGATATATACTAAAAGAAACCGAAAAGATAAAGAAAACGGATAAAACCTAAGCTAAATGTCTCAAAATACTACAAAAATGCATGCTAAGAAAGGACAATTTATGCACTTATCAACTCTCCCGGACTTGCCTTTTGCTCGCCCTCGAGCAAACAAAGAGAGCAAACTGATGGAGAGGTTTGAAAACATGAAAATAAAACAAAGACATTCAAACAAAGCATTCAATACCATCACCTAAGATAATACAAAGTTATCGCTAAGCGCTTTAAGCTCAATCAATCTGCTCGCAATCTATAGCTACTCCAATTTTTTGCCTCTAGACTCAATGATCAAGCAGTCACATATCATTCTATCCACCAATTCTTTAACATTCATTAAGGATTTAATGCATGGTCTTGCTTATCAACGATCAAAAAATGTTCAAGGCTAGGTAAAAGAAGGTTTAAATGTGAAATACAAGGCGGCTATTAAACATTTTTAGGTGGCTCACACTCAAGAAAGGGTAATGCAATTCATCATGTAGAAGCAAGGAAGAAATGGAACAATTGATGCATACAAATAAGTACTTCCATTCTACCCAACCCATAATGATCTTGAACTCCTAAGTTCTACCCATGAGCTTGCAAACTCTTCTTCCTTTTGGTGATCTAAGCCTTTTGAATCTTCCTTTAAACTTTTTAGCTTAGCTAGGGGGTTTCTTTACTTTCTAAACTCTTTCCTTTACTGATATCCTTTCCTCTATGGTTTCTTTTCATACTTTTCTTCTAGCCCTTTTGGGTTCTAGCTTATAGAGGGGATTTTTATTCATAATCAAACACTAGAGTCTTTCTTTAACTTTAACAAAATAATCCCTTCTCCTAGAGTAGCTCCACTTCTTTTCTTTCTTTGGCTTTCTTTTCATTTAGGATCAACACTCTTCCTTTTGCTCACCAAAACACTCACCAAACCCACACAAGAACAACAAATCCTAAGCTAATACTAGTCTTAAAACGAGACTAGCTCTAAATGAAAGCACTTCTTTGTCGTTCTCATCATACAACATGCATGAGACTCAAAAGATGATAAAAGAAAAACAAAATAACTTAAGCATTAGTAACGCGCCTCCCCCGGACTTCTCATCGTCTCGATGAGGAAGTAAAACCGAAGAAGGAAGAAATAGAAAATGAAACTAAAGATGCATAAATGAAAATGAAATGATATATACAATGGATAGAGTGGTACCTTGGAATCAATGGTTATCAAGTGGTGGTGGAGTGAAGGTTAGGCAACGAGGTAGATTGAATAGGAGGGTGCGGTTTCTTGAAGTGTTCCCAAACTTTGGTGGCAACGGAAGATAGCAACATAGTGGCTTGCCATATATCGTCACCGAAGAACCGGTAAACATAGTGTCGTAGCCCAAATGGTCCTCCCAAAGTCTCCTTCTCGACCAAGTAATGAACATCAATCAATGGTCTTTCTGGTAAAGGCGTGAAAGCATCAAGATCGATCCCCACATGTAAGAACAACGGAGTGAGCATGTCACCAAAACATATCCGCGGGGTAACCGTAGTTGCCAAGCAAAACCAAAAATTCTTCATTTTGGCGAAGAACATCGCGCCAAGCTTTCATCCATAGTAATCATGATCCATCTCCATAGGTCGACCATTGAAATCTTGCATAGAGGAATGGATACCAAAGTAGAGTAGCTTGAGGTCTTCATTAGTTGGGAAATCGTCGTTTCCTCTTGCATTGAAGGTATTAGCCAATAGATGGAGAACATATCAAATCGTGGGATTCTTGACTCTTGTAATGCAATTGGAGGCGGCTGTGTCGCTCTCCTCGAGTGCTATGTTATGCCATAATAGAGTTTCCATGTTGAACTCCGTGTTATCTCCGAGCTTCCCAGGTGGGAATCCATAGATATCGCAAAAATCCCTAAATGGAACCATATACTTCAATCCATGTATCTTAAAGCGAATGAGATAAGTCCCAAGACGATCATCGAACTTGCACTCCAACGTGGCTAAGAATTGCTTGGTGAGCTTGGGATAAGTAGCGTAACTCATTGTTGATAAGCCATTCAAATGCATTTTCCCCAAAAGCTCATTGACCTTGTCTTTGAGTCCACTCCTAACGTAAAACAACGGACACGCGAACCTCGTAGCTTCATATGTCGCTTGGTTCAAGATACCAAGTCGAATCTCATCAGCGCGTGACGCGAACTTGTCAATTCGGGTGGTCATAGTTGCTAGATTGATCCTACAAAGAAATTTGTCTATCCAATTGTCCAAGATTCATCAACAATTGATATCATATAAGGCTAGACAATGGATCGATCAATGCAACAAGCAATGTTCAATGGACAATCTACTCATTTTTAAACAAATTCTAACTTTTCCATTCTCTAATAAACCCATTTACCAAAGCTCAAATCTTGAACTTGATAAATTTTCAAAATTCTAGTGAATACTAGGTACAACAAGGTTTAATTGCAACAATTGATTAGCAAAACTCATAAAGAAACTCAATTTCATCTAAACATTCCAAATTTAAAGCATTTTCAATATCAAGAACTCCAAAGTAAAGAGAATCTCAAATTCAACCATCAATATTCCAAATTTGCAAATGAAATCAACTACCCAAACAATTATAACTCATATCAAACACAAAGCAACTCAATTCATAACCCAATGATAGTGAATTCCACAAGATTCCCATGTATGCATCCATGAGTTTCAAGAGTAATTGAAATGGGTAAAGGAAAGAGAGCATACCTTGTGATAATCAAAGATTATGGTAGAAAATGTAACATCCCTGACGCGATCTACCGATCCGCGGTCAATGCTAGGAAACCTAAGTGTAGCGATCCTTGGAAATTCCTTAGAGACAAGGCAAGGCAAGCCAAATCTCGTGTGTTCCTTAGGAGAAATCGGTTTTGGACTAGGAGAATCAAGTTCTCGAGTGTTATCGAGGACTTGACCGGTCCGGTGAGGATCACGGACATGGTGAGTAAGATCGTGTACGATCAAGTATGGGTCATGTGTGATCCGGTACGGAGAATGATCGGTAAAACATATACCGCGTCCGAGTGTGGAGGACCGCGGTAAGAGAATGCGGGGAACGATCTGTACGTATCGGTACGTGATCGTGGGAAGGATCGTGGATGGGAAGTTGATGCGTGAGCCGGTGCGTGAATGGGACATGCACCAGGATTGGACTCTCAGATCAATGTCAGCGCGCGGGATGGACGCAGGCTCGGGCTGGTGCAGAACCGGTCTGACGCATGAACAGTACGCGGGCCACTGGCTGGTCCATGGTTCCTTGAACCAAGACTGACGCGCCTCGATCTCAGACGTAGCGTCTGACGGCTTATATCGAGCAGCGGATCGTACCTGAACCGAGACGCACCGGTTGGCTCATTGTCCATGTCGCGTCTGACACGAGACCTCGGCTGCCATGTGCGCGAGTTCCCAAAGGGTGGAAGTGACACATGTCGTGCATGCACAAGTTCGCGCCTTTTCGCATTCCCTCCTTTTCCTATATAAACACCCCTTCTCTATCATTTTCTCTCTTCTTCACTCTGAAACTCTGCCGGAATTCTCTCAAGAACTCTGGCGAGCATTTCTTCCTCCTTTTCCGTTTAGATTCCGACAGTTATCTCTTCTTCTCCCTCTTCTTTTCCTGTGAGATTCGCTTAGATCCGGCTAGTCCTAGCCGTGACTTTTTGGATTCTGGTGAAGATTCCGGCGAAGGACCGCCGTGACTGTTCATCTTCCGATTTGCTTTCCGGTGAGATCTAGTGGATCCAGCGATAACTTCGCCGTAACTTCTCCTCTTTTCTCTATGATTGTCATAGTCTGCTATCTCTTCTTCTTCTCTCCGTAGTAGCTACGGTAAGTCTTCTTGAACTTTGGTCTTCCGTATATCTAGGTTAGCCTAATCGAACCGAATAGTCCTTTGGATCCGTGGATTCTTGTTTTAATGAATCCGGTATATAATGTGACTTTTCCTCTTCCTTTTAATGCAAGGTCTCCCGAGGTTAAGGTCACTTCGTCTCTCTTCTCTGCCACCGCCGATTCGTCTTCTCTCTCAAGGTGAGTTGGATCGCAAGTATTGATGAGTCGAATACTTGCATGTTGTGTTGTGATTGGGCCACGAGTTAGGATGAGTCTCGTTGGCAAGTTGTATGATGGAACCTCAATTGTTGTTGGGAACTTGGTGATATGTTCTCATTGTTGTGCATGGGTACCTAATACGGCCCGTGGAATATTCTTGTGTGATGCATACTTGTTGTTTGTGTTGCTTGCATGGTGATTGATTGAACCTCTTGATTGATGTTAGAATGGTTAGGTTCATCGGAATCATTGTGCATTAGGATGCGGCTATAGGTTGTGGTACTCATTAAGTCATTTATGGGTAGTAGCTTGCGGATCAAGTTATGCTCGCGGTAGGTTGAGACTCGGTACATGTAGTGATAAGGAGCCTAGAGTAAGATGATAGAATTGGCATGCATAACCGCGTCTGTGTGATCGGGGATGGAAAGGGCTTCTTAATTACACTAGGGCTTGGGTAACGATATACTTGGTAGAACGTGGTGAGGTTTGCTAAGTAAAGGACTTGGAGATGAGTTAGCCTTATTCTGCATCGGGAATTGATTGTCTCTGTGTTACATTAGAATAGGTCATAAGCATGCATTCATTAGATGGTAGTTGTGGACGGTTCAACGCTCTCAGATGGAACATGACTAGTCCGACGCTCAGGGCTTAGGGCTGATCATGAAAGCACGGATGGTACTGGGGTAGCTCCCTTGGCCGTGCATACGCGACGGCGTATGGGCTTAACGGGGGGCCGGGGAAATCGTAAGCCTGTGTGGTTGCGGTTTTCTGCGGGTTCCTGAAAACGGTCGATGGAACTGTAGGCCTTTGTAAGTGACGCGCCGGTCATGTCATTTGCATTTAGGACTTGCATTAGATCATAAGCATCATTCTTGTAAATTATTTCTTGCATTCTGTGTTCTGTGTTGCTTGTATAATCCACGAGAATATAGGGTATTTTGGGAGGGTTTCCATCAGATATTTATTTAGTTGATCTAACTTACTGAGTAATGCTAGATTACTCATCCCACTCTATTTGTTGCAGGTAACCATAATCGGGCAAACCTTTTAGTGGGCCGTCGAACGTTTAGGTCGTCAGACAGTGAGTATTTCGATGTTCTTGCAAAGACTAGATTGTATTATGTATGTTTTGAAAATCGGATCCGTATCGTATATATTTTGTAAACGTTTTGACTCTAAACTATATGTATGTATAAGCAAGTGTTTGAATTAAAACTATTATCAAGTGATAATGTGCATGGACCAGTCCAGGACAAAACCAACTGGCCGACTTGGCACGTGGTTGCAAAGCCTTAGGATCAGTTTGGTTAGGACTACCTCTCCCGGGCGGCTGGGCTTGAGTGTAAGACAGGCTTTTGACCGATGGCCCCGGCTGCCCGATTCGGGTCTGGTTGGCTGGCCGGCGTTGACCGGTGCGGCAAAGTGGACCCGGGTGTTACAAGGTGGTATCAGAGCGTGGTTTTTGCTGTGCTCAAACACTTGATATTTGTGCTTTAGGTAGTGGGAATTTTAGAAACTTACCATTTTTGCTTTGGATTCAGGATTCAGGATTCAGGACTCGTTGAGGAGTGTCGACTGTGAGATGGATTTCTCTGAGAGTGAGGATTTGTCTGAGGAGGTTGCAGGCCTTCAGGTTAATGATGATGATGATGTTAGCACAGTGAGGTCGATTGTGAGTTTGGCAGAGCAGGTCATAGCCCAGTTCGGCGAGCGTATTGATGCTCGTGCGCACCAGATCGATGAGAGCTTTGCTCGGCGTTGGGGGATTGACTTGGGCTCGGATGAAGTTGTATCTTGGGCTGGACCGAGTGGTTCCCACACTGGGGCCATGAAGTCTGAGTCCGAGGAAGACCCTGAGGAGGATCCCGAGGAGGATCCGGTTGTTGAGCCCAGCGTAGCGCTAGACCATATACCCATTCCCGCTCCACTCTCTCCGGTGCACATCGATATCTCTTCTGACGACGCCATGTCTCTCGAGCGTAGCGATAGTCCTACTCCTCCAGCACCTTCTCTTCCGGTTCCACCCGGACCCGGAGTCCATAGAGACTTTCCGACATTTCCTATAGTTAGTCGTGGCTCCCCAGATGTTGTTGTGGCCACTATGGCCAATTGGGAGGCTTACTGGGTACGGATGGCAAGAGGAGTACCGCAGACCGAGTCCTACCGAGCTCACTAGAACTTGGAGATTTCGAAGCAGCGGAGTCCTCCTCGTGTCCCTGGGCTCAACCTGAATATGACTCTCGGTCTGACTCCAAATACTGTTGAGCCATCCATTACCCAAGCCACTCAGGGTATTGAAGAGTTTCTCGCTAGGGAGAGATCCGTGGGGAGATTGTGAGCTGCGAGTGGAGAGGTTAAGATTGCGGTGCCATGTCGGGACGGTGCTTCCACCTCGAGGGACAGAGTGTAATTGTAACACCCTGAAACCGGAGAGGTAGCTTTTGGGAAAAACTTAGAGGAAAAGGAAAAGGCGCGAGTCTTAGGAATAGGTAACTAAGGCACGTAGGTGAATAATTAGTAAGGAGGAGTGAAAATGGAAAGAAGAAGAAACGTGGAGAGGAGGAGGAATAGAATGGGCCTTCGGCCCATATAGTAAGGAGGTGGAGAAAAATAAGGAAAGTGAATATTCTCCTTAGGGTTTTTGGTTTAGTATAAATAAGGAGCTAGGGATCTCATTATTTACACACCAAAACATTTCTCTTCTCTCTAGAGCCAAAGATACATGCTTAAGAGGAAGAGAAAAGGAGGAGCTCGAGAAGGAACTCGGCACCCCACCCTAAGGAGCAGCGGTATAAGGTAAAGCGCGATCCGTACCTAATACTCCCTTTCTATTCTCTTCCTTTATAGATTTCATACGGTAGTCTTAGTGATGCAGCGCATCTTCGTGGAGATGGGCTTCTACAACTCGTCTTGGGCCTTATCTGCTGCATACGTTTCCACTTAGTTTGTTTCGGTTTTTAGTGTTTTCATTCTCTTAGGATATTCTCAAATCTTTATAGATTATGATTAGCTAAAACAATGTTTATCTTGTATGTTCCTTTATAAAGGAGATCGCTGACTTTGTAAATATCACTTTTGATTTTGATATTAAACTTTTACAAGAGCTTTTACGAGCACTACAAAGAGTATTTGCAAACACCTCTTGATTTAGCTTTCTCAACGAACAAGCTACTCAAGAACTTGAATTTCCGGTACGATTCCTCTCGACTTCGTATCTCCAATTCATTCGGCTTCCGCCACTCTATCAGTTGGTATCAGTCTAGAACGTTCCTGGTCTAACTCAGTCTTCATAACCATGTCTCCAAAAAAGAACACCGACGCCATGGCAATGGATTTGGTAGAATTGCGAAACACTTTATTGGCTATGCTAGAGCATATCCAACCTACCATTCAGCGCTCGATTCAGGAACTCGGAGACGTTGACTCGTGTACCTGAGCGACAGATTCCGGAGTGGCAAGATCGTGATCTTCGAGAACCAGATCGTCATGACCAACAGCGTCATGAACCAGATCGTCCCGATTTGTTCGAGGACACTGACACAGAAGACAACAACAACCCTTTTGCTCCATAGGAACAAGTCGGAAGGCGAGATCCTCAGTGGCTTCGACGACCGTTTGTGGGTGATCGTTTCCTTCATCAAGATAATAGATGGGAAACCTGATTTCGAATTGATATCCCTGAGTTTCATGGTGGTCCCCGCGGGGAAGCTCTTCTCGACTGGATCGTGGCCGTTGATGAAATTTTGGGGTTCAAACTAGTCCCTGATGCACATTGTGTTCCTTTGTTAGCAATGCGGTTTCGAGGTCACACTGCCTTGTGGTGGAAACAAACCAAGTGCACACGGCATCGAACTGGAAAAGCACCAATCCATTCTTGGTCAAAACACTTGCGTATCGCTTTCCTTCCACATAACTACGAACGTACTATGTACACACGGTTACAAAATTTGCGTCAAGGCTCGCGTTCTGTAGAAGTTTATGCGGAAGAATTCTCTCTACTACTTACGCGTACAGAGATTTTTTACAATGAGTCACAACTCGTGTCACGCTTTATTGGTGGTTTCAGACCACAACTCCAAGTCGCGCTAGCCCAATTTGATCCAAAATCTATTGCAGAAGCTCATCGGCGGGCTGCGTCTTTTGAACAGCAACAACGTTCTTCAAGTTGGAATCCTCAAACGAATCGAGTTCGAGGATAAGAACCGTCCGCTCTGACTGCGTTACCTAAAGACAATGATCCTATAGCGCCGGCTACGCGTGTTCACGGGAATACAGAGGAGCAAGTAGCGAGGCGATCAAGATGACCTAATGCTTTCAAGTGTTACTCGTGCGGGGAACCGGTTCATAGACAAACTGCTTGTCCTCACCAGAACCGGCGTGGGTTGTTACTTGATGATAACAAGGATGAGGAGATTCCGGTGTATGATTCATATGACGAGGAGGAATCAGGGGAGATCGACGAGGCTCGTTTCACCGCCGGTGATAAAGGACCCTTACTAGTGGTCCACCGATCATGTCTTACACCACGTCGCCAAGATGTTCAATGGCTTCGTACGAACATATTTCGTTCAACTTGCACAATACAAAGGAAAATTTGCAGTTTTGTCATCGATTCCGGTAGTTGTCGAAACGTGATCTTGGAGGAAGCCATCGTTAAGTTGGGTTTGAGTACAGAAACACACCTGGCATCTTACACCCTCGGGTGGATCAGTGAGGCTGCCAGTGTACGTATTACGCACCGAGCATTGGTATCTTTTTCCATTGGCGAATTCTACCAAGATCAAACTTACTGTGATGTAGCTCCTATGGATATTAGTCACCTCCTCTTGGGTCGTCCATGGGAATTTGATAGAAAGATCATTCATGATGGAACAGCTAATACTTATAGCTTCTTTTGGGAGACTCATCATATTGTCCTCACGCCGTCATGGGACTCGGCTCTTCCAGCTCCACCCTCACCAACACGGCCACGCACTGCCGTTCTGCGTGCTTCATTGCGAGAGCCCACATTGTTATGCTCCTACTCGGAGTTGTTGTCAGCATTTCGGTCCGAGGTAGTTGCGTTTGCTTTGTTCCCATCATCGCCTCGCCTCCTTTCTACTGATATTCCATCATCGTTAGGGTCAATTCTCCATGACTTCGAAGATGTTTTTCATACGGAACTGCCTCAGGGACTCCCTCCATTACGGGATATTCAACATCAGATTGATTTTACACCCGGTGTTACGCTCCCCAATAGATCGCACTATCGTATGAGCCCAGTGGAGCATGAAGAATTACGTCGGCAAGTCGAAGTTCTTTTGCGCAAAGGACATATTCGGGAGAGCTTAAGTCCTTGTGCGGTGCCAGCTCTCTTAATACCAAAGAAAGATGGGTCTTGGCGTATGTGCGTTGACAGTCGTGCCATCAACAAAATCACGGTACGCTATCGTTTTCCTATTCCTCGTCTAGACGATTTACTTGACCAAATTGGTACAGCCACAATTTTCTCCAAGATAGATTTGAAGAGTGGATATCACCAAATTCGGATTCGACCGGGTGATGAGTGGAAGACCGCATTCAAGACGCGTGAGGGACTTTTTGAATGGCTCGTCATGCCGTTTGGATTATCTAACGCTCCTAGTACCTTCATGCGTATCATGAATCAAGCATTGCGGCCGTTCATTGGTAAATTTGTTGTCGTATACTTCGACGACATACTGATTTTTAGCTCCTCCATGACATCACACATGGAACACCTGCGCGACGTGCTACAAGTGTTACGACGCGAACAGCTCTTTGCGGCAATGCACAAATGTGAGTTTGGTGTGCGCCAAGTTCTCTTTCTGGGGTATGTGGTTTCCGATAAGGGGTTGGCAGTTGATAACTCCAAGATTGAGGCGGTTAAATCATGGCCAATGCTAACATCGATCATGGAAGTCCGCAGCTTCCACGGCTTGGCATCGTTTTACAGAAGGTTTGTCAACCATTTTAGTGCCATTATGGCCCATATTACTGAATGTATGAAAGAGGGTAAGTTTTTATGGACGCAAGAGGTAGCCAAGGCATTTGATATCATCAAACAGAAGCTAACCACAGCTCCTATTCTAGTCCTGCCCGAATTTTCTTTGGCTTTTAAGCTCCACTTTGATGCTTCGAAATTGGGTATTGGTGTTGTCCTTAGTCAACAAGGACGTCCCATTGCGTACTATAGTGAGAAAATTGCCGGTGCGCGTAGTCGGTATAGCACATATGATGTTGAGTTTTATGCTATCGTACAGGCAATTCGTCATTGGAGGCACTATCTTGTCCATCGTGAGTTTATTTTGTTCACTGATCACGACGCATTACGCCATCTTGATCGCCAATGTAAGGTCTCGTCGCGGCATGCGTCTTGGATAGCATATCTGCAACAATTCACTTTCTCGATACGTCATCTTTCCGGTAAGACTAATCGGGTTGTAGATGCTCTCAGTCGGCGCCATAGTTTGCTCACTACGTTACACACCTCCGTTGCTGGATTTGCTTCGTTTGCCGACTTGTATGTAACAGACCCGTATTTTGCTAGTATTTTTGCTGCTGCTTCGAATGGTCTCACCACGGACTTCTCCTTACACGATGGTTTCTTGTTTCGTGCATTTGCGTTCCTAAATGTAGCTTGCGTTATCAAATTATTCGAGAGCTGCACAATGAGGGACACGTAGGGAGGGATCGCACGCTGCAACTCATCACCACATCTTATTTCTGGCCGTCTATGCGTCACGATGTGGAACGCTTTGTTGAGCGTTGTCATGTTTGTCAGCAGGCTAAAGGTAAGGCGTCAAATGCTGGGTTATACTTGCCTTTACCAATACCAACACAGCCGTGGACCGACGTGAGTATGGATTTTGTCCTTGGATTACCACGCACCCAGCGAGGGTTTGACTCCATTTTTTTAGTGGTTGATCGATTTTCGAAAATGGCACACTTCATACTTTGTCAAAAGACTACCGATGCGGTTACGGTGGCAAGTCTTTTCTTTCGGGAAATCTATCGTCTTCATGGGTTATCAACATCTATTGTTTCCGATCGGGATACGCGTTTCTTGAGCCATTTTTTGCGTTCGTTTTGGAAGCATATGGGTACTAGCCTTGACATGGGTTTTGCTTACCACCCTCAGTCCGATGGTCAAACAGAGGAGACAAACCAAGCCCTTGGAGATTTGCTACGTTGTTTGGTCGGTGAAAATATCAAGTCTTGGGATTCCAAACTTTGCAAAGCCGAGTTCGCGCATAATCACGCCTTCATTTCGTGTTGTCTATGGCCTGCTTCCGCGATATCCCTTGGATTTGACCACTCTCCCCGATAAGGCGCGTTTCCATGGTGAGGCTATCGATTTTGTCAATGATTTGCAGGTGGTTCATTCTCAAGTGAAAGGTAACCTCGAGGCATCTTCGGCTAAGTACAAAGTTGCGGCTGATCGCAAGCGTCAGGAGCTCTTGTTTGAGCCCGGTGACTTGGTGTGGGTCTACTTGACCAAAGAAAGAATGCTCGCTCGTGATTACAATAAACTTAAGTCGCGCAAGGTGGGTCCTGTGGAAGTCCTTGAACGTATCAATCCCAACGCCTACCGTGTACGTCTCCCTCCTCACCTGCGTACCTCCGATGTGTTTAATGTGAAGTACTTGTCACCTTACCACGGTGATCACGACGGCTTGGATTCGAGGGCAAATCCTCTCCCACCCGGAGGGATCTGATGCAGCGCATCTTCGTGGAGATGGGCTTCTACAACTCATTTTGGACCTTACGTGCTGCATACGTTTCCATTTAGTTTGTTTCGGTTTTTAGTGTTTTTATTCTCTTAGGATATTCTCAAATCTTTATAGATTAGGATTAGCTAAAACAATGTTTATCTTTTACGTTCCTTTATAAAAGAGATCGCTGACTTTGTAAAGATCACTTTTGATTTTGATATTAAACTTTTACAAGAGCTTTTACGAGCACTGCAAAGAGTATTTGCGAACACCTCTTGATTTAGCTTTGTCAACGAACAAGCTACTCAAGAACTTGAATTTCCGATTCGATTCCTCTCGACTTCGTATCTCCAATTCATTCGGCTTCCGCCTCTCTATCACTTAGTAGTACGAGTTAGGGTAGACGTAGTAGTAGTAGTAGTAGTACTAGTAATAGTAGTAGTCTTGTACGGATAGAGATCCGTACATGGCACCAGTAGTAGTAGCATCCGTTAATGGATCGAGGATCCGTACATGGACCGGCAGGGTCGGTAACGCCTAGGGCTGGCATCGGTATGGCCTCAGGATGCCTAGATGACAGTACGCCAGGGAACCGACGGCAGGACTCGGTGACGCCTCGAGAGGGCATCGGAGACGCCTCGACAAGGGCATCGGTACGGGGTATCGGTGACGCCTCTAGAGAGCACGATGACGCTTCGACAGGGCCCGGGTAACCTAAAGGACGTGCCTCGAGGAGGTATCGTGAGGAAGTAAGACTGATCGATGATCAGGACGAGAGAGCCTCGGATCATTGCTCGATTGACGTATCGGTGAGACGATCATCGGTACAGACACTCGACGATCCGACCAGTCCAAGAGTGGCTATTAGATAGTATTCACGATCAAACCATAGGGATGCGTCGATAGGCCCTCGGGGAGGCCTACGATCGATCTACCATTGGCCATTGGGATAACTGAGCAGCCCGCAAGGGCAATCCGTGATAGGATTGCTGACTGTATCGGTAAGCCTCGTGTAGGCATCGGTGTATCAGTACGGTACCTTGTTCGTCCACGATGAACAAACCGGTAATCATCGGTGAAGGCATCGGTGATCGGAGAGGAAGCTAACAGGCAGTGTCAACCACTGTGCCGCGGACCGGTAAGGCCTCGATAGAGATCGATACAGCCTCGGTTCTGAATCACGCCCGGTAAGCAAAAGCATGCTTGGCTTACCGACAGTGGCAGAGCATCCGGTAAGATCATGGCGATCTGGCTATGGACTCGTAGGTAAGAAAGTAGAGGAGCATGGCAAGGCTAACATAGCTTGTTAAGTAACTCGACTATCACGATGGATCTTGGTGAGGGTACACGAACCTAGTTGTACCGGTTGTGGGACTCAACCTTGTTTCTCGAGGAAACTTAGCTTGGCATAAGCTGGCCTAAGAGTGATTCGTTGTTTGGCGGACTGGAAGCTAGCAATGGCAGGATCATGCATCGGCCGGCTATACTCTAAAAAGGGAGCTGGTTTGCCAAATGTGAGGCTTAGCATGGCAGGCTGAAAGGTCTGATACTAGCCGATCATGAAACCACAAAATAGAGCTACGGTAGAGTTCCCGCCGTAAGGTAGTGATGACACTCGATGGTTCGCTTGTTTGTTGGACTCGACAGACTACTAGAGAATGCCGTAGGCCATACAGGTAGTGATCGGGCAACTAGATAGTTGTACGGGCACGCCTTAGTCAACCTGATATAGAGTCTAGACGATGTATGCTAACAAGAGAAGCGCTAAGGAGGCTTAGCAAACTTGTACGGCCGCATATGACTTCAGGGTTAGAGGCAAGACCACGGGAATGCTTAGGCCAGTAATGGTCAAGGCTGGATCGTGAGTCTTCCACAATTAACGGATAGTTTTATCTGTGTATTTCTGCAGGGACGGTCGCCGTATGGCCATAGATGTGTCATGGGTAACGTATTGGGATAGCCATGCTTACCTGGGGTCGACCATACGGGGCAAAGTGATTTTTTGAAATGCTTCAGCTATTGCTTGAGAACGTAGTGGTATAAAGGACTAGGATTAACCGGAGTAGATAGTTTGATTGTGAACCTTAGGAGAGTCTAGTAGTTTAGGACATGTTAAACTGGTAGGATAGTAGGTTCACAATGCCACCTGTTTATTTATTGCATTTGTCGTATGTAGGGACATACGGCCCGGTTGTTTGTGTTTGGCCTGAAAAAGTGGCATGAAGACCTAGCGACTAGAGGTTCGCTAGAAGGGCCAGGAGTGCCAGAACATGAAAGTCCGCCGACGGGCCGACTAAAAGGGAGGGCTGCCAGCGATGCCAGGCATACCAGCTTACTGGTAAGGATAGTGGTAGTTACCAGCGTGCTGAGCTGGTGCTAAGGAAGGGCTGCCAGGGTGCCCGGCAAGAGTTGATGAGTTGTATCACCGCCAAAAGATTGGCCGTGAGACACAGTACCTGGCAAGTAGTGCTAAGGGTGTTGTGTGAGGTTATAGGGGTTTAGAATAGCTAGGTAATGTTAGGTTGTGAGACGGAGTAGCTGAGAAGCATCTTACGGGCTCTTAATGCGGATATGACTACCGCCCCGTCAGCCAAAGTGAAGCCTTGGAAGGTGACCAATCGTTTGGTCCCTTCGAACCGCACCCTTCCCTGTCTACAATCAAGGTGGGCCCGATGGGTGGTGAGCCAGTCCATCCCTAGAATAACTTGGTAACCCTTTAGCTCCACTTCCAGCAAGTTTCCCTTCATCTGGGTTCCTAGGAACACTATTGGTACTTCTTGGTGTGCTCGGCCGGCGGTCAGGACCATATGTCCTGCCGTATCTACCAGTCGGGACTCTTCCCGAGTGTCTCCCTGGAACGCCCATCGGCCAGGCACTCCAATGTCCACGAAATTATGAGTTGCCCCGGAGTCAAGTAGGGTATTAACTTCAATTCCTCCTACACTTACGGAGCCAGCAATTGCGTTTGGGTTTCCGATCCCCAACCGTATGCGAGGCTCGAACATCTTCTTCCTTACTGTCGGGGCTTGATCTTCTTTTGCTCGGTCTTTCCTAGCCTTGTTTTCTTTTAGTGCCATCTGAAACAGAACTCTCACCTATTACATCCCAACTTACCAGAGTGACCCCATAAGACGTCAAGGCGACAGCGAACTGGAGGTTCTTTCCCAAGTAGCCCCAAGAGATCTTTCAAGTTGTCCTCCAGATCATAACTGGAGTGACAGCCGAGCTCTGATACCAAATCTGTAACACCCACATCTCAGATTATGAATAAAGACCTAAGTGTTAGACAAAAATTGGTATCTTCATTACTCTAAAATTTCTTGTTTACATTGTGCGATAAATTACAACATATGGGTACTAGATTCACAACGCCTTGGGAAAGTCTTCCTCCATTGCATGTTGCTCCCTCCTGCCTTGCCGTCCAATGGTCCACCAGACCAGATGTCCTATCATACGCACTAGTAAGGGGGTGAGTATTAAATACTCAATAAGACGGTATACTCCGTCTCACAACCTAACACTACCTAGCTATTATAAACCCCTATCACCCCACACAGCACCCTTAGCACTACTTGCCAGGTACTATGTCTCACGGCTAACCCTTTGGCGATGATACAATTCGTCAACTCTCGTCGGGCACCCTGGCAGCGCTTAACTCTACACCAGCAAGCTGGTAACCATAATAAGTAAACTGGTACGCCGGGCACCTTGGCAGCCCTTCTATAGCACCAGCTCAGCATGCTGATAACTATACAATCCTTACCAGTAAATTGGTATTGCTTGGCTCCCTGGCAGCCATTCTACTTAGTCGGTCCGTCGGCGGACTTTCACTTCCTGGAACTCTCGGCCCTTCTAGCGAGCAGCGGAACGCTAGGTCTTTGTGCCATCTTTCAGGCCAAACACAAACAAGGCGGAATGCATGCCCATACATGCGCCCTATGCAGTATTTAAATTGGTGGCATTGTGAACCTACTATCCTATCAGTTTATTATGACCTAATCTACAAGACTCTCCTAAGGTTCACAATCAAGCTATCTACTCAGTTTTAATCCTAGTCTATTATACCTCTAAGTTCTCAAACAATAGCCGAAGTATTTCAAACAATACCTTTTGCCCCGTATGGTCGGCCCCAGGTAGCATGGCTATCCCAATACGTTACCCATGACACATCTATGGCCATACGGCTACCGTCCCTGTAGAAATACACACATAAAACTAACAGTTAATTGTGGAAGACTCACGATCCAGCCTTAACCATCACTGGCCTAAGTGTTCCTGTGGCCTTGCCTTTAACCCTGGAGTCGTTTGCGGCCGTACGAGTTTGCTAAGCCTCCTTAGCGCTTCTCTTGTTGGCATACATCGTCTAGACTTTATATCAGGTTGACTAAGGCGTGTCCGTACACCTATCTAGTTGCCCGATCACTACCTGTCTAGCCTACGGCATTCTCTAGTAGTCTGCCGAGTCCAACAAATAAGCGAACCATCGAGTATCATCACTACCTTTCGGCGGTAACTCTACCATAGCTCTATTTTGTGGTTTAATGATCGGTTAGTATCGGACCTTTCAGCCTGCCATGCTAATCCTCACATTTTGCCCACCAGCTCCCTTTGCAGAGTATAGCCGGCCTATGCATGACTCTATCTAACTTCCTAAACTACATGCGGTGTGAGTTGGAGCTAGGCATGATCCTGCTATGGCTAACTTTCAGTCCGCCAAACAACGAGTCACTCTTGGGCCAACTTTCGAGATACAAGGTTGAGACCCACGACCAGTTCCCCTAGGTTCGTGTACCCTCACCAAGATCCATCGTGATAGTCGAGTTACTTAACAAGCTATGTTAGCCTTGCCATGCTCCTCTATTGTCTCACCTACGAGTCCATAGCCAGATCGCCATGATCTGACCGGATGCTCTGCCACTGTCAGTAAGCCAAGCATGCTTTTGCTTACCGGGCGTGATTCCGAACCGAGGCCATATCGATCACCATCGAGGCCGTACCGGTCCGCGGCACAGTGGTTGGCACTGCCCGTTAGCTTCTTCTCCGATCACTTATGCATTCACAGATGATTACCGGTTTGTTCATCACGGACGAACAGGGTACCGTACCGATACACTGATGCCTACACAAGGCTTACCGATGCCAGTCAGCGATTACATCGCAGACTGCCCTTGCGGACTGCTCAGTTATCCCCGATGGCCAGTGGTAGATCGATCGTAGGCCTCCCCCGAGGGCCTATTGACGCGTCCCCATGGTCCGATCGTGAATACTACCTGATAGCCACTCTTGGCCTGGTCGAATCTTCGAGTATCCGTACCGATGATCGTCTCACCGATACGTTCATCGAGGAAAGATCTGAGGCTCTCTCGTCCTGATCATCGATCAGCCTTACTTCCTCACGATACCTCCTCGAGGTATGTTTGCTAGGTTACCCGGGCTCTGTCGAAGCGTCATCGTGCCCTCTAGAGGCGTCACCGGTACCCCGTACCGATGCCCTTGTCGACGCGTCTCCGATGCCCTCTTGAGGCGTCACCGAGGCCTACCGTCGGTACCCTGGCGTACTATCATCGAGGCACCCCAAGGCCATACCGATGCCAGCACTAGGCATTACCGACACTGCCGGCCGTGTACGGATTACCATCCGTACAAAACTATTACTACTACTATACTACTACTCTACCCTAACCCGTACTACTAAGACTACTGCATGAAAGCTATCAAGGAAAAGAATAGAAAGGGAGTCTTAGGTACGGATCGCGCCTTACCTTATACCGCTGCTCCTTAGGGTGGGGTGCCGAGTTCCTTCTCGAGCTCCTCCTATTCTTTCTCTCCTAAGCGTTTATCTTTGGCTCTGGAGAGAAGAGAGTATTTTGGTGTGTAAATAATGAGCTTCCTAGCTCTCTATTTATACTAGCCAAAAACCCTAAGGAGAATATCCACTTTCCTTATTTTTCTCCAACTCCTCACTACATGGGCCGAAAGCCCATTTTATTTCTCCTTCTCTCCACGTTTTTACTCTTTCCTTTTTCGGCTCTCCTTACTACTTCTTCACCGACGCGCCTTAGTTACCCATTCCTAAGACTCGCGTCCTCTATGTTTCTTCTAAGTTTTTCCCAAAAGCTACCACTCTGGTTTTGGGATGTTACAAGTACTCTTCTGGTGGGGTCAGCTTCCTTGGTGCGTGCTTTTGACACGCTACGCATTTTTATGCGTATTTTTGGTAATCAGCCAACATTGTCGGCTGGTAATAGCCAAGCTTTTTAAGCTTTAGGGCGAGCGATCGTCCTCATGAATGATTGCCTTCATCCTTCCTGTGAGTAAGACGTAAGACTTCAAGGATTTCCTCCCCATAAATGCATCTCATCATATAGCGAGATGCACTCCATCGGTAAAGCCTTCCTTCCAAGATAGTGTAATAGGCACTTTGGGTTCTCAACCTCCGGGATGCCCACTTATCTTCAGGTTGTTTCCTTCAGTTATATATTCTACAACCTCTGTCCGCCAGTCTACCTGGGGAATGTAATCATCTTCCATTTCGGTGGTTTTTTGTCCGTTTCACCATCCATAATCTCGTAGACCATGGGTTTCGGATCTATGCTGGGACTCGTTATACATTCTACAGGTATAACCTGCCTCATATCCGAGTTCGAGGCCAGTGCGGCTAATGCGTCCGCAGCCGAGTTCTCGTTGCGGGGAATTTTTACGAGTTCGAATCCATCGAACTCGCCATCAATTTTGCGTACCATCTTTAAGTAGGCCCATCGAAATCGTCAGCAATTTCGTGTACCATCTTTAAGTAGGCGTCCATCTTGTTATCTTTCGCTTCATATGAGCCTCTAAACTGACTGGTAACGAGCTGGGAACAAGCTCGAACTCGTTTAGCTCCTACTGCTTTCGCCAGTCGAAGTCATGCGATCAAGGCTTCGTACTCAGCGGCGTTATTTGTTGTCGTGAAGTCAAGACGAAATGATTGTTCAATCACCTCTCCAGTCGGAGATTTGAGGCATACTCCGACTCCTGATCCCCTTCGGGATGATGAGCCATCCGCGTGCAGTGTCCACCACAAGCTTTCTTCTAAACTCTCTATAGAAGGCTCGCTGGGTACCTTAGCAATAAAGTCTTCTAGTAATGGCGACTTCATAGTCGGTCTATTTTAATAGATTATATCGTATTCACTAAGCTCGATCGCCCACCGAGTTAATCGTCCTGATTGATTCAGGCTATGCAAGATCCAACAGAGTGGATGATTTGTTAATACCTCGATGGTATGAGATTGAATGTATGGCCTGGGCTTCCTTCCCGATGTCAGGAGTGCCAAGGCCAACTTTTCCATCGTTGAATACCTTGCCTCTGCGTCATTGAGGGGTTTCCTGATGTAGAAGATGGGTTGTTGTTCGCCTCGGTCCTCTCTCACCATAACTCCGCTGACTGCTGATGCTGAGACCACAAGATATAGGTATAGGGTTTCTCCTACCTCGGGTTTTGCTAGCACGGGCGGCGAGGTAAGATATGGTTTGAGCTCAGAAAAAGCTTTTTCGCACTTTTCAGACCATTTAAAGGTCTTGCTTGCCTTTCTCAGCAATTGATAGAACGAAAGACTTTTGTTTGTCGATCTACTTATGAATCGATTTAAAGCAGCTATCCGTCCGGTTAATTTTTGGACTTCTTTCCGCGTTTGGGGAGAAGGTAAATCTAACACGGCGGATATTTGCTTTGGGTTTGCTTCTATCCTCCTCTCTGTTACCAAATAACCCAGGAATTGTCCTGAACTTACTACGAAGGTACACTTGGTAGGGTTTAATTTCATCTCATACAGATTGAGTGTTTCAAAACACTTACTAAGATGATCGATGTGATCCTCGGCATTCGCCGATTTAACCAACATATCGTCGATGTAAACTTCCATAGACTTGCCGAGTTGTTCCGCAAACATCTTGTTTACTAGCTGTTGGTAAGTTGCCTCGGCGTTCTTCAAGCCGAAGGGCATCACCTTATAACAGTAGATTCCTCGATCAGTTATGAAAGCGGTCTTTTCGCGGTCATCAGGATGCATCAAGATCTGATTGTACCCAGAGAAGGCATCCATAAATAATAAGAGCTCGTTACCAGCAGGTTGCTTCGACAAGTCTGTCGATATGAGGTAACGGAAAGCTATATTTTGGGCAAGCTTTGTTGATTTTTGTAAAATCATCTCAGACTCTCCACTTTCCGTTCTTCTTTTTCACTACCACCAGATTAGCTAACCACTCTGGGTATTTCACCTCGGTAATAGATCCAGCACCGAGCAGTTGCTCGACCTCATCATCTACCGCTCTGGACCTCTCTAAGCCGAGTTTTCTCCGCTTCTATTTAACCGGTCTATGGAACGGATCAACATTCAGCTCGTGAGAAATTATCTTTGGGTCAAAAGTTGATGTGTTCTTCCTTAGAAGTTCGACGAGTTTGTCTCGTATAGGGTCGCTTAGTTCTGACCCTATCCCCATACATTGATCGGGATGCTGGAAGTCCACGATGATTTGTGTGATTTGTCGTTCTGATGACGCTTTCTTCCTATCAGCATGGGGTGCCTTGTTTTGGCTCCATGCTATCTCTTCCGAGGCTTGCATGGCCATAGCAGCTCGGGTTTTATTTTTTCTTTCAAGGATGAAACAGTTACGAGTTTCGCTTTATTATCTCTTTTGGTATGAATCTCGGAAGGGGTCGGGATTTTCAAACACTGATGATAGGTTAAAGCTACAGCCTTCATCATGTCAAGCCACGGCCCGTAAATCCCGTTAGGGTTTGACTCCGCTCGTACATACGTTTGACTCTTCGTTCGGCTTGCTTTGTTGTATGTCTTCTTCACGATCCTTCATGATCATGAAGATTCTTCCTATCGCGGGTTCCGCTGTTACAGCTACTTTCGAAGTAACTAGAACTAGGGTTTCTTCTCTGGACATCTTTAAAAGATTTCTCTTGTGAAAGTTACGCAATAAACCTAATGGATCCCCTTAGTCGGCGCCAATTTGGTGATACCGGATTAAGCAACAATCCGAGATCGGTCCAAAGAATAGAGGAACTAGGTTTAAATGTAATATCACAAAGAAAATATCAAGTAAAAAGATGTGTATATAATTCGCTATTGAAGGCGATGTTCTCGTTTTGGAGGAATACATCAAGTATTTATACAAGTCCTAAGTCGATCGAAATAACCCTAAAAGATAAATGGAAAATCTCCTAAAAGATAAAAGGAAGTTATACTAATTCTAAGTATTTCCTTTTACTCGAGCTAAGTCTTCCAATTTGCCTAGGATGGCTGATGCTCCTTAATGGGTCGAGACGTTGATAATGGGTCCTCGCTGGCCCATCCTCCGAGTTGTCCCCAAAACTTTGTATCGGGTCGGATCTGAGTTGGGTATGGTAATGGGTCTCGGACCCGGTACCACCAGTGATCCTAGAAGAAGAGAAAGGATGGCATTCGAGGTATGGACCTTTGACTAAGAAAGATTAAAAAGAAGATGAGCTCTACTTAGAAGGATTAGCTAATAATCTATTGAAGCCTCCACAAGAACTGAATGTTATTGTGAAGAAAGAGCACTCAAGGAGGATTGAGTTAGTTAGAAAAAGAGCAATGGAAACTCCAACCTATGAAGAAAGGCAACACAAGCCTAAGCTAGACCTTCCAAGACCGGATTTAACTAAGGCGGTTAAGAAGATATTAGCTAGTTACAAGAAGGATATGGAGGATATTGGTATTAAGTTTCAAAAGGAAGATGACTACAAGCGAATAGCTAAGGAGCGAGATCTCATTATGGATATGTTAGCCAACCAAGGAAAGGTTAGAGAGGTTATGATGAAGTATCAAGCTAAAGGGGAAAGGGATAAACTAAGAACCCTTGAGAAGATGCTTAACCCCGGGAAGTTTACGATTGCTTGCACACTTGGAGATTAACGATGCGTTGTCTGACTTCGGGTCTAATGTTAACGTCATTTCTCATGAGGTGATGGATAATCTAGGGATCCCAAAGCTCAAGAAGACCCCATGCACTCTCATCTTTGGTGATGCAACATGTAAGAAACCACTTGGAGTCATTGAAGATTATCCTTTGAAGATCGGTAATTGCATTATACCAACGGATCTTATGGTTATGGAAATAGAGATGGCTAAGTCGCTCCCACTTATACTTGGTACGCCTTTCTTGGCTACCACTGGAGCTAATCTAGACTTTCTCCACATGAAAGATCTATTGATGAATGTGGACCCTTACACTTACTATGATATTGAGCCCAATGGAATTGATATTTGTGGTGTGGTCTCTAGTGAGGATGTTAAAGAAGAGATGATGAGTCTAGAGACTAGTGAAGAGGTTATTAAAGTTGAGAAAGAAGCTCCCAAGTTAGATGATTACAAGGAGAGCTTGGACATGTTTGATGGTGGCGGTATTGATTTGATGTTTGAAATGATTGAAGATACGTTTATGGCTATAGCTAACGAGCCTAAGGGAGCCGATGTTAAGAGCTCTGAGATGTCCAAAGAGAAGGTCAACGACAAGCTCATACTGAGCCTATCAAGAAAGTTGAAGAGGGACTTGAGTGTAAAGCCATTTGGAATGGCGAGTTTGAAAGTTTCTATAAGGCTAAGATCGTTTTTCCCACCGCTATGAACCACGAAGAGATTGACAAGTGCAAGAAGGCAATGAAAGAAGCCTTTGACATTGATTTGGAGGATAGGGGACCAATCAAGATTGATGGTTCTCCATTGATCCCCAACCAGCGCCTTTACCAACCGTCAAACTTAAGACGTAAAACAAGCGTGCTTATCTTATGCTTTTTATCTATGTTTAGTATGGCAAGAATCATGAAGAACGGCGAGCATCGGCCAACAACTTGGTCGTCTGGCCGATCCGTGGGAGCCCTCTACTGCGAGGTTTGACTTTTTCTCTGCGCATTGACTTGGTCCTTTTTTGGTCTAAACCGGTTTAATGCAAGTGTTTTCAATCAATTTTGGCCGGTTTTGTCCCTAAAAATCAGATTTTTAAAACTCTTCTCCCTCATTTTCAAATTATTTTGAAATCTTTAAAGATTCTTTAGCAACTCTCTCTCTCTCTTACTTTACTTTTTCTCTCAAGAAATTTTAAAAACCTTTCAAAATCAAGATCTCTTTTCTTTCTAAAACTTTGAAAGAACTTTGAATTCACCATCTCTTTTGGATCTTCTCTACCATAATCTTTGATTATCACAAGGTATGCTCTCTTTCTTTTACCCATTTCATTTACTCTTGAGACTCATGGATGCATACATGAGAATCTTGTGGAATCCACTATCATTGGGTTATGAATTGAGTTGCTTTATGTTTGATATGAACCATAATTGCTTAGGTAGATGATTTCATATGTAAATTTGGAATATTAATGGTTGAATTTGAGATTCTCTTTACTTTGGAGTTCTTGATGTTGAAAATGCTTTAAATTTGGAATCTTTAGTTGAAATTGAGTCTATTTATGAGTTTTGCTAATCATTTCTTGCAATTAAACCTTGTTGGTACCTAGTATTCACTAGAATTTCGAAAATTTATCAAGTTCAAGATTTGATCTTTGGTAAATGGGTTTATTAGAGAATGGAAAAGTTAGAATTTGTTTAAAAATGAGTAGATTGTCCACTGAACATTGCTTGTTGTGTTGATTGATCTCTTGTCTAGCCTTATGTGATATCAATTGTTGATGAATCTTTGACAATTGGCTAGGCAAATTGTGTTTTGATCGAAAAATGGTTCTTATTTAGGTACATTTCTTTGTAGGATCAATCTAGCAACTATGACCACCCGCATTGAGAAGTTTGCGCCATGCATCGATAAGAGTCGACCTGGTATCTTGAACCAAGCGACATATGTAGCTACGAGGTTCGCGTGTCTGTTGTTTTTAGCTAGGAGTGGACTCAAGGACAAGGTCAATGACCTTTTAGGGAGGATGCATTTGAATGGCTTATCATCAATGAGCTACGCTACTTATCCCGAGCTCACCAAGCATTTTTTTGCCACATTGGAGTACAAGTTCGATGTTCGTCTTGGAACCTATCTCATTTGCTTTGAGGTAGATGAATTGAAGTATATGGTTCCATTTAGGGATTTTTGAGATATATATGGATTTCCACCAGGAAAGTTCGGAGATAACACGGAGTTCAACATGGAAACTCTGTTATGGCGCAACATAGCACTCGAGGAGAGCTACACGGCCGCCTCCAATCGCATTACAAGAGTCAAGAATCCCATGATTCAAAATGTTCTGCACTTATTGGCTAACACCTTCAATGCAAGAGGAAACGACGATTTCCCAACAAATGACGACCTCAAGCTACTCTACTTTGGTATCTATTCCTCTATGCAAGATTTTGATGGTCAACCTATGGAGATGGATCATAATTACTATGGATGTGAGATTGGCGCGATGTTCTTCGCCAAATTGAAGAAGTGTCGGTTTTGCTTGACAACCTTGGCTACACCGCGCATATGCTTTGGCTGCATGCTCACTCCTTTGTTCTTACATGTGGGGATCGATCTCGATGCTATCACGCCTCTACAAGAAAGACCAATGATTGATGTTCAATATTTGGTCGAGAAGGAGACTTTGTGAGGACCATTTGGGCTAAGACATTATTTTTACCGATTCTTCGATGACGATGGCGAGCCACTTTGTTGTTACCTTCCATTACCACCGAAATTTAAGAACACTTCAAGCAACCGCGCCCTCCGATTCAATCTACGTCGTCACCTAACCTTCATCCCACCACCACTTGATCACATATGATTCCAAGGTACTACTCTATCCATTGTATATACCATTTCATTTTCATTTATGCATCTTTAGTTTCATTTTCTATTTCTTCCTTCTTCGGTTTTGCTTCTTCATCGAGACGATGAGAAATAAGTGCAGGGAAAGCGTTGTTAATACTTATTTTAGTTATTTTGTTTTCCTTTTATCATATTTTGAGTCTCATTGCATGTATTGCATTGTACATATGAGAAAAGTTTGAAAAATCCTAAAAGTTTGAAAAATCCTAAAACTTTTAAAAAAATTCGAAAAAATCAAAAAAATTTCTCTTGTCATATAGATGCATTTCATACATTTGTATGATCATTTAGGTTGCATTGAGCATATTTTAAATTGTTTTTGAGATTCGTGACTTAGCATTCAATAAGATCCTTAAGATAATGCTAGATATTGCTAAGTGAATTATAGAAATCTCCTCTTTGCATCTTGATCTCTTCGCTCGAAACTCGTGATTAGGTTGAAGCATATTAGACTTGAAACCGATTTTATCAATTTGAGCTTAATATTGACTTTAATTTCTTGCTTATAGGCTTGATATGCATGTTCAAAGTAACCACATACACATTTGGACTTTCTTTTACCTTTTTTCCACTCTTTACTAGTCCAAATGGCCTTCCCGATTCACGACATCTAATGTGAATGAGGTTGGTTTCCCTCACCTTGCATAACTTTGACCCTTCTTTGAAACCTACATGTATTTTCTTGAGTGAGGCCTCATTTTTGAAAATGCATACGCAAGTAAAATCTTGAAAGATGAGAACGACAAAGAAGTGCTTTCATTTAGAGCTAGTCTCGTTTTAAGACTAGTATTAGCTTAGGATTTGTTGTTCTTATGGGTTGGGTTTGGTGAGTGTTTTGGTGAGTAAAAGAAAGAGTGTTTGATCCTAAATGAAAAGATAGCCAAAGAAAGGAAAGAAGTTGAGCTACTCTAGGAAAATGGAATGTTATGAGAAAGTATAAAGAAAGACTCTAGTGTTTGATTATGAATATAAATCCCCTCTATAAGCTAGAACCCAAAAGGGCTAGTAGAAAAGTATTAAAAAAGATCATAGGGGAAAGGATAGAAGTAAAGGAAAGAGTCTAGAAAGTAAAGAAACCCCCTAGAGTAAGCTAAAAAGTTTAAAGGAAGATTCAAAAGACTTAGATCACCAAAAGAAAGAAGAGTTTGCAAGCTCATGGGTATAACTTAGGAGTTTAAGATCACTATGGGTTGGGTAGAATGGAAGCACCTATTTGTATGCATCAATTGTTCCATTTCTTCCTTGCTCTTACATGATGTTTTACATTACCCTTTCTTGAGTGTGAGTCACCTAAGAATGTTTTATAACCGCCTTGTCTTTCGCATTTAAGCCTTCTTTTACCTATCCTTGAACATTGTTTGATAGCTGATAATCAAGATCATGCATTAAATCCTTAATAGATGTTAAAGAATTGGTGGATAGAATGATATGTGAATACTTGATCATTGAGTCTAGAGGCAAAAGATTGAAGTAGCGATAGATTGCGAGAAGATTGATTGAGCTTAAAGCGTGTAGCGATAACTTTGTATTATCTTAGGTGATGATGTTGAATGCTTTGTTTGAATCTCTTTGTTTTATTTTCTTGTTCTCAAACCTCTCCATCGGTTTGCTCTCTTCGTTTGCTCGAGAACGAGCAAAAGGCAAGTCCGGGAAAGTTGATAAGTGCATAAATTGCCCTTTCTTAGCATGCATTTTAGTTATATTTTAAGGCATTTAGCTTAGGTTTTTACATGTTTTGATGCATATTTTGTTCCTTAAGCTTAAATTGAGTTTAAGAGTTCAAGTTCTTGTTTTCTTGCATTTGCATGCACATTTAGTCTATTTTAGGTGCAAATGGAGCCTTGGAACAATCATGAAACAAGTGAAGAGAAGAATCAAGATGGAAGAATGAAGAACAAGAGGTTGAAGATCGACCAGGCCTATAGATTGGCTAGCTAGCAGGTCGCCTAGCCGATCTATAGAGTGCCTCGAAGTGCAAAAACCCCTGCCCAAAAGTCAGCCTCTGGACCGGCTAGCTAGTCGGTCCTCTGGCCGATCCATAGGGTCTCTCCAGCTTCAAGTTTGTAGTTTCACCGGGTTTGACCCGGTTTGACTCGGGTTGACCCGGGTACACTTATGCTTTTCCTATAAATACTCTCATTGTGATTAAAACCCTAAGCTTTAGCCTCTCTTCTATTATCCTTTGTGTAAACCTAAAAACATTTGTGTTTTTGATGATTTGAGGTTAAAGTCTTCACATTTTTATGTTTTAGCAAAGATTATCTTGTTTATTTCTTTAAGTCTTTTCATTATGCATCTTATTTATCTTGCTTTATGTGTTTTAGATATGATTAGTGAGTAGTTTCATTAATAGATCTTGTGTATGGATGATTAAGGTTGATTCATATTATATTAGTGATGTTAGGTTGTTAGTCTTTCATATTTCATTGATTAAAGAGCTCTTAATGCTAGATTAGGAAGTAATTACCCCAAATCTAGATCATGGTCTTTTCATGCCCGGAAGGTGTTTGTGAAAATGTCTAGACGAACTTTAATCATGTTTTGCTCATCTTAGCCGATGGAAGTTGATGTCTAAGGAGTTTAGTAAGCTTTTATGAACATGTTCAATAATGATTCTTGATTGATCTTTAACAAGATGGAAGTTTGTGTTAGATTTTGATTAAGAAATAGATTAGTACCATGGAAGTGGGTTAATCTAGATTAAATGAATTCATGCTTTGAAATTAGTTATCTTTAGTTATTGTGCATCACTATCTTAACTTGTTTCAACCTAAATCAATCACCTATACTCAAGATCCATGCCTTAATCTTATAGATCATCAAGTTTGAATTTTCTTGACTTTTTGTTGACTTTCGTTGACTTTTGTTGACTTTACTTAAATTGCATATTTAGCTAGTTTTACTTTCATTTATGCATTGTTTTCCTTTACTTTAGTGTTTTACATTGTTTAAGCTATTGCATTTTACTTATTGCATCATTTCATATTGTCATTTACATTTAGTAAAATCGAAATCACACCTTGAAATTGGATTCACCTAGCTTCATTAGTTTCTTGCATTCCAATTGCTTAGGAATCACTAATCCTTGTAGAAGAATGACCCTTGATTACTCCATTGATTGCACCATGCACTTGTGGTTAGTTAATTGAGGTTTTAGAACTCATAGCACATCTTTTAGCATTTGCATTGT
This sequence comes from Arabis alpina, assembly GCA_900128785.1. Classification (NCBI taxonomy): domain Eukaryota; kingdom Viridiplantae; phylum Streptophyta; class Magnoliopsida; order Brassicales; family Brassicaceae; genus Arabis; species Arabis alpina. Next base: position 15,012,803 of record LT669795.1, read on the forward strand.
TCATCGCTTTTGTGTGCATCAAGTTTCATCACTTGGCGCCGTTGCAGGGGACTAATTGGTTTTTCGTTTTAGCATTTGGATTTGGAATCTTTTGTAGACTAGGTTTTATTTTTGTTTGATATTCAATCTATCTTGCTTTGTCTCTTGTTTTTTCTTGGTTTGTAGGTGCATAATAACAAGAAACAAGAGTTTAGACAACTTTGATCTACACATTGATATTAGCCAAGTTGAGAAGCAAGCAAGATTTGCAAGGAATTGCTTCTTTGGTCTACCCTTGGAGCACCTAATTGAGCATCTTGACAACTTCAATAGATTGTGCGGAACGGTGAAGATGAATGGCGTTTCCGAAGATGTTGTGAAGCTTACCTTGTTTCCATCATCTTTGGGAGACAAGGCTAGTCAATGGGAGAAGAGTGTATTTACATCTTCCATCACTACTTGGGAAGAGTGTAAAAAGCAGTTTTTGGCCAAATTCTTCTCCAATCAACGCACCGCGAGAATTACGAATGATATCACAAGCTTCAAACAAGGCACCAACAAAGCTCTCTATGAAGCTTGGGAAAGATTGAAGGCTTGTACTAGGTCTTGTCCTCACCATGGAGTTCCTATGGAAGCTCTACTTGGAATCTTTCATAGAGGGATTGAAGAAAAGTATTACTTAGCTTTCAACATAGCTAGTAATGGAGACTTTGGAAGCTTAACTATAGAAAAAGGAGAAGAGCTAATTGAGAATCTAGCTCAAAGTAATCAAAGCTACAATAGGGAGTATGATAGATTATACAAGGAACCTAAGAATGAGCTCGAGAGTGAAGATCAAAGGATCAAAGAGATGAGTGATAAGTTAGACAAGCTTCTTTTAGCTAGTATGAAGATATAAGGTAACAGGAACCACATGAAGCAATCCACAAACATCTAACAGATGTAACCCGTTGGACAATCCCATGGACGTTCATATGGTTCAGGGGCAAAGAATTCTAATTCCTCCGACATACTACACACCCTCCTCATCAACTCCAACGACTTCTTATCTGATAGCGAAGGAGAGATGTTGTAAATATCAAACTACGCTGCAAGAATCTCTTGGACGACATGTTCTTGACCGACCTGTTCTTGGCCAATCCATTCATCTGGATACTGTTCACCATATCCTTCTTCAGTACGATTACTCGTACCGACGACCGAAGTCAAAGTGTCAAGATTTACACTGATTTGCCCAAAAATGGTAGCACCGGTTGATGATAATCTAGACGACGACGCTTTGACCTCCGTCGAAAAAGAAATAGGGTCGACAGTGACTAGAGAAGTCTTGGGGATAACACCGGGACTGGTGGTTCTTTCTGAAGAAAAGGAAAAAGATAAAGATTTGGAAATCTTTTTCATGACATATATCGAAGTCGTACGGAACAAGAGATAACCCCTAAAAAGGCATATGAGTGTGGAAAAGAGAAGAGAGAGAAGGTAGAAGAAGGTTTTACCTTGTTCGGATGACGAATAAATAAGGAAAATCTAAGGGTCGAAAGATCCGGCATTTATACTTTAAGGTGCGAAAATCTAGGGTAATCATTAAACCTTAGCGGCGGGTGCGAGTGAATCGAGGCATCTCTTCAGTGTCCTTTCAGAACAAATGGTCCAGAGCGTGCCACATAAAAAGGTGAAGCGACGTGTCGAGTCAAGACTTGAGTTGGGCAAACCTTCTTCAGTACGTTTTGGCCGAGCTTACTAAAGTAATACTCCCTGAACTCGGGGGGACTATTTGGTGGTACCGGGTTGAGCACCCATTACCATAGCTTTTGGAAACATCTCAGAGAAGTAGGCCAGTGAGGATCCGTCAAGACGACTCGGCCCGTGAAAGAAGTATCCACCGACATAGGCAAATACAACAAAATTTGAAGACTTAGCTCGGATAAAAGGAAATACTTAAAATTAGTATAACTTCCTTTTATCTTTTAGAAGATTTCCATTTATCTTTTAAGGTTATTTCGACTAACTTTCTATTTGTATAAATACTTGATGTATTCCTCCAAAACGGAGACATCGCCTTCAATAGAGAATTCTATACAAATCTTTTTACTCTTTTCTTCCTTTTAATTATACGTTTAGACCTAGTTCATCTATTCTTTGGACCGATCTCAGATTGCTGCTCAATCCGGTATCACCACGTGGCTCCTTCACGTGGACGGGGCTTCTTCTAAATAAGGATCAGGCGTCGGAGTTAAATTCACCTCCCCGACCGGAGAAGTCCTCGAACAATCCTTCAGGCTAGGATACGTAGCATCAAACAACGAAGCTGAATACGAAGCCCTCTTAGCTGGCCTAAGACTGGCCCTATGCATTAGAGCTCGCGAGCTCAGCGCCTTCACCGATTCTCAGCTAGTCACGAGCCAATTCCACGGCGAATACAAGGCCAAAAATGACCGAATGGGAGCTTACCTAAAGATAACTAGGGGCTGGCGGGGCAACTCGATAAATTTTAGTTGACACGCATCCCTAGCCGCCTTGGCATCCATCTCAGACACCCTTGTCCGATGGGTAATCCCGGATGAAGGAATCGAGAAACCCAGCATAAGCATTAACACCAAAATAGTGTGAGCACGGTAACCACGAGGCAAAGGTCTAGGGAGTTCTAAACCGACCCTAGCTCCCGAACCGGTACCAGCCGCTCCAGCAAAAGCCAAATGAGCCAAGAACCCGAGCAGACGGATCAACCTCCGACCGAATAAGCTGTCGCCGCTCATGAACCCACAGAAAAACCCGATTGGTGAACCCCATCTAGAAATTTATCAACGAAGGAGTTATCCCGCCAGATAGATGGGAAGCCAAGAGACTCAAGGCGAAAAGCGCTCGCTTCTGCATTTCGAGAGGAAAGCTCTACAAGAGAAGCGCCTCCGGACCCTACCTAACCTGCGTAGGGGAGGACCAGGCCCAAGAAGCCATGACGAAGGTGCACGACGGGTCAAGCAAAAGCTACTCCGTAGGACAAAGCCTAGCACTGCAGGTTAAACGTCAAGGGTACTTCTGGCCGACCATGCTGGCCGACTGCGCAGCATTCACCGCAGAATGCAAGGATTGCCCAGAACAAGCCTCAACGGTTCAATCACCTATGGCGTCCTAGCCTCAATGGCATCCCGTACTCATTCATGTGATGGTCCATGAACGTAATCGGCCCATTCCCGAATTCGGGACACAAACAAACCGAATACGCCCTGGTCTTCATAGATTACAACTCCAAGTGGGTAGAGGCATCCACCCACCAGCAGGTCCAGCCCAATCACATCAAGAAGTTCATACGGAAAAACATCATATACAGGCACGGACAACCATTCAAAATAGTGACCGACAGCGGAACCTACTACACGTCGTCGATCTTGAGAAGCTTTTGCCATAAGTGGCACGTGCGACTCACGTATACAACTCAAAGATGCCCAGCGGTAAACGCTAAGGCAAAGGAAGGCAACAACTTCATGGTTGAAAGCCTCGAGAAGCGCTTAACAGCAAAAAAGTAAAGGTGGAGTTACGAGTTGGAAAGTCAACTTTGGGCCACCCGTACGCAACCAAACCCAGCAACCAAGGAACCCCCTTTTCAGCAGCGTTCAGAATACAAGCATTGGCATTTGCCAAAACAACCATGCCAGAACTTGGGGGGACACCCCCCTCACCGAGTGGATACCTTGACGAAGAAACCATCCTTGACGTTATCAAGATGATAGGTAAACGTCGTGACCTCGCTTCTATAAGTGCCGAGAACCATCTACATGCCATAGCCCAACACAAAGAAAAGATAGTGCACCACTGGCAGCCCCGCCGAAGGAGCCTTGTCCTATACAACAAAGACAAAAAGACCATGAGCTCAGTACCGGAACCAAATGAGCACCTTGGGAGGGCCCCCTCCGTGTCACCGCCGAAGTGCGCCCCGGCTCCTACAAGCTCACGAAAATACAAGACAGAAAAACAGTGAAAGAACCAGTCAAGGAACGCAGCCTCAACCAGTTCTACCACTATAAGCATCCGCAAAGAAACGAACTACGTTAAGGCTTGATCCCTTTACAAGATACGTAGGCAGCTCGCCCTTCGAGTCCAGCCACAACCATTCGACTGTTGCCTCCTTGTCGCACGAGGAAGTAACAGACAACTCCTCAGCTCTCTTCACAAATACACCTAAGAAGGAGTCGAAACCATTTAAAGTAAGGACTTTAACACACCCTCGAACTGAAACATCCCATGGTAATAAACACATCATGAAAACGGAGTCGATCTCTTAAAACAATCAAACAAAACACATGCCAGAATCACACGAGCCTAACTCCATTTGACTAAGCGTTGGCCGACCATCCAGGATTGCAATTACACCATTCAAAGATTTTCAACTCAGTTCGTTCATACTCGCACCTCGTAAAGGCCACGAATATGTTCGATTGAGATACATAGTTAAAGAGAAAACAAAAAAAAGTAAGCTAACTAAAGGCAAAGCTCGAGCACCCAAGTTATTTCATAGCAAAAGACCCCTTGGACAAACCACAAAAGGTTCAAAGGCCCACCAAGGCAACAAAAGAATAATACTGTCAACCTCATCCTTGCAGAGGACGTCGCGGAGACGACTTTCCGCTTCTGCCGCATACGCGTTGACAACTTCCATCGCCTATCCAAGATCAAAACAGCCATTAGACATCACCGAAACGCAAGACAAGGAACAAACAAAAGCGCAGAGGATCGCAGACTCTAAAGCTTCCCCAGAGTTGAGGTAAGCTTCACATAAGGTCTCCGGAGATGAAGATTCTTCACGGCTGGAATCGAGCAACCGGTCAGCTTGACATGACGAAAAAGATGAGCCAACCCCTCTGGGTCGTCCGCGACAGGGAAGTCCCAAGAGTGAGAATACGACCAGTGGAAGGGTCTGCCGCCACCCGAGCCGCTGCTGTTTGGGGAAGAGTCCTTACCATCAGAGCCAGATCCGCGAGGGGACCTGGACCTTGCACTTTTTAAATGAGGAAGGAGACCAGACAAAGACCGCGTGCTTTGACGCGCAGCAGCCGAGGGCATCTCTGTGGCGTTCACTGATGGAACTTGTTCTGCCTAGACCAAATCAAGAGCATTAGCGGGAGAGTCTGTTGAACTATCAGCAACCTCAGCCGCCTCAAGAAACGAGTACATCGTAGCAGAAACATCCCCGGATCCGACTCTCTCGGACGAAGGGCCGGGGGCATTCTGAGAACGACAAAAAAGGGCCTCCTAGACATTTCGACGGAGGAAGAAATACTGGTACAAAAGCTATCGGCGTCAGAAACAGAGTCGTAAACTACCAAACACACGAAAAAGTTCTAAGCCTAACCCCAAGGAAGGGCAGCTCCGATGACGGATCAGTTTGCCATAAGTCACCAAGAAAGACTGACCTAGAATCATGGACGTAAGAGGAACTGAAGGACCAGTGCCGCTGCAAGTGATACGCCTCCTCTTTCTAACTGGAAGGGTACGGCGAGGAGCTGAGGACAACAGAAGAGGAATCACGGAGATGGGAATGGGATCTTGAGTCGACGAAGGAGCAGCAAATGTCTCTGCTCCTGTAGCTCTCCTAATGGACGGAAAGTCAAAAGAAGTCCAATCGACAGCACCCTTGTGTAATATGGCGATCAGGAGAATAAGCTCGTCACTAAGCTCTGCTTCCGGTGTATTCGCTGCAAGAAAAAACAGAGGAGCGGGTGCTCAGAGTTAGGACAATACCAAGAATTCCTAATCAACAAATTATAAGCCGATGATTCACATCTAGCTACGCAAGCACCCTAACTAGCATAATCAGCGAAACGAGAAGGGAGAGCATTGAATTCGGCATTGGGTTAACGAGCATTGGGTTATGTTGCTTCGCCAGTTGGCAGAGGTTCAGCTCCTCTCGTTTCTGTAATTGCTATTGGGTGGACTTAGCCATTTGCTTGTGTCTGCTCAAGTAACATATTCTGGAGGCCTTTTGGCTACTCCGAAATATTCCTATGTCGTTAAGAGTTAGGAATTTAACGCATTGGTGATATGTTCAAGGTACGGCTTTCATGGTGTATATCAATGGCCGCCCAAGTATTGCGTTAAATAGAGTTGGGCGGTCGAAGACCACAAAGTCGATGAATTTGTGGAGTCCTTCAACGACAATGGGGAGTCGGATGGTGCCTAATGAATAGATGGTTTCGCCAGCAAAACTGGTCAGGGGGCTCCCTCTCCCCTAAGTTCGGAGTCGCTAAGGCGCATCTTTTGTACGCGTCATAGAATAGAAGTTCGACGGAGCTGCCCGTGTCGACCATGACTCTCGACATTATACATCCACACACCTCGAGCTAGATGACGAGGGCGCCATCATGGGGCTTGTCAAGGTGGGTAGTTTCGCTTTCTGTGAAAGATATTTCCTCAATCGGGCTAGGTGAAGCGGATGAGATAGTCTGTGAAGTGGTTGCTCTCGCTTGGTGTGCTCTGATAAAGTTTACAGAGTTTCGTCATAACGATGATCCTTCTAATATAAAGTTTATGCGCTTGGTAGGGATTGGTGCTACCAAACCCTTGAGAAATTGGGACATTCTTATCAGCGAGTTTGACGGCTTCTTGGGTGCAGGTGGCGTTGTGAACACCAAATCCGCAGCTCCGCCACAAATGTTGAGGTTAGCGAACACTAAATCAATCATCTTCTTTGTAGAATGAGGGGTAGAGCTCGGTACTAGGTCGTCTGCTCTCTCCCTCCTTCCTTTAGGTATTTTCTTTGATGGTTGCAGTGTTGGAGGTTTTATTTCCTCCACCTCCGCTTCATTGGTCTATTCAGGGCTCTCCTGTTCAACCGGTTTCTTTTCCTCGGGTTTGAGGCTTTTAAATACCTACATTCGTCCGTGGAGTGTCCTTTTCTGTTATGGTGGGTGCAGTACTTAGATGGATCGTAATCCGCTTTCTTTGTTTGTTTCGGAGTGTCGATGGCATATGCATGTTGACCCTTTGAGTAGTTTTTGGCAAACTTTTTCTGAGCTTGTTGTCCTGGAGGGGCAGTTTTGCTTTGGAATCTTTCGGCTAGGAAGGCGGCTTCCTCCTCATGTAGTGCATGTAACGATGCGCGATGTAAGGTATCGTCTAGTTGTATGGAAGGATTTACTATCAGTTCCATTCGGAACTTGGATCCATACCATAGTCTTTTCTTGAGTGCCCCTAGGGGTACTAGTTCGTTGAGATTAGTTATCCGTGCTTTCAGTTGTTTCAATTTCGTGATATAACTTCTTAGAGGTTCAGAGGCTTCCTATTTTAAATCCCACAAACTGGCTTCCAAAGCTTGAGTTTTGATGAATACGGAATATTGTTTCAAGAATATTGCGACGAGTTGGTCGAAGATGTGGATTGAGCAACTGTCCAATCCAGTGAACCGCTCGAGGGTTGATCCTACCAGGGTCTCTGCGAATAATCTGCAACGCCCTGCTTCTATTTCATTGTTGGCTAAACGGGCTCGCGTCACGGCCAGCCGGAATGCTGTGACGTGAGCTTTTAGATTGCTTTCCCTGGAAAATTCTGGAAACCTCATTTTTCCGATGTCTCTGATAGGCATATTAGCTATTGTATCAGTGAAGGGTGTCTTTCATGTCTCCTCGATGGCATGGTCGATATTCGGAGGTGAGCTAACAACTCTATGGACGCATGACCTCATGAAGCGGAGTTCAGCTTGCGTCTCTTCAGTGTATCTTCTAAAGGTATCGTGATCAATCGCTTCTCCGCCTCTCGGTCGGGGGTCGGCTTCTGTCCTAACGGTGTCGCTTGACGAAACTCGGTTAACTAATCCCGAGTTATCCCAGCTGGTCTGGTTGTTCTCCATCCATCGCGAAGGGACGAATCCGTCTCTGGCTGGCAGCGGAGGTACAGGTGCAATCCGCTCGTTCATTTGAGTGGAGTCTTGTTGAGCCCTCGACGTTAGAAGAGTCGAGATCAGCTGAGGGGTGCTGGCTGTCTGGCCAAAGGCGGGGTAACCGTTACCATGGGGAGAGGTTACGAAGATTCCAGAGAAGTCCAACTACGCTCTAGGGGCTGAGCTTCCGATGGGAATCGTGGCTTCACCGAGGGATCGGCGAGCGTGTATTCCTCGTCTAATGGACTGGGATATTTCTTCGATCTGGGCCGAGATCGCCCTTTCATGTTGATCAAGTCGAGTCGTTATGGTTTGGACGGTGACGTCTTGACCGCGCGCTCTTTCGACTAAAGTGGAGCATCTAGCGTATCTCAGAGAGATCGTGTGGTGAGCGCTCTCGTCGGCCTACAGGGGTCATGGAGGGCGCTCCAGAGTGTTGATTCGTAGGATTCTCAGGCTGGGAGCCTGAGGTGTTTGTCTGGAGTTGCGAGATGCTCTGTAGAACCATTGAAGGGACTGGCGCTGGGAGTGAAGAGCCTAATCCGACATGGGTGGTCGGATCGGCGGTCGTTACACTCGCAGGCTGGGAATCGACGAAGGTTGATGCGTTTGGGCTTGATCCTAGGTTGATGACCTGGATCTCCCTGCTGGCTGATTCACTCACCACTGGGGTGTCCGCTGAATTAGTGGTTTGTTGATCAGATCTTTGTGTATGACATAGTTATTTCTCCCTTTAGTCGGCGCCAAATGTGGAAGTTGAATTCCGCATTGAGTATTTATAAGAGAATTCGGGGAGAAACTTTATGGTTATAAGAAATGTCTAGGTCTGATTGAATGAACCGACGAATGAAATGTAAATGGTATTTCATTTATCGACGAACAAAGAATACAATGAGAATACAAGTGAGTAGTGAGCAGCAACTAGCTAGTACTTTAATCTGCCTCTTCCCATTGTATTTATAGCTCCTTCAACTTCGTTCGTCAACTCTGCAAGCTCAGGTCCTCGTCACGTATCTCGGGCCGTTTGGTTGTGATCTTCCGGAAATCTCAGAGCTGAAACGAGCCCACGATCTCCGGTTGACTCGTTCCCAGCTCTAGCTTCAGCTCCTTTTTGGACATGTCCAGTCGTCTGCAGGTCCTAGCCAATTATGAGCTCATTTTACTCCCTTAATGGACCGTAAGTGGACTCGGTCTTATTTGGGGCCTTAAGTCCTCGCGCTATTCTTCTTCACTTGAGAATAACTTACTCTGAAGTGAACTTTTAGCTGGGCGGATTCGTTGTGACGAATCCAGCTCCAACACTCTTTGATAATTAAATATATTTTTTAAATAAATTTTTACTAAAAGACACAACTATTCGGTAAAACATAACCTTTTACGAAAAACCACAACTCTTCGGAAAAAATTATTCTTACGAATTGACACAACTCTCCGATAATATTAAATTTTAAAAAAAATAAGCTTTTTACGAAAGGACACAAATCTTCGGGAAAAAACTATATTTTACGAAAAGATACGACTTTTGTGACGTTTCAAAATGATTTTTTAGAATAATATAAAATAAAGAGAAATTCCCTTAAAAACCACACTTTAAAGTTTTTTTCCCCTAAATACCACATCTTTTCAAAATAATCCAAAAATACAACTTTTTCAAAGTTCCAAAAATACCACAAAATTAAAAATTGATTTTTAAGGCCTATAATTTAATTTTTTTTGGGTTTGGTTAACTATTCCAAAATTAGGGTATGGTTTAGGGTTTATGGTTTATGGTTTAGTTTTGAATGTGAAAAGTGAATTTTAATTTTGTGGTATTTTTGGAATTTTGGATAAAAGTAGTATTTTTAAAACTTTTGAAACAAGGTGGTATTTTTAGAAAAAAACTTAAAAATATGGTATTTTAAAAAATTTCCCTAATATAAATATGTACTAAGCATTACGAAAGGATAGAACTGCTCGATTTTTCATTTTTTAGGATTGCTATTATTAATAGATTAGATGGAGGTTTAATTTGTATTATGGCATACCTGAACATCTTATTATATAAAGAAGAGTTTGTAAAATTGTAACTCACGAGATTTTGCCACGTGTTATTGTTAATCAAGATCGTGACATGTGTAATATAATAAAAAATAAAAAATATTAGTTTAAGAAAATAGAAACTAATATTTAATAAACAAAAAAGTAAGAAAAAATAAAAATAAAAATTTCTTTAAAGGAAATTATAATATCTTATTATATAAAGTTGGAAGCGCACCAAATTATAACTCACGAGATTACGAAATGTGTCATTGTTAGTTTAGATTGTGACATGTATCAATAAAAAAACTCATAATCAATATTATTTACTTTTAAAATCAAATTGTACTCTAATTTAAAAAATAATAATAAATCAAAAGAAAATGTCAATAATAAAGGAAAACAAAAAACATAAAGTCAAAAGAAACAGAATTAAGAAAAAAAAATATAGTCATAACAAAAAACTGTATAACAATTAGAAAAAAAAATAGTCAATGCAATGGGAAAAAAAATTAAAGTGTCATTATGTTCAAATAAAAAATATTGTTACTCAAATTAAAAAGTATAATATCATATTTTAAATTAGCACACAAAAATCTATAATTTTATATAATACATCAAGACCATTCTTAATTTTAATATGTCATCAATTTATTTTATTCTTTTAGTCAAACGGTTATAAATTCTAAGTCAAATGGTACAATATCAAAATATTATTTATGCAATTGGAAAACATTATTTATGCAATTGGAAAAAAGTTATCTGACAATTATACGGTTGTAATTTAGATTATAATTTTACGTTAAAATATAATTATACGGGTCATAACTATATAGATTATCAAGTTTAATATCTAATACCCGCATATTATGCGTATCCTAATCTATTATTACATGTTTGGGGGTTTGGTCTTGCGTTTGACCAAAAAACAAAAAGGTATTGGGTTTGGCCAATGTTATCTTTCTGTAGAAGTGAACAATTTTATTCTATGCAAACACAAAAATCAAACAATTTTATTTCTTCTTTTTTTTCGCACCCACATATCTAATATATGTTCTTAAACTAAACAATAATGGTAATGAAAATAATGTATGTGTAATTAATTAAGTTCAAAATTTGTTTTAACAACCTTTTTTGTATCTTATGATGACCATCACAAAAGTTAAGATACATCATCATATATTCATATATAACAACTATTTTTTCTAGTTTAAGCACACAATCTTATTACAAAACTTATATTTTTATTATCTTCTATATATATTAAAGGAAAAGCATTTTGACCTTATGTGTCAAACTCTCTTTTTCTCACATTTTTTATTTAATTAATTAAAATTACTAACTCCTATTATACTTATATCCAAACACTCCAAAAATAATTTAATCTCTATATCCAAACAAACTAAGCTACTACTATATTCATATCCAAACACCTCAAATACCTTAATCTCTATATTTAAACAACATATAGTTAACAGAATTAATATTACTAAATTTATTCATATAAGTTCTCACTACCTATAGATTATTTCAATATACAATACTAACTTGGTTAATATAATGCATGTTACTAAACAATTCTGAAATGTGAATTATCTACTAAATAATCAGTAAAATCATAATTAATTTATAAGATCGAAAATTGGTAACAAGTTTTTGGTTATATACGCAATCTTCTATTTTATATCTTTGAAAAATATGTTCTTTTAATTTCAATTATTTCACGGATAGAATAATCTACTAAATAAATATTAAAATAATAATTAATTTATAAGATCGGAAATTGGTGACAAGTTTTTGGTTATATACGCAATCTTCTATATTTGTATCTTTCACAAATATGTTCCGTTGGTTTCAATTATTTCACGGGTAGAATAATCTACTAAATAAATACTAAAATAATAATTAATTTATAAGATCGGAAATTGGTGACAAGTTTTTGGTTATATACGCAATCTTCTATATTTGTATCTTTGACAAATATGTTATGTTGGTTTCAATTATTTCACGGGTATTTTATAAAAAACAATCGCAATTTAAATATCTAAAATTAATCTTAAATTCTATATATAGATCTATCGGTAACTATAATTAGTTACTTAACTAAAACTATATTAGTTTTACTTGACAAATATTTTATCCGCGTAAAACGCGGGTCCTATTCTAGTTTATTTTATACTTCCTCCGTTCCACAAATATAGATGTTTAAGGTTATGTATACTTATTACGATAACGCATTGATTTCTACGAAATACAGTTTCCAATAAAGTTTAACCAATACTGTTTCAGTATTTGTTTTGAAGTTTGTAAAAATGCGTAAAAAATAGTAAAAAATTTATATTTCTGAAACAAATTTTTTTTGTAAAATTTTTATTTTCATGAAACAGAGGGAGTAATGAATACACGTTTTTAGTAAATCCTTATGTTTTTAGTAATGAATACATCCTTATGTTTTTTTTAGTAAATTATTCGAGTTTTGAAAAATACCAAGTTCATGTTAAGAAATTAGATAAGTGGAATAAGAAAAACTAAAATAATGGTGCCGAAAGTAGCCACCCCTGAATACAAAAGAGCCCAACAATTTTATCATTTGTTTTGCTGTAAAGAACCATAACATAGCCCACTCTTCTTCTTCTTCTTCTTCTTCTTCGCTCTCTCTCTCTCTCGCCATTAGAGTCAACCATTTTCATCTCTCTCTCTCTCTCCAATTCCACCTCCGTTAGGTACGTCTCCTACTTTCCATGGCCTCCCCACGTCTCTCCCTCTCTCTCTCTTTGTTTTGTTTCATTTCTTTTCTTACTTGTTTAGGCTCACGAAGCTATATTTTTTAACTATCATATCTGATTATATTTCTCTGTTGCGATCTGTTTGCTCGTACCTGGTGAGTGTGTTTTGGGTATTTTTGTGTGATTTCGATTTTGTGGATCTGATCCTCGATCTGCTTTGAAATGATTCGCTTTTTGGGCTCCTAAGCGTTTGATCCAGTTTCTAATTACATCGGAGAGATAATTCTCGTTGATATCTTAATCTTGCATGTGAATTTGATCTTAAGTTCTGCTTTAATTGGACTCATCGTGTTGTTTATGTGAACATGTGAGCTTTAAAGCTGTCACTTTCACCATCTGATTCGTGATTGTTACTCTTATTTCTTATACAGAAACCACCTGAAACAATATACAAGAAGACAAGATGATCAGTGATCGGTCGGATTTCAGAGTTCAGAGTCGGAGATTATTTGTCATAATGATCAGAACATCGTACAGATGGATCTGCAATCATCCTTTTCTCCTAGGCTTTGTTGGGTTTTTGTATTGTCTACACAAAACTTGTCCTCTTCTGTTTTCTTCCTTGGTGGCTGCATCTCCTGTTTTGGTATGCACTTTCGTTTTACTTGGAACAATTTTGAGTTTTGGAGAGCCAAACATACCTGAAATCGAGAAAGAATCGGAAACTACTGTTCACGAGGCTGCTTTGTTTAGAACAGATGTTTCGAGGGATGCTACTGTTGTTGAGAGAGGTGAAAAGAGTTTTACGGTAGAGAGATTTGTAAGCACTGAGAAAGATGGAATTGATGATGTTGATAGATTAGGGGAAAGTCAATTGAGTGAAGTTGAGGATGATGGTCGTTCATTTGATTACAGGCCTATAGTTGATGAGACTCGTGAAGATAGTCGTTCATTTGATTATAGGCCTTTAGTTGATGAGATTAAACGGGATACTCAAGTAAGGTTTGAGGAGAAAGCATTTGTTTTGGAGAAGAGCGGAGAGAGAATAGAGGAGAAGTTGATTGAAAATGGTGGGAAGCAAGTTTCGAGTGGAGAAATGATGGATGATTCTAAGGAAGATCAGTTGGATGTATCTCCTGTTTCACCTTGGAGACCGATGAGGCATGAGGAGGATGAGGATGATGATGCGGACCGTGATGACTCACTGGATTCTGGATCTGATGGTGCAGAAAGTTCTTCACCTGATGCCTCTATGACGGACATTATCCCGATGCTTGACGAGCTTCATCCGCTTTTACTCTCGGAAACTCAAAATCGTGGTATTGGAGATGGTGAAGGATCAGATGCAGCTTCAGAGGGGCCACATAGGAGTAGTAGTGATGAAGGAATGGAGTCTGATGTTGATAGTGAAAGTCATGGAGAAGAGGGTGACAACGAGAACGAAGAGGAGGATGAAGATGAAGAAGAGGAAGAGGAAAAGAAGCAACATAACGAAGATGAAAGTAAATCAGCAATTAAGTGGACAGAGATTGACCAAAGAAATGTCATGGATCTAGGAAGTCTCGAGCTAGAAAGGAATCAACGGTTGGAGAATCTTATTGCTAGGAGAAGGGCTCGCCACAATATGAGGGTGATGGCTGAGAGAAATCTTATTGATTTTGACAGTGCTGATATTCCATTTAATATGCCGCCAATCTCAACTGCAAGGCCGAATCCATTTGATGCTCCATATGATCCGTATGATGATATGGGATTACCACCTATCCCTGGCTCTGCCCCGTCAATTATGTTTGCGAGGAGAAACCCATTCGATCTGCCATATGAGCCAAATGAAGAAAAGCCAGACCTAAAGGGTGACGGTTTTGAGGAAGAGTTTACTTCTCAACAACCAAGGGATCCAATGTTCAGAAGACATGAAAGTTTTAGTGTAGGTCCATCAATGCTCGGAGGTCCCAGACATGATAGGCTACGACCTTTCTTTGTGCTAGAAAGATTAGCAAATGAGGGAACGAGCTATTATCCATTTGAAAGGCAGCTCAGTGAAGTTAGTGAATCAAAAGTCAGTTCTGTTCCTGATACTGAATCTGTGTGCACAGTCCTGGAGGATGACGAAAAGAAGGTAGATGAACATGATGCTAATCGAGAAACCGAAACCGAGAAATTTGACGTGGTTTCTGACCATGATGAAGAAAAAAGCCATTCAGCTTCTGACCGTGATGAAGAAAAAAGCCATTCATCGGGGGATTCCGATTCCGATGAACAAGTTGATAGCAGAAATCTTCATCATGATGTGGCTGAGATAATACTGGGAAGTGCAGAAACACACCGGGAGCAATCAGACATGATGGAAGGAGAAATTTCTGATAAGGGGAAACATGATGAAGAGGATTCTAGTGATAGTGATTCATCTTTATCAGAGAAAGAAGAAAAGATATCGGATTTTAGTGAGAATGAAGCAATGTTGATTTCGGAGCAGAAAGTTGATCTTCATGAAGAAACGGGTACTTCTTCCCAGCCTTCTTTTAGAGAATTAGAATTCCATGTGGCAAGAGGGATGGAAGATGATTATCACCATGATGAAGTGCCTGGTGAAGACTCTTTCATTACTGCTCATCCCTCGCTTGAGGAATCAGCAATTCATGCTCTTTGTAATTTGGGGGATGGCCACCACGAAGAACCTGTTTACGATTCAAGTCCTACAGCCAGTAGAGCCCCATCATTTTCTTCCGTATCGTCTGATTACAAACTAGATTTACCTGAAAAGAATGGGGAAGAAGTACAAGAAACTGCAGATAAAGAACGTGAAGTTTTTTCTGTAAGCATAGGTCCTGAGGAAATTCATTCCACTTCTGATGGGACTGTAACAAGGACAAGGGAAGTAGGAGAGGCAAGCCTTCTCATTACGGAGGTTGGAATTGATGGTCAAAATAACGCAACTGTTTCACAGTCTGAATTTGAGGATGCTTTACTTGATCCATCTTCTCTGCCTTTGGATAAGAACGAGAATGCGGATCACCAGGAGGATGACCCTTTGTCTGTTTCTAGTGAAGAAGACCTGGAAGAGCTCCATGAAGACGTGAAAGAGGCCGTAGAAACCAGAGCGCTAGATGTTAGTGCATCTTTGGAGGATTTGGTTTCTCCTACAGAAGAGGAAGTCGTATCTACAGGAGTGGTTGAACAACATCTCCCAGTTGAGCATACATGTCCACCTTTGGGATATGATGACACGAGGGAGCATGTGACAACACTGGAATCACCTGATGTGGTGCATGACATAGCTGAAACTTCATCAAACAGGTCACTAACTGAAGGGATAATGCACGGGGAAGAGGAAGCCCAGATACAAAAAGATGAAGCCAGTCTTCAAACATTCAATGCAGACATCCCAATAGACAGTTACTCCACGTTGTCTTCTGGAGCAGTTGAGTATGTTGAGACGCATTCATTTAATGATGAAGATGTTCCGCAGTTGGAACAATATCCAGCTCAGTCATCAGTTTCTGATGCCAAGGAAGAAGCTCATCCCAACCAAACTATGGATATCCAAGTAGACTCTGTAGATGCTAGTGGCCAAAATGTTGGATCTGAAGAAGCGACTCCATCTGAATCAGAGAGAGAACTGACCTGGTCAGATAAATCGGTGGTAGCACAATCATCCCTTGAACCTGGTGATGATCAAGTAAGTCATGAAACTTATCTTCTCTCATAAATGCACATCATTAGACCATTACATATTTACATACTATCTCCTACTGCTCTCCTCTATGTTTAAGTCAGCCTACGTGATATATGTAACATCATAACCTACAAAAAAAAAGATATATGTAACATCATAACCTACAAAATAATAGAGGGAAGATACTGGAGCAATTACTTGATACTGCATTGGTACATGTGCATTAACATATTTTCTACACACTCATATTTATCTTGTTTTCTCTCATGTCAAATTTGATTGTGGTTCATGATCTAGAATTGTGGTTTCTTAACTGGAAATGGAACTGGAATAAAAACAAGCATCATACCTCCAAAATATTTGAACTTCTTTGTTCTTTCTACAATCATCTAAGCAGGAAATCTGTTTCTTACCGCTGTGCCGCGTTATTTCAGGTAACAACTCGTGCAGGCCCTGTTAGTGTGGTCTTTTCCCGCAACATCACTTTCCACGAGTATCACGATGCTCCTGAAGATGCAGATGAGTTATCTTGTTTGACTTCTGACACATCCTCATCTCCAGTAGAGTCTCCTGAGTACACAACTCCTATGGTTGGTGAAGGGTCAAGGGCGGAGTTCTTCCAGGAGGGTGTTTATGATGAGCTTGACCATGTGGTAGAGCGATTAGATCAGCTTACAGATTTACATGCAATATCTCAAAGTCCTCCTGAAGTTATTACTGACGAGGCAGATGAGATAAAAGAGATTGATGGAGGATTGTTGTCTGAACTTGACACGATTGGAGACTTCAGTGTTAAGGAAGTTGTGACAGATTCTGTACCTGGGCCATCTTCAGTAGGATCAGACACTGCCAACGAACTAACTGAAGCTCTACCTGTTCTTGAAGCGAGATCGGTTGAAGACATAGAATCTGCATTCCAGCAGATCCATGAAGGATCTCAACTTGAGGATGTCATTCTTCCAAGCACAGTTCAAGATCAGTTGGCTCAAGAAAACTATGGAAATTCAAGAGAGACCACGTCAGATTTAGCAGTTGTGGAAGCTACGTCGAAAGAAGATCTTGATAATGCTATGAATCAGGCTATTGTAGAGAGCATGGTCAAGCAACCAAAGTCACCAGAATCAGATGGTGGATCTGGAGAACCATCAGAATCTTTGGTTGAAGAAAAATCTCTCGATGAGACAAACCTTCCTCTAAACAACACACCTGAGAAACAAGAAGAAGAGGAAAGTAGACCAAACGAGATAACGACATCCGATGTTTCGTCTATTATAGAGAGCATGGGCAAGCAACCAAAGTCACCAGAATCAGATGGTGGGTCTGGCGAACCCAAGCTTGCAGTTGAAACCGAACCATCAGAGTCTGCGGTTGAAGAAAGATCGCTTGATGAGACAAACGTTCCTCTGAACAACACACCTGAGAATGAAGAAGAAGAAGAGGAAAGTAGAGCAAAAGAGATAACGACATCTCTTGTTTCGTCTATCGAGACTCGATCACTGGAGGAAATTCCAAAACCTTCTGAACCAAAAGAGGAGATGACAATGGAATTAATCTCTGAAAGAGTCGTGCTTCCCACGGAAACCATTGGGTCTAGTAATGTAACACTAAGCAAAGAAGTTGTGACTGAGGAAGCAAAAGCTGAGACTGCAAGCAACGCTGATGTGAACGTACAGAGTCCTAAATCCAAAGAAACTCCAGAGAATTTGGGGGAAAGCAATGCAGAGCAAAAAGGAAAGACGGAAGACGAAGATAAAGAAGGATAAGTCCAATTCTTCAAGCTCGAGCTTAAGCACTAGATCGAGTGACTGGGATTGAAAAATTTAAGGGTAATGCATCTCAATTCAAGTAAATATATGTTTGTTACGCGGTAATGATATGCACTTCTGGGTTTTGTTTTTTATAGAAGCCGCTAATCAATTTTTGCACCGTGTTTTTTCCTTTGTACTGGTTTCTGTGTGACTGTTTTTTCCTTCTCTTCTTTCATTTTTCATATTTATTGATTTGATTGATTTTTATACCTTTGAACTATTTTGATGGTTTTCAGGGTTTTGGTTTGTTCTAAATTATCTTGTATTGAACCAAAGAGATGAGTGATGTACTGCCGTTTGGATTTTTCTTTAAACATTGTAAAGTAGACCTTTTTATGAACCTTGAGTGATCCGGGTCAGTATCAGTCAGACTAGGGGTCAAGTATTAAAATATGGTCAAATGGTTTAAGCCACCTGACTAGCCCTAGGGGTGACCCATTTCGACAGAGAAAGCTTGGTCCACCGGATTTTCAACTAGATTCACCACCGAACTAGGGGGACCTAGTTAAGCTTGCTTTGCAGTTTGCAAGAACCAAACAACAGCTGGCAATTTGGTCTAGGGATTTGATTCGGATTTGGTCGGATTTAGTGTTCATCAGTAGCTCTAGCTAGGGTAAGCATTGTAATTTATAAGAATGAACTCTAACTAAGACTTTGGTTTTCATTTTCAATTTCTACTCTCTTATTAACATGAAAAACCTTATGATTGAGATTTCGGTGGATAGTTTTTGAATCTTACCATCTTCATGAATTATTTAAATGATCAACTTGTTAGTCAAATCATAATATACCTACATGCCTTTTTATTAATTCACATGACACAAAATATGCTTTTTCATACTTTAATCACAAAGTTTTATAAGCCAGCAATAAGGATGTTTTTTTGTATCTTTTTAATTCGTTTATTACGATCTACCAACCAAACTCAAGATGACGAAAACAATGTAAAATATTCAAAAAACATATTATATGGTCCTATGATTGTCACAATACACCTACGAATTATTAGCTCAATAATTTCATAAAAGTACATTACAATTTACAAATTCTTCTTCTTTCTTTTGAGCTGTTTAAAGTGTAATTGTTTACGTTGAAGAACAATAAAATGAAAATGAAAATGAAAATGATATTTTTTTCATTAAATGCTCGTGTGATTTTTGTTCTTATTATAATGTTAGATCTAAATCCACCGACAAATCAACATTAAGGAAGCATATGCAGTTGTCTTCCTACTCTCTTTTTTGTTGCTATTTAAAGTCTAATGCAACTGTTGTGATTGACAATTAATGGTTAAAGACTACCACATGATACAAATCATATACACCTATAGTATTAATCCATGTTGTGTCAAATACTCCTCTATATATAAGCACTTGGTTGACGTTGGTAAGGAAAAAAAGAGCACTTTGTTGACTGTTTTCTTTGTGTTGCAACATCATCTTCTAAATTATTACTTTAAAACTCAAAATAGACTAAGACAATTTCTAATACAAGAGAAGGGTACGCCAAAGTCCAAACTAGTTATAGAACTGATTAACGACAAATTTTATATTCCAAACTTACAATATTCTTATAATTTAGTCCCGCAAAAGAGCTTATAATAATCAAGTAGTGTATGTGTTGTAGTTCGACTTCAATATACTTTGAATTAAAAAATAAAAATTAAGAATTAATGGTTGGTACGTGAAAGAATATAGTGATCTCACTAAGCATATTTATAATTTTGTAGATTATTAGTGTGTGATATGGACGTTGAATCGTAAGAATGTTTTAACGCAGCATTGAGAACAGCGAGGCTGTAAATATGTTTACGCAAATTTATATTTTGTAGAAGACAACATTTTTGCGTATCAATATTCAAGATATAACGATATTAAAAAAAAAAAAAAAAATAGAATACAAGGAAAAGGTAAAACAAAACATGTAAAATAAGGGAAGCAATAGAGTTATTAAAATTTAAGAATCAATGTTAGGTGGCCAAATTATCAACAAACAACAAGATTAAGACCACTCATCACTTTGTTTATGGATCTTAAACAAATACTATATGCATTGTGGGTCCATAATCCCCCTTTCTTTACCTACTCTATTCACCAAACATTATATTTTTGTTCGACCCACACAATTTTATTTAGTTTACTATGAAAAAAATCGAGTTTTACTAAAACAGGTTTATTATCGGCAAAACAAATTGCCAATACTCAAATATGGATATCACGAATGAGAAGATAATGAATGAGCCTACTTCCTTACTTAGCCGGTTTTACGAAGGAAGATGCAATAAAACATCATTTTAAACCTTTTTCTTTTATGTTCATACATCTACATATATCATCCAATTGTTAACTAAAATTTGAAAAATCGACATCCAAATTTTTCCATTTTAGATTTGTTTCTCGATTAGACAAAATTTATGCGGTTCCTGAACGCGGAGTATTTAACCGCCGCAAAAGTGTAGTCATGAAAAACTTATTTTTGAACGGAACAATTCATCTAACAAACAAAATTCATCTAACAACGAGCCATGAAACATACAAATCCCTAATTTACACATCTATGCGTAAAATTTTGATATAAAATCCATATTTATTATTTTATATGAATTTTTTTTTTTTTTGAATTACCAGGAAGTTCCGGGTTTAGTAATCCCCCATGCCCGAAACCATAGCATGTAATATTAGTTTCGTCACAAGCGCCACTCGAACCAGCGATCTCTAGGCTTTATCTGAGATCTTTACCAGTTGAGTTATTGGCTCTTGGTTATTTTATATGAAAATTACAATTAAAGAAACATGCAAATCCAAATCCGAAAGTGAGGAACATTAATTCATCTCTACAAGCAATTATTAGTAGAGAATTCCTTTTCTCCGACCTCGGTGGGAGATTCAACCGACGAATAATGACAAAAGACATGGTTGTGACTTGTGACGTAGAAGAGAATGAATTATTTGAACATCATTTAAGGAAACAAAAATCATTAGGGTATTTGGAAACGGATTTACTCGTTCATAAATAATGTTTGTAAACAATTTTAAGTAAGAAAGTGTTAAGTAATAATTCTTAGAGGGGGTTATTGGTTTATGGATTTTAATGGATTTGAAAATCCAAACAAAATCTAGTGTTATTGGTTATATGATTTTAAAATCCATATTAAAATCCAGTGTTATTGGTTCTATGATTTATAAATCCTAATTAAAATCACGTGTTATTCAATCTTACGGAATTACTTATGGATTTGATTTCATTTAGGATTTTAATGGATTTGAAAGGATTTCATGTTAAAAATACAAAGGATCAAATCCGAGGGGAAACCTTTGGATTTACAAAGATTTCTAAATCTTATAAGATTTACAAATCAAATAACACAAATTTATAAATCCACAAATCAACTAAAATAATCAAACCAATAAATAAAACACCATCAAACAAAATAATAGAAAAATTATGTCACATATGTACTTTTTGTCTCTTCTTCATCATCTTATGTATGTTTTTCTTGCTTCTTTCTTTTTATAGGCTTGTTCATTTTTTTTGCTATTCACGTGATCAATTTTTCTATGATTCTTCACAATAAGGATTTTATTGCGAAATCATATACTAATCATCGTAAATAGTATATATAAAGATACAAAGGTGTATGTGTTAGTGTTCGTTTTTGATGGGTTAAGTTTTATTTGTTAAAAATATACTCAAACATGGATTCAACAAATACGGGAGAACAAGAAATCCTTGAAGAACGAGAAAGACATATATCACATGAAAATAATGAGTTAGATGTTGATATTACTTTATTGGTTAGTCAATGAAATCCATTTAGTTGATTTGTAAATCCATTTTATTTGATTTTGAAATCCACGTTATCTTTTGTTATGGATTTTAAAATCCATGGATTCATCTCGGATTTCTAAAATCCAAATGGATTTTAAAATCCATTAAAATACACAAACCAATAACCCCCTCTTAGTTTCTTTGTTAAGAACTAAATTGTAATCTTTTGTTATTGATTAAGATACTATGATTTAAAAAAAAATCTTCCATGGTATTGTATATATGTAATATATTACAATACATAAGGTTGAACAATTTATTGTACTTTTCAAATAATATATAGAGGATATAAGTTAAGTAAAACACTAACTCAAATATATTTTTGAAAACTTTTTATGTGAAATATAAAAAGGAACCACCAACAAAAAAAAAGAAAAAACTGAACAAACTATCAACCTATATTTGGGGTCATCCCAAAAATGCCTACATTAGTTCACAATGAAAACGTTTCACAACATGAAACTTAAATTCCTCACATTTGTTTTTCATCTTATATAAAGCCAATCACTCACTATTATGTATATTCATATCAGTGATAAAACTCAACACAAGTCGTTCTAATTCTCTTTTCAAAATGTGGATCAACAAGTTCGTCTTTCTTTTCTCAATTGTATGTATCATTGTGGTCGGTACAGCTCAAATGTTTCCATTACAACCTATTACGAGAGAGCACCTAACAAATTGTTGGTCATCTCTAGAAGTTATTCCTGATTGTGTCCCAGAAATTTTTCGATCGATATTAAATGGACAAATCGGGAACGTAGGTCTATCTTGCTGTCATGTCTTTCTAGGTCTCAATGTCGATTGCATCCCTCATATGTTTGCTTTTACTCCCTTCTTCCCTCCAATTTTAAGTGATCATTGTTCCCGAAAATAAGTGTGTTTTTGATCCCTCTTGGATCTTCGTTTTAACGAGTTTGTTATTTTACATGTTTTTGGCTATAAATGTATACGAGTGTTATGGTTATGTGGTCGGGTATTTAGCATACTAGTTTAAGAAAAATAGTTGTATCATGTGTAATTTATTTATATATGAGTATGTATGTAATCTTGGATTATATTTGTAACTTTTATGTATTTATACTACTACAACAACAAAATAAACTATTGATCTCATAAGTCGTAGTCGGACCAGTTTAACTCAGTGACCTAAGCTTTTATTGGTGACTAACAGTCATGAATAGTAAAACTGAGAAGAAAACTAAAATCATTATCGTTTATAATAAGCAAGACAAAAAATTATGTGAAAAGCAATACTTACTTTTATTGATATGTATGCGTATTTATTAAATTTCGAATGTTAAAATAAAAATAACTGAACCTGTATTTTCAATAGTCAAATTGTATCATTTTCCATATAACGAGGTGTTTCAATCTCCAAGTAGGCACTACAGTAGGTTCCCAAAACGGTGCGGACCAGGCCTCAATTTCGATACTGGTCGTGCTGACACTAAAACGGCGTCGTATTTTAATAGAAACTTTACTGTGAAATGTGAATCTTCACCAACTTCAGTGGGTCCCATGCCACCCACTAATCCCTCTCACGTACACCAACTCCCCTTCACGTTTTAATTCTGTATTTAAATCTCTAATTACACTTTTGTAAATACGTTTATTTAATGATTAAACTTTACTAATCGAAAATTTAAACACAATCACCTATAATTTGCAATAAATAATTAAATTATTTCTGTCAATTTAGTTAAGATATAACATAGAAATTTATTTTTGAGAATAAACAATACATGGTTCAAATTTTCCACTTAAATGCCTTTAGGAAAAATAAAATAAGAAATATATCACAATTTAAATATTCTGTAGAAGAATAAAAAATAATAATATAAAAATATAAAATTATGAAAATTTAAATCTGAATATATTCTTTAAATGAATATAACTGTCGAGTTAATCACTTATCTAATTTTTTTGAAATAGATTAAAAATATGATATTATTTTAGTTGAACAAACAATTGTAAAAAAATTCGGATGATTAAAATATCTTTCAAGCGAATTTTCTACCATTTGATTAAATTTTTATAATAATGGTCATATTATTAGTTCATGTTTTTAATCGTACTAATATATTGCCCAATTTGATCTAATTGTTTTTTTCCTTTTTTTGTGACGGCATGATATAATCGTATTTCTTAGGGTCATTTTGCAAACTAACACAATTTGCTAATTTTATTAGTGTATTAGCTATGTAATAATTTTATTAAGCTGACTAGCCAACTAACATGATATTTTACGCTTTCCTCCTTATCACATGAGAGAATTTAAAATCAAGTGCATCTAAAGCTTAAGTAGAAAAAGATCCTACCCCCTAACCAAAACCCTACCCTCTAAATCTATACCCTAATTTTGAAATAGTTAACCCCAACCCAAATATTTAACATTCAACACTAAACCCTAAACCCCAAACCCAAACGCTACCCCCTAAAACTATACCTTAATTTTGGAAGAGTTAACCCAAACCCAAAAATTTAACATTCAAAACTAAACCCTAAACCCCAAACTCAAACCCTACCCCCTAAAACTATACCCTAATTTTAGAATAGTTAACCCCAACCCAAAAATTTAACATTAAACACTAAACCCTAAACCCAAACCCAAACGCTACCCCCTAAAACTATACCCTAATTTTGGAAGAGTTAACCCAAACCCAAAAATTTAACATTCAAAACTAAACCCTAAACCCCAAACCCAAACCCTACCCCCTAAAACTATACCCTAATTTTGGAATAGTTAACCCCAACCCAAAAATTTAACATTCAACACTAAACCCTAAACCCCTAACCCAAACACTACCCCCTAAAACTATATCTTAATTTTGGAAGAGTTAACCCAAACCTAAAAATTTAACATTCAAAGAAGGTAACAATACCAAAGGTTCATCAGTCATTAAGGGTAAAAATGTCCTTATATATATAATACACAACCACTGTTCATAGAACAGTAAATTATTAGGCTTTTAATTTTAATTTTTTTTTGCGTTATATAGTAAAATTTCCCTATTTCTTAACCTTTCCATGCAGGCTTAAAAATGACTGTCCTTAGTTCTGATATGGAAAATATCAATTTGAGGGAAAAAACATAAAATACACATACAATAAATGTCTAAATAAAATTGGGAAAAGAATAAAAAAATGATGCCGAAAATATCCACCACCAGATCTACACAGTTACAGAGAGCCCAACGAGTGTATCATTTCGTTTTGCTATAAATAAACTCACATAGCCCACTCTTCTTCCTCGCTCTCTCCTTACCCTCCTCTCTTCTTAGCCTCCGATTCTTCCTCCGTGAGGTACGTCTCCGAGTTTCTATGGCTTCCTTACGTCTCTCTTATTTAGCTTCTTCGCTTTTCATTTCCTAGTGATTCGTTTTTCATTCCATTTCTTCCCGATCTGTTTTGTTTGTTTTATAGTGAGATCTATACGGTGAGTGAGTTCATTGATTATAGATCTGAGTATTTGATGATGTTCGATTTATAGATCTGGTTCTGGATCTGATTACGATCTATTATCATCTTCTAGTTTCATGTGTGTTAGATCCGATTTATATAATCTTACAGTGATAAATGTTGCATTTGATTCGATCTAAACAAAGTTTTTCGACTCTAGACTCATATCTTAGTGTTTATCTCAATCATTGATACGATAAAAGCCGCTTATACTTTTCACTTTTCGTATTTAAATCACGTGAAGTATATAATTCTGCTTTACTGCTTTCTTGGAGTTTGAAACTTATAATATTAACAAGTTTATGAAAGAGAGAAATGTATTTTTATATGATTTAGGTACTGATCTTGATTTGTGTTTGATGCAGTATAAGAAGAAAATCAAAATGGCGTCTCACATTGTTGGATATCCACGTATGGGTCCTAAGAGAGAGCTCAAGTTTGCATTGGAGTCATTCTGGGATGGCAAGAGCAGTGCTGAGGATCTTCAAAAAGTGTCGGCAGATCTCAGATCAGCCATCTGGAAACAGATGTCTGAAGCTGGGACTAAGTACATCCCAAGCAACACCTTTGCTCATTATGACCAGGTTCTCGACACTACTGCCATGCTAGGTGCTGTTCCACCAAGGTATGGATACACTGGTGGTGAGATCGGTCTAGACGTTTACTTCTCCATGGCCAGAGGAAATGCCTCTGTGCCCGCCATGGAAATGACTAAGTGGTTTGACACCAACTAGTGAGTCTCTAAACGCTCTCTTGTGCTTGTTTGTTGTTTGCGATGATATTGTTTTTGAGTTTGTGGATTAATGTAATAATATTTTATTGATGCAGCCATTACATTGTCCCTGAGTTGGGCCCTGAGGTCAACTTTTCTTACGCGTCTCACAAGGCAGTCAATGAGTACAAGGAAGCCAAGGCAGTACGTACCATTCTTCACTATTATCCATTTTATAGGAAAACTACTATCTTTGCTCCAAGATTAATCATTGAAAAGAATAGGCTTTGGTCAAAGGATTTAGTGTTTTAAGTTTAGATTCATTGAATGGTGTTTCACAGAGGATACTGATATGTTAAGAATATACTCACTTGCATAATCACAAACCACAACTAGTTAATAAAAAATTTGTTAAAAATTCATCAGACTCTGGCTATCTTTTGTACACGTAAAGTAGGTTTCCTTTCTTCTGTTGTTTGAAAGTTTTGATCTGATAAACCTGATGATTATGCAGCTTGGTGTTGATACCGTCCCTGTACTTGTTGGCCCAGTCTCTTACTTGCTCCTTTCCAAGGCTGCCAAGGGTGTGGAGAAGTCATTTGATCTTCTTTCCCTTCTCCCCAAAATTCTTCCCATCTACAAGTAAGAAATCACTTCGTTTTTTCTTTTTCTTATTTATGTCCATTTAATTGATGTCATGAATGCTCTTCTTGACATACCACTGAAATGATGATTTTAATTTGTGTACAGGGAAGTGATCACTGAGCTTAAGGCAGCTGGTGCCACCTGGATTCAGCTCGATGAGCCTGTTCTTGTTATGGATCTTGAGGGCCACAAACTCCAAGCCTTTACTGGGGCCTATGCTGAACTTGAATCAACTCTTTCTGGTTTGAATGTTCTTGTTGAGACCTACTTTGCTGATATCCCTGCTGAAGCGTACAAGACCCTAACTTCGTTGAAGGGTGTGACCGCCTTCGGATTTGATTTGGTTCGTGGCACAAAGACCCTTGATTTGGTCAAGGCAGGATTCCCCGAGGGAAAGTACCTCTTTGCTGGTGTTGTTGATGGAAGGAACATCTGGGCCAATGACTTTGCTGCATCGCTCACCACCTTGCAGGCACTTGAGGGTGTTGTTGGCAAAGGTAAAATGTCCTTTCAGATGTTTCTGTCTTTTACCTGACAATACTTGGAGACTACTCAAAAACAAATATTTGGAATGTTGATTTTTTATCTTTCTGCATTGATGCAGACAAGCTTGTGGTCTCAACCTCCTGCTCTCTTCTCCACACTGCCGTCGATCTCATCAATGAGACCAAGCTTGATGATGAAATCAAGTCATGGATGGCGTTTGCTGCCCAGAAGGTTGTTGAAGTGAATGCATTGGCCAAGGCTTTGGCTGGTCAGAAGGATGAGGTATTTTTTACAGAAATTTTATCCACATGGTTCATTATTGGATCCTTGAATTAACCTGCAATGTCAATGATTTGGTAAGACTCTAATATTTGTTTCTATTTCAGGCCCTTTTCTCTGCCAATGCTGCTGCTTTGGCTTCAAGGAGGTCTTCCCCAAGAGTCACCAACGAGGGTGTCCAGAAGGCTGTAAGTTTTATGTCAAATCTAAGCCATATTCTCATTCAATGATTTCCTTTCTTAATCTTTTATTGATGACATGCTTTCTGATTCTTGTAATCTCAGGCTGCTGCTTTGAAGGGATCTGACCACCGTCGTGCAACTAATGTTAGTGCTAGGCTAGATGCTCAACAGAAGAAGCTTAACCTCCCAATCCTGCCAACCACCACCATTGGATCCTTCCCACAGACCGTAGAGCTCAGGAGAGTCCGCAGAGAGTACAAAGCGAAGAAGTTAGTCTCCTAAATTCAGTCCCTTGTATTTCCTTAAATTAGGGTGATGCTAATTGTTCCACTGTTCTCTCCTTTATTAGGGTTTCTGAGGAGGACTACGTTAAGGCCATCAAGGAAGAGATTAAGAAAGTTGTTGACCTCCAAGAGGAACTTGACATTGATGTTCTTGTCCACGGAGAGCCAGAGGTGAACCTTCTCTTTAATTCTTATGTTATCGCTTGAAACTAATATACAAAGTTATTTTTATTAGCCCTTGTTAATGTTTTTGACGAGACATATTTTACCAATTTTGTAGAGAAACGACATGGTTGAGTACTTCGGAGAGCAGTTATCTGGTTTTGCCTTCACTGCAAACGGATGGGTCCAATCTTACGGATCTCGCTGTGTGAAACCACCAGTTATCTATGGTGATGTGAGCCGTCCCAAGGCGATGACCGTCTTCTGGTCCGCAATGGCTCAGAGCATGACCTCTCGCCCAATGAAGGGTATGCTTACCGGCCCTGTCACCATCCTCAACTGGTCCTTTGTCAGAAACGACCAGCCCAGGTACATAAAAAAAAACCTTAATCTTAAACAAACGCAGTTTCCGAAAATGAACAAAAATCGCTAAAACATATGTTTTTGGATACTTTGCAGGCACGAAACCTGTTACCAGATTGCCTTGGCCATCAAGGACGAAGTCGAGGATCTTGAGAAAGGTGGAATTGGTGTCATTCAGATTGATGAGGCTGCACTAAGAGAAGGACTACCACTCAGGAAAGCAGAGCACGCTTTCTACTTGGACTGGGCTGTTCACTCCTTCAGAATCACCAACTGTGGTGTACAAGACAGCACCCAGGTTTGCTTTCCTCATAGGATAGTAATCGAGTCTCTTGAAACAAATTGCCTTCTCAGTTGCTGAACTTTTGCTTCTCGTTCTGTGTTTTTTTTTGCAGATCCACACTCACATGTGCTACTCCCACTTCAATGACATCATACACTCCATCATCG
Organism: Arabis alpina; assembly: GCA_900128785.1. NCBI lineage: Eukaryota > Viridiplantae > Streptophyta > Magnoliopsida > Brassicales > Brassicaceae > Arabis > Arabis alpina. Next base: position 15,041,731 of record LT669795.1, read on the forward strand.
ACATGGATGCTGATGTCATCACCATTGAGAACTCCCGTTCTGATGAGAAGCTTCTCTCTGTGTTCCGTGAGGGAGTGAAGTACGGTGCTGGAATCGGTCCAGGTGTGTACGACATCCACTCTCCAAGAATACCATCATCTGAGGAAATCGCAGACAGAGTCAACAAGATGCTTGCTGTTCTTGAGCAGAACATTCTTTGGGTTAACCCTGACTGTGGTCTTAAGACCCGTAAGTACACCGAGGTTAAGCCTGCGCTTAAGAACATGGTTGATGCGGCTAAACTCATCCGCTCCCAGCTCGCCAGCGCCAAGTGAAGAAAGCTTGAAAAGAGATGAATGATTTGAACTTTTTTATCTATAATGGTTGTGTTTTGTTTGGTTTTAATAACCTTTTTAAAAATATTTTAGACGAAGTTAGATTCGATGCATATATGGTTTCTCTCTTGTTGAGAGAGAGGGTATAGCATCATCTTTTGGATTTGCTGCAATGTTTGTGTTTTACTTTTTGTCTCCTTTATTTCTCTGATGGAATGTCTTTTTCTAAGGTCTCTTGAAAGGAAATAAAAGATTGATTCTTATACAATTAACTAAGTAGTTTATCAAACAAACGTTCCATACCAAGTATACTTTAATTTATCTCATCCTTGGTACATAAAGGATGTGTAGCCTAGTCTACAAGAAAAATTTCTGCAACCAAATTAAGTCATTATTTTTCTAAAATTTGTGTGAAATCAACAAAATTATGAAGTGTACAAATTTCTTGACATAAACAAAACTTACATTCCCTTGTTGACAAAAAATAAAGAACAATCAACTTCAAAGACCAAGTTTCTACAAATTTTCTTAATGGTTGTGAATCTTAGAATCCTTAGATAAATAGAACTACACCAAAGTTTCAGTCAAAAGAAAATGTGTACAACGTAAGAGGCTACTGACATAATTGAGAGTAAACTTAAGAGCTTCAAAATTGTTGGCCTTCGCACACTTATGGCAACAGAATCACATGAGCACCCCATCTGAATTGTTAAGAGCTTCTTTGGCTTTCCTGAATTTCCCAGAGATTGACTTATTAGTTTTCACAACATATTCCTTCACAAAGAATTTGATTCCATCTCGTAGAGGTTCATAGTCCGGGTTCAAGGCTATACGCGTGAACAAGTTCCACACAAGATTCTCTGGGTGCTCGAAGATGGCCTCAAACAGCATTCGAAAGTGCATGATCCTTTTTGGAGTAAGCTGCGTTGGATTTGCTAAGTCCACAGTTTTGAGGACCGCAAGAGAAAGATTGAAGGATACAATCATCTCTGCCACAAATTTCGCCAGATGCATTGATCCCTGAAGTGACATTGACTCTAGTTCTTTGAAATGGTCCCAAATGCAATACTGCAGGAGAATTTTTTATTGAGAAAAAACCACAAGGATGATTAGAGAAAATAAAATCATTACATAACAGGCTATGGTTCTAAAAGATCATAGAAAAGTACCTGTAGTGTAAACTTATGATTCTTGTCGTGCTCACACAACTTTGAAGCGAGAACTGTGTAGTACTTGTTAAATACTTTCTCCTTTAAACAGCATCCAACTAGAACCCTCATGATCTCTCTGTCCTGCTTTCCTGGCAAATCCAACCGAAGAAGTTTCTCGAATGCATCAATGTAGTCCTCACTACTCATGATCACACAAAATATTGCTTTTCTGGAATCTGTATTCATCCCCTGTGCATCAGCTAGCTTTAACATTTTCTGGGCCTCAACAACCCCTGCGTCCATTGTTTGTGCTACATCTTCAGCGTTGTTTGACTTAGCTACCAGATCGCCAGATATCCACCACTGACCCTTCTTCTCAGGGTCAAGCAGCTTGCTCCATGTGAGCCCTCTTAATAATACTTCTTCCACTCTCAACTGTGCAAATTGTAAGAAAAAAAGAACAAGGGCATTTTAGTCAAACTTACTCATCCAAAAGCGACAGTAAGAAGTAGATGCAGACAAGTTTATGATTGCCATGATGGAATTCACTAAATATCTTATCGAGGTATAACCAGCTGAGATATTACCTTCTGAAGCCACTTCTTTACCCTTGTGTTCTGGACGGAATCCTCTTTGGCTCTCAACTTGTTGTTCTTGATTGCTGAAATGGTTTCAAGTACCTTTTCCATCTGCAAAATTTAGTGTAAGAGATGAAGTTAAAATCATAACAAAACATTTTCTTCAATTGAGAAAATCCTTCGTCGATCACTTACTGTGTAGTTGTTTATTTTCTTCTGGCCATCCGGGGAGGCTTTAATTTCATTTGCCCTGTTCTGGATGCTTGTGATGAAAGTTTTCATAGCCAGAGGATCATCACTTCTTATTTTCATTCCACAGCCTATTCAAAGCATGATCAAGAACTTAGAGATGTAACATAAACATCTCTGAACACTTAATCTGACCATGAAAAGGTAATAAAATAGAACTTACAATCTAAAACAGTTGAAATAGTGGACGCATCAACTTCGGTCAGCCGCTTCCCCAATGTCATTAAGAAATCATAAATAAGATCACTGCAAACCAAATGTAGAAGTTCACATTCCATACCAGAAAATAACCCAAAAAACTCATAAGATCACTGTACTTTCTAGTTCTGTTACATAAGAGAATTAGATAGTGCACTGGGGTAAAAATACAGGAAAGATATCTGTATTAAACATGACAGGCACTCAAGATTTTTCAAAAGTACAAAAGTTTCCGACAAAAAGTGTAATAGATTATATGGTCTGCCAACCCGATAAGTAACAACATTCTTGGTTCAGTTCTAGAATTTTCAAAACAGTAAAGAATAACTGCACTTGCTTATTGCGCTTGATCAAATATAAAAAGTGTGCAGCAGAAAAGTTTACCTGGAGCAAACTCCCAATATGTACAGATAAGAAAGTAATAGAGTGATTCCATTCAAAGAGAGACTGTCTTCTTTCTGGTATTCATCCTGAAAATAAATTTAAGGATTTGTAATCAATGCATTGTTTCAAATAAGATGGTGAAAAGAAATTATATTACGGAGAATTTAGCTAGCGGCACATACAGGAAAAACTCAAGGACATACCTCGAAAGATTTAGCAAGTGAAGCAAGAAGCTTTGCACTAAAATCCATTCCAACTAGACACGCCATGCCAGCAATAAAAGCAGCAAATACAGCGTACCTTAACAAGGAAACAAATTATTCAGACATAAATCAACTTATATGGATGTCAATGATTCTAGGGCTAGCAGTAACATGAGCTGAAACTCAGAAAGTTGATCAAATCTTAACTGTTCATTGCCTCTGGCATAAGTTGCCAAAACCTCTTCACAGAACATCTGAGAGGACACACTTCTCGCAACAGTCTGCATTAGAAAATATTACAGGGGTTACCTCAGCGAAGCAAAAACAAACATATAAGAACACTAACAGAATGGACTGGAAGCAACTTTAACAACGAAATCCAGGAGGATTATGATAATCACAAAATATCAACCATGAAACTACTCCCTCCGTTCCAAAAAGATAGATGTTTAAGGTTATGCACACTTATTAAGAAAACGCATTGATTTCTACGATTTACAGTTTCCAATAAAGTTTAACCAATAGTATTTCAGTATTTGTTTTGGAATTTGTAAAAGTGCATAGAAAACAGTAAAACTCTATCTTTCTAGAACAAAAATTTTTGTAAAATTTTTTGTAATTTTTTTATCTTTTAGGAAAAGAGGGAGTATTAAACAAATGTGGAGGAAAAACTGCTAAGGATATTTCAACTTACACGGTAGATTGTGGAAAGTTCTGCAGTTATCGTTTCTACATTGGATTCTGCCATCTTATTGAGAAGACCTGTAACACAAACAAAGCATGTCAAACTAAGATTACAGAGCTAAAAACACAGGATATACAGCTTTTTTTAGCTATACCTTTGATCTGTTTACGTATTTTAGTGTGTTCTTCAGGTTCACTTCTGGCCTGAGATCTAAAACGAGGAGCAACATATTTGCTCACTGGCTTACACTCCTGCAGAGGGGGTTCTACTTTCTCCAAGCTTGACGGTGAATCGTGGTCATTAACAGTATCTGACTCACCATGATCCGTGATATTCATCGGATCACTTTCTAGTTCTTCATTCAGAGACTTCTTCTTCTTACCCTGTTTACGGTCTCTTTTTCTTGTAGGCTCTTCTTCACATGCCTCATCAGAAAAATCAGATTCTTCATGCCCCAACTCTTCATGGTCCTGTTTTTCTTCGGATCTCTTTCTCTTCTGCTTCTTACGAGAATCACGAGGTTCAGATTCCATAGAATCCAAGAAAGATGGAAGTCCTTCGAACAAGTCATTCAAACCATCATCCAATCCCCTTAGTTTTCCTTCCTTTACCTTGAGCTTCTTTGCGAGCTTCCTCTCAAGTTCAACATCCTCTTCACGAGATATGATACCTTGTGTTGTTTCCATTTCAAGAAACTCTTCAAACTTCGTCTTCTTTGGTTTCTTTAAATCTTTCATTCTGTGTCCTTTTTGCATCTTCTTCTTCTTCTTCTCCTTTGGAACCTCACCTTTCTCATGTGTAAAGGATCTACCCTCACCATGGTTTCCACTAGGACTACTTGGTTCCAAATGTTCATTTTCACTATCACTTGTCTGGTGAAAGTTTTCAGACTTGATCACACCACCAGTCTTCTGAACTGATGATGATACTCGTTTCTCCTTTTGTGACTTCTGAGATCCAGCAAAACCAAAACCATTAAACAAGAAACGATTGAGGACTAGGAAACTAATCCGTAGTTGTTATAAAACAAAGTTTCCTTCATACCTGACGCTGAAGCCAATATTCATGTTTTTTCTGGTTCTTCTGCAAGCGAGCCTCTTTTCGTTTCTCATGACGTGAGGTCCCTGTCAAGCATCAAAAGCAAATAAAAAGAGACTGTTTTAAAAGACGAAAAGCTAAAACCATCACTAATACAAAAGTATCAGCTTACCCGTTTTAGCTTGGTCCAACACCATATTCTGCCCATAACAATAAAGGAAGAAAAATTACAACTTGAGCTTTCTGCTAAAACATAGAATTGCCAGAACACGACATTCCTGAATAATTTGCAGGCATCTATAACAATTTAGCCATATTGGGTACCAAAATTTAAACCTTGTAACTCTCCAGCAAAACACAGTTTCAGTAAGCCCTAAAAACTCAAGGAATCGCAATTGAAGAGCAAAACTATACTTACTAGAATCTAAATCACACACTTAGAAATTCAAGAATAAAAGATGGAGCAATACTTGAACTATTTCGAACGATGTAAAGAGGAATCTCCGCTAAGATAGTAAAACGGCTCTCAAGGATTGATTTTTCAGTTCAATTCGGAGATGATCGATTACACAGGAAGAGAATTTGCATAAATTAGGGTTTTGTTCATTTTAAAATTGTAACTAAAAAAAGGCCCACCAAGTTATTGGGCCTAAACTTTTTCACAAATCTTTCTACTTTCCTTGTTCAAAATCTGATTAGTGTGAATCAAGATTAGTCCAGTCGGAACAATCAGATTGTTGACTACTTACAAAACTAGCTAGAAAGCAAAAGAGTAGAGTCGTAAACAGAGGAAAAATCCAAGTCAAGAACTGTGAGACTCAATGCCAAGTTGCCAACATACAAAGCAGGGGCTGTTTCTCCGAAGTTCCCATCAAACATTCAATCTGAGTTACAAATGTTCTTTGTTTTAATACATGAATTAAGGTTTGACAGGTGAAAACTGAAAGCACATTCAAAAGGGAGGAACATTTGGTTGAAATATACAGAGGAGAAGTTGTTTCATCCTTCTAAAAGAGATGAAAACTGGCTTGAAGGAAGAGAGTTGTACAATGGGGAATTCCACTCCTTCAAGATCAAAGATAAACAGAGAGCTTGATCATCAGCACCTCTACTACTTCCTCTAAGCTATTAATGAACCAAATTATAATTATAAACAAATATACATACCTAGAGCAACAATGTTGATGGTATCTTCTGGTTTCCACTCATCATCTAATTTTCAGATTCTTGCTTGTCCTCTCAGCTTCCTCTGCAACACTTGACCATTCTCGTTTCTTGCTTCTCCTTGTTTTTTGTTTTTTGCTTCTACTTGTCTCTCCGATGCTGTTGCCCTCATCGTCCTCGAGCGGAAGATTCGATAACACGGGGTGACCTTTAGAGTCATATTCACAGGAACAAGGCTCCAATAGTTTCACACCACATCGCAGTATACTGGAGGATACAGTTGCCGGAGATTCTTTCTCCTCCAAGCATTCAAAATAAAAAAGTAACTCGCTTTCGGGGATGTTGTCTTCATCCAGTGTGAAGTAAGAGTTGAGTATAAACAAATGGTTCTCCTGAAGCCGACAATGTGAGTGTATCTTTGGCCATTTATACACAGTGGTAGAGTGTCTGCCTCTGACGTAACAAGATATATAGAAATACCTATACACAACATCAAACTTATTACTCGGTGGAAGCACAATGCAAGCCGTAAACCGTTGTGATCCGGAAAAGTTCTTCTGGTCCAAATGGATGGTTAGGGAACTTCCTCTAGCTCGATGAGTAAAGTAGTTGGGCACTTTATTACCAGGAAGGACAGCATACCCGCAAGCCCATCGCTCAATGATTAGTTTACGCGCTTGTTGATCCAGTTTCAAGCAGTTAATGAGCTTGAGAACAACCTTTGGGTCATGAGGCAAGCGGAAGCGCGGAGACAAACTTTCAAGAGAGAGACAATTATTTGCATTCAGTTCTGACAGAGAACATGGAAGCTCTGGCAGCCACCTAAGATACATGCAGTCAGCAAGACAAAGGGAATGAACCTGAGGTACAACGTAATGTGGAATACTCTCAAAGTCATTCCCAAACAAAGACAAGCATAAGGGGAAGTCGTGGGTCTCCTCAGGTGGAAATGTAGGTAAATTGTTCTTGCCAATGTAGTTTAACACCAAATCCAAGCCATGCTGTACAGAGAAGCTCTGGAAGATTTCCGCAGGGAATTTTTTTACATTTATGCAGCCATTAAAATTAAGTAAGTGGAGTTGTCTTAACTCACAAATTTTTGGCGAGATCTTTCGCAGCTTCGTACAATGTAACATTGTCAATTCTGTGAGCTCAGACAGATTTGAGATCCACGGAGGAACTTCTTGTATTCCTGTTGAACTCAGATGTAGCTCGGAGATAGTGTACGGAACAAATGGGAATTCTGTAACGTTTACACAACCATTCATAGACAATGTATGAAGCCAATCCCATAAGTCGACTGATGGAGACACTTCTGGTATCGCAGTGTAGGAAACATTGAGATCTTCGATGGAACTAGTAATCTCTGGAAAATCTTCGATGTTTGGGCAGTTGCTAATGTTGAGGTAACTTAGAGAGTCCAATGCGTAGTTTGCTGGAAGAGGCTCTAAATTTCTGCAGGCTTCAAGGTGTAAGAAATCCAACATACTAAGTGTCCATATAGATGGAGGAAGCTTGAGCAAACTGTGGCAATTATGTAAATCCAAATGCTCCAAATTTACTGCCTCTGAAAGATCAGGAAGTTCTTCCAGGCTAGTGGAGCCACTCAATTCGATCTTTTTGAGACTTCTAAGCATCTGAAACCAAATCCAGGGATCGAAAAATGTCAATGATCTTGTTATCTGGTAAAATCATATAATGCAAGTGAAGCTTGTAAAAAAAAAAACTTACAGGGACTCCTTCCCAAAGCTTCTTCAGTTTGCTTTCTGTCATGTTGATTTCAATGAGACATTCAGGACGAAACCCAAGAGACATATGTTTCATAGGACATGCTTCCCAGTGAAGTAACTTGAGTTTACGAGGCAGAGGCAAACAATCCAAACCTTCATCTAAATGCAGTTTGGCCTTATCGGACCAGTGTTTATGGAATTTTAGAAATTGGAGATTATGCATCCCACTAAAGGCTCTCTTTCCTAGGATCAACTCGCGGCTTTCAGACATGTTGAGCGATATGCCTAAAACACTTCCTGTACCCTGAAAAAAAAAGTCAAAGATATGAATTATCACATTGGCCCTGCTCGAATCATTTTGAGAAAGCGATATAAATGATATGATGTATTTATATATAGATATATGAACTTACAGTTTCATCGGCAAGAACATCATAAATTTCCTGAGGTTCTATAAGGAATTGACGTTTACCAGGCTCGTGAGCAGATTGTCTACGCACGATTTCTCTTCCCATTTGTTGTAGCAAATGGTGCATCTTGATCTCTTTGCAACTTGATATATACACAAGTGCTCTTTCGACAAGGACATCAAGTCCATATTTAATGTCAGGAATGCTATGTTCAAGAAGCTGAATCACCTGATCCTCTTCTTCACCATCGAATAAACATGCGATATGCAGAAATATCATTTTCAATCTATCATTGTTACCTAAGCTATCATAACCAACTCTTAATATCTTCTCAATGTCACCATGAAGACTGGCTTTTAGGCTAGGCAGTTCATGTGCCCACTCAATTTTGCTTTTACCTCGCAATGATGAGCCTAAAACACAGAGTCCTAATGGAAGATAATTAGTGACACTTGCTACTTCAACTGCAAGCTCCATGAATCCTTCCGGCGGAGAATCTTGTTTGAAGGCAGATCGAGAAAAGATTTGTAGAGCTTCATTGCCAGACGGAAAATTCACCTCATAAATATGGTTGATATCATGCACCTTGAAAAGGTGTTTACGCTCAGTGGTCACGATAATCCTACTTCCAGAACCAAACCACATCTGAGGTTCATTTGCTAAAGCTTCTAATTGCTCTAGTTTATCGACATCATCAAGAACGATAAACACTTTCTTGGAGTTCAGCCTCTCCTCTGCCACACCTAAATGATCTATCATCATATCCTTGAGGTTGAGCATATCAGAAAGGAACTTTCTTGCAACCGCAACTTCGAGCTGTAGCTGTCAAGCTCATTTGTGCTATAGCTTCCCTTGACATTCTCCATAAAAACACGAAGCTGAAAGTTGCTGGAAACTCGGTCGTATAATGCTCTAGCAATTGTAGTTTGCCAATTCCTGCAGGACCCCAAATCCCCACGACCCTCACTTCATTAGATTCCATACATAACAAAGAAATAATCTTTGCTATATGAGCTTCCATTCCAACTAAATGATCGAAATCTCTTGATGGTGTGAAGTTCAACATGTTGGTGATATCTGTTGAAATTTTTAAGATCATAGCGGCTTCACTATCCCTGACAGTAGAAATATCATTCCTTTATCAAAGTGGAACAGGAATTTGATACACATAGATGAAAGCTTTAACTTTTTACCTTAGAACACCTATATCGTTGCTTGTTAAATTTCGATATGCAAACACAACTATAAGCATGCATCATCCTATGTACACAAACTTTTATATTTCTATTCCCTATCAACTACACATTCAACAAAAATTCATCCAAATGTTTACCAAAAACTCAAGATAGCCATGAAGAAATCTAATGATACTAACAAAGTGATCCAAATGCTAGATGAAACATTAGTGGAGAGGACTAACCAATTATGAGAATGCTCGCCGAGCACGTTTGCAACATCAGTCAAAGCTTGCCTCCAACTCTGCTTCAGTTCCTCTGGTTTTCCCTCACAGGTTCTTTGGAATGCTTCCCCAAACTCTCCAGTCTGGTTTCTTACATCAGATGGCTTCATGTCATAGAAAATTGTCATCACCTTTATATCTACAGTCTTCCTGCATTCCATAATCTCCAACAATTCGTCTAAACACCAGCTTGAAGAAGCGTAGTTCTTCGTGAGGATGACGACTCCAATCCTCGATGCCCTTATAGCTCGTATAAGCTCAGGGCTTATGGACTCGCTCCTTCTAATTTGATCATCTACAAATGTGTTGATTCCCTTGCGCTTAAATTCACCAAGCAAGTGGCTGAGAAAGTTTCGACGAACGTCTTGACCGCTAAAACTGGGGAAGACATCGTATCTCCACTGACAAGAGGCCAACAAAGAAGAAGATGAAGAAGCAGACATGATGGAGGATGAAACCTAAGTTCAAGCACCATACAATCTAGAAAGTTTCTAAACAAAAGTCGCACTTTTTTCAAACTAATATCAGGAAAATAAACTCATTGTAAGAGAACTGATCTATAGCAAGAATCAACTAGGAGAAATTATGAAGCTCATTCATTTTGTATCATTGAGTAAAGAATGTCTTAAAAAGTCTAAAGACTCTCATCTTAATAAATTCCAGGCTAGTTTATTTGAGATAAGACCAAGTCTCATCTTGGAAGGTATGAAGAAATTTCTAAAAAGTCAAACCCATAAACACAAGTATCATTAATACATGGGAGTAGGTTTCATAATGAATCTATAATTTTGAACTAATCTGATAATTTAATCCTTTAGCTACCAAATACCATCAACCAAAGCGTTGCTAGTTGTATAGCAAAATCCTAATATTTACCAAGGGTTTCAACTTAAAAGATTAGCAATTCAAACCAACAATCAAACTTCGCCTAAACCCACAAGAGAAAAATTTGTATAATTGCATAGCATTAGAGACCAAACTGAAGTATTATAACACGAAAATGAAATACATGACCAGCTAGGGAAAATAATCTCTAATCAAACTAATCGGGAGAAAGTCAGTCGAAGAAATCCATCAGAATAACGAAGAGAATAGTAAATAACAAAGAAGATGGAGCAATGGTTGGTCACATGAACCATTTCGAACAATGTAGAAGCGAAAAAAAAAAAACAAATTTGGTTTATAAAAAGAAATGAGAAAAGACAAAGTCGGGCTGAGCCCAATATCATTTTGAGAGGCCCATTACATTTCGTAACGGTCACTAAATTTATTTTCGTCTCTCTCGTTTCAGAGTTTCTTCGACGGAGCAAGATTCAGAGTTACTTTTCCTTCGTTAGGGTTTCTGAAGACTGCGGATTTCAATTCGAGTTTTTTTTCCTTCTCGCTATTTCAGTTCTGTCGTTGGTTTCTTGCATTTTATAAATCAAAAATCCTCTTTTAATCTGTATTTTTTTCATCAATTTGTAGGGTTATTATACTTTCGATTCAAATCCTCAATTTTGAATACAAAGATACCGATTGATTCTCAACATTACAAACCCCTCTTTTATCGTTGTTAGGGTTAATTTCAAAGTTCTGTTTCTCTTTTAACAATGGCGTTTGTTGTTTCAGATTAGGGTTTATGTCTGTTTTCCGAATTACATATCAAAAGCCCTATTTTGGATCTCACGTTTCTTGTTTCACGTTTGTGTTTGTAAAAAAGGCTATTTTTTGGTTTTTGATTTGAAACCCAAAAGAAAGGGACGACACATTCTCATGGTTGTTGTTTGTCCGGTTTCTAATTTGGGGAAATTGTTGCCTAATACAATCTTAAAGCGGAGATAAGAGTTCTTAACTAAGACTTGTCAAATTATGTCCCAAATCCTTTGTCTTGCTGAGCCTGGACAGCAAGATACAGAAACTTCAATGTTCTGCAAGGCTTTTGCCTAATCATGTCCCAAAGTTCAATTATCTGCTTAAGACTCTCTCTATCTAGATGAGATGGGACTGTATATGATCTATAACTTCATTGTTCTGCATAGATCAGATGATGTCTCAAGACTGGTAAATGAATTCAATTCTCTGCTTACAATTATTTATCTAGCTGAGCCTGGACAGCATGATATATTAAACTTCAGTTTCTGCAAAAGACTAGTCTTTAAGACTTGTGTCTAATGATGTCCCACAGTTCATTTATCTGCTTAAGACTCTATATCTTGATGAGCTGGGACGGCATAAAAGAAACTTATATGTTCTGCATAGACTAGTCTTTGATAAGGCTTTTGTCTAATGATGTCCCTAGGATTTGAAATTCAAATATCTGCTTAAAACTCTATAACTTGATGAGTTGGGACAATATGATCTATAAACTTCAGTGTTCTGCATAGATCAGATGATGTCTAAGGATGTCTTGAGATTGGAAAATTCATTTTTCTGCTTACAATTATATATTTAGCTGAGCCTGGACAGCATGATTTATATTCAACTTCAATTTCTGCATATTGATGAAGGAACAAATGTTCTTTAACAAGGCTTGTCTATGAGTGTTCTCAGATTGAGAAATTTAATTTTCTGCTTAAAGATAACTTGCTGGATTTGGGACAGCATGATAATTTTCAATAATCTGCTTTTTGATGGAGAAAAAAGTATGTCGTTTCTATAAGGAGATTCATTTCAATGTTCTGCTTAATGATATCATGTTAGACTGGGATAGCATGATAAAATCAATAATCTGCATATTAATAGAGGAAGGAAAAATGTACTTTATAAGGCTTGTCTTCATATTGATGGAGGCAAAATGTCCTTCAGTATAAAATTCAGTGATCTGCTACATATCTTGTTGGGGTGATAGCATGATACAACATTTAACGATGTCCCATGAATGATTTCTAAAATTCAAGAATCTGCATAGATCAGATGATGTCTTGTGATTGGAAAATTCATCTCTCTGCATACAATTATATATCTAGCTGAGCCTGGACAGCATGATATACTAAACTTCAATGTCCTGCATATCGGTGGTGGAACAAATGTCCTTTAACAAGGCTTGTCTATGGGTGTTCGGAGGATAGGAAATTCAATTCTCTCTGCTTAAAGATAACTTGCTGGATTTGGGACAGCATGATAATTTTCAATAATCTGCTTTTTGATGGAGGAAAAAGAATGTCCTTTCTATCAGGCATGTTCAGTGATGGTGTTCTGAAATTAAGAGAATCATTTCAATGTTCTGCTTAAAGATATCATGTTAGACTGGGATAGCATGATAGTATTCAAGAATATGCATATTGATGGAAAATTCAATTCTCTGCTTTCTGTATCTAGCTGAGCTGGGACAGCATGATATATAAACTTCAATGTTATGCATAAACTAGTCTTTGACAAGGCTTGTGTCTAATGATGTCACAAAACTCAATTATCTGCTTCAGACTCTGTCTTGATGAGATGGGACAGTATGATCTTTAAACTTCAATGTCTAAGGATGTATTGAGATTGGAAAATTCAGCCTTCTGCATAGACTTTATATATTGCTGGGCTGGGACAGCGTAATGTCTACTGCTTAAATTCACCTTTGTCGAATTAGGTCCCAAAATTGGGAAAATCAAGGTTCTGCTTAAACTCTAAATATGCTGGTCCAAGCAAGACAGCGTAATGTATATATATTCAATTGTCTGCATTGATGGGAGAATACCTTTAATAAGGATTGTTCAATAATGTCCGGGATTAGCTATAAGCTAATAGGCATATTAACAGAGGAAGGAAAAATGTACTTTATAAGGCTTGTCTAGTGATGTTTCCGGGATTCGGAAACTCAAGTATCTACTAAAAATCTATCTTGATGGGCTGAAGCAGCTTAATAAATATTCAATGTTTCTGCATATTGATGGAGGCAAAATGTCCTTCAAAATAATATTCAATGGTCTGCTACAAATTTTGCTATGGTGACAGTGTGATACAACATTTAACACTGGTAGAGTGTCTGCATTTTGATGGAGAAAAAAGAATGTCCTTTCTATAAGGCAAATGATGGTGTTCTGAGATAAAGAGAATCATTTCAATGTTCTGCTTAAAGATATCATGTTAGACTGGGATAGCATGATAAAATCAATAATCTGCATATTAACAGAGGAAGGGAAAATGTACTTTATAAGGCTTGTCTGCATATTGATGGAGGCAAAATATCCTTCAGTATAAATTCAGTGATCTGCTACATATCTTGCTGGGGTGGTAGCATGATACAACATTTAACGATATCCCATGAATGGTTTCTAAAATTCAAGAATCTGCGTAAACGATATATCTTACTGGGTTGGGACAGTATGATATAATATGTAGTGATGTCCCTGGATTTCTGAATTTCAAGTTTCTGCATAAACGATAGATTTTGCTGTTGCTGGGACAGTATGATAAACCATTCAATATTCTGCAATCAATAAGGCTAGTCGAATTATGCCCCAAGAACCAGAAATTCAATCTTCTGCTCTGTACCTTGTTGGGCTTGGGACTGCATGATCATTAATATTCAATTGTCTGCAAATTGCTGGGGAAAATAAAGGTATAGTATTCAATACTCTGCATAACCAAGTTTCTGCTTAAATTCCAAGATTGGGAAAATCAAGTTTCTACTTAAACTCTATCTTGTTGAGATAGAGTATTCAATACTCTTCATACTCTTTGAAAAGGCTTGTCGACTAATGTCTCAAGATTGGGAATTTCAAGTTCTGCATAAACTCTATGTCTTGTTGAGTTGAGACAACATGATATATTATTCAATACTCTGCATAGTGATGGAGAAAGAAATGTGATAAGAATTGTCTAAAGAAATCTGAAGATCTCTTTAAACTCTAAATCTTGCTTGTCATAGACAACATGATTTATATACTCAATTTTCTGCATCGATGGGAGAATACCTTATATAAGGAGTGTTGAATGATGTCTTGACATTAGCTAAGGCTAACTCTTATAAACACTATATCTTCTCTGCATCTTGTTGATCAAAGATGTAATGATAGATTTGAATTATTCAAGCCTCTGCAATTATTTGGACTGAATTTATAAGTGAAGTATTTGATCCTCTGCCTGGACGATGTGAGATGATTCAAACTTCCAGGTAATACAAGAATATGGCCGTCTTTGCAATGAGGTATGTATTTCATCTCTACCTATATTTTCCTCTTCTTTGTAGTAACTAATTATTCGATATTGCATCAAACCAGCTCAATGTTCGATTTTGGCTTTGGTCTAGCAACAATGGTAAGTTGAGTTTTTGTTTCACCGGCTTTTTGATCAGGTAAATATCATTTCCCCCTTTTAAACCAAGTTATGATTTTCATAAAGCTTCTCTTTATGAATTTTGTGATGTCTTGATTAATTACTCCTTTTGATCAGGTAAAGTCTCATCTATTATTCAGGTATATTATTATTAGCCCATCTTTTCAGCTTTGTAAGACCAAGGCATGGAGTGTGTACATGATTTGTATCTGGTTCCACTTCTTTCTCGCTCTTTCTTCATTTTTTTTCAATATTAAAGTGTTATTTGTTGCATTTGATTTTTTTGTTGTTCTAGGAGTTGTGGGAGAATGTCTGGTCCTTCATAGGAAACTTCTAGTTTTCATGATGACTTATGGTTCACAACATGAGTAGCTGAACGAGTTTGGTGTTGCCTTCAACACTATTGGCCAGCGAGAGTATTCAAATACTATATATGGTTGACTTATAAGAGCAAGAATTTCATCTTATGAGATTTCGCTTTTCTTTGTCTTCATTTCAGCAATTTCTGTAATCAGAAAAGAAAGCTCTGGTTTCTCAGGTTTGTCCTTCTCTTTCTATTGCTTCTCCGATTTTAAATACTATAAGTTGTAGGATGTGTTTAAATTCTGGAGGTTTGATTTGAGAAAACCACGAAGACATGTGATACTATTGTACTCAGGAATTTGTTCAACATCCCATTGTTTATTTTTGGCATGACGTCAATGTATTCGTGGCTTTACTTCTTAGTGTTTATAGTTGCCACTAGGGACAGACCCTATGGATTATAATACCGTTTGCAGTCTCCTTAAGCTTTCTCACCACTGAATGATTTTTTTGTGTGGCTCTCTTACTTTGTGTGTAGAAAAATGGGGAAGCTCTTATGTATTTGGGGAAGATGATGGACTTTGTTAGTGTCTTCTGCTGCAAAACCTGACGTCTATAACGGCATGGGAATCCAAAATTCTGTTTCTTCCTAGTTTCTTGATCAACTTTCTTTCAGTTGAGGGCGTCGTTGGATTTGGCATTGGTCTAGCAGCTGTTGCTCTGCTTATCTTTTGGACATGTTAGGCCATTGCAATCTCAACATGAATCATGTCTGGCTCATAACACGAAATCGAGTGCAAACAATCAGGTAAAATTTCCCCTTAAATCAAGTTTCCATCGTGGAATTTGTGATATAGTAAATGGTAATGAAACTGCAAAGTTGTGTTGGAGCTTGTGATTCTTAGATCTTGTTAATGATGCTTCAAAGTTGAGATAATGAGGTGGTAATAAATTTACACGTAGGAGTTTTTTCTAAGCTTTAACTAAAGTAGGGTTGAACTTGCAAGAGTTGTTTTTGGTCTTCTTCAAAACCAAAAGTGTTGTCTACTCTACAACACCGTTAAAATTTGGGGACTTCGATATTTTCAAGCAGAGCATGACTATATGATTACTTTATCTGATGCAGGAGTTAAGCTTTGCCTACGCATTGTGGAAGAAGCTGGCTTTTGCGTTGTATAACATGCAATAAGCAAAGCTGGGGTTTCTCTCTCAGGTACGCCCTTCTCTTCTGACTTTCAGTTTTGGTACTTGTTGGTTGCGTTTGATTATTTTGAATAGGTAAGCATGACTTAGATAGACATTAAACAGATCTTTAATGCTAACGCAATTCTAAATATGAACGCAATTCCAGAGTCTGCCATAAACAGCTTGCAAAACGACATCATCGATCGGGATTCCTGTAATTGTCGGTCAGAGGTGGACCAGAGATCTCTATCAGAAGGACCAATAGTGGCTCAGGAGTTCAAACCAAAGAGAACACTTAGAGCCACATCAAATTCAACAATGCTGAAATGGTCTGGTATTAACACAAAGTTTCATAATACGTTTCCAAAATTAGCTCCCAAAACCGTTTTGAACCAATCAGGGAAAGAATAATTCGTTTTTGATAACAAGTTCTGTCACTTTCCCTCACAATATAACAACCATATAGGCACATCTAGTACTTCCTTCAAGCTGTTAATGAACCAAATTAGAGTCACACACACACACACACATAACATCAATATTATTTATAAATACACACAAATCATCGTATCACTGTTGGTCTCTTCAGATATTCACTCATCTTTCTCAGTGGCTAGTTTTCAGATTCTTGCTCGCCCTTTCTGATCCCTCTGCAAAACTTGACAGCTCTCGTTTATTGCTTCTCCTTGTCTCTACAATGCCGTTGTTGTTGCCTTCATCTTCCTCCTCTAGCGGTAGAGTTGATAACAAAGGGTGAGCCTCCTGGTCAAATTTGCAGGAACAAGGCTCCAGGAGTCGTACACCACATCCCAGTATATTGGAGGATCTGGGGTCCGAATATACTTTCTTCCCCAAGCATCTGAAATCAAAAACCATCTCGTTCTCGGGGATGTTGTCTTCCTCTAGCGTGTAGTAAGAGTTGAATATAAACAGATGGTTTTCCAGAAGGCAATAATCATCTGATTCATTCACATATATATCTCGCCATTTATACACATTTGTGGAATGTCTACCTCTCACGTGACAAGATATTTGGAAACGAAAAAAAGGCACATCATCGAGCTCATCTCCTGGGGGGAGAACAATGCAAGCCTTGAACTTCAAGGATCCAGTTAAATTCCTCTGGTTTAAATGGATGGTTAGAGAACTTCCTCTAGCTTGGTGAGTAAAGTAGTTGGGGACTTCACTACCAGGTAGGACTGCATACCCGCAAGTCCATTGCTCGATGACGAGTTCACGCGCTTCTTGGTTCAGTTTGGAGCAGTTGATGAAATTGAGGATGAGCTTTGGATCGTGAGGTGAACGAGAAGACTGAGATAATCTTTCAAGAGACACACAATTATGTGCGTACAGCTCCGACAGCGATTCAGGAAGCTCTGGCAATGACGCAAGTTTTCTGCAGTCTTTAAGGTAAAGGCATTGTACCTGCTGTATGACAGAAGGTGGAATACTGACAAAGTCATTCTCAGACATATGCAAGTTTAAGGTGAAATCTTCGGTCTTCTCCGGTGTATTTATTGGCAAACTATTCTCACCAATTTTGATCAATGTCAACTCCAAGTCAAACCATGCACAGAAGCTCTGGAAGATTTCAGCAGGGAATTCCCTTACATTGTAGCACCCTTTAAAACTAAGTGATCTGAGATTTTGTAACTCACAAATGTTTGGCGAGATCTCTCGCAGCTCGGTACAAAATGCCATCGTCAATTTTGTGAGCCCAAAGAGATCAGAAATCCATGGAGGAACTTCTTTTATTCCTGTAGCAGCCAGATCTAACTCGGAGAGCGTTAAAGGAACGCATGGGAATTCTGTTATGTAATCACAACCAGTCATTTGCAATGTATGAAGACAATTCCAGTCTTCAATTGATAGAGGTACTGCTCGTATCGGGTTATAGGACACGTTGAGAACTTCTATTTTGCTAGAAATCTCTGGAAAATCCACAAATTTTAAGCAGTAGCCAATGTTGAGGTCAGTTAGAGAGTCCAATGCGTAGTTTGCTGGAAGAGGCTCTAACTTCTCGCAGGAGTGAAGGTCTAACAAATTTAGCATACGAAGTTTCCAGACAGAGGAAGGAAGCTTGAGCAAACTGCGGCAACCCTGCAAATTTAAATGCTCTAAGTTTATTGCCTCTGAAAGGTCAGGAAGTTCTTCTAGGCTAATGGAATAACTCAAATCCATCTTTTTGAGACTTCTAAGCATCTGAAATCAAATAGACAGAGCAAAATGTCAGAACTGTTGAAACAAGATCATAATGCATGTGAAGTTTGACAAGGAACTTACAGGGACTCTGTCCCAGAGCTTCTTCAGTTTGCTCCTTGTCATGTTGATCTCAACGAGACATTCCGGACGAAACAGATACGACATTTGTTTCATTGGACATGCTTCCCATTGAAGTAACTTAAGTTTACGAGGTAGAGGCAAACAATCCAAACCTTCATGTAAATGCAGTCTGTCCTTATCGAAAAGTTGTTTATAGAATCTTAGAAATTCGAGATTATGCATCCCACAGAAGGATCTCTCACCAAGGAACAACTCGCTGATTTCAGACATGTTGAACGATATGCCTAAAACACTTCCTGTACCCTGAAAAAATAAATGCCAGAAAAGGAATTACTATACAGTTTGACCAGCTAGGATCAGAGAAAATATCTTTGCAACATAATTTATTGTGAACCAAATCTCATACTATTTCGTTTCTTTTTTTCTTGTTTGATCTCTAGCATAATCATTTTTGTGAGACTATACCAAGTCTTGTCTTGGAAGTTGGAAGGTATCCCGAAACTTCTAAAAAGTCAAACCCTTAAAAAAACGTGCAGGCCATCATAAACTGACTCGATCTTACTCAGGCACATGGAGTGCAAATGTTATTAACTAAAGAGGTTTTGTTTGTATTAAAATTGTTATTCGCTGAAGATGTCAACATGCGTTAGGGTTTCTTCAGCTAAGACGTCTAGTTCAACAAGTTTAAGATAAATTAGCTGCCTATTAAAGTATGAGATGGTGGTTTGGTTAAATTAGTATTGGCTATCGGTTAGCTCTGGACTTTTTTAGTGTCTTCTGCTGCACAACATGGTATATGGAAAATCTGACGTCTTTAGCGGCATGGGATTCCTTAACTCTCCTATATGCTCTTCAAATGAGGGCATCGTTGGATTTGGCATTGGTCTAGTATTTCATTACCTATACCCTAAACTAATCTTAAAAATGGTAAAACTCCAATTCTTTTATAATCTATACCCTAAACTAATCTTACATATAATGTTATTTTATTTTTAAAGTGTATGTTCTTTCAAAAAATGGCAAAACCCCAAGTATTTCATAACCTATACCTTGAACTAATCTTACAAAATGTTTTTTTTCTTTTAAAAGTGTATGTTCTTTAAAAAAATGTTAAAACTCCAAGTCTTTCATAACCTACAAAAGTTTTGGTTCTTTCCATAAATACCTAATTTACAACTAATCCAACTGTTAGTTATAAATAGGTAGATCACTTATCTTACTAAGTAAATAGTGAAAAGGAAAATTCTAATAGTTCAAACTAATTAGATTTTTTTTTTATAATAGTCTAAAACAATTAGGAAATAAAATAAAATTTATAACCAAACTACATACATAAAAAATTAAGAAAGAAATCGAGAAGATATATAAGTGGCAAAAAAACTGAAAGTATAAAACGAATAGTTAGTAAAAACATTAACCTAAAGAGATTATAAGAAATAAATAAACAAAATTTATAGAGAAAATAAAAGAATCTTATTATATAAAGGAGAGGTGATTTGAACTAATTTATATTTTCTATCTTGCGGTTAACAAAATGCAATTTATAATAAATAAATTGATAATTATACGGGTTTCAACTTAATATACGATTATACGGATTTCAATTTAGAATTTACTTCTATGTGTTTTAATGTAGAATATAATTATTAGAATCATACCTATATAAATAATCAATTTTAATATCTAATACCCGCATATTATGCGGGTCCTAATCTAGTCTTATATAATATTTTAAGGTTCCACTAAGTTAAAGCTTTGACAAGTTGCCATGTGTCACTTTTGGTATTGACAATTAATGTTTATTTTCATATTTAGAACCTAATTTTTACATAATTATGACATTTGCCCTTCTAGAATTTAGAATGTTTGTATTGGTTTTTTAAAAGACAAATGTGATATCAATTTTAATTTAAAGTAAACATTTAATATCAAATTATCTTCATGAATTTTTATTGAAAATATGTAAAACCATATTCTAATACATATTCTTTTTTTTTACAATAATATGATACAGTTTTATATATTTTAAAATAATACACATAAAATTATTGTTATAATTTGTAATCTTAACTTCACTAAAATTATAAATTGTGAACGTAAATCTTAAACATCACTTAGTTAGCTACATATATATATATATATCAACAATGTTCCATCTTAATTTATTTTCTACAAATAACATTCTATATATCCAATAATTTGCTACAAATATTTAGCCTCTGAACCTAGATAATTATTTACTATAAATACCAAATTTTTATAATATTAAATATATAAATAGTCAATAAATTAACAATTATTGTATACTATACCATCTTAAATTTTAAATCCACGCAACGCGTGGACATACCCTAGTAGGTTGTAAATGAATGTTTATTTCCAATATAGGAAAGTTTATTTCCAACCGAATGTGCATTTGTAATAAATGAAGACATTTCTTACAAAAAAATGAGTTATGTGAGAAACACAAATTTTTTTGTCATTAGGTGAAATATAGTAGTAATTAAAGTTAAAAACGTCATGGTTGCAACAAAAGTTAATAATGTCAAAGTGAAATATTTCCAAAAAAACATAGCCGAAATACGAAATTGAGTACAAACGTAAGTCCAATGCAGTCCTAAATCTCTTTCGATCTCCACGACGATGCCATCGTTAAACGCATGAGGTGGTGGGTAATGTTTCATCATTTCAACTAAAATAGGATCATTTGCCGCTAGAAAAAGATCAACTGCAATCCTGAATCGTGCCGCTCTAATGTTGTCGTCATGTAGCAGATTAAAGTCCATTAGAAGCGCGTGACACTCGATGAACTTCAAAGCATACACTCCGCAATGACATGAATTCTGATTCAATCCAGCTTGCATGAGCACATACTTAACTGAATAAGGAGTGATTCTCATTTGTTTGCCCTCTTCCACAGGTTTAAGTGCTTTGACAATACGAGGGATCAGTCTTGCAAACGGGTCCACATCAATTTTCCAACGCTTCTCGCCACCACAATCGAAGACTTCTATTGCTCTAGATTGAAAACTGATACACATTGAGATCCAGTGGTTGTTGTTAACGTTGAGTATAACGTAAATACGGTCCACGTCCACATCCCAAACTTTGTTTGTCTTCCCCTGAGTAGGAAGCTGACCGTGTCCATACGCCAATAACAAATCGTCAACTTTGAATGATTTCTTATCGAAATCCCGGTATACATTGTTGATATGGATACAAAAGAAAGTGCTCATGAAAGCAACACGATCTACTTTCCATCGTTGCAAAGAAGTTTTTTCCTGTAACAAGTACATGGCTGCATCTATTTCCTATAAAAAAGTGTACACATTAGTTAGTAAAAATCAGAGTAGCTTCTATGCTAAAAATGTGAAACCAAATTAAACTTAGATAGTAACAACTAACCGGTGTGTCAACCCATTTTGTAGGTACAATGAGTCGGTTTGCCATTTCGTAATTGAACACGCTTGGACCAATTTGTAGTTTCCTGTGACTCTAACAAAAAATATGTTGCTACTAATTAGAGAAGCAAATCAATTCCAACTCATTTAAAGAGAATCTGGTTTATGTAATACTTACTTTGACGGATTGGACCATTCCAACAATTTTTCCCAATCTTTTTCTTCACTAAAACACAATTATGCATCAGGATCGTTGTGCCCTGTATGGCACCATTCCATTTCCGTGAAGTTTATCTCATTAGATTTCTTCTTCTCGCATTTCGTTGATTTCTTGACGGGTCGGAAAGAAGACGACAGAGTCAACCAGTCATCTGACTCCTTGACTTTTGAAGATGGTGTTGGATCAAAACCAGAAACAAATGACGGTGTGACAAAAAAAAAATGACGGTTGTGAAAGTCTTTCCGCGGTTTTTCGGATGAATTATTGAGTGCCTAATTCTTGGTTAATGTTAGACGTCTGAGATAAAGATACATCATGAAGATTATCCAAAGACACATTGAACTCTAGTTTGCTCAGTCTTTCGTCCTGGTAAACCGAAAACAAATGACAAATAAAGTGAGTGTACAAAGAAAAGAAAACAAAGCATGTTATACAAGTTATAGTTC
Organism: Arabis alpina; assembly: GCA_900128785.1. NCBI lineage: Eukaryota > Viridiplantae > Streptophyta > Magnoliopsida > Brassicales > Brassicaceae > Arabis > Arabis alpina. The sequence continues at coordinate 15,064,379 of LT669795.1, forward strand.
ACATAGTGGAACAACAAGTCTAATTATACAAGTTAATTATACAATTTATATGTTACAAAGCATTACAAACACCCTAAAATGACATATATTACACAATCATTTTCCAACAAAGCATGTTCATAAACGGAAAAAGTTCACAACACAAGATCACAAGGGAACAAGAATTAGAGTGATTTTTCTTCTTTACCTTTTTCTTCTCTGGCTGCGATTGCTTCTTTGGGCTAGTGTTGTCGGGTTTAGTGATGGTAGACGGTTCTCCACTGGTTCTTGGTACTGCCACTGGTGTTGCCACATCTTTGAGACCCTTAATCTCAGTTTCCATCTTCGATATTCGATCACCAAATGGTGTCACAAATTTCTGCTGAAACTCATGTTGGAACTCCTTCTTAAAGGAAGTGAATGAAGCTTCAAACATATTCTGAATAAAAGACTTCATGTCTTCATTCATAGCAACTTCAGAGCGTCGACACAACACTTTACGTTTCCGTTCCTCAACACCAACGTCAGAGACCTTGCTCTTACCCTTCCTTGATGTGGATGCGGGGCTGTTCGATGCGTTTGGTGTATCAATATCAGCAACCGCATCAACAAACTCAGCGTCTCTCTCTGCCTCCTCTTCCACAACTTGAGTCAGAGGAACCGTAGCAGGTTGCATAACTTCCCAAATCAGATCACGCCACTCTTGTCCATCTTTAATGAACTCCATCAGAAGATCAACTCTTTCATCTATCGTATCGCTCCTTTTGTAGATACAAGCCTCAATTACGTCACCATTCCCAGTAGAAGAGATGAAGTGATGCAAAACAGTCTACAAGAACAATGGTATGGTAGTGATATTAGTATCCTACTTATAAATGAACTATGAAAGAATGAGAAAACAATACTAAAAGTACTCACATCTGGTCTGAATGATAGCTCTAGTGTCTGATTTCTCCCTAAGAGATTTTTGCAGCTCCTGACTAGTTTGAACACCTTGGGAATACAAACTTATCCTCAACAAATTGTATACCCACCATAACCCCAATGTCTGGTATAGCTTCCATGATCCAAATCTGAAATGCATAACTGAAACCATGCAAACTGTAGCCATTCCTCTGCGTCAATTTGTCCCTAGCATTCGTGATACAAACCACTAGATGATCAAATGCGTCAATACCCCAATGATAAGCGCGCAGCTTACGTACATCCATAGCCACTTTGATGTAATTGTGTGAGATAGAGACCTTCTCGTCTAATGCTAACAATAATCCACCAATTACACACACACATACACCAATCGCAATTTATTCAACCGCGACCACGTCTGGACCGTCTTAAAGAAGTTTGTGTCCCTAATGTCTTTCATGCATATGTTAGTGCCATCCCTTAACAAATTACCCTAAAAACCATCATCATATACCCACTGCTTGAAGTTGTATTTGGTGCATTTTATGACACTAAGCCCAGTCACCGCGTAGAACTCTTGCAAAGAGAACCGAAGAGGCCTATTAGCAAACACAACCCACTTCTCATTCTTCTTGGAGACATCAATCTGCCTACACATGAAGCTGTGTATGAGTCTCGCAGAGTACTTCAAACGATTTTCATGGATTACTATGATGTTAGCAAACACCGAATCTGTCTTGACTTCATTGTACTCTTTTGGGATCCATTTCTTCAACAATTCAAGAATGGACATCCTGCAACTGTTGTTGATTTTCAGAATTTCCGATTCATCTCCTGAACTGAAAAGTCTCTTTGGCAACTCGACATCCATACCTACAATGAGCTAAACAACGGAAAATAACAAAAGTTAAAAATGTTACCAGACAATGAATCTTGCAAAAGAAGACAAAAGAATCCAAGCTTTCACACATTCACTTATAGGATAAAACAACACAAACATTCTATCTTGGATGCTAAACATATGTGAAACAAGCTTGCACACATTCTTATTATTTGATAATAGCTCACACAAAACACATTTCACAAAAAATTTATTTCAAATTCGACTTGAAATTCACAAAGAGACACAATAGTGAAATCAACAACATCAATAAGTTTTCGAATCACGATTAATTGATAACTAACAAATGAAAATAAAAAACAAAGAAAAGGGAACACAACCTGTTAAAGAGAAGAGAGGAAACATAACTCAATAGGAGACCAAAAACAGATAGAGGAGAGACATTCTATTCGGAGACATACCTCGAAAGACCAATCTTCAAACGAACACGCTAAGGCAATCTTCTATGTCTAAGAACAATGAGAAGCAATGGCAAATCGAGTGAGAAATCAGTCAAAGATTAGGGCTTTTTGTCAGAGATAAGAGATTTAGAGTTGTAAACATAAGTACTAACCAAATCGAAACACAATTGAAACGAGAGAAATGATGAGGCTCGTCGAAGATTAGGGCTATGTACTTAACAAAAGTATCTCGTGAAGTGAAATTGAGAGAATAAGAGAGTCGATGAAGCCCGAGTCGACGGATTTGGAGTCGACGAAGCTGGAGTCGGTGAAGTTTACGGATTCCAGAGGCCGGAATTGATGAAATTTCTTCAATAGAGGAAGAAAAAAATGATGGAGACCACGAAGAGTTTATGTCTCATTAGTATTGTTTCTATTTTTTATTTTTTATTTATATTTTAGTTAGGTTTTAATTATAAAACCATTTCTATATTTTTTTTATTCCCTTTAATTATTTGTTTCAAAACAAAAATTAGAGTCAACTATAATGAAAGGGTAAATTAGAGTTTCAACTAAATTGAAGGTTAATGGGACTTAAAATATGGTAGAATGGACATTGAGACAAAATGATTTTCAAAGCATGGCAATTTGGCAAATATTCCTTTAACGATTGAGCAATGGTTGATCACATGAACCATTTCAATGATGTAATTTTAGCTTTGTTTCTTTTAAATTAAAAAAAAAATGAGAAAATGAAAAGTCTGGGTTGAGCCCATTACAATTGAGTTAGGCCCATTTCATTTTATAACGGTCACTAAATTTCTTCTCGCGTATACACATATTTCATCGGTCTCATAATTTTATAACGGTCACTAACATTAGATAGTTCTCATAATTTTCAATTTTCATCGGAGCGACTCAGGAGTTTCTTCGACGGTAACCTGCACCCGAGAAAGGTTTTGTTTGTTCGATTTCTAACTTTTTCTTTGTTAGCGTTTTTGTTTACTGCGAATTTCACAACTTTCTTTTTCAATTCGAAGGTTTTTTTTCTCGTAATCTGTCGTTGGGTTCTTGCAAATTAGGGTTTCTAGTTTATTTAGGCTTTTATAAATCAAAAACGCTCTTTTGGGCCTGTCTTTTCCATCGAATTGAAGGAATTTACTTCCGATTCAAAACCTCAATTTTGAAAACCAAGATTTCGATTAGTCTTAAAATTACGGACTGAAAAAACGCTCTGTTGTGGTTGTATTCGTATATCTTATTAGGATTGTAATTTCAAAGATTCATTTCTTGTTTCAGATTAGGGTTTATGTCTTATGAGATTTCCCGTTTCTTTGTCTGCATTTCAGCAATTTCTGTATTCAGTAAAGAAAGCTCTGGTTTCTCAGGTTCGTCCTTCTCTTTCTATTGCTTCTCCGATTTTCAATACTATTAGTCGTTGGCTACGGTGAAATTTTGGAGTAGTAGCATGAGTTGTATTGAATAATTTTTTTTTTGTTCTCTCTGTAGAAAAATGGGGAACCTCTTATATATTTGGGGAAGATGCTGGAATTTGTTAGTGTCTTTGTCTGGCTCATAACAGGAAATCGAGTGCAAAAGTTCAGGTAAATTTTCCTTTTTAAATCGAATTTATGACTTAAACCACAAGAGTTTCTATTAGTGGAATTTGTGGATCAGTAGATGGTAGTGAATCTGAAAAGTTGTGATGGAGTTTGTTTTATTCGTGGATTTATTAATTAAAGTTTCAAAGTTGAGATAATGTGGTGGTTACAAGTTCATATGTAGGAGTTTGTCTTATTGGTTGTTTAACATTCTATAAACCAAAAGTCTTGCCTATAATACTGTAAAAGTTATGTGCTTTTGATATTTTCAAGCAGAGCATGCCTTAAGTCATTGTTTTATGTGATGCAGCATTTAACCTTTTCTTTTGCATTTTGGAAGAAACTGGCTTTTGCGGTGTATAACAGGCTTGGGTTTTGCCTTCCGATACAAAATTGTCTCGTTTTTTTCTTAGGTACGCCCTTCTCTTACGCCCTTTGTTGGTTCCCTTTGAAAAATACCAAAAGTGTCGCATACAACAACTTCATGAACCTCTGTTAAAGTTTTGGGCCTTTGACCTTTTTTCATGCAGAGCATGACTATCTGATCTGAGGCAAATTCAAAAAAATTCTTATGCCTTTTGCAAGAAGCTGTCTTTTGTGGTGTACAACAGGCCTAAGTTTTGTCTTTCAGTAACCAAAGTTGGAGAGGAAGCAAAGGAAGCTCATGGTTAGAAGGCGTCTTGGAGTCAGCTACCTTGGCATATACAAGCTTGAGTTTTGTCTTCCAGTAAGCCAGGCCCTGGTTTCTTTATCAGGTACACCCTTCTCTTTCAAATTAAATAAGGAGTGTTGGATGATGTCTCGAAATTAGCTAAAGCTAACTTACATCTTGCTGATCAAAGATGTAATGATAGATTTTGATTATACAAGCCTCTGTAGCTATCTGGATTAATTTATGAGAAAAGTAATAAATCTCTGTCTTGCTGTGTATGGACAGTGTATAAAGTATTCAAACTTCTACATAATACAAAAACCTGGTGTCTTTTCAACGAGGTATGCTCTTCTGTAAACTTAGTATTATTTTATGTTGCATCCAACCAGCTTTGGTCTAGCAATGGTAAGTTCAGTTTTCCTATTGACACATGTTAGGCCATTGGAGAATTTATCAACATTTTGGTGACTGATTTTTACCAGAAAAATAGAGTTATTAAAAAAATCCAGTTTGGGGCTGATTTTCTCTGCTTTTTGAACGTAGACAGTATTCTTGTCCACTCATCTTTGGTCTTCCCTCGCAAAGACGAACCTAATTTTTTTCCCTAATCCTAATATAGTTTTTATTCGTATTTTTTTGTTAGCTTGAGACCAAGTGGAAAAGGGGCAACAAGCTTAGCTACTTCAACAGCTTGCTCCAAGTAACTTCTCGGTGGACACTTTTGTCCAAACGCAGAGTATGAGAAGATTTTTAGAGCCTCTTCCCTCGATGGGAAAACCACTTTGTATATCTGATTGATACCTTTAGGTTTCAATTTGAATACATCTCCACTCGTCACAACCACCTTGCTTCCGAACCTAAGACTTTGAATTAGATTTCTCAAAGCTTTTAGCTCGCCATTACGTACATCATCAAGAATGAGAAGGACTCTCTGTTGCTTTATCCTAAGTTGTGCTTCTTGTAAGTCAGGTATCTTCATGTTCCTATGATCCAAAAGTCCAGAGAGTACCTCTATTTCTATATGCTTTTGCAAGTAATTATCGTCAAATTGGATCTTCTTATACTTTCCCTCAACATTCTCCTTATAATACTTAAGCTGGAAGTTGCAAGATACTTTTCTGTATAAGGCTCTAGCTATTGTGGTTTTGCCAATACCACCAGGACCCCAAATCCCCACAATCTTCACCTCGTCGGATCCTAAGCACATCATCGATTCCATCTTTGCTACATGAGCTTCAATTCCAACTAACCGATCAAAATCCATTGATGGCAGCTCGTTAGAAACATCCGCAACAATCTTCAAGATCATCTCCGCTTCGCTAGCCCTAAGAAACATCAGTTACAGATGAAGTTAGAATCGAAAACCGGTGAAATGGATTCAGTATAATGGAAGTTGGGAACAATATACCATAAAACAGAATGTTCTCCGGCAATGACCGCAACTTGAGTCAAAGCTTGTCTCCATCTCTGCTTTTGTTCCTCTGTCTTTCCATGACAAGTTTCCTCAAATGCCTTTCCAAAATCTCCGGTTTGTTTTCTTACATCAGAGGGATCCACATCGTAGAAGATTGTCATCACAGTCTGTTCTAGAGAAACCTTGCACTCCATGATCAGCTGCAACTCGTTTAAACACCATCCCGAGGAATCGAAATTCTTAGAGAGGATCACAACTGCAATCCGTGACTCTGTAATAGCTCTTACGAGCTCCGAGTTAATAGAGTCGCTCCTCTTGATCCCATTATCTATGAACGTTTTAATTTCATTTCTTTTCAACCCTTGAAGAAAGTGGCTGAGAAACGTTTTTCGGATGTCTTGACCGCAAAAACTTGGGAAGACGTCATAACTGTATCGGTGAGATGAAGAAGAAGAGGAATAATCCATGAGAGAGATGTGATGTCTTCTTGATTCCCCAAAACCCCATTTGATTTTTTTTTTGTAGAATTATGAGGCTGACGACAACTAAGATGACCGAAGACTTGTTCTTTCCCTGATGCAAGTGGTTTTAAATAACTATATCTTATACCACTAACAGCCTACAGTTGGTCGATCTTGTACGTGCTTACACGTTCTCATAATTGGGCTGATAAAAGTTCAGGAAAAGAGAGTTTTGAACTATTATATTTTCTCCAATGATCTTGCGACATAAAGAAGCACCTTTCTGGAGAGAAGAAAAACATGTAATAGGTCTGCGTCTCTCAGTGTTCATCTGAAAACATATACTTGATCTCTGCTTCTTTCAACTCCTCCAAAAGGACCCAAAGCTCTTCTTGAACTTGAAAATGATCTATTGGTGGTTAGAGTGATATACTCTCTCAGGTGACAGAGAGGTTCCAAATGTCCAACTGTAGCCTTGGCAGGTATTAATGTCGGAAAAAAAAGAGTATGGAAGAATCTAATATTGGAAGAGAATAAGAGAAACAAAACACAAATCTGAAATTTCTTTTTAATTCTCGACAATTTACATTAGAACACTTTACAACACTTCTTTTTAATTCCGTTTAATTCCAACTTCATGTCTTCTTTGAATTGTTGACAACTTGACATCTTCGTCTTTTTTCTTCACCTACAAGGCTGCATGACTCATGCTTTAATCTCAAATGCCTCGTCACGTGATTGTGGTTTATCTTCTTCATCTTCATAATCTCATGTCTCTTGGCATTTCCACCTTTCTCTTATTTTTGTTTTTCTTCAAATGTCACGACTCTTGACATCTTCTCCTTTGGTGACTTTCGATTCACCATACACAAGAAATTTTCTTATTCCTTTCTTTCGTGCTTTGCTCCGTGAGCCTTCTCCATGCCTCCATCAAGTCTCTAGTGAGCTTTCTTCACTTCACTTTGACACTTTATACGTGAATCTTCTCCACGTCTTCTTCAAAGCCTCTCGTGGACTTTCCTTACATCTCATACGTGAACGTTTATCCACGTTTTCTCCGGTTATCTGTGTAACCGCTTTTTTTGCGTGAGTCTCTTCTCACGTCTTCTCGGGTTATTCGTGTAACCACCTTCTTAGCGTGAATCTCTCATCCACATCTTCTCATGCTTCCTTTTTCCTCTTAGGTAAGCATATCTTTCCTTGCTTGGTGTCTTCCTTCGATCACCAGCCTCGGTTTTCTCCATCTTGTTTAAGATGAAGAACCACTCGAATTCTCAACGTCATCAACTAATGGCTTCTTCGCATCCTTATGCTTCACCAAAACTTTGTCGAAGGTTCAAGAATTCTCCTTCCACAAACTCCATCTCCACCACAACCGTTGTCTCCATCGTCTTTTGAGAAAATTTTCTATTTCCTTCATCGCTTTTGGAGCCTTCTTCTTAAAGGAACAACTTGTGAATGTGTTTGTAAAGGTTGATGGTGCTCTCTCTTGTCACCATCTCTTTTTTTTTCTTTGATCACCATTGATCACTCTCAGTTTCTTCCAACGTTCATTTGCTCTATTTCTTCAAAAAAAAACTCCACCACTTTTTTTTTTTTTTTGCTTTTCTGGTTTAAAACCAGAATTCCCATTTCTTCTAACACCAGACACACCTTCCTACGTGTTTTCTTCTTATAAAAAAGACGATTTTCATGTGCTTGAACTCTTCAATCCTTCTTCGCTTCTCCACCACTCTTAATTGATTTTCGAAATCACGACAGAAGTTGCTACAACAACAATTTTTAACAACCTCAACATGATGGAATTGGCCTCCACGTCATTATTGGCCTGACCCATTTAACCATTACCAAGCCCAACATGATTACAATAGTCACGTTCAATCTTCTCCAAGTTCATCTTCTCCACAAACCTTTCTTCTGGCTCCACTTTTCTTCCTTCAGAGTATGTCTCCATCGTTTATTTTCAAGTTCTCATACTCCCTTCTCACCGATTGCAATTTGATCAATCGTAATTAAGGAGTTCCTTGAATTATGACTTCGATGCATTCCAATGACCCTTTGATGTGATTCGTGATGGTATGCGATGACATATCTCTGATCCGTGACGACCATTTGCAAGAGTTTCACCAACTGATCTTCGTTGATATTTATTTCCACTGATTTTTCAATCGCTTTGGATCAGAACCGTTTTCCACCACCGTGCACCATTCTCTTCTCTATAAGATGACTTTCATAACGTTTTTGCGGAATTATTGCCTCTGAATCAACATGTCTCTGATACCATATTGGAAGAGAATAAGAGAAACAAAACACAAATCTAAAATTTTTCTTTAATTCTCGACAATTTACATTAGAACATTTTACAACACTTATATACAAACTCAAGAGATACAAGTGAAGAGTTGTGTCTCAACAACACAATGAATTGTGTCTCAACAACACAATGAATTGTGTCTCTTCAACACTAGTGACTCTTAAACTAAATAACTACTCAATCTAAGAGTCACGTCTAACCACAAACATCTTTTGATATAACATATTAGCATTTTACCAAACTCAATTATAAACTAACATCTAAAACCAAACAGTAAAGTGGTTCACTTATTTTTCTCTATTCGTCTGCGGTCAGAATAAATCTCACTAGTGCACACACTATAATTCATATGGCTGCTAGTCTAGGTCTAGGTGGCTCGGTCACCCAGAAAGAGCAGAATTTTTTCTAATCCATGTCACTATTCTTAAACCTATCAACTTACCACTCACTGAAATCAAGAGTTTTGCTTGTCACTTTGCTGTCCAGTCATCTTTAGGTGTTATACGGTGGCGTTTGGAGACAGAAACTTAAGCAAGAAATTGAAGTGGTATAAATTGATAATAAAGATCAGAAGAAGCCCACTAAAGCAACCACTGAGAGCATCTCCAATGGTGGTTTGTAGATGGGTTTCTGAGAGAGAAAGCATGAGAAACGGTTCTAAATTGAGAACCCCATGAGATACACATTTTCTAGTGTTTAGAGATACTCATATATGTCTCCTCATATGGCTTTCCAGACTGCACAATCCAACAATAACCAACGTTAATCTCCTCGATCGGTACCCAAGTCAGCCTTTAAAAACCCTCCGTCCCAAAAGGAATTTTACCCGTAGCACAAAAGAACCAACCCCCGTGTTTAACCACTAGACCACCACACCTTTGGTAAAAAGTCAACAAGCCTTCCTAGTTGCTACTACAACAGCTACAACTGAGGTTGAGGGAACTCTTATGGTCGCTTTGGTGGAAGATTTACTATGGACGATGGATGGGTTATTTCTCAACTTGAGGCAAAGGTTTTCACCAATAAATTTCTTCTTCATCGCCTTTTCTAGCTCTCAAACAGAAAACACAAATAACTTAACAAACATCGTCGTGTAAATGGAAAAATGATTTAGGGATATTCATCAATATGAACATTTGGAGGGATTCTAATTTTAACTAGATTTTAGATGATTTTCATGATTTTGTGTGATTTTAGAAATTTTACTATCAAATTTGCTGCAATCTTACTGAAAACAACTATGATATTTGACTCTTTATATTTTTAATTAAGAAATCATATGATATTCTTCGAAATCATTAGAAACTAAAAGGGATGACTGTTTATAACCACCCCAAATCATTAAACCCTATCTGTTCCCACCCAAACTATTTGTCTCTTTATAAATGCCCCCAAACTTATTAAATTATGCTTTTAACAACCTAATTAAGTTAATTCTTTCTAATTTCACCTCTTAAATTAAAAGTTCTAATCGTTGCTTAATAGCGTAAATGTGTATGTGTAGCATTTCATAAAATAAGAGTGCAATTATGTCTAATCTCTCTCTCACAATGTTACTTACACTCTGATATTCCATTTATGTCCCTCTTGTATATGTGTATGACTCTGTCGGTATGAGGGAGAGATTGTGGCTTGTGTCAGATTGATAAAGGTATAAAGTACAATTATTAATGGGTGAAATCATTTTTTTAAACGTCTCTCTCTCTCTTTCTTCCACTTTTCATTTTTCTTTAATTGTGATCTCTCTCTTTTTTATTCATATCATACTACTTTATTCTAAATTCTCTCCCACGAAATAGTTTTCTCTATTTGTTTTGTCAATTCAATTTCCTCTTTTCTCTCTTTCAAACACCAAAAATTGTAGTTGACATTGCCAAATAAATTGCAAACCACCACAAAACCATCGTCATATGTACACCATCCAACCATCACTACACCCCATGTACACCTTCTAGACGTCGTCACCGTGTACACTATCCGACGGTCGGTACACCATCGTATACATATTTTGTACCCACGTGTACCTTTTCTGGCGGTCGGTACACCGTCGTGTATACTGTACACTATCTGGCATTGTAATCGAGTACACAATATGACCATCGACACATCACGGTGTACACAGTCCAATCCACAATCATCGTGTACACAGTCTAATCAACATCAATGTGTACATTGTCCGACCACCAGCACACCACAGTGTACACAATATAACCACTGTCAACTTGTACACAGTCTAACCACTGTCATCGTGTACATGTCCGGACACCGTGATCGTGTATATACGTGTGATTTTATGTAATAAATGTTCAATCCAAATATATTAATAGATATGTAATGTTCATAGAGATACATTTATTACATAATTGTTGCCTCTTGTACGTATACAACATGATTTGTGTTTGTATTCTTGTACGTACACATCGTCCTCCTCTTGTACGTACACCTCCGCGTGTACATACATCTCTTCCTCCACGTGTACGTACATCTCCTCTTGTGTGTACATACTCTTTTCCTCTTGTACATACTTACACCATGATTTGTTGCATTTCGTGTTCATACACATCCTCCTCCTCTTGTACGTACACTTTCTCGTGTACATACATCTTCTCTTTCATGTGTACGTACACCTCCTCAATGTGCGTACACTTTTTCCTTCTCTTGTACGTAGTTATACAGTGTTTGCATTTCCTATATGAAAACATTATCCTCCTCTTGTACGTACACCTCCTCGTGTACGTACATCTACTCCTCCACATATACGTGCACCTCTTCGTTTGCGTACACATCTTCCTCTTCTTGTACGTACACCTCCTCGTGTAAGTACATTTACTCCTCCACGTGTACGTGCACCTCCTCTTTTGCGTACACCTCCTCCTCATGTACGAATACCATCCAAATCTCGTTTATTCTATCGGTAATAAGTTGACTCCCTAATAAATTGAGAACAAGCTTGCCGGAGAAAGAGAGATAGGTAGTCGGAATAGAAAAAAGTTTCCCAAAACATGAGTTTCGAAGTTTATCCAACTCGTCCATGTCAGCCAAAGCGGCGGTGATGACCGCAATCAGTTCCGGCTTTGAACATACGTTGAGGTGGATTTGTGAGCGGAAAAGTTGAGCCGGTAATATTCCTTCACTCGACGGTTTGATGGAAGACGGAGGAAGAGGTGGGTCTTGCGGCTTTTCTGTCAAAGGCGGAGGAGGAGATTCATGTCCAGTCGTCTTTGCTAGAGATGGATTTGGCGGAGATGGTACATTCGACGGTGGATATGACATTGATGGTTTTAAGGGTTTGCAATTGAGATAAAAAGGGTTAATATTCTTCTGATTTCTCAAAACAAATATATTAATGAGAGAGAATAGAGAACAAGGGATGTGTGTGATAGTAGTTTCAATAAGATAATTGTTAATAAATTCTCCTCTTTCTACGTGAGTTTGTTTTAATATACTTTATACATAAAGTGATATTTGAAAACTTCCAATGTCAGACAACACATTAATTAAGTGACCAGGTACAAGTCAAATCATATTCTGTAGATATGTTATTTGTATGTAATTGACAAGGACATTTTGATCATATCTGTGTGTAAGTGATAAAACGTGTAAATTCAGTTTCGGCTTGTGATATATCCGTAATTATAGTTTGAGCTTGTGACTTATTTGCAATAATTTCATTTATTTATACAGTTCCACGTTTTGGTTGTGTTAGTTTTTGTTGATTTTAATCAATTAGCATTGTTTGTGTAAATCAATTGGCATTGCTTGTGTTAATCAATGAGTATTGGTTGTATTTTAGCTGTACAAGCTGAGCTAGTGTGTTTGTTAGAGTATTGCAACAACGATTGAAAATTTTTCAGAGAAATAATAATAATATATGTTACTTGGAGCTTAAGGTTGATGAAGAGAATGGACATAGTCATGTTCTTTTACAAAACGCAGCAATCGCAACAACGATTGAAATATTTGCAGAGAAATAATGATAATATATGTTACTTGGAGCTTAAAGTTGTGGGGATTTGATCGCAAATGTCCGTTTCGGAGACGCAACGACACCTTTTGTGGTCACTATAAAATTCAACGGCAACGACATTTCTTGATTTCTTCGAACATGGCTTATGCTAGTAGAACCCCAACGGGAATTAAAGAAGAAGCAAAAGTAAATGGAATCAAAATAAAAGATACCCTGACCCAATATACAATCGATTTCTACAATCAAAGAAGTAGAACTATATGGAATCAAAATAAAAATACTCAAACATAAGAATCAAAAAAGAAGAAGCAAAAGTAGTACCTTGTTACATGTTACTCCTCTTCTCCTCTCTCAAAGTCCAAACTAAATCTTCTTGTCTCTCATAGTCGAAACTCAAATAAGAGTCAAAGTATATGAACCTTAACTTGATTTCCCCAAATCAATTTTTTTGCTTTCTTTTGGTCGCGATTGTTTTTTTTCCAATCCAGATTGGATCCATGATTTAGGTTTATGGGCAATCGATCTTTTTAGCCAAACATAGTTTATTATATATAAGCAACTATTAGAACTTTTCATCTAAGAGGTGGAATTAGACAGAATTAACTTAATTAGGTTGTTAAAAACATAATTTAATAAGTTTAGGGGCACTACAAGAAATCTGATAGAAGACGTCGATAAATTAAAGTCATTTACATAAGGGTTTTTAACGAAAAAAACCCATCAAGTATAGTTTGATCCATTTTAAACCCCTCAAGTATAAGATTAATGAAAAATCCCTTATGTATTAGTCTGTTAATGAATAATCCCCTCCGTCTACACACGTTAAAACCTTGAACTACCTAACATTAAAATATAATTCTACGTTTTATCTCTAAAAAAACGACATGATGTTTGCGTAAAATCCCAAATTCAAGAGTTCTTCCCATCGATGGACTTAAGTTCTAGAATACTTAGGAAGTATTGGACCATTAACAATTGTGTTGAGCCCTGCAGAAAATTTTAGTTTCAGAAACAAGAAATGCTGCTTCGGTTGCAGTTTTAGAGAGAAGAAAAAAATTAAAATATGATAGCACTTGAGTTGCAACATGAAATTCTTAAAACAATAACATTGTGTAAAATCCAATTTAAGTTTAGTTTAGAACAGAAAGCGTAAACATGAATAAAATATTACCTCATCATCTTGCAAGCTAAAGACGAATTATATCCTCTTAAGCAAATTGCAGTTTGCTCGATTTTGGTTTTAATCTGGACAACCTAATCTTTCTTAATCTCTCTTAATCGATCTTTGTCATTTAGGGTTTATTGTGTGTCGATTTTTAGAGCGAAAACGTATAATTATAATTTAATGTCAGGTAGTTTAAAGTCTTAACGTCAGTGTAGATGGAGATGATTATTTATTAATAGATTAATACATGAAGAATTTTATCATTAATCTTATACTTGAGGGATTTAAAATGGATCAAACTATACTTGAAGGTTTTTTCATTCAAAACCCTTTACATAACCGACAAAAAAACAATCGAAAACATCGATTTGCCAATCAACCCAAAAGTTTTATCTTTTTTCATATGGAATACTAGTGTTATTTTTCTTTCTTATGGAATACTAGTGTTATTATAGACTAAATAAAGGCCCATTATCAAAATAAAGGCCATTTTTCTTTTCCTCTTTTTCCTCTGATCGAAACCATTTTAAGCATTTTCAAATCAATTTGTTCTTCGTCTTCGTCGTAGCTTTTGATTTTGTGTAGCTATGGATTTCTGATAATAATCTCTAAATCGATCTCATCAGTTTCATCGTTTTAGAGTCTCGCTGCAGTTTCGATCTCTAAATCCGTAATTTGCTTTCGTCACTCTCGTGGAGTTGCATCAGTCTTCAGCTTCGTCTTCACCTTCGGGACTTTCTTCTACCAGGTATTATATCTTTGAGTCTCTTAGTTTCTGTAACGATGCTTGGTAATTTAGGGTTTATCGAGAATTGAAGTTGAGTTTCATGCTTTACTAATTCGATTGATGTTGAGAAATTGAAATAGCTTTATATGAGTAAGATTTATGTTAGTCATGGTTTCTGTTAATCCTAGGTGAAATTTCGGATTTGGTTTCTCTAGTTTTCATATGTCGATTCTGGGAATATAGTTTTTATATGTCAATTTCGATTGTTCCTTTTATGATTTTGAAAAGAAACCTATTGTATTGAATTTAGTTTCCTGGATGCATAGTACTTATTGTCATTTTGATGTGTAGAATGTTAAGCATTCTGGTCAGGAGTTTTTTTGCTGGAATTTATGCTTACTTGTTATCATCATAGTGTTATCAGGATCAAGACAAGTGTTTTTATTGATAATGAATGTACTATATTCGTAGACTTAGATATGGCTGAAACAGTTTTCAAGCTCCACATAACGAAGAGCCCTTATCTCCACCATCTCTGGGACTAGTGGAAAATGGAGAGTTCGTGTCGTAGGTTTGTAAATCATGCTACTCAACTATATTATGTTATATTGACTGCTTTTTAATGACAAGTCTTTTAGATGATTGATTTTAACAGTAGAGGACAACCTATCAAGGATTCTGGAGGTTTGTTTGGTACTTCGATTTCTTCATTGAGTAATGATCTAACATGTTACCTATAGTTTACACCGATCGGAGGTTAGTTTCCAGTTACAGATCCAGGTATTTTCAAATCAATTTGTTCATTTACAATTCTTGAGTTATGAGATTAGACTTTTTGTTTTTACATAAAAACATTTTCTACTTTGGGTTTGATGATCCAAATAAGAGGAAGCAATATGTATTATCTGCCTTGGGAGCTAGATGTAAAAACTTGAAGCAACGCATTTGGGATGAACATAGAAAAAATACTCTAGAAGAAACGGAGATGCATCTCAGTTTCAAAAAGCGTTAAGGTAATTTTTAATTTGATTTCCAGTGTTTGCTATCTTCGCTCTCTTTGAGAATTGAAGAAATGTTGGTAGCATTTCATTTTTGATCACTGATTTATGAGTTAATTAACTCGTTTCCTTTCTTATATGAATATGGATCTTCAATCATCATAACCAGGTAGAGGTACATGATTTGTTGATGGTGTCAAGTGTGGCACATACTGAACAATTGGATGTACTTCTTCCATGAAATGATTCCAATGAACATATTACAATTGGCTTGGGGCATAATGGCAAAGCAGATTCACTACGCAATCAGGTCAGTCTTACACACATATATATATATATATATATATCAGTCCCACTAGTTAATGAAACAAAGATATCAATCTTGTTGAAAATTGAATGTCATTATGGTTTTAACTGGAAAATAGTTGGAATTGAGTTGTCTGGTGTCTATAACAGATCTTCCTCGATAGAAACACATGAGCCTGCTTTTTAGGCTGCTGGTATGAGTTTTGAGATGGTTTAGTTTAGTTTGGAGTTTTAGTTAGTTGTCAAATGTTAAGTTTGATGTTGGAATCGTGGTATTGATGAGATGCTTTAGTTTAGCTCGATAATCATTTCTGCATGTAATACAATCTGTCAATTTTTGCAGCTGAATAAAATTGGTGAACACAAAAAAAGAGTAATAGTCTTCATTAAGCATCTGAGAACTCTAGTTATCAGGTAATCGATGATAGCTTTTTTTTTTGCCTAATTACTTGTACATACCAAAATGTGTTATTTTGTAATTTATATTTGATTTCAGGTAAAGCATTTTACAGAGGCTACAGTCTACAAGCACCTTACAAAGACTAAACTCAAGAGCATTTTGTAAATTGTGTTTCATGATTGTACATTTTTTAGAACCAAATTATGTATTGTAAGACTATATTTAAGTAAAATATGGGTAAATTTTATTTTCATGATTGGAATCAATTACAAATTTATTTGATTTAATAAAAAATCAGTATACTGGTGATAAAAAGACATTTTATTACGTCGGTTTGTATACTGACGCTAATTCATTAACATAAAGGCGTCGGTTACTAACCGACGTTACTTTTTAAAACCCGACGTTACTTTTGTGTCGTTATCTTTCACGTCGTTTGATGAACCGAAGCAAATAATATTTACGACGGACGTTATTACGACGGTATGATAACCGACCCTGTTATGTTTAAGTCAATTATCAACCGACGCCAAGTGTTTAAAAACTGACGCTAGGCAGCTTCTTTTTGTAGCGGGGGTTTTATAAAGAGGCAAATAGTTTGGATGTGAATAGATAAGATTTAATGAATGGATCCCTTTAATGAATTGGGATTAGAGTGGTTTTAAAGAGTCATCCCAAACTAAAACGCCATTTTTATTATTTTTTATGATAGACTTTTACAATTTAAAATAGGGTTGATTACTATTATACACACTTTTTGAAAAGTATTATATTTTATACACATTTTTTGAGATTGAGGCACTTTCTAGAGATATTTTTGTTATTTTTGATCAAAGTATTGGTACCCTTTTTTGTGGGGACCATTTTCTATTTTAGGATCACACTCTCTCTTCTCTTTTGCCCACACAAACCTAAATGTTTTTTTTTTAGTTTTGCTTCTTCTCCTCAACCTTTTTATAATATGAAGACTGAATCAATTTTTTTTTATCAAATTCAAACCACAAAAATATGATTTTTTATTCATCTCCTTAACCCTAACTCACCTTTTTTCTAAACCAAAACAAAAGATCTAACCTTTTTTATTTAGTTTCTTCTCCTTCATCCTTAATTTCTGAATCCTAGTTTCTATTTATCACCGGCGACAACGAACCAGTGGCGGGATCTCAGGATTCAGTGGTCGAAGCACATATGAATGGTCATGTATCGATGGTCATGTATCGATGGTCACGTATGGATGGTCATGTATCGATGGTCATGCATACGTTTTAATAAATTCTTTAATGATTTAGACAAATAATTCTTTAATGTCTATATACACATGAACACATATGCATAATGTTTGACCACGAGGACTCAATATTACTTGACAAAGTGAAATACTAAAGAATTAACTGTTATGAATGACATACTTGATATACTGTTATGAATGGTTCATTTTTGATTAACTAAATTTGACAATAAAATCGAAACAAAATGGTTTGATTCATGGACTAACAAACTCAATGAAATAATTTGTAACCATAAAACTATGACCATGCATATCGTCCATATGGATAACATACCTTCTGAATCTAATAACATAACTTTTATGTTCACGAACTCAAGACGTTTACTTATAATCCGTTTATAAGAGAAAAAAAATTATTAAAAAAGGTACAAAGTATCATCAACAAAGTTGCAAGATAGGGAAATTACCCATAAAACACTAAACCATGAATCACTTATTACATTAACCCTAAAAATTTAACCATAAATCATTAGCCACAAAAATTTAACCATAAATCAATAATAGTAATACTTGAGAAGGTGGAATACTAATAGTTGATTATTTTTTATTTTTTTGTCACATTAATAGTTGATTAAATAGATTATATTATTTGACCATGAAGATCCAAACATAGAATTATACTTGACAAGGTGGAATACTAAAAGTTGATAAACGGATTATATTACTTGAACACGGGACATACTATTAAAACACACAACAATTATACTAGTGAAGCTCGAAATGTTGACAGTTTATTAATTGACTATCAAGATGTGACCATACGAATACATGGTATATGAGATGTTACTATCTAGTAAAATAAGTTTTATAGTAGAATAAATAAGAGATAAAAGAAAAGAAAAAAATTTGAAAATAAGAAAAGAGAAAAACAGAAAATCAAAGAGAAGAGAGAGAAGAGAAGAAAAAGTGATAAAAGAAATATATATAAAAAAGAGTGGGACCATGAGTTAAATAGAAACAAAAAGAAGAAAATGTTAGGGCATCTTTAATGGTGACCTTTGCACAATGTCTTTAGAATATATTGTTTTAATAGTTTATATTAAATTTAATTATTTATTAACATATTTAATTAATAAACAAATATATAATTAATCTTATGCTAACATGTGGCAGTTGAACCTCTCAAAAACTAAAGAACATGTCTCAGAGAAGACACTTCTCTCAAAATCTTTTGTGTTCTTTAATAATTTTGATTTGTTTATTACCTATGAACTTTGCAAAAAATCACCAATAAAGATGGTCTTAGATGTGTCTTTTACACTCATGGAAATGCCTTGATAGTAGAAAGTGTGTGTTTTGTCAAATATTTTAATAAAAAGTGTGTCTAAGGGTAAAAAACTCTTTAAAATAAATCACTCCAAAATCCAAATGTTGGATTGAATACATATGATGAAAATAATTAAAAATATTTATTAAATTTTAAAGGCATATGTAACTAAAATAAGATTAAAATGCAGCTGGCCCCAAGGTTAAATAGACGTAACACTCAATCGAGTACCAGAACTAGTAGTGCTTACCATATTACGTACCAAACCGTGCACCATGATTTCTCCATTCTCAGATTTAGAGATGAGAGCCATATCAGCTAGGGCTTGTATATCTTCTTCCACATCCCAGGCTGTCTCCAGAAACGTTAACTTGTTGTTCACGTCCTTACCGCGAGGAATAGACTTTACTAAACCACGAAGCGTATGTTCTTGTTTAGTAGATAAACCATTGCAGGCAAATCTAATAACTTTCGCTCTACTCATATAACCCTCCTTAAGATACTTTCTGAACGTAGGCAGTATTGTTGTCCACTCATCTTTGGTCTTCCCACGCAATGACGAACCTATGACCTTGAGATCAAGTGGAAAAGGATCAACAATCCTGACTGCTTCTATAGCTTTCTCTAAGTAACTTCTTGGTGGAGACTTTTGTCCAAACGCAGAGTATGATAAGATTTGCAGAGCCTCTTCCCTCGCTGGGAAAACCACTTTGTATATCTGATTGATACCGTTAGTTTTTAGTTTGAATACATCTTCACTCGTCACAACCACCTTGCTTCCGAATCTAAGACCCTGAATTAGATTTCCAAAAGCTTTTAGCTCGTTACTAGAGACGTCATCAAGAATGAGAAGGACTCTCTGGTGCCTTAGCCTAAGTTGTGCCTCTTGTATGTCAGGAATCTTCATGTCCCTATGATCCAAAATTCCAGAGAGTAACTCGTTTTCCAAATGATTTTGCAAGTAATTATCGTCGTATTGGATTCCATCAACATCCTCCTTATAAAACTTAAGCTGGAAGTTGCACGACACTTGTTTGTATAAGGCTCTAGCTATGGTGCTTTTGCCAATTCCACTAGGACCCCAAATCTCCACAATCTTCACCTTGTCAGATTCTAAGCACATCATCGATTTCATCTTTGCTACATGAGCTTCTATTCCAACTAACCGATTAAAATCCGTTGATGGCAACTCGTTAGCAACATCCCTGACGATCTTCGAGATCATCTCAGTTTCATTACCCCTGTAAAGACAGTTACGGATGAAAAACTCGACAAGAAAACCAGTGAAATGGATTCAGTATAATCAAAGTTGTAATAGTACCATGAAGCAGAATGTTCTCCGACAATAACCGCAACTTGACTCAACGCTTGTCTCCATCTCTGCTTCTCTTCCTCTGTCTTCTCATCACACGTTTGCTCAAAGGCCTTCCCGAATTCTCCGGTCTGGTTTCTTACATCTGAGGAATCCACATCGTAGAAGATTGTCATCACAGTTTGATCTAGATTAACCCTGCCCTCCATGATCAATTGCAGCTCGTTTAGACACCAGCTCGAAGAGGCGTAGTTCTTAGAGAGAATCACGACGACAATCCTTGATTCCTCAATAGCTCTTACGAGCTCAGAGTTGATAGAATCGCTCCTCATGATCCCATTGTCTATGAACGTGTTTATTCCCTCTCTTTTAAACCTTTCAAGAAAGTGGCTGAGAAAGGTTTTACGGACGTCTTGGGCACATAAACTTGGGTAGACATCATACTTGTATTGGCGAGATGAAAAAGAAGAAGAATAATCCATGATCTCTTCTTGATTCTTGATGAAGAAGAGTATGTGATCTCTTATTGATTTTTCTCCCAAAACCCTTTTGAATTAATCCTATGAAAAATATGTTCTTGTTAATTTTTATTGTGACGACCACTAAGACTTGTTCTTTTACATATGCAATCGCAATTGATTTTAAAAACCCTAAAATAACTATATATTGAAGTTGGTTGATCTTCTACGTGCTTACACATTCTCAACCGTCGGTTAGTGTTTTATACAACAACAATTGCACGTTCAAAATCTCACAAGTAAAATGCGAAAGAAAACGTCGACTCACTGTAAAGCGAATGAGAAAGATAGTAAAATGCTAGCCTCTGTTGGGCATAGATTTGGAGGCCCAAATCTACTTCTTATGTCAAAGCCCATCAGAAGCTGAAGGCCCAATATTTGTTAACTAAACCATAGTGCTTTTTTTTATTTAGTTACTTTATGTAACTATAGTTGCATTAAACCTTAGATCATTGTAACTATAAATAGTTGTCACATTACTTGATGTGACAACTCAGGACAGAATACTGAGAGCAGAGCAATACGACCGTTATCTTTGCATGCGACTATCATCTTTCGATACGATCATCTCTCGTTAATACGATCATCTCGTTTAATACGAACACCTTATATTTATACGATCGTATCTATTTTTACTTAACAGACATCTCAGCCTCTCACAATATACGAACGTATTTTCCTGATCTTGATATCAACAATTGGCGCGCCAGGTAGGGGGCTATATAGATAGTCTTATACACCAAAAATGGATCCGATCATTGAACCAGACCTCCCCTCACAAGAGGTCGAATTTGCAACGCCGACCGAAGTAGATACAAATCCGACAACCGTCCAACAAGCTCTCGTCAACGAACAGACAACCGTCATCGAATCCCCCAACCTCCAGCGGGGAGCAATCCGAGTCACTGACGAGCAGGCCGACCTGTTTAGAGTGATGAACGCCATCATGAGACGCTTAGACGACCAAGAGCAGCTGACAAGGCAGACCAATTCTCGGCTTGAGGATTTACGACTCTGCCGAGCGGCGACCCGCGACCGAGCTGAGGCCGGCACTAGCCGACCCAATAACGACTCCCCGCAGCTCGGAGCCAGCTCATCGCAAACCATCTTTGACAGGTTGGGACGACAGACGGATGTACTCGATAGACTCGGCCGGTCGACCGACGTGTTCGAAAGGATAGGGCGCCCATCGGACCAGAACCAAGCAGTCGTTCATTCGGACGTATTCGAAAGGTTAAGTCGCCCAGCTGATCAGAACCGACCAGTCGTCCATTCGGACGTATTCGAAAGACTGAACCGCCCAGCTGACCAAATCCGACCAACCGCATCTTCAGACGTTCACGAAAGATTGGGCCGGTCATCCGAACAGAACCGTCCGATCATCTCTTCGGACGTTTTCGAAAGGTTAGGACGACCGTCAAACCAAAACCGACCAGCTGGTCCCGCTCTAGTCAACTCATTAAGCTCGCAACGCTCAAGGCCGACCAGAGCCCGGTCGCAAGAACCAAGGACCGACCGAGATTTCGAAATGGAAGATCTCCGAGCAAGGCTTACCGAAATAACTTCGAAGGTGCACCACGCAATCAGCTCTGCCCCAGAAATCGAACGTGTGCTGGCGGAGACGCAGCAAACTCCCTTCACCGACCGTATCATGGCAACCCCGGCCAGAGACTCCAGTAAACTCCGCATTTCGCACTATACCGAAGACACCGACCCGATGCAACACTTAAGGAAGTTCAACCTAGCGATGGGACGTACCCATTACTCCCCAGAAGAGAAAGATGCGGGTTGCTGCCAACATTTCGTCGAACATCTCTCTGGACCCGCTCTAGAGTGGTTCGCCCGTCTTCGTCCGCGATCAATCGACAGCTTCCCACAACTGTCCCAAGCCTTCCTCAAGCATTATTCAATGTATCTCGAGGAGGGAATCTCCGACGCCAACCTCTGGTCCCTAGTCCAGAAGGAGGACGAAACGCTGCGGGGATACATGGATAGGTTCAAAGCGGTGCTCTCGAGGGTCACGGTCGGTGACAACTCCGCGATCTCAGCACTAAAGCAAGGATTGTGGTATGAATCTAAGTTCAGGGAAAATCTCGTCCTCACCCCACCGACCAGCTTAGAAGACGCGATGCATCGGTCTACGCGATACATCCGTCTCGAAGAGGACAAGACCATTAACACGCATAAACACTCTCCCGCAAAGCCTCCAGCACAAAAGGCAAAACCAAAAGGCGACGGCGAATACCAAGAGCCCCGGCAACACTACGATCAGGAATATAAGAGCAAAAAACTCTTAGTGCACCAGGTCGGAACGGACCAGCCACCTCAGAGGCAGTCGAACAAGTGGATACGGGGGCAGGACTCGAAAGACACTAAACTCTATTGCGATTACCATCAAGTGTTCGGTCACTCTACTACACAATGTCATGGTCTCAAGGATGCCCTGCTCACCAGCTATCAACGCGGAGAAATAAAAATGGACAGCCCACCCGATCGCGGAGAAAAACGAAAAGGAGGGGAGAGTTCTGGGCAAGGCGAACAGCGGAAGAACAACAACCCCGCCCAACCGTTACCACCGAAAGAAGGTCCGCGAGACGGACCACCGACCTCAAAAAGAAGGGTACTCGTCATTATGGGCGGCCTCCAGCCAGTTCACGCCTCTGTACAATCTCTCAAGAAGTACGAGAAGATGAACCAGGCCGACAAAGACTGTTACGGTCGGGCAGAAGTTGACATGCCGATCATTTTTTCTGAAGCTGATACTAAGGATCTTGCGATGCCTCACAACGACCCCTTAGTCATTGAGCTTAAAGTCGAAGACTGCGATGTCTTGATCAACACCGGGAGCGCGGTGGATGTCATTTTTAAGGATACACTCAAACGAATGGACATACCAGACGGCAGGATTAAACCAAGCGTTAGGCCCTTGGTCGGTTTCGAAGGAATCACCACGATGACCGTAGGAACGATCAAGCTAAGGGTATACGCTGGAGGCCTGATCAGGGATGTCAAGTTCCTGGTCGTAGATAAACCGGCGGTGTACAATATTATCATGGGAACCCCTTGGTTATTCTCTCTCAGAGCAATCGCCT
The DNA here is from genome assembly GCA_900128785.1 of Arabis alpina. Classification (NCBI taxonomy): domain Eukaryota; kingdom Viridiplantae; phylum Streptophyta; class Magnoliopsida; order Brassicales; family Brassicaceae; genus Arabis; species Arabis alpina. Next base: position 15,088,027 of record LT669795.1, read on the forward strand.
CCACCTACCATCAATGTGTCAAATTCCCGACCCCGACTGGGGTTCACGCTATAAGAGGAGATCAGAAGGCAGCTAGAACCTGTTTCATCACCGGGCAAAAACTGCAGAAGTTTAACCTACACATAAGTAATCCGGAAGAGCCGAACGCAACCGAGCCGAGGCAAGAACTTGCAACCCCGGTGAACATCGATCCGCAGCACCCCGAGCGACGCGTTAATATCGGCATCAAGCTTTCCGAATCAATCAAGACATACTTGACCGAATTTCTGAACGAGAATGTCGCAACGTTCGCGTGGTCGATAGAAGATATGAAGGGCATCAACCCGGCCATCACGAGCCATGAGCTTCACGTTGATCCCACCTACAAACCTATAAAGCAGAAACGGAGAAAGCTCGGTTACGAGAGAGCCCGCGCTGTCAATGAGGAAGTCACCAAGCTGCTCGAAGCCGGATCGATTACAGAAGTTCAATACCCCGACTGGCTGGCCAATCCGGTCGTAGTTAAAAAGAAGAACGGCAAATGGCGCGTCTGCATCGATTTTACAGATCTGAACAAAGCATGTCCAAAAGACAGCTTTCCCTTGCCCCACATCGATCGCGTGGTAGAAGCCACGACCGGGAATGAGTTATTATCATTCATGGATGTTTTTTCCGGATACAACCAGATCGCAATGCACCCCGACGATCGCGAGAAAACGTCTTTCATAACCGACCGAGGAACATTCTGCTATCGAGTCATGCCTTTCGGATTGAAAAACGCCGGAGCAACCTACCAGAGACTGGTGAACAGGATGTTTGCCGACCAACTGGGAGATACGATGGAAGTATACATAGACGATATGCTGGTTAAGTCTCAAAACGCCACCGACCATGTCGGACACCTTCGAGACTGCTTCAAAATTCTCAACGAGTACGGGATGAAGCTTAACCCGACCAAGTGCACGTTCGGGGTAACCTCAGGCGAGTTCCTTGGTTACATTGTTACACAGAGGGGCATAGAAGCAAATCCAAAGCAGATCACCGCAATCATCGATCTACCGTCTCCGAAAAACAAAAGAGAGGTACAGCGGCTGACCGGCAGAATAGCGGCGCTCAACCGCTTCATATCTCGATCCACCGATCGTAGCCTCCCTTTCTACCAGCTCCTCCGCGGGAACAAAGCATTCGTTTGGGATGACAAGTGCGAAGCAGCTTTCAATGAGTTGAAGGCGTATCTAACAACGCCTCCAGTTCTGTCGAAACCCGAGCACGACGAAAAACTATATCTCTACGACTCCGTCACGAACGCGGCAGTAAGCGGCGTCTTAGTTCGAGAGGATCGGGGAGACCAGAAACCCATCTTCTACGTCAGCAAGTCGCTCGACGGAGCAGAAAGTCGGTATCCGACCCTAGAAAAATTGGCCTTAGCTATCGTTGTTGCTGCTCGAAAACTCCGCCCTTACTTTCAGTCACATACGATCGCTGTAATGTCCGCCCAGCCGCTACGAACAATCCTCCACAGTCCTAGTCAGTCAGGCCGCATGGCAAAATGGGCGGTCGAGCTCAGCGACTACGACATCGAATATCGTAACCGCACGAGCACCAAGTCGCAAGCCTTGGCTGATTTCTTGATCGAGCTACCCCCGGAAGCCATCTTGATCACACCGACCAACCAAGACTGGAGCCTTTACATCAATGGGTTGGCATCCCGACACGGTTGTGAAGCAGGGATACGGTTGATTTCCCCGACCAATGAAATACTCGAACAGTGCTTCCGACTCGAGTTCAAAGCCACCAACAACGAAGCAGAGTGGGAAGCCCTCATCGCCGGGCTCCGCCTGGCCAAAGAGGTCGGGGTTAAACGAGTACACGCGTACAGCGACTCCCAACTCGTCACTAATCAATTGAATCACGAGTACGACGCGCGAGACGAGCGCATGAACGCTTACTTGAAACTCACCGAAGCTTTAATCCTCTCCAATTTCGACAGCTTCGTTATCACTAACATCCCTCGATCTGAAAACTTCGCCGCTGACGCCCTGGCCTCGTTAGCAACAAGTTTGGACTCCGACCTAAAACGAATCATACCAGTCGAGACCATCCCCAACCCGAGTATCGATTTACCGTGCGGCGCCAGCCGGATGAGCGTCATCATAAACGATAGCGAAGTTGGCGGCATAGAGGACGATCCGGATCGAATCGACCAGGTCGACCAGGCCGTCCAAAACGACCATACCGACAGCACCGACCATCCCGATCAGACCGATCAGATAGATTGGCGGGACGAAATTTCTAACTATATCAAGGATGGAAAAGTCCCAGAGGACAAGTGGGCAGCACGTCGGCTTAAATCAAAGAGTGCGCATTACGTAGTAATGGGAGGAAAGCTCTACAAATGGAGTGCAGCGGGAGTTCTACTTCAGTGTGTCAACGGCGATACGATCAGCGCCATTATGACCGAAACGCATGAAGGCGAAGGTGGCATCACTCTGGTGGACGAACTCTCGCAATGAAAATCAAGAAGCTCGGTTTTTATTGGCCGACCATGCTCACCGACTGTGCAGACTACGCCCGTCGTTGCGAAAAGTGCCAGCGTCATGGTCCAATGATCAACTCCCCAACTGAGCCTCTGACGACCGCAACATCTACCTACCCGTTCATGAGATGGGCGATGGACATCTTCGGTCCACTCCCGCGGTCCAAACAAAAGCGGTACGTGATCGTAGTCACCGACTACTTCACGAAGTGGGTCGAAGCGGAATCCTTCGCAAAGATTAAGGCCGACAATGTCCAAGATTTCGTCTGGAAATTCGTCATCTGTCGCCATGGATTGCCCTACGAAATTATTGCTGACAACGGGTCGCAATTTATTTCCAAGACCTTCGAAGATTTCTGCGCAAAGTGGAAAATCCGTCTTAACAAGTCGACACCGCGTTTCCTACAAGGAAACGGACAGGCAGAGGCGACGAACAAGGCTATCATCTCCGAACTAAAAAAACGTCTCGATGAAAAGAAAGGGATCTGGGCTGAAGAACTAGATGGCGTACTATGGTCGCTCCGAACGACACGGCGCCAATCAACCAAGCGCACCCCCTTCTCCTTGGCCTACGGAATCGAAGCGATGGCCCCAGCCGAAGTCAGCGTCAACAGTCTACGACGCGAGATTATGACAACGGACCCCGACCTCAACGACAGAATGCTCGTAGATAATTTGGACCACATCGAAGAAGAGCGCGGTCAGGCTCTCATCCGCATACAAAATTACCAGCAGATAGCCGCACGATACTACAACAAGCGCGTTCGTAGCAGAAGTTTCACCGTCGGCGACCTCGTCCTCAGGAAGGTGTACGAAAACACAGCTGAGTACAAGGCAGGGAAACTAGGCGCCCACTGGGAAGGACCATACCAGGTTTCTAAAGTTGTTCGCCCCGGCGTATACGAACTAATGACCATGGACGGAACAATGATTCCGCGGTCGTGGAACGCGATGTCCTTAAAACGATACAGTTACAATCCACTTCCAATCAACGAAGTACAACCCCGACCACGAGTCTGCTAACCACCAAAGTCTCCACGGTCGGCTAAGTCATACGATCGTCGCTCACGAACTACGATCGGCTTGATCCCTCATCTGGGTACGTAGGCAGCCTCATTTAAGGTCCAGCTCCCACCAAAAAAAAAAAAAAAAAAAAAAAAAACCGATCGTAGTCTTACCCCAGACTACGACCGTCTCAATCACGAACTACGATCGGCTTGATCCCTCATCTGGGTACGTAGGCAGCCTCATTTAAGGTCCAGCCCCCACAAAAAAAAAAAAAAAAAAAAAAAAAACCAATCGTAGTCTTATCCCAGACTACGACCGTCTCAATCACGAACTACGATCGGCTTGATCCCTCATCTGGGTACGTAGGCAGCCTCATTTAAGGTCCAGCTCCCACCAAAAAAAAAAAAAAAAAAAAAAACGATCGACATTTCCCCTCACTTGGGTATTTAAGAAGCCTCGTTCCCTACGTTCGATGCTCTGGCCAGGCATCTGACAAACAAATACGCGTTCGCTTCCAACGCAATAGGAAAACCTACAACCGTAGTCTGGAAACCACGAATTCCTGACCGGTAAAACCTATCAGCCAGGCCCCGACCTGCACCGAATCCAAAGAACGTGTAAGTACAATAAGCTGACCACGACTCGCACACTTAACCACGAGACGGATTCCGTCTTAAGCCTGGTCCCGACCAGCAGACAAATTAGCCTGGTCCTCCATCGCGCAAACCGACCAGAGCCCCTCAAAGCAAAAACTGGATGAAAACTCAAAATTCAAAAAGGAGAAATTACGATTTCATAAATTGAAGAAAAACCCGACCATCAGGGGTCGGGGAACAGTACATACACGCTCGTCACGAGCAACAACAAAAAAAAAAAGAAGAAAAGAAAAGAGTACAGATCACATCCACTAAACTTTCGGCTACATCAGTCCGACCAAAAACACAAATTAGAAGTTGACGACATCAAACATCATCAATTCCAGGAACCTCAGGAGTCACGACCAGGTCTCCAGCAGGATCAGCAGCCATAGAAGGTCCCTCAGCAGGCTTGGTCGAAGCTCCAGCAACCTCCGGAGGATGCTCCACGCTTTTCGCACGATCATCGACTCCCAAGGAACCCTCGTCCTCGTCGGTCTCAGACACATGAGAAGATCCGGAACCATTCCTCCCACCGACTCTAAGTATGACTCGAGAGGACCGCGGATCGACTTCACCATCACCTCGAACTTCCTCTTCGCCAGAAGAATCCCACTCCTCACCGAGGCCATATCGACCAATCCTGTTCGGGGTATCCACGGGAAAGACGAGCTCCTCGCCTGGGATCCAGCTAGCACGGTCAGGGAAGGTGAAGTCTTCATCAGATATCTTCTCAACGTCGTGAGCAGCAGCCATCTTAAGGTACTTCTCCAGGTCTTCCTGCAACCTCTCCACCGCGCCCTCAGGAGCCGAACCTTGCTCCTCATAGAACGAGAGGAAGGCTTTGATCTGACCGACCGTCGACGATATTTGATTCATCTTTTTGGAATCAGCAATATGACGACGTATCTTCTCAAATTTAGCTTCGACCTTCTCCCGAAGCTCGGTACCGACCTTCTCGATCGCATACTCCCCGAAGTTTGTGGCTGTGTCGCTACGCGAAACTCTCAGGCGTTTCATCTGCGACTTGGCTAGCTGGTAGATGGACTGATTTTTCCCCATCATGCTCTGGACCTCGTCCTCCCACTTTGCCGCCTCCACCTTCAGCTCTTCATTCTGTTGCTCCAACGCCAAAATACGACCAACCTTCTCTTCGGCAGCAATGGTCATATTTTTCATCCTTGACTTAAGGACCCTGTTCTCCATGATGAGCTCATGATTCTTTTGCAACATCCCCTCGTATCTAGTCCTCATGAAGTTGACGTTGCTCACCATCTAGCAATATACGACCATCAATACTTAGCCAAAAAAAAAAAAAAAAAAAAAAAAAAAAAAAAAAAAAGTACTTACGCTGGTCTGGTCGACGGAAAAGGCCAAAAACTCATCGCGCTCGACCATTTCGTCGGACTCAGGAACAGGCCCCTTGGGATGACCTTGAATACAGCGCACGTATTCCCCACATGCTACAGGGTCCTCAAGAATGTGGCGGCCCCGACCAGCGAACCGGAGATTGAAGTCATAATCGTCCCCAAACAACAAGGTCGCACCGACCGCCGTTTGATCACCGACCCGTTCCTCAGCATCTCGTTCCTCGAGATTAGGACGCTCAACGTTCGCAATTTCGGAAACGACCAAGCCTTTATCTTTACCCTTCTCCTTTCTGCTCTTTTTCGGATCAGACTCAGAGCGCCTCCGATCGTCCTCGCGATCTCTCCTCTTCTCCGACCGCCTCGCTTCCGAACCACCGATCGCTTTCGAACCCTCAACGGGCCTCATCGGGGCAGCAGCACCAACCTTCTTCGAAGAATCGTCGATCACGATCCCCTTCTCTTTCCTTCTCACAGCAGAGGATGCAGCAACTTTGGCCGACCCCGAACCTACGTTATAAACTACAACGTCCAAGTCTTCAAGCCCCATGCTTCCTGCTTCTGAACTCTGTTTTTTGGACGGTCTTTTCTTTCTGTCCTTCAGAGGCCGGTGAGTATACGGCCCGATCTTCGCAAGAGGAATGGTAAAGTCACCTGAAATACAATGTAATCAAATCAGGAATCTACGATCGCTGAAATAAGAAACAATCAAACACACCGACCGCAAACTGACCTGTTGTAACGCGGCGCCGACAACGTCTGATCCTCTGTTCGATAAAATCTCCCCACTTCTGTTGGCCTAACTTCTTCAACTCATCAATCAGGGAAAGCGCGCCTTTGGGAACTGGTTCGAGCACTTGGAGTTTCCTACCTACAAAACAAAAGATAGATTAACTATCAGCTAAGACTGGAGGTCGGATATAAAGAAGTAAAGCATACCAATCCTAGAACTCCATCCGGCATGAATTACACCGGTGAAATCTCCGATCGCGTATTTATTGATCCTCACGAAGAAATATTTGTTCTTCCAACGCTCGATTCTACTGCTAACCCCGATCAAAATCATACATCCCGACCTCATTGAGGCGTAAAAACTACCACAATCCCCGGACTTCGCGATCCCTACCATCTCTTCGAGCTGAGCTAGATTCACCGACCGTCCCAATTCAGCAGCCATAGTCAGAATCGCGCAGATGTTGCGATATGAGGCGCAAGTGAGTTGAGAAGGTGCAACGCGTCGAGCCTCGCAATATTCGAGCGCAAGCTTAGGCATCGGAAACCACATCCCTCCGTGATTGAAGTAGCATTCGTACAGGCACATGAAACCTTCAGGAGGAGACCAGGGACGCTCATGAGGGCGAGGGATTCTGATATCAACGCCCGACCAGTCATCATCTCCCCGAATCCTCTCGATGGTTTCGTAGGAACTGGAGGACGCGATATCATCACTACTTCCGGGGAAGAGATCGCGTGACAGCCCCGGGGCTCGAGGTATACGTGCCGGTAACGCATGATCGATGGCTTCTTCACCACCAGCTGCCTCTTCGACAAATTCAACCAAAGCTTGCTCTTCAAGCTCCAGATCTTCGCTCTCTTCGATCGATAGATTGCGAATGATGTTCCAGCGTTCGGCGTCCAGACCATCAGCACTCTCAATGGCCGCACACTGATTGTCCTTTACTTGGTCCGCATGAACCGGTCTAGAAGACGATGCACCCCCTTTATCTGACAACCGCATCTGGTGAGATTGATCGATCGCGAGTGAGACTTCCAAATCTTCAGAGCTAGAACCGGAGTTTGAATTCGAAGAAACTATGACCGGAGACTTCATTTTGTGGTGGTCGGGATCAGGCGAAGAAAATATACGATCGTATAAATGAACGAAACTGCGATCGACTAAAAGTGCGGAACGAACAACGAAAATACGATCGACTAAAATCAAAGTTAAAGCTAAGAAAAATACGAGCGGGGTTGAGAGAGAGTACCTTCAGAGGAAGCTGCATAGAGAAAAATGGGAAAAATGGAGGAGGAGATCTCGTTTTTATAAGAGCAGGAAGTCGAAAAAGCGCTCGACTCAAAACCCTAGGCACCTCAGCGAGCGACCACTCAGAGATCGACATCCAAGATGGGCTTCTTAAACTTCATGGGCCAAGCTCAGCCCGACCTGCAAAATTCAGCCCAGTTAATTTTCAGGCTTTGGGAGGGGGCCTACTGTTGGGCGTAGATTTGGAGGCCCAAATCTAGTTCTTATGTCAAAGCCCATCAGAAGCTGAAGGCCCAATATTTGTTAACTAAACCATAGTGCTTTTTTTTATTTAGTTACTTTATGTAACTATAGTTGCATTAAACCTTAGATCATTGTAACTATAAATAGTTGTCACATTACTTGATGTGACAACTCAGGACAGAATACTGAGAGCAGAGCAATACGACCGTTATCTTTGCATGCGACTATCATCTTTCGATACGATCATCTCTCGTTAATACGATCATCTCGTTTAATACGAACACCTTATATTTATACGATCGTATCTATTTTTACTTAACAGACATCTCGGCCTCTCACAATATACGAACGTATTTTCCCGATCTTGATATCAACAGCCTCCATATTAACCCAATACTGGAGCTACTCAGGTCAACTGGTCAACTATGAAAATTTCTCTATTTCTAGTGGCTCGAAAGTGTACTAGAGCAACATAGACATAGGCCAACGAAACCTGAAGATAACAACATTGGTAGAGTGTGGTACATATCTCGGATTGCCTGAACAATTTAGCCAAAAGAAAACGGAAATGTTTCAATATATAATTGAGAAGGTCAAGAACAGAACAAATGGTTGGAATAATAAATTCCTTTTTGCTGCGTGTAAGGAAATTTTGCTCAAATCAGTAGTCCTCGCTGTGCTGGTCTACTCTATGAATTATTTTAAATTACCAAAAACAATTTGTGATGAGATCAATGAAATCTATTCTATTAACGTTATAATCAATATTTCAGCTCAAAACGGCGTCACCTCAGAAAAAAGCCCAATGGACTCTAAAGCCCAACGAGAATGGCGACCCAAAGCTCAAGTCAAGATAAGTCAAACTATGACGTCAACGTTATACAACCATTTGGAATCATATCCTTTCACTTCTTACCAACCAAACTGACGACAAACTCACTTTGTTTATGATAAGGTATCTCTTTCAAATGACTATACACTATATATGGAGAGAGCGGAACTGTCGACGTCACGGTGAGAGTCCAACATCAGTCAATACCATCATCAAAACAATGGACAGAACATGCGTAATAGGCTGAGCTCCATCTATCGTGAGGGGGACTATAACTTTGACACAAGTCTCAGTTTATGGTTTGAAACTCGTTGAAAGACCACCACAAATCTATCTTTTCTGTATTTTGTTTCAAGTAATTTAAAACATCAAAAAACAGCTTTGTAAAACAGTTTTTTTTTTGTATGAATATAATTTAACATTCATTTAAAAAAAAAAGGAATGATTAAACTTTATCTTGGGAGGAGAATCAAGAAAAGATACAAATTCGACAAATTTCTAATTTCCTTTGTGTGTTCATATACTGTTCTTAAACCTTGAGTTGAACTAAAGTTTCATCTATCTTGCCTATAGGATGGTGAACATTCAAATTCATAATCAACTATAAATACCGCTCCTAACTCAAATTCAAATTTCGAAATTTGATTCGGTCAAGAGAGAAGACCCAACCGTTGTAATCTCTGCTTCATTATTTCATTTATTCTCTCAGTTTCTCAATCAGAAACTCGCTCGATCCCCTCCCATGGCTTCTGTGGTGGTGGAAACCTGCACAGTTGAAATAGTCAATGGTCTAGGTCTGAAAGCTCTAAGATGAGAAACACCTAGCGAAGATCTCAAGAGAGTATGTTATTGATGTGTTTGCAAATATTACAAGTGGTTTTTGTGTAAGAATGCGGATCCTCTTTTTAGAGATGTCCTAGGTCTATTTATACAAATCTAAGTCGGCTTAGGTCTACGCCTAAAGAGATAAGGTCGAATCCTTAAATCTTCGGGATTCCCTCTCAGCGTAGTCGGCGGCCGCCTTTAGGACTTGACCTTGTCCTCGTCATGGGCCCAAATCCGAGAGCTTGTTTTCTGGGACCAGTTTTGCAGTAGAGGTCGGCGTGACTTGTTACTCGCCTGCTTCCGACTAGTTCTTTCAACTGTGGGCCTTCTAAGCTCGGCCCATTCTTTGTCTTGAAGTGAGATGATCACAACGGTCTCTTGGAGTCTAAATGACCACTATAGACGTCGTCCTGGAAAGGTGCCGGTCCTAGTCCCAGTTACTCTGGAGAGCCGGTCCCAGAGACAGAGCTGGTCCCTGAGACAGAGCTGGTCCAGATAGCTGCGCGCCTACCTCTGGTACTCAGTCATTTTAGAGAGCTCGTCCCAGAAAGCAGGAGAGCTAGTCCTGGTCCCAGTCACTTTGGAGAGCTCGTCCCAGAAGACAGGAGAGCTGGTCCCGGAAACAGAGCTGGTTCAGATAACTGCGCGCCCACCTCTGGCACTTAGTCATTTTCTTGACGATCTCTACCGGAGTGAGATCTGACCCCAACAGTTAGCCCCCCAGCTCGGTAGTATCAGTTGTGATGATGCCGAGGTAAAAGAATCGTAGTGAGGTTTTAAGAAAATGTACTACTTGGCTTACGTTTGACGAGACGAGATTGTGAAACCTTGTTCTGAGGATCTGCCGACATTTACTAAGCTTTCGTGTTCATGTTTAACGCATAGCCCAGTAAAGATTTTCAACAGACTTGTGTTTTTGAATTTGTGTTACAAAGTTTGGAGGAACTAGTCCTGCAAAGTTTGTAGAGCTCGTCTCGTTAAAGCTCGTAAAACTTGTTTGTCTTACCCAACTCTCACATGTTCACGTTAATGTTGAGTTGGGCGTCATTTTCCTGTGTTAGTCGTTTTTCCGGACTTAGGGACAGCCATCGCCGAGCACTCGACGTTATTGATTCGTGCTCGGCTGTGACGATGGCACCATCTTCTCCGATGAGTTCTTGTTCGTGCTTAGCTTCGTGTCATCGTCACTGATACTCCACCGATGAGCTCTCTGTTTTTTCCGGTGAGCGATCGTCATCACCATCCACGGCGAGTTCTGGTTCTGCAGTCTAACTTTCTGCCGAGATCTCACCGTCGTTGATTCTGGAGCCGTCGAGTATTCGTCGTTGTAGCCGGTGAAGCGTCGGTCTCGATTTCAGGTTAGGAGCTCATCGTTGCTCGTGGAGTTTCGTCTCTGACCCACCATCGTCGCGGCTTTGTTTCAAGTGAGATTCAGGTGAGTCGTCGTCGCGTTCTGGGCTTGAGTACTGAGTGGAGATCTCGGCATACCGACGAAGGCACGAGATGAAGACGAGCTTAAGACTCGGTGAGCAGCGGTTTCGTTTGATTGCTACACGCTAGGGACTGGATTTCCTGTTCTTAGAGACGTGGTCACCGGAAAATTTTGCAAGAAGCTCCAACGGAATTGTCGGCGCTTGTGATTCATGAACTAACTCGATAGCCTGGGTCGTCGTTCTTCTATCTCTGAGACCTTAGTAAGGCGTTCGACTAAGAATTGCTTCCATTAGTTTTTTTAAGACTGTCTTCGTGATGACTTGATAACTTGATGTGGTGTTGCGGTGAGACTTGTATCGTGGCGAGGACTCGCAAACTTTAAGACGTCGCAGTTCTAAACAAGTCACGACATTGTCGAAGTGGTTTGGACACTTAAGTATTCCCGGACGTTGTTTAAATGTTAAGTCCCACGTCATCTTTCGAAAGATTTCTTGACTCCATTTCGCAGTTGAGGACTACTAGTTTAGAAAGTGTAGGACCGAGCTTCGAAATAAATTGTTCTGATGCATAGTCTAGCTCCTAGCTTCGTCTTTGTAAGGATAGAAAAATGACTCGAGTCCTGGTCTTTGATGCGAATGATGCAGCGAATGCACATAGTTCATCTCTCGTTGATGAGCAAGTCGTCGATACTCGTATTTCTCAGAGAAAACGCTGACTGCTGCATATGCTTCAGTTTCGCCCACTACTGCACTTTCTACTGCGTCGGCCACTACTGCATCTGCTTTAGCTGCGCCCATTACTACGCCTGCTCTAGCTGCGCCCACTACTATGCCCGCTCTAGCTGCGCCTACTACTGTGCATGTTTTAATTGCGCCCACTACTACGCCTGCTGTAGCTGCGCTCACTACTGTGCATGTTTTAGCTGCGCCCACTACTACGCCTGCTCTAGCTGCGCCCACTACTACACCTTCTACCGCGCCGACCACTACTCCATATGCGCCGACCACTATTTATGCTGCCAAGACGAAACCTGTTGCTGGTGAGCGAAGTTGGGAAGTTGTATGTACTGGCGAAGATGGGGCCGAGGTGACCATGACAAGGATCGAGGACATCGTTAAGGAGACTAGGATCGACGAGTCTTTGAGAAGACCAAGATTGACGAGGTCTTTGAGGAGACCAGGACTGACGAGGTAGTTGAGGAGACCAGGACCGACGAGTCTTTGGGAAGACCAGGACCAAGGAGGCAGCAAGACCGACTACCATGACTGCTCCTGCGGGAGTTGTTGATGATGAGGGGATTGTCCCTTAGTTGCTTTGCGCGCCTGTTAGTGCTTACGTTTTAGACTTGACTTTGATTTCACGCGTAGATGACTTGTGTTTATAAAAAGTGATAATGAATGAAACTTTTAATTTGTTTCTGTTTTCTGTTAAGTCCAGCTTTCTTGACTTGGACTTTAGAAAGACAACTAATAGTGATGAATTGTATCCTTGTTGAATCCGTTTCTAGGATGCATAGTTAGTCTGGTTCAAATAACTTTGTTTAAAAATCCATATGAACAATTATCACGATTGAAGGCGTCGTTGCCGTATTTTGGTGCTCGTCCTTGTTATAGGAGTTAAGTCACCGTTGACCACCCAACTTCAGAAGTGAGCATGTTACGTTGTTGCAACCAGCGTTAAGGTTTGCTGGGTTATTTGAATGATCGTTTAGGTTTACGACCGTGTCACTCTTTGAGCATGACCGCTCCTATAACGATCATTAGCTTTGACCAATGATGTTGTTGGGTTTTTTGAATGGTCATTTGGGTTTACAAGTGTGCTTCTCTCTAAACACACCTGCTCCTATAATGAACCATTGGTTTCGACCAACGATGTTGTTGGGTTTTTTGAATGGTCATTTGGGTTATAAGTGTGCTTCTCTCTAAACACACCTGCTCCTATAATGAACCATTGGTTTTGACCAACGATGTTGTTCGGTTTTTTGAATGGTCACTTCGGTTACAAGTGTGCTTCTCTCTAAACACACATGCTCTTATAATGAACCATTGTTATTTATATAGCGCGCTTATCCAATGGTGGATGTTATTGTAAAGATCTGCAGAAATTTTTGTGAAAGGTCGTCGCTGTGGCCAGCAGCGGCGGTCGAAGGTGAGATGATCGTTTAAGTGAGACCCTGAATTATCCGTAAAGGATGTGATAGGGATAATCGTTTTTGACAAATTTTGGTAACAAGCGTTTATCTTCATAAAAGTCTGTAATAAGAGAAGGTAGGAGTATACGAGTATACGTACCCTACTCCCCCCCCCCCCCCCCTTTTGGGAGGAGGGCAACTGAACCCATCCAAAAATGGGATGCCTACGTACCCTTTGCAGGGATCAAGTCACTCGTAGTTCATGGTAAGTGATTGAGTGGTAGATGAATGATGGGATGGGTGTTTAATGGTAGTACTTCTTTCTTGGTTTACCTTGTGCTGAATCGTCGTTTTGTCTTCCGCGTTTAGGCGGTTCTTCATTGATCGGCGATACTTCCACGTCGTTTTCCTCTAATTCAAAGTCTTTGAGGTTGAAATTATCGCCGAGTTCACCGTCTATTAGCTTTTGGGCGAGCGCCGAGCCGAGAGACTGGCAGTTTACTGTCGAGTGCCCGTGAGTGTGATGAATGTCGCAGTATAACGATTCTTCATAAGTTGAATTACCGGTCCACGCGTTAGGAAAACATCTTCCGTGCCCATGGTTGGGAGAGTCCACCTGATAGTTGTGGGCTCCTTCGTGTTGGACGAAATTTCCACTATGGGTTTTTCGCGCCTGGCTTGGCTGGTGGTCGCTGTCACTTTTCTGTTTTGACTTCCCATACTTTTTTGCGAGTTTCTTTGCTTCTTCTTCGCTTTTGGCGAAGTTCGTCGCTCGATGCAGAGCATCCTGGATAGTCGAAAGCTCGTTGAGAGACATCTCCTTCCAGAAGTCAGATTCGTGCCATATGGCTCTTTTCAGCGCTCGGAGTGCGTCCGAGTCATCTATCCCTTTCGCTTGCGATAGTACCAATTTGAAGCGTTCGATGAAAGTCTTAAGAGACTCGGTTGGTCCTTGGTTCATGGACCATAAATCGGCACCAGACGTTTGAGTCTCAATGAAGATGGAGTAGTGCTTGATGAAGGCCGCTGTCAACTGTTTGAAAGTATCGATGGAATTACTTTCCAGCCCTTTAAACTATTTGAGAGCTGGTCCTTTGAGGTTTTCGACGAAAAGCAAGCACTGTCCGACGTCCATCTCTTGCTCTTTGAAATTTGCTCTTGTCATAGACACGCTGAATTCGTTGAGGTGGTCAGCTGGGTCTTCGGTTCCGTCGTAGGTCGGCACCCTAATCTTGCCTGGGTCTGACACTCGAGCTTTGGTGATGCGCGCCGAGAACGGAGTGTGCTGAGCCTGTTCAAGGATTAGATCGAGCTCTGGCGCCTTGCTAGTGGCGCGATGCATCTGCGAGCGGATAGTTTTCAACTCAGCAGTAGTCTTGTTTAGCGAGGCTCGGAACTCGGCCATCTCGTCGTGCTGGGATCGAATCGCAGCTTGTTTAGCTTCAGCGACCTCTGCCTGTTTCACCCATTCAACGTTTTCTCTTCTTCAGAGATGTGTCTAGCATATCCAGGATCGATCTCGTCGTCGAAAGCGGAGACACGTTGTTGGGTCATCCTCTGTGGGTTGGCATACTTTATCCTCGTAGTGGTTCGTCACGCAACTTCTTCCTCTGGGAGATCAGCGTTGCGTGCAACTCTCCTCGCAAAGCCATCGTCTCCGAAGGTGGAGAACTGCTGTGAAGCTACGTGTCGAGGATCGTCGCCCCTCGCTTTGGTTGTTCTATGCCGATCTCTCGCTGTCTTAGTGAAGATTGTTTCAGGAACGACTCTTCTAGCCAGGTCCTCGTCGTCGTTGTCGAGGTCTATTGGCTCGTCGCCAACTTTCGCTTTCTCTCGTCGTGCCTGGGCTAAAAGAGCGGATCGTTCATCATTTGCGGCGGTCGATGGATTTTGGTGCCGAGGTCGGTTCGATGACCCTCCAAGTGTGGTGAAGTTGAGTGCCACATGATCGATTCGTGCCACTGGTTTTCTGAACTGACCTGGCTCGAGGGGTCGTGCGCGGATGTCTGCTCCTAAAGACCTGAGCTCGTCAGTTATCGTCCCGTTGCTTCGGTTTTGCCGCTCGACACTCTTCAGTAGAGCGTACAGTGTCGTGCTCATCTTCTGCAATAACTCAGGAAGAAGCGAGCCCGCTCTCGGGGTTTCCCTCGACTGCTCGCCCTGCAGATCGGCGAGAGCTGCACCTGCTGGTGGCGGATCGTCACGAGCGGTTTGGTCCTTGTTGGTATCTCCTTCAGCCTGGATCTCGCCCTCTTCCAGATCTCTCGGCGCGACGTCTTTCGGATCAGCGATACGTCATTCGTCGGTTATCGTGTTCTGGATCTCTTTGCGGTGGTTCTTCAGAGTAAGATGCTTTCAATACCCTCCTTCTAGCCCCAAACTGTGGTGGTGGAAACCTGCACAGTTGAAATAGTCAATGGTCTAGGTCTGAAAGCTCTAAGATGAGAAACACCTAGCGAAGATCTCAAGAGAGTATGTTATTGATGTGTTTGCAAATATTACAAGTGGTTTCTGTGTAAGAATGCGGATCCTCTTTTTAGAGATGTCCTAGGTCTATTTATACAAATCTAAGTCGGCTTAGGTCTACGCCTAAAGAGATAAGGTCGAATCCCTAAATCTTCGGGATTCCCTCTCAGCGTAGTCGGCGGCCGCCTTTAGGTCTTGACCTTGTCCTCGTCATGGGCCCAAATCCGAGAGCTTGTTTTCTGGGCCCAGTCTTGCAGTAAAGGTCGGCGTGAATTGTTACTCGCGGGCTTCCGACTAGTTCTTTCCACTGTGGGCCTTCTAAGCTCGGCCCATTCTTTGTCTTGAAGTGAGATGATCACAACGGTCTCTTGGAGTCTAAATGACCACTATAGACGTCGTCCTGGAAAGGTGCCGGTCCTAGTCCCAGTTACTCTGGAGAGCCGGCCCCAGAGACAGAGCTGGTCCCTGAGACAGAGCTGGTCTAGATAGCTGCGCGCCTACCTCTGGTACTCAGTCATTTTAGAGAGCTCGTCCCAGAAAGCAGGAGAGCTAGTCCTGGTCCCAGTCACTTTGGAGAGCTCGTCCCAGAAGATAGGAGAGCTGGTCCCGGAAACAGAGCTGGTTCAGATAACTGCGCGCCCACCTCTGGCACTTAGTCATTTTCTTGACGATCTCTACCGGAGTGAGATCTGACCCCAACAGCTTCCAATCTCCCGCTGCAAAGCAGTAACAACGTCAATGTCGCCAAGGCAAAGACTATCGACGAGCACATCTTACTCTGTCCTGATACTTACATCGGATCGATTGAGAAACATACCCAAACTCTCTGGGTTTACGAGAATGAAGAAATGGTTTACCGTCTTGTAACCTATGTTCCTGGTCTCTATAAGATATTCGACGAGATCCTCGTCAATGCTGCTGATAACAAACAGAGAGATCCTTCCATGCATTCTCTCAAAGTTGTGATCGATGTTGAGCAGAATCTCATCAGTGTATGTAACACTGGAGATGGAGTTCCCGTAGAGATTCACCAGGAGGAAGGCGTTTATGTTCCTGAAATGATATTCGGGCGTTTGTTCGATGATCATGAGAAGAAGACTACTGGTGCTAAGCTTACCAACATCTTCTCCACTCAATTCACCATTGAGACTGCAGATGGCAAAAGACAGAAGAAATACAAGCAGGTAGATAGATCTATTGCTTCTGTTGCATGAATCAACATTGTTTTCGTTTGGTTTGTTACTAATTTAGTATCAATTGCTAGATTAGGGATGATTTGTAGGATCAATTGATACTTAACCTTTCTGGTGTTGTTTAGGTGTTTGAAAACAATATGGGGGAAGAAGTATGAACCTGTGATTACCGAATGCAACAAGACTGAGAACTACACCAAAGTTACTTTCAAGCCTGATTTGACCAAGTTTAGCATGACTCATTTTGAAGACGATGTGGTTGCTCTCATGAGTAAACGAGTGTTTGATATTGCTGGATGCTTGGGGAAGACTGTCAAGGTTGAGCTGAATGGCAATAAAGTTCCAATCAAATCATTCAGTGATTACGTTGATCTATACCTCAGTGCAGCCAATAAATCAAGGACGTGTTATCTCCCAAGGTTTGTTTGTTATGCTTGCTTTACTTACCAATAAATCACTACTGTATCTCTTGGGATTGATTTTGATTCTCTTGTGTTTAGGATGACTGAGAAAGTGAATGAGAGATGGGAGGTTTGTGTGAGCTTAAGTGAGGGACAGTTTCAGCAGGTATATATAACTGGTCTCTTACTTTCAAGGATGAATATTGAGTAAACTCTTAACAATGTTTTCTTCTTCTGCAATCAGATCAGCTTTGTCAACTCCATAGCCACAATCAAAGGTGGAACACATGTTGATTATGCCACCAGTCAGATCACAAAATACATTGTGGGTATTGTGAACAAAAAGAATAAAAACGCCACTCTTAATGTGAAGAACCATCTGTGGGTATTTGTCAATGCACTGATTGACAATCCTGTTTTAGATTCTCAAACAAAAGAAACACTGACTCTCGAGCAGAGCAGCTTCGGATCAGTATGCAAACTTTCAGAATGCATTCTAAAGAAAGCTACGCGTGTGTTTAATAATGCCATGGCTGATCGTCAATGGTCAGTTCCCTCTATGGTCGATGGCCTCAAACCGACTCAGAGAAAGATACTTTTCTGTTCATTCAAGAAAAACTTCACTAAGGAAGCCACGGTTGCCAAATTCTATGATTATGTGTTAGAACACTCAGCTTATCACCAAGACGAGCAGAGTCTTGCCAGCACCATCATCGGAATGGCTCAGGATTAAGTTGGGAGCAACAATATCAACCTGCTTCAGCCATTAGGTCAATTTGGTACACGGAATTCGGTAAGTATAGTTGATAGAGAACTTTTGTTGTTTATCTCTGCTCGTACTCATACATGACTGTGTTCATAGGGCGGGGAAGATGCAACCTGCGCAAAATACATTTTCACTAAGCTCTCTCCAGCAACAAGGGTATTGTTTCCCAAGGATGATTATGTGCTCCTTAAATACTTGAATGAAAACGGGAAAAAGATAGAGCCAACTTGGTAGTTCTTTGCTCATCTCATGTACATTTATCTATTGTTTTTCTCTTATCAAGACTAGTTAACTTAATATATTAATGCTTGTTAGGTACATGCCCATCATTCCAACAGTACTTGTCAACGGCTGTGAAGGCATTGGAACAGGGTGGAGTTCTTTCATACCAAACTATAACTTGAGAGAGATTGTTGCCAATTTAAGGCGTCTACTTAATGGTGAAAGTATGGTGCCTATGGATCCTTGGTATAGAGGTTTTAAAGGAACTATTGAGAAGACTGCGACCAAGGAAGCTGGGTCTACCTATACGATCACTGGTGTATGTGAGGAAGTCGATGACAACACTATTCATATTACAAAACTACCAGTCAGAAGATGGACTGATGATTATAAGGAGTTCTTGCGTGCAATGAAGACAGATACCTTTATCCATGTAGAATGCCTGCTTTAATTAGAAAGTTTGATAGTATTTTATCTATCCTTCTTTCTGCAAGATATCTGGGACTTTAATTTCGATTCATTTGTGTATTTTGAGATTACACTGAGTGAAGAGAATATGAAGGTGGCTCGGCAAGAGGGCTTTCTATAAAAAAATTAAACTGACCACAACAATCGGTACAACCAATATGCATCTCTTTGATCAAAATGGTGTGATAAAGAAATATACGAGTCCAGAACAAAGTAAGAACAGATCCGTATTTGCTCATTCTGTTTTTTCTTCTCCACAAGTTAAACTAAAGTTTACATCTCACTACCTTGCAGTCCTTGAAGAGTTCTTCAACCTCAGGCTTCAATACTACGAGCTGCGAAAGGTTAGAAAAAAAATCTTAAACTATGATCAAGTCTTTTGAAGAGTTTACTTATGAAGGCAATAATAACTGTCTGATGTGATGTATACAGAAAGTTATGTTGGAGAATCTGGAACTGGAGCTGCTGAAACTAGAAAACAAAGTGAAGTTTATTCTTGGAGTTGTGAGTGAAGAGATCAAAGTGAACAATAGCTATATGAAGAAAGCTGATCTTGTTGAAGAGTTGAAACAGAGAGGGTTTGTACCATTCCCGAAGAAGTCCAAGCCCGTAGAAGCTGCAGTTGCCGGAGCGATCAATGGAACCGAAGAAGCTGAAGAAAGCTCAGATGCTCCTGCTCCAAGCTCCACGTTTATACCCGGGTCAGAGTATGACTACCTACTGTCACTGGCTATAGCAACGTTGACTCTAGAGAAATTCAATGTGTTACTTGCAGACAGAGATAAAATGAAGGAAGAAGTTGAAGACTTGAAGAAAGCTACAGCTAGGTCTCTCTGGCTCAAAGATCTTGCGTCTCTTGAAGTTAAACTTGAAGTACGGATACAACCTTTTTCATAACTTGACGTTGTTGACTATTACCTATTTGTTGTTGACAACATCTCTGTCCTTGTGTTACAGAATCTAGATTTGGCTGATGCAAAAGCCGAAGAATGGACAAGGTTACTGAGAAGACCAGCACCAACCAAGAAACCAACAGAGAAAGGAAGTGAATCAGAGAGAATAGAGCTTTCGACCAATTCAGCAATGGACACAGGTTAATACCATACTAAAGCTAGAGAATCAGTCATTGCGTGTTTTGTTTTTCTTGTATGGATCTAATATAACATTTAAAATCTTTCCTTGATTCTTAAAAGATAACAATGTAGTGGAAGTGGCGAAACCGAAAGATAGACAAGGAGCCGATAAGAAGGCTCCTCAAGCTGCAAAGAGAAAGGTGAGAGTGTGTTTATCGTATCATCTTTCTTCTTGTCTTAATTGATAGTAAAAACTCGTTTCAAATTCTATCTTTCAAAATAAAACCATTAAGTGATTAACCCGTTGGGGTGGTTTTTGTTTAGCATGAGGACGTTGATGAAGATGAAATGATGGATTTAGCTCAATACTGTTCCGGCTCTACGTCTGAGAATTCAAGCAGTAAGATTTCTAGTAAAAACACATTCCTGACAAAGAAACCGTAGAATTCTTAAGTCAATGGGAACTTATAAGCTTGTGTTCCTGCTATAGAAGAAACTTCGAATCAATTGTGGATGACGATGATGAAGTAGTCGAGGCGGTGGTGAGAAAACGAGGGGCATGGGCGAGCAGGAAGTTGGTGGAGGTAGTGATGATAGTGTCGCCGGAGAAGAAAGCGAGGAAGATGAGATTATCGCCGTTTAATAAGAAGAGTGGTTTAGTGATGGCTGCTAATAAGGAGAAAGAGAGTAGCATTGATATTGTGGAGGAGAAACAAAGGCCTCAAAGAGCAAACAGGAAGCCAATGAAGTATGTCTTGAGTGATTCCGAGTCCGACTCTGGTAATGATTCTGAGTTTGACGATATTGAAGACGACGAGTAGAAAGAGCAAAACAAGAAAGTGGTGCTTTCATATTTTCCTATTAAGGAGGGTGTATTCAACATATAATTTGAAGTGATTTGATTTTGACTGAGTTTTTAAATGATTTTGAGAAATTAATGTGATTTTAGTTGAAATCCCATAGAATCCCACCTAAAACAATGTGATTTGCTTTATCACATTTTTAATAAGGAATCCCACCAAAACACATTAAATACACATCAAATCTCCTAAAATCCATTGTTTAAAACATTTTCAATAACATTGGATTTTGAAGTAGACTTTAAAATCACAAGTTCAATAACACTGGATTTGAAAAGAGTTTTTAAAACTTATGTTTGAATAAGAGAGGATTTGTCACTTAAATACAAATCACTCCAAATTTCATGTTAAATACACCCCCTAATTGTGGTGGTTTAGACTTGGTGTTAACAATCTGGTACTCCATATTTACAATGTCCTTTTGTAAAGCCGAATAAACAACTTACCAAGTTAAAAGCCAAACTAAAAGTTTCAAAGCAAATTAGGCCCAACTTTTGACAGATAATTAAGTTTTTTTCATACGAAAGTGCCTTCCATTGTATTTTTGACGTTTGCAAATTAAAAAGTGAAAATGTTTTAAATTGATCATTTTTTTTTATAAATTGTAAATGCAAGTGACTTTTTTTTTTTTGATGATTAGGAAGTTCAAAGCGCGTGGGCTCGTACATCTCCTTAAGGCGAGATCTAAACCATGTAATTTTAACCCTCCTTTAGAGAACAAACCCCTCCCAACGTGAATTGAACATGTGACATCCTTAATGCAAAAGACTTTTGTTTTTCTTTTCGAGCCAACACATTTAGTCTTGTTAAACAGTCTTTAGTTGATTACTTGAGAAAATTTTAAGAAAAAAAATACCAACGAATATGATCCTAAACAACATGTTCAAGAATTTAAATTGCAAATATCAAAGAAACGAGAAATTGTAAAATCTGTTTCAGACAAAATCAATCTCTTCTTGGAAATTAGAGAAAGCAGGTCATTCGTGCTGCTCTCGACATCTTGATCAACTATTCACAGTGCGTCTCAAAATCCTCCCATTGAATATGATTTTTGTACCTATTTGTATTTCTATTTTACGTTCATAGAAAAACAATAAGTTTAGTATTTTTAAGTTTAATTTTTATGATTTGGTACGTTTATAACAAATATTAAATTTGAGTGTTTTAGTTTTAATTTTGTACTAAACATCTTGACAAAAATAAAACTATTGAGTTCCTATCAAGATCAACCTTCTAATTAAAGTTATCGACTTTTCATAGATTTCATAGATACTGATTTTCCACTATTTTTTAATATTTGTGACCAAATTCATTGTCAACAAGGCCTGGTGAGATCGTGCCACAGTTTACTTCGACTCGTTCTCCGATCATGAATAGTTGCCATTTTCAACTCTCTTGTGGAATTTAGTTAGACATATAAAAATACGCCAAAAAAAAGGAGGTTTCCTCTATGGATTGTATCTTAAGAAGCAAAACCATACCTACATAGAATCTTCTTGTTTATGAAGATTTAATCTAAACAAACCAAAGACACAAAAAGAATATTTACCAAAAGTAAACAAGGGAATAAATATGAACTCATGAATTATAAAAAATATATAAGTAAAACTCAATTGCTAACAAAAGTTTCGTTGTAGCACACTGGTTAATCCTATGGCTTCACAACAAAAGTTGATGAATCTATAAGTTCCGGGTTCAAAGCTCGGCAGCGGAAAATCTTTTTGTTTTTAACTTATTCATCTTCTTCACTAAAAAAAATATAAGACGTCACACTTTCTTTTTTCTTTTTTTCCCTAATGTTTTACTTTCCCAATTATTTATCTCAAAAATAATATTCAGCTACCTTACCCATATTAATAAGCTTGAGATTAATAAAGAAATTCTTTTGGGCAAATTATCCAATGTACCATTTCTTCTAATTTTCTTTCAAAATATGCCATTCAGTTGAATTCTTTTCCAATCTGCCATAAAACACTGTTCCCGTCTGATACAATGTCGATTTTTCCCCTCACACGTGCCAAGAAAGTAAACTGTAATAGAGAGATTCAACTGAGGGGTGATGTATTCACCCCTTCAAAAACCGTCGTCTCTCTCCTCCTACTGTATCTATAACCCAGTAACCGATGTTACTTTCCCAATTTTATGTAGTTGATTTTGGTATTTGAGTGTTCTTCTTGGTTATACTCATAAAAGTTTTCTGCCATTGTTCTCGGTAAGTTGTTTTCGATTCTTTGCTATTGCGAAGATTCGATTTGTTCTCTCTTATCGTTTTTCTCTTTCACTTGAACGGAAACCCAATTCAATTATTCTCCGTTAACAACTCCGTTTTATCATGTCAAGATTTTTTATAAAAAATGTCTATTATTTGAGCCTTGTGCATGTTGTCCTTGACATTCTTGTCCTTATTTTGCTCGTGTCTAGTAGATATGTTATTTTCGCCTTGTGCATGTTGTTGTTCTCCCTTTGTTGTTTTCGATAATAGGGTTTATTCGAAGATTCGATTTGTTCTCTTCACTCCGTAAGTTCTCTTAACTTGAACGGAAACCCAATTCAATTGGGTTTTGTCTACAACTCCGTTGAATCATGTCTATGTATTTTTCCTAATTTTGTTTATTTTTTTCGTCTGATGTTGTCCTTTTCAAACTTGTCCTCAGGACGTTATAATTTGTAGCAGATCTGAGATTTTATTTTTTTCTTATTCATTAATATCGCAGAAGATGTCTTCCAGATCTAAGAGTAAACGACGGCGTCAGATGTCGTCCATGCCGACAAAGGACAATTTCTCAGGAGACATGGACCCAGATCTCCTGCCTCGTAGACTGTACGCTACCGACCAATACAACCCAAAAGGCCGTATCAATTCTTACTCTAAGCCGGAGTATTTGCTAGATCTAGTATCGACACTGGAAGGGACGCGTGAGTATAACTATCTTCGTGCTTCATGTTTTAAGTCCCTCTTTGACATCCCTGCTTGCAAGTCGTGTTTGTCTGGTAAACTCGTCCTCCAGATGGTCTCTCGAAGCCTTATTACGCATAAGAAACACGAGCTTTGGTTTGTCTTTGGCGGTAAACCCTTCAGATTTTCACTCAGGGAATTTGGCCTTGTCACGGGGTTGAATTGTGCTCCTTATCCACCGAAGAAAACAATTCTGAAATGGCAGACACTGGAGAATCCTAAGAAATCATATTGGAATACGCTCTTCGGTGTGGACACAAGTATTGTCCTCATCAAAGACACAATCATATGGCTTAAAAGAGACAGAAGGGTTTCTGCTGAAAAGAAGATGCCCGATTGGAAGAGGCTTCGACTTGCACTCATAGTATTTGTTGAAGGGATTCTGATATGTAACATTGGTGTAGTCAAAGCGTCTAAGCAAGTGGTTGAGATGGTTAAAGACTTGAAGACATTCGAAGAATATCCTTGGGGTCGTGAGTCCTTCGAGCTGACTTTGCAAATGCTTAAAGTTAGTAAGAAGATACGAGATGTTGATGTTTTGGTCTCCAAATTCAATCAGTCCCACACCTCTACACATGGCTTCACTCTCGCAGTCCAATTGTTTCTATTCAAGACAATACCTGAATTTGAGAGGTTCATACCAGACATCGCCGATGAGGAGACCTTCACTCACGAGTCAATTGTCTCCCTCACTCATCTCAAGACTTTCCACAACGAAAACATCATGGAGATTGAAAACCAGCCTAGTGTAAGTCCATTTTCAAATATTTGTTCAAACCATAGTTGACAATTGATTTGTCAAATGTGTAAGTATAAATTATGAGTTATGTTGCTGTGTTTTTCTTTAATTCAGCTTGAAATATCACCATTCTTGCCAGCCGATGATTCTTTATATGAGGATCTTAACCATTGGAGTGAAGATGTGGAAGATCCTAGTGTAATCTACATGGAGAGGCTCATAGGAAGCGGTTTTAATTTCACAAAAGACATATGGAGAGGAGGTGTCGATGTTTGGCCAGTTATTGCACCTCCATCAAAGAAGGGAAGATGTGTTAAGAAAACTAACAAAGGAAAGGGGAAAGTTGGTGAACAGTCCAAACATCATGAGGCAAATCGAGATGGACCATTTGCAAACGTTGATGTTGAAGGCATAATGAGTTTGATTGATCAGAAACTTGCTGCACACACTGCAGAGATCAGAGATATGTATTTTGCAGACCAGAAGGTAACTAGGGATCAACTTCACGATGACTTTGTAAGTATTATGCGCTCTGGTGGGAAATATCCAAGTCCTAAAGACACATCTAAGTCTGCTTCACAAACTATCCTGAAGGACTCTCCAGCCAAAACAGGTGGTAGTGCTGATATTGGTGGTAGCAAGAATTTTGTGTGGGGTAAATATCCGGGTCTGAGTAGTGTTCTTGATGATCTTAACCAACAAGCTTATGGTGGACAAGATGACATCATGAAGGAAAAGGTAAATTTATTCATTTATATCTATATGTCCTTCCTTAAAAAAAATGTACAAATTCAGGCTTTTGACATGTTTTGTTGACGTTTTAGGAAGCTTTTGGTGTGGAGGATGTTGTCCAAAATCAAAATGCTGTCCTCAACAAGGACAATGTAAGAACATTGATTTAGTATTTCAAATCTATTTCTGTTACATGTAAACTAACAAATATTGTCCATCATATATCAGACAGGACATGGTGGACATAATATTACAGATTCAAGGTCTGGTTTCGTGAAAGTATATGCTGACGATGATAGTGGTTCTGAGTAGGAATCAGAACATGGGAACACTGCTGAGGAAGAAAAAAGGGATTTAGAAATGAAGGCGAAGAAGCACATGTAAAATTATGTATTTTCTATGTGGCGATGATATGGAATGCAAATTGTCCTTGTTGTAGTCAGAATGATGATTGTGGAAGAACTCCTAATCTTTCTTCTATGTTTCAGGAGTTTATTAATCATGAAGAAGAAGCTGCTAAATTTGATACGCCTGCTGAACATCTTGAGGAAGAAACAACTGGATTTATGAATGACAGAGAAGAAGCACATGTAAAATTACTTGGTTTTATATGCAATGATGAGATGGACAAGATTCCTGGCCACCAAATTGTCCTTGGTCTAGTAACAATAATTATTGTCCTTAATCTTTCTTCTATATATTAGGATTTTATTAATCATGAAGAAGAAGCTGCCCAATTTGATATGCCTGCTGAAATCCAAATTGATAAGGTATGCTTCTGTTTCCATCATCATTTTTTTGTAAAGTTATTGTTGCAATGTATTCTTTTCATCATCATTTTACTAATTATTACATATTTACGTTTACATGTAAATTTATAAATATTGTCCATCACAATATCAGCCAGAACATGGTGGACAGAATATTGCTGATTCAAGGACTGATTTCGTTGAACTGTCTAGTGACGATGATAGTGGTTTTGCGGAGGTGTCCGATGTTGAAGTTGAGGAAGAACAAGAGGGATTTATTAAGGAAGGCGAAGAGGTACAATTACTTTATTTTATATTCAGTTATGATATGGACAATAATAAGGTCCATAACATTGTCCTTGTTGAGGACAACATTCTTATTGTCGAAGAACTCATAATTTTCATTATATGTATTAGGAGTTAATTGATCGTGAAGAAGAAGCTGCTAATTTCGATAAGACGGCTGATATTGAAAGTGATAATGTATGCGTCTATTATCCTCCATCATTTCTATGTTAAGTTATGGTAAAATTCGTAGATCACATAATATGGTTTTGCTTTGTGATAAAGGAGGACAATTCTGCTAAGTCTTCTTCGCGGTCTGATGAGGTATGTTACTTTCGTGTGGGGTCTGTAGATTAACAAATATACAAATTTTAAATTTACTGGAATCATTGGTTTGTAGCAGAGTGGAGGTAATAGAGACAGTGGTGAAGTCAACATTCAGGAAACAACACAGGTCGTGAAGGACAAGGTTTGTGTTCCACCTTTACTAAGATTTTCGTTTATTTTAACAATGGCGTTGACATTTATAATTTATTAGGAGATGTCTACTGTACACGCTGATGAAGAATCGAGCGGTGTGAGTACATTGACAATATGTCATATATATGTATTGTTATTGACTTGAGGCATTTGTTTATAGGACACTGAAGGTAATAGAGACATCGTCGAAGACAAAAATATAGGAACAAATCCAGTGGAGAAGGACATGATTGATGATGTTAGTGTACTATATATATGTCATTACGTTTAGTATCATATTAAACTATGTTAATAAACAAGTTACATATCATGAATTCCTATTGATTACATATCAGCATCAAGGGTTTTACCAATGTGCATTACAACTAAAATTCATCTGTAATTAACCTGTCTACGTTAATGTTTTTCAGCAGATGTATTGTGAGGAGGATCAATCAATTCCATCTGGTCCGTTGTAGCAAGAGGACAAACTTTCAGTGAGGGAGCAAGAACCGGCAATTAGTCATGGAAGGAAGAGGGACATAAGCCATGTAGACGACGGAGCTTCATCTATGTTGCCAAAAAAGAGAGTTAGGGTTGCCCCGAAAAGGTTCGGTCACTCATCTTCGAAGAAAGGATTAGCACGTCACCGATCTTCATGGAGTGGAATGGTTGATGATAGCTTGAGGAAGAGATTTCTAGCAAAGCTCAAGAAGGACCGTAACAAGTAAGTGGACTAGATCATGCAAAGCACCAAACATTTCTGTTAGGCAATTTATTTGTAAATTGTGTCCATAATTTATATAATATAAAATCCTTTCTTTGAATGCAGGCTATACATTATTGACGGTCATTCCGTCAATAAATCCTTCTTCTCAGACCTTTATTCTCCAAACAAACTAGTTACTCCAAATGTAAGACTTTAGTCAATGTACATTTATTAGCCATTTGAAATGTTGACAATGTACGTCTTCTCTATTTCAGCAAATTGATGCTGCCCTTACCTTGGTTTGGAGGAAGCATGGAGACAACCTTACCTCAAATAGAGTTGGCATATTGGACACGTGGTTTCCCAAATTTCTCTATGATGATTTCCCACGCTTCCATAGATGCAAGAAGAAAGATATGTGCTCTTGGTCAAGTGGTGTGAAGAATTATGTCTGTGGTATAATACATGGTCGCTTCAACAAGCTAGCTTGGTTTGTTGATGTCGACGTCATCTATGCATCTATGAATTTGGGTAACGACCATTGGGTTGGACTTGATGTTGACCTCCATGCATCGACAATCACAGTTCTGGATCCTAAGTTAACTGCATTCAATGATGGTCAACTCGAGAATGCAATGAGACCATTTACTGAGATGTTACCCTACATCATTGCCTCTCTTTCAACTGCTAGAATGCCTGCACAATCAAAATTCACATTACATAGACCACTTTCTCTTCCATAGTTTCAAACTTCAACTAATATAGGACTGATGGCAGTGAAGTTTCTTGAACTCCATGCACAAGGCCAAACTTTCGAAGACATCACTCCGGCTATTGTGGACGATATCAGAATGCGTTACGCTGTGGACATCTTCGAAGAGTTCGTTGAGGCAATTTGATATTCCAATTGATCCTGTTTTACCTCTCATGTTCTCTGTTATAAAGTTAAACTTAAATTAGTGTATCTATGACTGTAAGACTGTTTCTTATTGGTGTCTTCCCTTTGACTAAACCTAATCTAAATGATATCCTATATCATTGACGTAATCAAAGTAAGTTTGTGAAAGATGTCCTCGACTACACAATACATGTCCTTGACATACAATATTGTCCTCTACTGTACACTATTGTCATCTA
This sequence comes from Arabis alpina, assembly GCA_900128785.1. Lineage (NCBI taxonomy): Eukaryota > Viridiplantae > Streptophyta > Magnoliopsida > Brassicales > Brassicaceae > Arabis > Arabis alpina. The sequence continues at coordinate 15,116,216 of LT669795.1, forward strand.
ATACACATTAGTTGTCCTCTAAATAACAATATGATCATTGAACAAATGTGGTCACCACTACAAGTTTCATAACTTAGAGCATCATTATCCAATAGATGGCATAGATCTCTTTAAAGTAATTCAATATTAATACACATCTATGCAAATTATGTTATTAAATAAAAAAAAGGTAAACCAACTAGCATATGACATGTAGGATTTAGTCTCAAATGTGAGTTTCTTTAATCTCCATGCATTGAGACCAATTTTAGTCTATTTCATCCTTTTCTTAATTTTTGTATTTGTTTAATGTTTTGAGATGGGGTAAAAACTCATGGCAAATGATGCTCTTATGTTTAAACATAACCTCAGTTTCCACATGAGCTTCCAAAAATTTCATTCCTCGCGTTTATTGAAAGAAGGACTCATTTAATAATTTCAGAGTTTATTAATAATAATAATATTATTCTTTTGAATGATAATCCAATGAAGATTTATTGGTCTTTATAGTTACTCTCTAGTTACTCTCTACTACACAATATTGTCCTCTATTAAACAATATTTCCCCTATGTCTAAACCTAATCTAAATGATGTCCTATGTCTTCGACCTATTCAGTTCGTGAATGATGTCCTCTACTATACAAGATTGTCCTCTACTATACAATTTTGTCCACTACTGTACTCACAGAACAGTTGTGGTCCACACTCACGTGCTTCTGAACAAATTTTGTCCACCACTCCAAGTTTTCCAAAATATGTTTAAACCTAAACCTCATGTTCCACATGAGCTTCATAAAATCTCATTTCTAGCGTTTTGTGAAAGAAGAACTCATTTTATAATAATAATATTAATAATATTATTCCTTTGACAGCGAATCAAATGAATATTTTTTGTTCTTTATAGTTACTATCTAGGTATCCTCTATGTCTAAACCTAATCTAAACCTAATATAAATGATGACCTATGTCTACGAACTATTCAGGCGGTAAATGATGTCCGCTATATTGTTGTCCTATATTACACTGTTGTCCTCTATATTGTTGTCCTCTACACTTTTGTCCTCACGTTTGAAAAAAGAAGGACTCGTTTCATAATTTCAGAGTTTACTAATAATAATAATACTATTTTTTTGAATGAGAATCCAATCAAGATTTATTGGTCTGACATTTTAGTTACTTTACGTCTAAGTGTATTTCAGCTAAAACATCTCATAGATTAAAATACCCTAAATGAAAAGTGCTTTTTATTGGGCCGCACATTATACAATATCTGAGTATGTCTTGTCATCATTATTAATCATTAAACTACACTACAAGTTGTCTTCAAATGTGACATGAAATGTGGGTTTCTTTAATCTCCATGCATTGAGACCAATTTTAGTCTAATGATGCTTATGGCTAATGATGCTCTTATGTTTAAACCTAACCTCAGGTTCCAAATGAGCTTCCTAAAATTTCATTCCTTGCGTTTTTTTAAAGAAGGACTCATTTAATAATTTTAGAGTTTATTAATAATAATAATATTATTCTTTTGAATGAGAATCCAATTAAGATTTATTGGTCTTTATAGTTACTCTTGAATGATGTCCTATGTCTTCGACCTATTTAGTACATGAATGATGTCCTCTACTATACAAGATTGTCCTCTACTACACAATTTTGTCCACAACTGGACTCACAGAACAGTTGTGGTCCACACATGAGCTTCGTAAAATCTCATTCCTAGCGTTTTGTGAAAGAATGACTCATTTTATAATAATAATATTATTCTTTTGACAGCGAATCAAATGTATATTTTTTGTTCTTTATAGTTACTATCTAGTTATCCTCGACGTCTAAACCTAATATAAACCTAATATAAATGATGTCCCCTACACTGTTCTCTTATATTACATTGTTGTCCTCTACACTGTTGCCCAAGCGTTTGAAGAAAGAAGCACTCGTTTAATAATTTCAGAGTTTACTAATAATAATAATAATATTTTTTTTTTAATGAGAATCCAATGAAGATTTATTGGTCTGACATTTTTGTTACTTTACGTCTAAGTGTATTTAAGCTAAAACATCTCATAGATCAAAAGACCCTAAATTAAAAGTGCTTTTTATTGGGCCGCGCATTACATAATATCTCAGTATGTCTTGTCATCATTATTAATTATTAAACTACACTACAAGCTGTCTTCCATGCTATAGCTATTCTTGTCATCACAAGTCTTTATTACAAATACCAAGAATGAGTCAGTTGAGAGAGTACAAATGTGTTGTAGTTAAAAAACTAAAAATCATTAAATATCAAAAAAAAAAAAAAAATTCAGGACAACCGCCTTGGGCCACACACCATGTTATCTCTATCCTTCTTAAGTAGTTTTACGTCTCGTCAATGTCAAACTTTTGTAAATAAGAGTTCTACTAACATGACTTAACACCTATTACGGAACTTTTAATTAAATTTTTCCATTCTAATGCTTCTACTTTTACGTCCCTTACGGAAAACGAAAACAAAACGGTTTCAGTATACAAGCGAAACACATAAAAAAAGAAGTTTGATGGACTGCAACTATTAGTATAGAAGGACGAATTTCGAAACATGTAGATCTCATGGATAGATATGACAAAATTCATTTTATAAGAAATAAACCAAATAACAACAATGAAATGATAAAACGATTACAAGTAAAAGCGAGGAAAATACTTGAAGACAAATACATTGCCGATATGTTGAAATAGCCTAAAATAAAGGTACACAAATTACATTATGGATGAGTGAATATAGGATCCACTCACATGGGCAACATACGAAAGTTCAACTACTTCTTGACAACTTTATATGTCAGTTTACTATCTCCAATACGATCTCCACCACACAATGCAGTTTTCACATGCATTGTTGATTTTTTCGAAAACACAACCTCTGGGACGATGGGGAGGATATGGCCGGGAATTGGCCTATGTAGGGTTATTCCACCATTTCAAACAACTATCAAAAGATTGGTAATAAGTGCACATCGGGCAATTCGTTGCGCGCAATGGAGGAAATAGCATGTGTTCCTGCCATGAATGACAAAACACAAGCCTATTCTCCACCCCAATTACATATAAATCCCAGTATACTTGTTGCGAGATTCCTACACCTCTGTCAAAACACCCTACCAGAGACTTAAATGCGTTAATGCATTAGCGAGAAATAGTGCATTAGCGAAAGACATGTTTAAATTAGTTGGTGGTCTTTCTTGAAGCAATTGTAAACTACTTTTCATATCCCCATGTTTCGCCGCTATTCTGAGGCCTTCAAGATAACATGCTGTAATATTACCTGACTCAACACAACGAATAAGTAGATGTCGGTACTGCGAACTTTCATTGACTAGCGCCGCTTGAAAGGCTAGATATTCAAGTGACGTCTCCTTCAATACATGTGGGTGCAATGCAAGGGCGTGTCCGCGCTTCCCCGCAGCAATTAGTGGGCCTATATTGATTACTCCGTGATGTGCAACGTGAATAGCGATAGATATTTGAAGGTGTTGAGGAAGAGAGAATAATAAAGAGAAATCACTTTGCCTTGGATGTTTCATTTTTTTCTCAATGGATTCATTTGGATTGATAGGTTGTGTCCCTTACCTCTTATATATAACCATAACACAAAGGACAATGGGGAGGTTTATCAAGTCATTTTATTATGGACAGTTGGGAGGTAGAGAAAATTAAATACATTAACAAAAAAATGTCTATCGAAACATATGATGTCCACTATCAAGGTAATTTATTGTGAGCATCAGTTGTTTTGATAATTTCCGATTTTTCTGATTCTTACAACAATAATTTCAAATAAAATCTCCAAATGTTGGAAATAGTTCTCATAATTGTTTATATTAAGCACACACAAAAGTGTAGAATGACTTCTTCAAACAACTTGTCCTTCACTAAATCTCTGACAATAAATGTCATTGTCTTAGTGGGAAATAGTCCTCATAATTGTTGATATTAACTTCACACAATAGTTTCAAATGACTTCTTATCAAAACTTGTCCTTCACTGAATCTGACAATAAATGTCTTTCTCGTAATATGTCTAACTTGTCCACGGAAGACAACAGAATACCAGTGGAAGACAACAATACCAGTGTCTTGAAACAGTAAATACAATTCCAGATAACATTTCACAATAGTTGGAATTAGTTATCACAATAGAATACATTAAAATTACTTCTTCAATAAAGGTTGTCCTTCACTAAATATGACACAATCTTGTCTTCGAATCAAACAAAATACCAGTGGAAGACAATAATACCACAACCCCGAAACAGCAACACACTTTCTAAATGACAATACAATAGCCAACCCTAAATGTTCTTCTCCACTATATTGGATTTTTGCAGCTTGCTCTATTGTGTCCCACCTCTCCACAGGTCAAGCATTTCATCTTTTTCCCCTTACGACCCGCCGATCCCTGTCCCATTCAACAAATAAAATATAACATCATAAGTTAACACTCATTTCATTTCTGGAGACACTTTGCTTACTGGGTATTCTCCTTGGGACAGTATCCGTATTGTCTTTGGCCTCCCACACACCCTCCTCTTCTTTGCGGCTACCCTGAGGCTTTCAAGATAACATGCGGTACTATTACCCGCCTCAACACATCGGATTAGTAGATGCCGGTACTGCGAATCTTTGTTGGCCAGATGAAATGTTAGGTAGTCAAGCGACGCCTCCCTCAATACATGCGGGTGAAATGCAAGGGCGCATCCGCGCTTCCCTGCAGCAATTAGTGGACCTAGCTTTATTACTCAGTGTTCTGCAACGTTAATAACTATTGATATCTGAAGATGGCGAGGAAGAGAAAATAACAAAGAGAAATTACTTTCGCTTGGATGTTTCATTTTTTCCAGGGAGTTTCTGCAAAACGGTGTATATTTCTTAGAAATTATTTACAGTTATATATAGTAAGATAAGGGACAGTTGTGCAGGTTTCGCAAGTCTTCTAATAACTAGTCGGTGCTCCAACGGTTGCCTTTTCATGAGAATCTAAATACCGTCACTTTATTTATAATATATCGGTTATAAGGACATTATTATTCTAACAAATACCTATGTGGTCCTTTTAAACACGTTACCGTTATCATGTCTACTGTAACTTTGGCAACGTTATATATAATAATATTAACAATATTAACTACTATATAGACCTTCCACACTAGTACAAAGGAAAATGGGTAATGTGCTCAAGCGTGCCTCATACATCAAATCAGAAACCAACCCCGTTTCTTGTGTTTGTTCTGACTATTTTCCAGTGTATCATGTCACATTTAAATCAAGAATACTTTTTTTTATAACAAATTCAAGTATGTTCCCGCTAATATCACGAAATATCCTTCTTATTTTTAACTTATCCCGCCTAAATGTGGACCTAACCATCTTTAAAATCCCAAGTATGTTCTTTAAAATAAAAAGATCTCAACTACGGCCTAACCAAGAAAGAAAACAAACTCTGTCCTTCTATTGTTTCATAGAATATGGGCCAATACAGCTATAGTCAGCCATCTTCTTCTTCTGCCTCACTCAACTAGAGTTACTCATGTTATCTAACTGAAGAAGATTTCATCGGTATTCCTCAAAACTGCAAATGTGGAGGTGCAGTTGTAGTCGAAACATCAAAGGCAACAAATGAGTTTGGCAGGAAGTATTACACATGTATTCTCAAAGATGTCAGTTAAAAATTTCTTCTCCCAATTTGCTACATTTTATATTAATTTGTTCACCTGTTATAAATCCAAGCTTCTGGATTTTATCATAATCTTAGACTGCTGGACATCATTTGCACAAGTGGTGCGACTTGGCTCTGCTTGAAGAAGTCCATGCACTCCAGATTGGTAAGCTAGAGCAAGATGCGAAGATTGAGAAGATCACAACCAGGTTTGACGGTGAAAGTGTTGATCCTCCGGTTGTTTGGGCTCGCGTTCAACACCACGACCATGAGATTTCGGAGCTGCAGCATGTTGTTAACCGTCTTGAAGGAACACTAGAGGGCATGCGTTGTCAACCACACAACCTCCCGAGGCTTAATACCATAATGATAATACTTGTGGGGCTCTTCTTCTACATCGTCGTTCACCTTCTCATTAAATATATGTATTAGGTTGTCCACCACTAGGGTGTTTTGTGTTATCAACCAAATCCCCATAATAACTATGCACTATCTTTACTTTAAACATATTCGGCTCTAAGTTAACTTGAATGTTTTAATCTATCTTTACGCGGACATGTTTTATTGTTATATATCATGTTTTGTCCTGTATAAATGTTGTCTCCTGATCCACATGTTGTCTTTATTATGGCGGACGATAAATTATGGATATAATACTTGTCCATGACATAATCTTGTATATTAATATCACAATGTCTGCAAAATATTGTCCACGACATAATCTTGTTGCTTTTTAACTAAATGAGCTAGCACGTAAGTTTACTTTTCAAACTTAAGAGATACGTAATCAGTTAATGTCTACCCCAAAGACACTTTTCCCCAACTCATTCAAATTCACTTAGTCTACGAACTAATACAACGAAAGGACAATCTTTTTTCAAATAATGGAAAGTTTTCATACTCTACAATAACTCATAAGTGTCATATTGAACACCTACTTAAATAGTTTGATTTCTGATACAGAAACACTTGTCCTTCAATGATCCCAAATACTTGTCCTTCAATAATACCGAATAGTTGTCCTTCACCTATCCCAAACTCTTGTCCTTCAACGATCCCGACCACTTGGCCTTCAAAGATTCCAACAACTGGTCCTTCGATGACCACACAAAACGTGTCCTTCTCCCCTCCGGAAACAACTTCTCCACGCTAAATAACAGAACACAATTTTCACAACGGCAATACAATATATGCCCCACGAAATGTTCTTCCCCACTAAATTGGATTTTTGCAGCTTGCTCTGTTGTGTCCCAGCTGTCCACATGTCCCGCATTTCTTCTTTTTTCCTTTTGGTCCCTATTAATGTCTACCCCAAAGACACTTTTCCCCAACTCATTCACGAAAAAACAATAGACCAGCTCAATATCACAATAGACCAGTTAAAACAAACGTTTTATAATAATTTCTATAATAAAATTCACTTCACTTAGTCTACGAACTAATACATAATACAGCGGAAAGGAAAATATTTTTTCAAATAATGGAAAATTTTCATACTCTACAATAACTCATAAGTATGGAAACTTTTCATACTGAACACCTACTTAAATAGTTTGATTTCTGATACATAAACACGTGTCCTTCAATGATCCCAAAAACTTATCCTTCAATAATCCCGAATTCTTGTCCTTCAACAATCCCGAACACATGTCTTTCAACGATCCAGAACACTTGTCCTTCAATGATTCCAAAAACTGGTCCTTTGATGACCACATAAAACGTGTCCTTCTCCCCTCCCAAAACAACTTCTCCCCGCTAAATAACAAAACACCACTTTCACAACGGCATACAATATATGCCCACGAAATGTTCTTCCACACTAAATTGGATTTTTACAGCTTGCTCTGTTGTGTCCCAGCTGTCCACATGTCCCGCATTTCTTCTTTTTTCCTTTTGGTCCCGCCGACCCCTATTCTATTAAACAAAAATATCATGAACTAACATGTCATTACACAAGCTCAAAATGACGAAATCACTCTGCTTACTGGGTATTCTCCTTGTGACAGTATCCGGATTGTCTTCGGCCGCCCAGACCCCCTTCTCGTTTTCGGCTCATATGTTTCTGGCTTTTCAGGTACAGTGTTGTCCTCTCTCTCTAGGCGGTGGTAACAATTTTTCACCCCACAAGTTCATCCATATACCTTTTTCAAAACACTCACCAATAAGTGTGTACATGTTGACATTCCTAATACCACATGCTGCTAGGGTGTGGCAGCATGGGATCATAAGTACATCAAACACCCGACAAGTACACTTTTTGTTAAGGAGGTCTACTGTGAAGACACAACCATCCGCATCATTAACTTGGTAATCAAATTTTGTGGACTCAATTACGGAACAACTTGTAGCTTCTTTTAAATGTTCAATCAATATATCTTCTACCTCGGGTGTGCACCTTGTTTTTTCGTCCTTCTTGCCTCTTCTCTTCGCTTGCAAAACCACCTTCGTCAACATTGTGCGTATGAATTCCACCATTGTTACAATTGGGAATGACATAGCTCTCTGAAGAGCTGCGTTGAGTGACTCCGAGATGTTGTTGCTCGTGATGTTCTAACGCATCCCCGGGAAGTAGGCTAATGTCCAATGTGTTACTCCAATATCATACAAATATTGCGCACATGTCATGTTCCGTTTCTGAATCTCTTCCCACCAATACCTAAAATCTCCAACCGTGTATGCCCTTGCTGCGTTCGAAGTCATTGCTGCAAGACCTTCACATTTAAACTTGTGGACAATATTCCGGAATAGGTGGACAGTACATGATGCATGCTTCGCGCGTGGATATAGAGTTCGTAGTCCGGTATATATTGTTGCGTGCCTATCGGAGACAAAAACCAGTTCTTCTTCATCCGGGACAAATTGCGATAGCTCAGTAAAAAACCATTTCCAAGATTCAGTATTTTCACTATCCACCACTCCAAATGCAAATGGGAAAATCTGATAATTGCCATCCTGTCCACTGGCAGCAACCAAACCGCTCTTATATTTCCCTTTTGTAGCCGTTCCATCTATGCATATCACCTTCCTAAGGTACTTATACCCAGAAACGGAGGCTCCAAAAGCAAAAAACAGATATTTGAAACGTGTCTTTCCATCTTCAGTTGTCCTATGGATATTAGATATTGTCCTCGGGTTCGTCTTCTCCAACAAATGAAGATAAGTTGACAGAAATTGATAACTATCCTCCTCGTTGCCTCGAGCTTTCTTCATGGCCATCTCTTTCGCAATCCACGCCTTCATGTATGATATTGTTACCTTAAATTCGCCCAACACTATTTCCGGTAGCTCGCATGCTCTAGGTCCCTTTTTGCCTTGTGCATACTTAGCTTGCAAGAGCTCACCAAGCAATGCTGCTGTTGCTTTTTTTCCTCTTTTTGACCTTGACCCTGCATCGCAAGTATGTGTTAGTGTTTCTCTCCTAATCTCCATACTTGGTGAATCTTTATGCATTTTCTGTCCCCGCCTACCTTCAAAGACATTAACATTTCCATCACCTTCCAAGTCTACATAGTGGTCTTCGATTTCTTCTCTACACCTTCTCTTTCCAGAACATCTTCTCATTGCATCTGTTGTAGCTTCTACGTTCAATAGATCCCAGTTCATTGGATACTCGTTGTCTATCAGATCCTTTCTTGCATCAAAATCGTACTCTCCCGAATCATTGCCATATGATTCATCAATATCCTCTCCCACAGTCCATCTGCTTGACTCGCCTACTGCTTTCCCTCTATTCATACTCCTTTCTGTTTCATCAACTCTTTCCAAGAATTCGTCGTCCTCGTATGTAAGAGGGATATCATACGTAACGGGTAATCTGACCACACCATAAATGTTATCCACTGCGATTTCAGCATTGTCCACCGTAGATACAACAACTGGTCCTCCATAATCACCGTCGGTTAAATATTCCACGCCTAGTCCTCTACCACTGTTGTCAAAACTAACATTCACCTCTACTATTGCACGATGATCATCGACCCTAGCAGCTTCATTGCCGATGTTGTGGTCATTGTATTCAGTGATAACATTGTCCTCATTAGCCAAAGTGACAATTTTGTCCTTACTGCCCAAAGAAACAAGGTTGTCCTCATTATTACAAATGACCAAGTTGTCTTTGTTGAATATTAGTTGTTGCTCTTCGTCACCAAATTCGTCACCCTCGTCACCGTGACCTCGACTTCCATTTGCGACAACTGCATGTACCTGGTGCTCCACCATAGCATCATCAACTGCTCGGTAGAGGCTCTCGTCGTCACTCTGAATTGAACCCTCTCCCCGAGCATTAATATCACCCTCTTCTTCGCTACTATGTAAACCATAACCAGAAATTGCAAATCCAATTGTTAAATACAAGTTCAGTCCCGGTATCTCAATACGCTTTTTCTTGAATTTCACTAACCCGGATTCTGATTCTATGGCAACGGGTGGCATATTTTGCTGTGTGAAAATCGTGTCCTCTGCCTCGTACCAAAAGCTTAGGAAGGGGTCTACCTTTTTAGAAGTTAACCTAAAAGCTTTGACCACATCATTCTTAACTTCATTATAGCTACTCTCTTCCCGTACGGTCACGCATCTACCGTACGTGTCTTTCGAAACACGAAAGTGTCATTTTCCATTCTCCAAAAATTCCCACTCACCAACGATTACTAAGACTGTTTCATCCATCATGAACTCGTCCCCAGAATACAAAATCTATTCCACACTCCTCGAAGCATTAATTTCTCCTAAAAAAACACCTGCATTTACTTCTTTGTCTTCCACCTGAAATAAATGCAAATGAATAATGTTATTCCTAGATCACTGCATATTATAAAAGGAAAAAGAGAAGAACAAACCTAATATGATGTCCTCGGTCTCTGGATTTTCAGTATTGTTTCCACCATCTGAATATCTTTATCTTGTCTGCATTTACTATGATTATCCAAACAAACAAACACACTGAATATCGTTATCTCCTTGGCATTTTCCCTTTTCTTTATCTCTTTTTTGTCCTCTAAATTTTCTCAATTTAATTTTATTTGTATGCTATGTTAGATCTGAAATCTGCAATAAATGTTTAACATGTTTGAAACTCCTACTCAACCATATACCTCGTCCATGTCACATCAGTAAAGACAACCATCTCACACACTTGGTGGTTTTCTCCATCTCTCATCAAAAAGTTATTTACGTCTTTTCACATAACCTCTAATTGCAAAATTGTCCATTTGATGGCAGATTTGGAAAGCCCAATGGACTTATGGCAACTTGAACAACAAATTGAACCACAAATGACATTTCCAACAATTTTCCCAACTCTTTTTATATTAGTTCACGTACATTATGTATGATTTATGTAATGTTATTTAATCTTTTGGAATACTTTAACGGCTAAAGATGTTAGATCCGGTTTAATTCATCTATATCCAAATGAACAAAGCATCCGGTTTGCTTAACCTTGCGATGGTGCAAAATACAACCCCCTAGTATATACTACAACCTAAATATAGATGGGCATCTCTCCGTAGTTGGCAAAAGGAAAATAAGCCACAAAAAAAAAGGATGTCTCCTCTATGGATTGTATCTTAAGAAGCAAAACCATACCTACATTGAATCTTCTTGCACATGAAGATTGAATCTTAAGAAACCAAAGACACAAAGAAAATATTTACCAAAAGTAAACAAGAGAATATATATGAACTCATGAATTATAAAAATATATATAAGTAATACTCAATTGTTAACAAAAGCTCCGTTGTACCGCACTGGTTAATCCTATGGCTTCATAACAAAAGTTGATGAATCTATAAGTTCCGGGTTCAAAGCCCGGCAGCGGAAAATATTTTTGTTTTTAGCTTATTCATCTTTTTCATTAATTAAAAAAGAAATAAAACGTCACACTTTCCTTTTTTTTTTAAACCATACGTAGCTTCGTAAACCTAGCGTTCACGTCCCAGTTTCGCTGCGTCTCCGGTCTCTCTGATTCGCCTTTATAGGTATATTGGAGAGAACTATTTGCAAAGAGAACATCTTGAGATAGTCGATTTTTCAGGCTGTGAACTTCGCCCCCAATTTTCTTAAAGGTACAAAGCTTTCCTTCTTTTCTTCTTCTTCTTCTTTACTAATGATCATATACATCCATTATTCAAAACATTCCTACCTGCAGAAGAAAAAGTAGAGCCTATTGGAGAGGTAAATCTTGGAGGATTGCAGAAAGGGGAACACATGACATAGCTAGAATCTCGACGAAGAGGAGCACTGACATGGATGCAAAATTTCTTCTTTTACTTACTCTGCAATATAATAGTGTGTGCATCAGTGAGAATATGTGTGACCTCAACTAAGCGAACCACTTGGTGATGGATGAAAATGTTTAATCTTGTGTTTTTGGACTTCTTAATGCTCTGTTTTTTTCCCCTTGTTCGATGCTAAATTCTTTGCGCTCAAGCAAGCTTTACATTAAGATTCACTATCAGTTCAAGAAATTTAGTTATAACAAGTTATCCAATCAGTTCAATGGCAAAACAAAACAAAAAAAATCAAAACTTTCTCTATTGTAGAAGATTAACTAGTCGTAGGTGTGCTCTTATATTATTATTTAGGATTCAATACTCATTTGCTTAGGCAAACAACATGTGTAAAAAGTCTTCGATGAACTTATTGGTCGTCACATTCACATTACAAAAAACATGTTATCAATAGGAATGAGTAAACTCGATCTGGGGAGAATCAAGAAAAGATATAAATTCAACGAATTCCTAATTTCCGTTGTGTGTTCATATCAGTGTTCTAAAACGCGGTCTAGGCGGGTGCCTAGGCGGCGCCTGGACGCTACGCGGATGCCGAGCGCCACGATTTTATATTATACGGTGATTTGTGCGCTTATTAAAAATACGGATGTTTATGCGGTTTAGGCGGACGTTTACGCGGTCTAGGCGGACGTTTATGCGGCCTACGCGGATGCCTAGGCGGCCACATAGAAAATAAAAAATCAGATATTTTTTTTATCATATTGTATACTAAAAAACTTTCAAAAGCAATATTAAACTTATTAGTTAAATTCATTTAACACATAAGTTTAGAAATTATATATTTATCAATATATATATATATTTTTTATGACTCTGGTTTTTGAAATTATATTTTGAGATTATATGTACATTAAAAATTATATGTTTTTTATTTAATTTTTTATTTAATTTTATATTTGAGAATATATTTAAACTCTTTTATTTCTAAATATAACATATATTCATGTTTATAGATATATATATATATATATCTAATATATAACTATCCGCCTAGGCCCCGCATATACTCCCGCGTATACAGTTAGGCGCTAGGCCCTCATTCGCCGCCTAGCAAGCGCCTAGCGCGTTTTAGAACACTGGTTCATATACTGTTTTAAAACCTTCCATTGAACTAAAGTTTCATCTACCTTGCCTAAAAGATGGTGAACATTGGAATATGTGTGAGGCTGATTGAGAGGAACTGTTTAGAGGAGAAATTTACGCTTAAGGTCGGTGAGATTCGTGAAAAAGGAGAGACAAAGAGACCAGTCTCTTTTTGAAGAGAGAACAAAGCAATTTCCTAAAATCTGACATGTCCTTGGTGGCACTGAGTGTCATCCACCACCTCCAATCTCCTTGTGTGTACTAAAGATAGTAAAGAACAATAAGAGAATCTTCTCTTAGTCAAAAGCAACTTAGAAAAACTAAAGCCGAAAGTAAGGAATTACGTAATCTATATGACCATAAAGAAAAAGATATGAATGCATTTCAATTAACAAACGGAAAAGGGAAAGCAAAAAGGAGAAACACAACAAAAGCAAATAGAAAACAAAGTTTAAATTGAGGAGTTGCTTCTATATCAAGTTAAGAATATGAAATTTCTTTTAAATTTAATAAAAGAAAATTAAATATGAAAGTTTAAGGCCTAAAACAGATATGGTCGGAAGCAAAAATCTCCCACTCAATACAGAAATTAGAATTTCAAATCCTTACACTGATTCGATTGCACAGTTCTAAAAGTGCATGCAATAAGTTCGCCATTTGTTATATTTTTCATTCATTCTTAATGTATCATTAGTGAATATTTCAATAAGTCTACAGTTCATGTTTACTATATCTACCATATACAGAAACACAAGCTCTTCCCTATCAGATAAACCTAAAAGAATATAATTTCTCCTACTTTTTCTGATTCATCTCTTTTCAGATCTTTCCCACTTTTTCTTAACATAAGCCACTAATCCTGCAAATCAAACAACTTCTGTTCTCCACTCTCTCTCTCTCTCTCTCTCTCTCTCTCTCTCCCTCTCTCTCTTTACGTAAATTCAGCTCAATTACTTCTTCTATGCATGCATGAAACAACAGTTTCAATAAGACAAACAAAAAAATGGCAACAACCCGGAAACTGGTGGTAGAAGTAGTAGACGCAAAGGATCTTACACCAAAGGACGGCCATGGAACGTCAAGTCCATACGTTATCGTCGACTATTACGGCCAGAGACGACGGACTCGAACCATAGTCCGTGACTTAAACCCTGTTTGGAACGAGACGCTCGAGTTCAGTCTTGCTAAGCGACCTTCTCATCAGGTCTTTACCGATGTTCTCGAGATTGACATGTTTCATGACAAGAACTTTGGTCCCACCCGGAGGAACAATTTTCTCGGTAGGATCCGACTCGGGCCGGATCAGTTTGTTGGTAAAGGAGAGGAAGCTTTGATATATTATCCTTTGGAGAAGAAGAGTTTGTTTAATCTTGTCCAAGGTGAGATTGGGATTAGGATTTACTACGCCGATGAAGCGCCTCCTGCTTCAAAACCTGCGGTAACTCCTCTTGAACCGGTTGTGGAGGAAAAGGCAGAAGAGGTAGCGGCCGCTGGAGAACCAGAGAAGTCGAAGGAAGGTCCAAAAGAGTCTCAGCCACCACCAGAGACTAATGATGGTCAGGCTGAAGTGAAAAAAACAGAGGAACCACCGCAACCGCCACTGCCAGAGAATTCGACACCAGAGGTTTCAAAGCCAAAGGAGGAGGCTCCACCAGCGTCTCAGGATCATGCTAAGGCTGGTGGAGAAGATCAAACAGCTCCTGAACCGAATCTGCCACCTCAGATTCAGCCGCACGGTGAAGATATTGTTCTTGAGACCGGAGATGCGACGAATTGGGTTTCGCCACCGCGATCACCGTTACCGGAAGTCACCATTTCAAGATCAGTATCCGGTTCCATACCAGAAAGTAGTAAAATGGCAGGAATCTCTGGACCGCAACCACTTCGTAGAAGCGTATCAGAAACTGCAAGTTACACCTCAGAGATCTCCGACGTATCAACAATCGAACGATCCACGTTTGATTTAGTGGAGAAAATGCATTACGTATTCGTCCGCGTCGTGAAAGCTCGGTCGTTACCAACTTCCGGGAGTCCAATCACAAAAATCTCACTCTCCGGCACAATAATCCAATCAAAACCCGCACGAAAAACCTCTTGCTTCGAGTGGGATCAAACCTTCGCCTTCCTCCGTGATTCACCGGATTTATCGTCTTCCCCGATTCTAGAGATCTCCGTGTGGGAATCTCCAACGGGAATCGATACTAGCCACTTCCTCGGTGGAATTTGCTTCGACGTGTCGGAGATTCCACTCAGAGACCCACCTGATAGTCCGTTAGCGCCGCAGTGGTACCGTCTTGAAGGAGGTGGAGCTCACCACGGCGATTTAATGCTTGCCACGTGGACAGGAACACAAGCAGACGAATCATTCCCTGACGCATGGAAAACCGATACCGCCGGTAACGTAACGGCTCGAGCCAAAGTCTACATGTCACCGAAGCTATGGTATCTACGCGCCACTGTGATCGAAGCTCAAGATTTATTACCGCCTCAGTTAACGGCGTTTAAGGAAGCTTCGTTTCAATTAAAAGCACAGTTAGGTTTCCAAGTACAGAAAACCAAATCCGCCGTTACACGTAACGGTGCACCGTCATGGAACGAGGATCTACTCTTCGTAGCCGCCGAGCCATTCGCTGATCAACTGGTTTTCACTTTAGAGTATCGAACTTCGAAAGGTCCAGTCACCGTCGGGATGGCACGCGTGCCACTCAGCGCAATCGAACGGCGTGTCGACGAGCGATTAGTTGCCTCGAGGTGGTTTGGTTTCGAAGATCCAAACGACGAGAGGAGAGGAAACAGATCTAGAGTACACCTAAGGCTCTGTTTCGACGGTGGTTATCACGTGATGGACGAAGCGGCGCACGTGTGTAGCGATTACCGACCAACAGCGAGGCAGTTATGGAAACCGGCGGTTGGAATCGTCGAGCTCGGTGTAATCGGTTGTAAGAATCTGTTACCGATGAAGACGGTGGAAGGAAAAGGATCGACGGACGCGTACACGGTGGCGAAATACGGTACTAAATGGGTCCGTACCCGAACCGTATCGGATTCTTTAGATCCGAAATGGAACGAACAGTACACGTGGAAAGTATACGATCCGTGTACGGTTCTTACTATAGGAGTATTCGATAGCTGGGGAGTATACGAAACGGACGGTGGAAAAGAAGCCACGCGTCAAGATCTACGTATCGGGAAGGTACGTATACCTGTATCTACGCTAGAAACAGGTAAAGCGTATAGAAATACGTATTCGTTGCTGATGTTAGTTAACGGAGGTGTTAAAAAGATGGGAGATATAGAATTAGCCGTTAGATTTGTGAGGTCAGCTCCACCGTTGGATTTCTTACACGTGTATAGTCAACCGTTACTGCCGTTGATGCACTATATAAAACCGTTGACTCTGTTTCAAGAAGATATGTTGAGGAACATCGCCGTGAAGATACTGTCAGTACATTTATCACGATCTGAGCCGCCTTTAAGACCGGAGATTGTACGGTACATGCTCGACGCGGATTCGCACACTTTCAGTATGCGTAAAGTCCGAGCGAATTGGCTCCGGATTGTTAACGTCGTCGCTAAAATGACCGACGTGGTGCGGTGGGTTGATGACACGCGTTACTGGAAGAATCCGACGTCGACATTACTAGTGCACGCGCTTGTCGTGATGCTGATTTGGTTCCCGGATCTAATCGTTCCGACATTAGCGTTTTACCTTTTCGTGATTGGCGCGTGGAATTATAGGTTCAGGTCACGCGCTGCTCTGCCTCATTTTGATTCAAAACTCTCTCTAGCTGATGCAGCTGATAGAGACGAGCTAGACGAGGAGTTTGACGTTGTTCCGAGTAACCGGCCACCGGATATGGTCCGGTCAAGGTACGATAAGCTGAGAGCTGTGGGAGCTCGTGTTCAGACGATTCTTGGTGAAGTGGCAGCGCAAGGGGAGAAGATGCAGGCTTTGGTGACGTGGAGGGATCCACGAGCGACGGGTATATTCGTGGGGTTGTGTTTGGTGGTTGCGTTGGTGTTGTATCTTGTGCCGACGAAGATGGTGGCGATGGCTTCCGGGTTTTACTACTTTCGGCATCCTATTTTCCGTGATCGTAAACCTTCTCCGGTGATGAACTTTTTCCGGCGACTACCATCGTTGTCTGATCGGCTCATGTGAAATTTTACTGCGAGTTCTACAAAAATCCAATCTTGGTGTTTTTGTGGAGCGGATTGTATATATTTTGGGTGGGTTATGCTTATTGGGCCTTCTTGGATCATTATTATGGGCTACTGATTGGATTTTTTTATAATTTCCTTAGAGGTGTTATTTTGACTTTGTCTAAATAAACAAGCATTTAATATACAACAAACTTATAGACCGACTTTTTGAGCAGAGTGATAAATGTGAGGAAATAGAAACCAACCTGTACTTAAAAACGTTGTTGGTGAACAAAAGAAAGCATATACTTAAATGTTATCTATCTACTAACCAAAGCTTACCAACCAAATCATATATTTGTATTATTCTCAGAAAGCATTCTGCAATATTTTAAGTTGAGTAGAAAATTAATTTAATAAGGAACAAGAAATAATATTAACAGTTTGAAAGAAAAAAATCTGAAAGGAATTATTGGATATTCCATTTTATTTGTTATTTTGTTTGTGTGATTGAGTAATCAATATTCAAAGCAATTAATACAACAAAGACAATGGGTTCGTAGTCCAAATAGTTAAAATTTAGATCCATCATAGCTATCTCTCCTTCCCTCGCTCAAATTCTCTCTAGTTTGTTGTACACTGCAATCGAGCCATAGTTATGGCGGCGACCTCCATTGTTTCCGGCATCAAGCTTTCAGGGATCGCCTCTGATGATGGGTCAAGTTCCGGAAGAAGAAACCTGAGCGGAGTTAAATTATACCCGGCATTGAGTCGGCGACGAGTCTCATCGATCGGAGCTGTGTACCCAATTCACGGGAACTCTCAATCTCCATTTCCGTCTTCTCGTCGTAGGTAAGGCTCGATTTGGGTTTTAGGTGTCTGCTTAGAGTAAAACACATTACTTGAATCTGTTTGTGGTTATTGATGCCGTGAATTGCTGCAGCTCTCAGAATCACTTTTTGAGAGGTGGAATCAGTGCTGTTCGTGACAATGGCACTTCTTCTTCCATCAAATCTTTCAACCAGGTGATTTTTCATTTCGAATGTTATCTTGATAAATCTATCTGTATTTGGTTTCTTCTGACTTTGGATTGACTCACTTGTTTCAAGCTCTGACTAAACATGTTTGGTCCTGTTTCTTCTTCAATTTTCTTTTGTATGTCATGGAACAAGTTGTTAGGTTTTGTGGATTTGAGTAAAAGTGTATTACTTTATATGTTTAAATGAGTTTTTGTTTTGTTGAGCTTCCAATCTTCTCATAACATGATATTAATATGTTTTCCCTGTTTTTTTCTCTCAGTTGATTGAAACTTTAATTGATGGAGTTGATCTATCTGAATCCGAAACTGAATCATCTCTCGAGTTTTTGCTGAACGAGGCAAACGAGGTTCTGATTAGTGCCTTTCTGGTTCTGCTGAGAGCTAAAGGAGAGACATACGAAGAAGTAAGTCTAAAATAAGCCAATCTAGGCGTACAAAAGTGTCTACATAAATCCTATACTGCAACACTTCACTGAGTAGACATTTACCTTTAAATAATTCCTGTGCTGGGTAGATTGTGGGGTTGGCTAGGGCAATGATGAAGCATGCCAGGAAAGTGGAAGGATTAGTCGATGCTGTGGACATAGTTGGAACAGGTGGTGATGGAGCAAACACTGTCAATATATCAACTGGATCTTCAATACTTGCTGCAGCTTGTGGTGCAAAAGTAGCAAAGGTATAATGAGCGGGAAAATCCTGAAAAGAAGTGATCTCATCCGTTGTGTGATCTTAACTGTGGATCTTATTTTGCAGCAAGGGAATCGTTCGAGTTCTTCTGCTTGTGGAAGTGCTGATGTACTAGAGGCACTAGGAGTGGTGATAGACTTGGGACCAGAGGGAATTAAGAAATGTGTTGAAGAATCAGGGATCGGTTTTATGATGTCACCAATGTATCATCCAGCTATGAAGATCGTTGGTCCTGTGCGGAAAAAGCTTAAAACAAAAACTGTTTTCAATATATTGGGACCTATGCTTAATCCCGCTCGCGTGTCGTATGCTGTCGTTGGTGTATACCACAAGGATCTGGTACGTTTACTGAAATTAGTTTGTTCATTAATAAAGAAGAGAAAGTTACTTACTGTTGCTTGTATGTTGTCTAGGTTCTCAAGATGGCAAAAGCACTGCAACGATTTGGTATGAAAAGAGCACTGGTGGTTCATTCACATGGTCTAGACGAAATGAGCCCGTTAGGTAAGTTTCTCTCTTCCCAAAATCGATGTCCTTCATCATCCAACGACTACTAACCAATCATTTGCTAAATGAAAATAGGAGGAGGGCTGGTTTATGATGTTACTCCAGAAACTATCGAAGAATTCTCATTTGATCCATGTAAAGATTCTCTTTCAACTCTCTAGCTTTTTCATTCCCTCTCTAAATGAAGATTGCAGATGCAGCTTGATGAAACAGGGAGTTAGTTAGTGTAAAACTTATTTCTTTTGCAGTGGACTTTGGCATTCCTCGCTGTACCCTTGAGGATTTGCGGGGTGGAGGTCCAGACTACAATGCGGATGTGTTAAGACGTGTGCTTTCAGGGGAGAGTGGGTCAATAGCAGATGCATTGGTATGTTTAGCTTTACGGACTTAATGTTCTCTTTCTCTCTGAAAATTTTCCCACTTTCGTGAACTTGTAGAATTTGTTCATGTTTTCTTTTCTTGTTTCTTGTTTCAGATCCTAAACGCAGCTGCAGCTCTTCTGGTTAGCAACCGAGTTCAAACGCTAGCTGAAGGAGTAACCTTGGCCCGCGAAGTACAATCATCTGGGAAAGCTATCAAGACGCTTGATTCATGGATTCACAGCTCTAGCTCGGCTCAGAAATCTCAGTGAACAAGGGAGGCTTATGCATTTTTTTCGATATTGTACACAGTGGATCTTATCTGTGATTGTAGCTGAACGTCAAGGCAAAAGTGCCAATGGAAGTGAAATCATTTGTAACTTTAGTTTTTTTCTATGTCAAGCAAGAAACAGAAAAGACCAGAGAGAGATATATACTCACTCTTTGTAAACATAAGAATAATCATCTTAATAAAACAAATAAATTTGTTAGTTTTTGATAGCATGAATAAGGCCAATATCAGCCAAACCTGAGTTGAGATGTTTCTTCGCAAGAAGTGTCCAGGTAGGCCTCCTATTGTACATGTTGTCACCGGTAATGTTGAAGAGTTCTTGAATCACTTTCTTGTTTGCGAAACAAAAACCCATCAGAGTTAGATGTTTCAGCAACATGGCAAACAAATTAGCAACTACTTTAAAACAAGCACTGCATCAAAATGCAGGTCAAGAACAGAGTTTCACATCCCTTAAGTAGAAATAAAACAATTATAAAACTAGTCCTAACATTAAACCACAAACCATAATGTTGCTCCAAACACAAATTCTTCAGTAATTCTCCAACTAAATCTCACATACATCATCATCATGGAGTCTTGGAGACTTCGACTAGCATCTCATTCGGTTTAATGAGCTTGAAAGTGCAGACATTTCCGACCACTAAACCTAACTCTTTGGCAAAACGAGACCATCCAGCAGAGAATCTTGCTTGTACATCTGTGACCAAATACAGCACATCCGACGACTTGTTCCCTTCCGGATGATGAATCTTAAACATCCTTGTCTTACTTGGCATATGCGCATCCTTAAACTTCTTCGGGATCCCCTGAATCACATATTTAGATTGTGTTATTTCATATTCTTGTAACCAGTTTGATAATGTTGCTGCTCTTGTCTTGCTTATCTTACCAAGAACATGAGGTATGTTTTCTTTATGGTGAGTTCGAATTCTGGAACCAGAGACGAGGTACCGGCTTCAGAATCGTTACAAACAGTATCCACCTTCTGCTTCTTCTTGGATTTGTCAATTTCCTCGGCCTTCTTCTTTCCCAAGTTAAGCTTCTGTTTCTTCTTCAATCTTCCTCCTGTAGATTCAGCTGTTTTGAGACTAGAATAGCTCGATTCAGACGAAGACTCAGTCTCTTCCTCCTTCACATCTTTGTAGATGTTCTTCATTTTCTCTCTCCTATTCCGACCTGATTCATCAAAAACCAACCACAAAGGTAACTAAAGTCTCTCTTTTTCTCCATAAGCATCACAAAAGCAATCACATTGATATGAACACTTACAAGAACTAGAACCATTGGCTGCAGATTTTCTTGGTTTAAGCATCTCCTTACCATCTGACTCGTAGATGTTTACATTGAAGTACATGTTTGCCTCATGCGTGAAAGTAAGATACTCGTTTTCACCCAAATCGTTGTCGCTCACAAACTGATTCCATCCATGATCTTCCATGAAGTGAAAACTTGGGTTCTTGCAGATTTTGACAGGCCATGACCTTCCCCATGGCACTTTTAAGACCATCTTAAACGATGAAGAGTTGTCGGAGATGCGTCTTATCAAGTCATGAGGAATCATTCTCTTTAAATGCACAGCAAAACCAAGACACATCAAAAGAGGGTCATCAAGAAATGTTAAAATGAAATCCCAATATTTCACTCTCAGTGATAAGTACAGCAAATCAAACACATGTGGTCAAAGTTTTCATTTGTAAAATCGATTTGGTCAAATCATATGAAACCAGAGCAGAACCACACCAAGAACAAATAGATCTAAGTCCATGATTTGAAGACTAAAGAGCAAAGCAGCAAATTTACTAAAGTTAGAATATGGAAGAACCAAAAGATCGATCTTCCAAACTAAAAGCTAACAAGAAAATGGGTGTTTTACCATGATTCCAGACGACAAGTCTTCCCTTCGAAGAATCTTAAAGAATCCAGGATTGTCTCCATCTTCCATAATCTGACCAAATCCACTGTTTTTCACCATCTTTCTTTCTCTGTTCAAAACCCTAGCTTTCTTCAACTTCTCACTCTTAATCTTCTTTCACTAATTCTCTTTCTATCTCACTCGCTAGCCGCTACTTGTCTCTCCTTTTTTTCTGATTATGGGCAAAGTAAGGGAGAGAGAGATAGCTCTGCAAGACTTTCGTCTTTCTAAAACTAGCTAAAGGTAAGCTCCCAAAATGCTTAGTGCTTTCTTTTACTAAAAAAATAAAAATAATGCTTAGTGGTTTTTACAACATTAGTTTCGAAATAATTTTTTTACATGTGGTTAGTTGGGAAAGATTCCTGTGTATAATGAAGCTAATTATTTCCGTAATTTGATTACGTAATAATGTACATAAACAGGGGTAAGCGTGAGACTTCACAGACACGCAAAATGCAGAGCAAATTTCTTGTTTTAGTAACTCAAGTCTCAAAAATAGACAGCGACTTATTTTCCACTTTATTTACTCTTTCTAATTTGTATATTATGTTATTGACTACATTTACAGCTAATTTTAGAGGGACCTCATTTGTCATTTCTATTATTTTTTCAAAGTTTATCATCAATTCGTATGTAGACTTTTGGTCCACCAAATATAAAGTTTATATATGTTACATGTGTTGAAATTATAATTATAATTATAATAATTCAACTAGGTGACTTCCCGTGTTATACGCGGAGATAAATATTCCAAAGTTTTCTACATTTTTTTTTATTTTTATTTTTTGGTTTTACTTTATAATTTCATATTTTGTTTTACAATTTCTTTTAAAGAAGATATAGTAATGTTAACTTTTCTTTTGAAATTTAAGATAAATGTTCAATATTTTCTTCATTTTTTTTTACTTTATAATCTCGTATTTTGTTTCACAATTTTTTCTAATTAGATAGTTTTCAAAGAAGATATACTAATGTTGAATTTCTTTTTGAAATTTAAAAGGTTTTGGATTAATTCGTATTGTTAATCGGTTTTAATTGAATAAAAAAAATAGTGAATTTTTACCACTAAAAAATATTTAAGATAGTAATACAAACATGCAAAATAATTTTTTTAAGAGATTATAAAAATCACTCATTAATTATGAAACTTCATCAAACTTCATAGCTTTAGGTATTTATTAATAATTAAAGCGTAAAACCAATCTCTAATCCTCTTAAACTTCTTTATTGTCAAATATTTCCAATGTTTTTAAAACCGGACCGGCAACCAAACCGGAAAAGCTTTTGGGTCATGGGTCAATGTGGTCCGACCGGTTCGAACCGGGTCGAACCAAGTTTAATAGTGTTTAAAAAAATAATAATATATATAGTTTTTGTATAATTATAATATCCAAATATATAATATAACCTTTAAATAAACATATTTCTAAATATTAGTCATGAGAAAAATCATTTTAATAACAAAAAAACTATTCAAAAACAAAATTTAATGAAAAATAGTTAAGTTTATATGTAAAAAAAAATTTAAAACATTAAACCATAACAAAAATTAACTAAATTCAAAACTAGTATTTGTTTTTATAAATTTTAATTATAAAAATTAAATATGAAAAATATAAAAAAATGTAAATTTTCAAAAAAAAAAAAAAAAAAAACTTGAACTCGGGTCAACCCAACCCGGATAGTCGGCCGGTTCACGGTTGAACCCGGTCCGACCTCCGGTCCGGTCCGGTTTTCAAAACATTGAATATTTCTTGTATACCATGGATAATAGCATGAATGATCAATGAGTAAATAAATGAATATCCTAACGATCATTAAAGTAAATGATCATTACATTTTATATGTATTTGTTTATAATCGGATATTTATGTTCAATTTTGTAGAGTTTTTAGAATATTAATCTCTTTTTCTAAATTATTAAATTATGCAGATTTAATTTTGACATAGTAAAATTTTTGGTCAGTCTTATTATAAGTTTATGTAAAAATATATTTATATAAAAATTGTTTTAAAACTTTATGGTGACAAAATTTAATTTTTATATATTTTTGAATTACAAACGAAAATATTATAAAATATTGATTAAAATTGATTTTTTTATTTATTTATGTAAAGAAATATAAAATTAATTATAGAAGATTTTATAAAAGATTTGGTTATGATTCAAATTGGAAATGAGCTAATAAGTGAATTGTTAGATCATAGTTAGTGGACTAAATCCTTAATTTGTTAAAGTTTTTGCCATGTCACAATAAAATAGTGTCATGTCATAATTCTTTTGTGAGAGTAAATGTGAGAAATAAACATAAGCTACTTTGGTAGAATCATCTCCATAATAATATTTAGGGGATACATTAGAGATGGGAGTTTTGTAGTCTAGTATTATGTAGTTTTGTGTTCATGTATGATATAGTCTGTCTGTGTAATTGTAAGATCGTACTGTATAAGGAAATTGTAATATTATCAACAAAATAAAACTAAAACAGATGCTGGAAATTTATTTATTTTTAGTAAGAAAACAAATTTAATAAAGCTCGAAGTTCTATGGTAGATTTCTTTTCTTTTCTTTTGATTTACGATTTTCAAAAAGCCATAATCAAATGTTACTGTAGGCTTCAACTAATGTGACCTGACACACTATACGTGAGATTATGACAACATAATTGAGTGAGGAAGGTAAATAACATATTGATATGTAATCATCTTACGAAGAAATCGTGTATTGAAGAGGTTTGGTCAGAATTAGCCCTGGGCATAGTAGGTGTTCGGTTTTATTCGGTTCGGTTATTTCGGTTATGAGTTATTTCGGTTTATAAATTTAAGATCCATATAGGTATTTATATATTTTTCGGTTTGGTTCGGTTCGGTATCTTTCGGTTCGGTTCGGTCTGGATATTTGGAAAAAAACTAATATGGAACCGAAATAACCTAAACTTATTTTAATGTTATTCAATCAACGTATCAAATATATGAAAAGCAACTAAATTAGAGTGCATCTATTTAAAAATAACAAATTCTAAATCCATAAGAGAAAGGAAGTTTAAAGAAGAAAATATTTAAATAGCAAAAGTCTAAAATCTAAAAATAAGAAACAGTCAAAGTGTAGAGAATTAAATTGAACTAGAAAATAAGAAACAAAGAGCAAATAGTTGTTTGACAAAAAAAAGAAGAGCAAAGAGTTAAGTTGAGTTTGATAAGATAGATTAGAGAAGAGTATTGAATATACATAAGCATTATTTTTTTCCGGATAGTTGAGTGAGTGGGGTGAGTTGGGTTTGGTTAATAAGTAATTATTAACATTAATAACATTACTAATATATACATATATTAATGATTATCGGTTACCTAATAGGTATCGGTTAATAACCGAACCAAACTCATAACCATTGGACATGAAAACTAAAATCCATTAGTAAATTTTCATATATCCAAATTCTAACCAAACCACATTTTTTGATTCGGTATAGGTTTAGTTTTTCGGTTTCTGTTAAAATGCCCAGGGCTACTCAGAATAAACGAAAACCAATTAGTTAAACCGGATCTAATATTCTAATTCTCGGTTAAGAAATATAAGAATCTCAAACCGGAAGGAAACGCAGCCAAAAAGGAGTGGCGATCTGAAAAATAAAAAGATATTTCCGGAGAGATTTCGGGGATTTTGAACCCGACGTGAATCGAACACGCAACCTTCTGATCTGGAGTCAGACGCGCTACCATTGCGCCACGGATCCGGATTGGTAATACAATAACTTAGGTTTATGTAACCATAATTAAATTGTAGTTAAAGTTTCATATGTGTTTCTTGTGCAAAGAATCGATACTTATGTTTTGACATAATCGTGTAGATTGCAAGAAATCGATACTTTTTAATCTCTTTGTAAAACTCTTTCAATAACAAAAGAGTAAAAACTCATATTTACAATGAATAAGCCCTATTTATCTAACTCGGAAGAACAAAATGTTGGATCATCATAATCATTGGAGCCGAGAAGTCACGTTGATGAAGGTATCTTCACGACACGGAATTGTTAAGCCACCCATCGGATGATCGAACCCAAATTCTTCCTCGGATTTGCTGAGAAGAGCTTGAAAAGAAGGCTGGCTCAAGTATGAGATTGGCACCACATATCTCTTCTTCTGGCTCTCTCCTACGTACACTGCAAGAAACCCTTTTGGCGCTGCCGAGGCTGCTCTTTTGCTCGTAGAAATTGCTCCGGAGGAGAGGCCAAGAATCTTCTTTGCACCCAATAGACTTCTCACCAAAGCCATTTCTATATGTTTTGTTTAAATTCTTTTGAAGCTTCGGAAGATGTATGAAAAGATTCAAGCTATTGGATTGGTTGTTGTTGGTTGATGATAGAAATAATTCAACCTATTGTGTGTATATATAGAACGATCAATGAATGAGTTGAGACCTCTCTAAAAAATCATTGAAACTTGTGGTCTTGAAGCGTGGGGCAGGCTAGAGTAAAGTATCACATGGTTCTGTCTTTAGCATCTGGTAAAGATGCATTAATGCAATTTGTCTACTTGGATAATCTCCATAATCAATTCACAAGGGTTTGTTTTCTCAATGTTGCCGAGATAAGACGTACCCTATAGCTTTGATTACAATGTTTATGTGAATCTGTGATGATTAAGTGGTTCGTTCTTTGTTCTATCATCTAATCTGTGTGGTCGAAATAAGAATTTCATGTGGGGACCTGTTTTGTTCAACAACATAACAACAAGTCTCTGTCACTTTTCAAGTTGTTCTTTGATCACACATGACATGACATTCTCTCACTTCACCATTTCAAGAGGAGAAGAAATATTTTGGTCTTTGAGCTTTGCTAGATAAATGAAAAAGAGAGGCAAGAACATACATGGATCAATTCAAATCATTGTTGTCACATTGATTTTTTTTTTTTTTTTTAATCTCACCAAGTGATTTGTAAGAGACTGATATAGTAAAACATGTATTAAGGACTAAAGATTGAAAACAAAGACTACGTCAATTCCTATGTTTGATAAGTAACATTATTTAACTTCTTGACTATGCTCAATTTTTATATATTTTCTAACTATATATGAAAGAAAGTTGTAGAAATGTAAACAAATGTTCAAAGAGAGGGGCAGAGCAGAGAAACGGAGTAAATCTCAAGAAACATAACAAGAAAGACAGAGCAACATTTCATATGGATTATACTAATAGGTAAGATGTGAGAGCTAAGGTGAAAAAGCGGTTTTGTGGCTAGATTTGTATGTTTGTGTGTGTATGAGAATAAAGTAAAGAGTAAAGAACACATAGAACCTTTTCACGAGGTTCGTTTTCTACATCCCGGGACATAGTTCATAATCAATCCATTAGAAAATACCACAACCTACAATTGCTATATGGTGGACACACCACTCTTTTCTATAACATGGATCTAAACACCAACATACCAAATTTTTTTGTGTGATCTCATCTTGGTGAACAACGACACACAGGTGTGCCTCTCACATTGGAAACCTAGGGACGTGAGTATTTTTGTCACCGTCTAATTCTATTTAACCTATCACCACAAAACTTTAAGTTTCATATTATGTGAGCTTTCAATCTCTCCTATAATTGGGCTATCTAATTCAAGAAGAACCCATCTTCAGTTTGTTATGCGTGTTCCAGCATGATGCCTCAGAAACCTTTCTTTCATAAGGCAGAGATTCGAAGAGCTTGATTAATTTCTCTGTGATTCTTGTACTAAGACTTTCAACCAGATTCAACTTTACGGTTAAACAAAATACTGATTCTATAAAAAATCTTAAACTGAAAGCTTATAATCTAAAGGAAGAATATTAATGAGATTACTTTCATCTCTTTGCACTGCTCAATTTAACTTAATGTCATCTCTTTTTTTTGTTTTTGTTTTTTGTTCAACTAGTGTCATCTCTTTCTTTGTTAGATTAAAGACTTCAACGGATGAGAATTTGGTTAAATCCCGATGATAGATACTCTCATAAGTTTTGAAGACGATTCAAAGTGTATTAATTTAGTATGATTCATGATTGTATCTATAACAGAAAAATAGTATCCACTTTCAAAATGTTTGAGAACAACTCTTTCAAGAAGAAAACAAATCTTCTATTAATAAGTTTTAAGTCTATCTCTAACTAGAAGAACAATATGTTGGATTATCATCATTGGAGGCGAGACATCACAGTGATGAAGGTAGCTTCAGGACAAGGTATCATTAACCCGCCCATTGGATGATCGAACCCAAACTCTTCTTCGGATTTACTGACAAGAGCTTGAAACGAAGGCTGGCTCAAGTAGCCGTGTGCTTAGGTGGGAAGAAAAGAAGCTTAGCCGTCCTAGTTACATGGATCACATTTTTGGGCTTGTGGAACGGGCTTCTAATGGATCCTCTAATAGTTGGTTGATGATAGGAAGAATGAGATATGTGTATTATATATAGAAAGATCAATGAATGAGTTGAGAACTCTCTGAAAAATCTTTGAATTTGTGGTCTTGAAGAGTGGGACAGACAACAAAGTTTCACATGGTTTGGTCTTTACCGTACGGAAAAGTTTTGTTTGATGCAATTTGTCTTGATTAGATAATTAATTGAGTGTGGAACAATAAACTAATAACAAACTCATATGCGATTCACAAGGGACTGTTTTCTCAATGTTTTTTTAGATAAGACATAAGCTGTTGTCAATAATAAAGACCAGCAAGTTTCAGTTCTTCATGTTCTGTGATGATCCTATTCCCTCATCTCTGTCGTCTAAATAGTTTTAGTAGGAATTTAAAAGTGGGGACCTGGAGTTTCTCAACAACAGAACAACAAGTCCCTCTCACTGGTTAGGTTGTTCTTTGATGATATCCACATACGTAAAAGACTGAATATCTCATTTCTTCTCTTCCTTTATTATACCGATAATGCTCACTAGCTTTTGTGTCTTGTCATCTATCATATCTAGAAGACAGAACCATTTGACCAAAAAAAGAAAAGAAAAGAAGACAGAACCATGTGATACTCTGTTTGTGTATGTCCCTTTCTTTCATTGGTTCCAGGGTGGTTTTAAATCCTTCATTGATCTAATTATACATCCAGACACATCACCAAGTAGTAAACCAATTAAAAGTTTTACTCTGAGCATTTAACTTGTTATCTTCAGTCCGTCTTTAATTTACATTTTCAGAGACAAAACATGGCTTTCGTGAGAGGTCTATTGGGTGCAAAGAAGATTCTGAGCCGTTCTATAACGGCGACAACACCAAAAGGGTTTCTTGTTGTGTTGGGGAAGATCAAGTCCATAAGAAGAGATATTTGGTGCCACTCTCATATTTGAACCAGCCTTCTTTTCAAGCACTTCTCACTAAATCCGAAGAAGAGTTCAGATTCGATCATCTGATGGGTGGCTTAATTATCTCATGTCCTGAAACTGCATTTTATCACTGTGACCTCAGGGCTAAAGGGAAGATGATCCGAGAAGAAGAAAGATGTAACATTATTTATTAGAGATAGAGTTATTCAATGTTGTTAAGTGATATAATCCCACATCGGAAGTTGGAGACATAATCTACTAATATATAAAGGGTTAGAACCAATCCACTCATTGACCAATTGGTTTTGAGTTGGATACCCATAAGAAACCCAAACTTAATATGGTATTAGAGCCACCCGATCGTTGGGCCACCTCATGGATGTTGTTCCCACAATTGCCCACGCTACAGATGTTCATGTTTGAGCGTGAGGGGGGTGTTAAGTGATATAATCCAAACTTAATAAATGTAAATAGGTCAACATTTTTTCCTGTTCATTTTTTGGATGTAAGAAACATCAATGCAAATTACAAAAAACTATGCGGAAGACTTCATCTTGAAAGTTTCGGGTTCTTAAAAATAACGTCAAGTTTTTCAATTGCTTGTTGTTAAAGATATGAAGAGTGTATTCTTTTTTAGTATCTACTATATGAAAGAGCAATGACTCTGTACATGTGATGCCATGTCATCTCCCCTTATGAGGCCACATGTCTACAATAACCGAGAATTATGAAAGAGCAATGACTCTCTACATGTGATGCCACATCATCTCCCCTTATGAGGCCACATGTCCACAATAACCGAGAATTAAAAACAAAATTATACAATAATTAATTTTTCTCCGTTTCAATTTTCTCGTCTTCTTATCTAGGGTTTAATGCCCATCATCTCCTTTCAATGCATCTCTCCATGTGACGTCCCTCATCTCCTTCTCTTCCGTTCATTACATGTATCTAGATATGTTTGATTAGTTTTGGCCATTGATATAACACAAAAATTCTAAATCTCTCCCTCTTTTTTTTGGTTTTCAGAAACCATGTGAATGCTTCTTCAATACTTGCATGTCAATCACATCCTTCATCGTCATGTAAATGTTGGTTATGATGTATTCTTCTGCGTGAAATACTTAAGAAAATCTATCTCTTTATATGATTCTCCTAATCGATCTACCACATCGCCGACATAATGTATCAAATCGGCTCTATGATATTTGTAGGCGATTTTGGACTTGCCAAGGTCTAAATCATCGCATGATCTTGCATATTCAGTAAGTATATTTACCTTTAATTTGTACAGTTTTATTTCCATTAGATTTGTAACATTTTTATTTCCTTCAATTGATCGGCCCTCTTCTTGAAAAGCCAAGTGGTCGGAATGGTGAGCACCATGTACCCCAAGCTAAAAGATGATACAGTACCCTATGGCTGCAAACATGATATTTGAAAATATTGTGTGGGTTAAGCTTAATCAAATCCTTTGAAGAAGATGTGCTCTTTGAAAATAAGAAGCCACAAATATAAGAAGCGAGCTCGGTATGCTTTTTCTCTCCGAACATGTTTTATAATTGTTTTGTAGGTTTACTATGATCTTCTCCTCTATGTGGGAAAAAATATTAAGGTAAGCTTTTTCGAAAATTTAAACATATTTCGAAGCTTTGTTCTTAGGAAATCGAATATTATTCTTTCTCTACAACTGAAAGAAATTTAATTTTCAGAGCTTGACAAGATGGGGATGAGCTTTACTAAAGTTAGCTTCGTTTATAAACATCCTAAATTCGACACAAATTCTTCAACGTATCGCACCCAGTGCAGATAATGATTAACTCTCTTCGGCTCCGCCTCTTCTCATAGCGGCAAATGCGTCTACTCAGTATGCCATGGCTTGTGTCTCCAAGGTCCCTAATTTTGCGTATGACTTCAATATGCCTCAGGCCATTCAGAAACGGCTAACATGTTCCTCTATCCCTAATCTGGTCCAATTTGTATGATAATTCCTTCTTGCTTGTGTTTTTACCTCAATATCAACTCAGATGGTGAAGTGGTGCTTAGGATGGGGAGCAGAATGTGTTAAAACATGTGATCACAGCACATGGTGACACTGGCACATCGAAGTCTGCTCCAAAGGAAGCTAAAACTGCTAAAGACCCTACCGCTCCAAAGAATGAAAAAGGCGTTGCTCAAGACTCTGGTGTCGTGTTCTGATTCCACTTGTTGCGATTATGCTATCTATCTCTCTTGATCATCTGAACCTAAAAAAACTTATTTCTTATGCTTTCATGTGTCTTCTTAGAAGCGTCTAAGTATGTAACGCTTGCCTTAGGATGTTTTCCCTGCTTCCATGTGAACTTAACTCGAATACTTAATATATATGCTCAGTATTTTAAGACTTTGGGTTGCTCTTTGCTCTGATCATATAACCAACATACATGTGGATAAGGCTGTGAAACTTACTGAGGTGGTTTCACGTTATAGCTCTGTTCTGGTATGATTGTGAAAGGGATCTTGGACTTCACTGAGGTGATTCCACTTTTTGCGTTTGGATTGTCTTTTATGTGCTTTGTCTTAACAAGTTGCTTGGATTGACATACTCAAGTAAAAAAGGGAGAGACTGTAGATGTATCAAAGATAGCATTAAAATATCAAGAAGGGGTGAAGAGCTCAATGCTACAAAGGAGCTTGGCCAGATGAAAAAGAAGCGGTGTGTGCTCAAAAGAGATCAAGAGTTGGTTTCACCTACTGAGTGACAAGTGGGACCTCGAGCTTCGCGACGTGCGAATGGTCTGATGCAGAAAGAGCATCTCGGGAAATGAGGATAAAAGTATTGACTTTAGGCAAAAAGGAAAAAGGGTGATGATGACGCATAACAAGTAACAAGATGGGATAGCTGATACAGTGTTCTTTGCGATAGAACAATGTTTGGTCTGCTAGACCATAACTTAAATCCGATTATTATATTGGCTTGGAAAAGTTGATATAAGCAAAAGTCTGGTGCGACTTTTGGTTTAGTTCTTCTTGGCAAAATGAAAAACGTTGAGAGAGAACTCATTTTCGTGAAGAAATCCAAAGAAACAGAGTGAGTTTAGTGATCCTTTCTAGAAAGAATAAGATCTGTTATGTAACACGAATCTTGTGTATAAAATGTCGTGGGTTATTGGCTAGACGAGGTTGAGAGTTTTAATTCTCATTTGAGTGAGAGATAGGTTAATCTCTTTTGCAACATTGTTGTTTGTAGTAGTGCTATGTCCTTGTATTACCAATATTAATTCAAGAAAAATTTGTTTTGGAATCGTTTGTTCTTAGTATCTGTGTTCGTATCAGGTCTCATAATCTCAAAAAGAGAAATGTGGAGATATGTTGAATGGTGTAATGTTGTTATTCATGGAAACACTTATATTCTATAACTCCATCTATAAGGGTTCGATTGTCTTTCGCTCATGTAGTGTCTTCGAGTTTATTAAATTACAGTAGAACTTATATAAATTAATAGTCTCTATAAATTAATAAAATCTTCCGGTTCCGAGTCGGACCAATGTAAAAATTAGTAAAATTCGATAAATTGATAAAATAATATTTTTTTTGAAACTCCTATGTAAAATATAGTTCCAATAATAGTATAAATTAATAATCATATATAATTATGCACATATATTTACACATCTATATATATAAAAGAACTTTTTCTCTCTTCTCATGAAGACAGATCATCTTCCATCTCATTGCCACATCAACTGTTTATTAAGAATTTATTATTTTTAATTCAAAAAATTATATACATGCAAAAACAACATTAATTATGCATTTGTTAACATAAGAATTTGAAAATTCATTAATATAGTTATTAAAATAAGAAAATGTCTTATTTTAACAAAGAAATTTAAATGTAGATAGAGGAATGGAAGACAATAATTTTTTTATACAATTACATAGATCATGTAAGTTATATCATGTAAAAATTAACAATAAAAGATTAATCGAGTTGCTCATAAAGACAATCATCAAAGAACAAACCAAAGAATATGTGAGAGCTTCATCATCTACTTCCAAACAACTTTTTCTCTTTTCTAATGGTTGTTTTCTCTTTTCTATACTTCTACTAAAAAAAAAATCTAACGCATAGAACACAACGTCAGTTTGACAAGTACGTGACTAGAAATGTACATAAGACCAATAGTTATCTATTTCATATAACATGTTGGGTTACATAAAATATTGTGGAAGATATTAGATCGATCAGGAGATTAAACAAGCTTGGTATGGTGAAATTTGATGTTCCTTTTTCTCAAAATATGGAGCGAGCTCAAGATATCATAGAGTTTTGGTTAGTCCATACTTCGTTGAAATTCTTCCATCAAAACTTGAAAAGCTTTGATTTTCATTTCAAATAATGTTTCCTCTTTTTATGTTTTCAAGAATACATGAAGACCGGATGTTTATTAGTGCTAAGCAAGAAGGACTGATAAAGACCTTACCTACTTGAGGAACATTGCTCAAGATTTACCATTTCATTTCGTCCTTGATAATACATCTTTTTAGCTTTCTTCCTCATTTTGTACAAGTGTAATATAGAATTAAGTTTCAAGAAGAACTATTCAGATGGTTCGTGATGAAAGCATGAAAGGATGATGAAAGTTTCGCAAAGCCTAAAACTAGATGATAACTAAAACTAGATGATAACTCTTCCTTTTCATGAAGATAAAATTAATTCTTCAGTAGGTTAAGAAGTTTGAGAAGAGTTTGGGAAAACGGAGAATTAGTTCTTCATTAGGTTAAGAACTTTGAAATCCTGGGAAACAGAGAAAAAAACCTTGAGACTAAATGTGAAAAAGCAAAAGTAGAAACTAGACTTCAAAGCCAAGAACAAAAGATTTCCACTATAAGCCTTTTAACTTCATAAAATGCATCTTTTAAGATTTTTCTCGATATGATATAAGTTATATGGACTGTTCCTTTTTTTTTTTTTAGCGCAAATCAAAGATAGAGAAATCAACAATGGAATTAGTCAAACTGAATTCATTATGAAACCTTATGAGCAAGATGATAACGTCGAGATATTGACAAATGAAGAAAGATAATGCTTGAGAAAAATAGGCCTTAAGATGAACATCAGCTTCGTTCTTGGTAGGATCCCACCAGATCCATGCTTACCTTTTCTTATTTCTTAACCAATGATTAGAAGAGTGATTTACACAAATTTCAAATTAGCATGTTCTATTTTTGCTAGAAAATGAGTCTTTCATGGTGTAATGGAAGGTTTGCATCAATATTGGAAGGACATGGAAGTTGCGAAACTGATCAAGACTCTGAAGATTCAATGAACTAAAACAAAACCAACTTAAAATATAGTTAGATACTCGGCATGCGCGCAGCGCAGACTTTCACCTAGTATATATATATAATTATGATAATGTACTAAAACATGACTTTACTGATTTTTGTTTTGACTTGAAATTGAAAATCTTATTAGAACTTATTTTTAACTTTACTTATTGCATTAAAAACTTTTAAGATTGTTTTTTTTGGTATGTATCATAAAATAGTAAAACATTTTAGATAAAATAATTAATTCTTTATACATAATTCTTTCTAAATGTATCTATCGGTATTATGAATAATAACCATGATTTCTTCAAAATTTTATACATAGTATATCATTATAATTTTATCGTTGTGGTGGGCAAATCCTGCACAAATGAAATAGTGAGGCAATTGTTAGGTTTGAAAGTTCTGCAGAAGAAACACTAAGCGAAGATCTTAAGAGAGTTTTTATTGATTTGTTTGCCAAGCGAATACAAGTTCTTTTCTTAGTAAAAATGTGGATCCCCTCTAAAGGGGATGTACAAAAGTCTTTATACTAGTCTAAGTCGGTCTAGGGCTAACCCTAGAGAATAAGGGAACATTCCTTGTTCTCTATCCTCAAATATTTTTCAAGATTTTCCCTCATCTCCAAGTCTCGCCAAGCGCGATGGGCTTTCGTCTTGGGCTTGCCCTGATAACAGTCTTCGCTGGGTCGGCCCACTTCTTACGACTCATAACTTGGTCCATCATCAAAATGAGATATATCTGATAAACCATGGCTGGCTGGTTTACCGGTTCAATTCATGGGTCGTCGACTTAATGGTTTAGTGCGCGGTTCGCCTGGTTTAGTCGTTGATTGGCTGATTTTCCATACTTAGTCGTTTTTAGCTTGTTGATTTGAAGAGGGGAGTTTTGATCCCTACAATCGTCTATTATGATAATAACATCCACTTTATTGCGATAATCGAAATTTTAATCAAAATTGCGTGTCATTTTTGCAAATGGAATCATTAAATTTCACAATATAACATTACCTAAACATGATTTCTCTTTATAAACTAATAAATATTAATTTCTTTCTAAATTAATAATCTTTTGAAGTCTCACATTATTACTAATTTATAAAGGTTTTACTGTATATGGAAAAACAGTGAAATCAACTCATTAGATAGAGCCTAGAGGAGATCATGTGGACTGGTTATTTTTGGGAAATGATTATTATTATTATTCATATAATTAATAAAAAACATATATTCAAAAGTTAATTAATAACTAAAAGGAATAGTCATTGGGGGGAATAATATGGATATTCAAAATTTTTGTAGCAGCAGCAGTGGCGGAGCTAGAACCATTTTTCATCAGGGGCAGAAATATACATTGAAACAAACCATCTATAAATGCAACAAAAAAATGTTTACAAATTACCAAAAAAACGATAAGAGTAGATAAAGTTTAAAGGTTAATTAAATACTTAATCAAAAAGCGAGAAAAAAAGTTAGAAGGCGAAGAGTCTGTTCTTTTAAAAATCATACACGATTCTAAAATTTTAATTGATTAGAGTAAACTTTAATTACTTTGGACTTATGTTTGTATTTTTTACATGAGCCTAGAAAAAATGTATTGCCTTGTGTTTACTTAGGCTTGTCTTGTGTCTATTATATGAGAGATTAAAAAAAAACATGATAAGGGGCATGACTAAACTTTTGGTATAATTTAAGTAATTTTAAAAATTCTATGGTGGGCAACTGCCCCACCCATTAGTATGCTGCCTCCGTCCCTGAACAGCAGCAATATGATCCATCACAAACTCCTCTTTTATAGACTGTAGATTTGCTTCTTGCAGTGCATTCAGCTGTGCTAGTGCATCCCTGTACATATGCAGTTTTCTCCTATTCAATTTTTAACAAAGTTAACCCGATGATCCATATAATATTTTCAGCATGTAAATTGCAAATACAAATGCAATCAAAACATTATTTTTGTGATTTTTATTCAATCGTTAAAAGTATCACATTTTTATAGAGCTTATAATTGCAACGTTTTTTATTTTATTTTATAACATCGAATAAAAAAACGTGTTACCTAAATTCATGGGTAAAAGAGCGAGAGAAAACAAGATCACGGAAAGGGACAAACTTCTGACTTCCCCTCACAACTTGAATTTAAATCTCAAATGCCCTTGGTCAAAGGAAGACTTTTTGTTATGTCAAAAACCAAGGAAAAGACAAAATAACCAGATCTAATCTCATCTATTTATGATCCAACCAGTACTATCCATCCGAATCCGACCCAAGACCCGATCCATTGAAAAATCTGAGATTATTATTAAATTTAAAACAAAATCAAAACTATTTTTTTTCTTTTTCTTCTTCTTCTTAATCTGGGTTTCTTCATCCTCTAAATTAGGATTTGATTTCTTGCTAATTTCTCCCAAATTCTCTTTGCCACAAACGCTCTATTATTCTTTCTTCTCTCTCGCGCTTCATAAGAAAAAAAAGCTTCGATCTTGATAACAATGGTGGCTACGAGATCTCCATCATGATTCTCACCGCCGATCTTGATGTCTCTCTCCAATCGCACGTTTCGTAATCGACGCGTTCCGCAAAAACCATAAACATTGGGGACCTTCCGTAATATCAGATATAAACAAACTCCGTCGCCTAAAACCGAGTATAGTCACTGAAGTCTTAAAATCAAGCAACGATGCTACAATCGCTACTAAATTCTTTCACTGGTGTGGTAAACAAAAAGGATACAAACACGATTTCACATCTTACAATGCATTTGCTTATTGCTTAAATCGAACTGGGAAGACAATGACGGCAAGAAGGAGAAAAAAAAACACATGGAATTCATGATAATTTAGTAGAAATTAGGCACTTTGGTTTATTACATTTGTTGTATTGTTTGATTGGGTTTTCGATTTGGATGTACATGTAACTAGCCCTGGGCATTTTAACCGAAACCGAAAAACCGAACCTATACCGAACCGAAAAATGTGGTTTGGTTAGAATTTGGATATATGAAAATATACTAATGGATTTTAGTTTTCGTGTCCAATGGTTATGGGTTTGGTTCGGTTATTAACCGATACCTATTAGGTAACCGATAATCATTAATATATATATATTAGTAATGTTATTAATGTTAATAATTACTTATTAACCAAACCCAACTCACCCCACTCACTCAACTATCCGGAAAAAAATAATGCTTATGTATATTCAATACTTTTCTCTAATCTATCTTATCAAACTCAACTTAACTCTTATTTTCAAACTCAACTTAACTCTTTGCTCTCTTTTTTTTGGTCAAAGAACTATTTGCTCTTTGTTTCTTATTTTCTAGTTCAACTTAACTCTCTACTCTCTGACTGTTTCTTA
Source organism: Arabis alpina (assembly GCA_900128785.1). Taxonomy (NCBI): domain Eukaryota; kingdom Viridiplantae; phylum Streptophyta; class Magnoliopsida; order Brassicales; family Brassicaceae; genus Arabis; species Arabis alpina. The sequence continues at coordinate 15,154,185 of LT669795.1, forward strand.
TTTTCGGATTTTAGACTTTTGCTATTTAAATATTTTTTTCTTTAAACTTCTTTTCTCTTATGGATTTAGAATTTGTTATTTTTTAAAATAGATGCACTCTAATTTAGTTGCTTTTCATATATTTGATACGTTGATTGAATAACACTGAAATAAGTTTAGGTTATTTCGGTTCCATATTGGTTTTTTTCCAAATATCCAGACCAAACCGAACCGAAAGATACCGAACCGAACCAAACCGAAAAATATATAAATACCTATATGGATCTTAAATTTATAAACCAAAATAACCCATAACCGAAATAACCGAACCGAATAAAACCGAACACCTACTATGCCCAGGGCTTGATGTAACATATAAAAAATGATATTCATTCAACAAATGACGATAATTCATTCAACCTATAAAATTAATTATTTGGTATATTTCCATATTTATTCGAAATCATCACAAAAAGAAACCAAACTAAAGATAGGATAATAAATAAAATTGGGTCAACCCAATCAAATGTGACTAAATGGCTTATACTCTCTATTTGGACAACTACTTAAAACTGATAGTTGTAATGGTATAACTAAAAAAAAGTTAGTTTGTTTAATATTTTAGTTTTCATAAACGAATTCTATAAATATGTTTTTGCAACGTAAAAGAAATTTAGTAGACCAACTATATCAGTGGATATTTTACTACACCGTTCTAGTATTTTAAAATAGTTTTATAAAATCCAAAAATAAATAGTATTTATTAGAAGAAAACTAATTAATAAATATTTTTTCTGTTAAGTATGTAAATTAAAAACACAAGAACAATTGTCTCGTGTATTTACAATACAAATAAATTTTTATTAATTGTTAATGCTATATCATAGTTTGTTTTGCCATGAATCACCTTATACTTTTAAGATGGCTTCCATAACATTATCTACTTTATGATGCAAAACTTCTTATAAAATATGGTTTTGCATATATTATAGCATGGAAACATAAGAATTGTGTTACTAATTTCAAAAATGATATGAACAACTGTTAAAAGTCTTTAATTTTTTTTTTCTTCTTCTCTTTCATCGGGTGACAATACATAGAATTTATGTTGGATTAAAGATCTCTTAATCCACTACTATTCACTACGATTCCATTAAATACCATTGATTCAACATTCCATTCCATTAAATACCATTGCAATATCTGAATCGATCCATAATAATTGTTTAAATCCAATGGAAATTCCTAAATTACTTTCTCCATTAGAAAATGCATCAATGGTTCAATGTGATTCCCTACAATTCAACCATTGCATTCCCTTAATTACCAATTCAATATTCTAATCGACCCAGAAAACAAGAATACAAACCCAATATGCATAAAATATTTTTTCAAATCCAATTGAAATCCCTAAATTATCTACCCAATGTGCATTGAACAACGAAAATCAATTATATATCATAGTCTAAAGCACCATAATTTTTATTTTGTTAGAACATAATCCAACCCATTGAAATTGATTTTGTTTGAGTTTATAAGGAGTGTTTCAATGGTGTAAAACTCATGAAAGAAGACGAAAGAAGAAGAAAAAAGAAGAAACAAATTTGATTGGTCCAAATTTTTTATTTTTGGGAAAAAGAGTAGATTTTGATTGGTTAATTTTGTTTCTGATTATTTTTTGTGGACAATTTTCTGATTGGTCCAACTTTTATTTTCTTTTTCGTTTTTTTAATGCCAATTAAATGGATATTGGCTTTTAGGTCATTTCACCATCAGTTAAAAGGTACGAGGGTATATAAGATTAAAAATTGGTATGCTGATTTGGCACAAAAAAAAAGGGTAAATAAGAATTTGATTCTCATGGAAAGTAAAAAAAGAGATGAAGACTTCTTAATTGTCATTTATTATGTTTTTAGAAGATGGAGCCACAATTTTATTTGGGGTTAATATCATAAATTGACACTTTTTAGGCTTTGTCTTTCAAAGTAGACATTTTATCCGGGAAGTGCACTTTTTCAACTGTTCAACAATTTTTGATACCATTATATCATTAACTAAGCGTATCCTTATTAGTTAGAAGAAGTGAATATAGTTATATAAAACATGATCTACACCGTTGGTTCATAAAATAAAATGATAATCGTGTGGTTTAGAAAAATCAATTGAGATGAGGTTCTTAGATCTGATTCTCTTCACACCTCCTCTATCATTCTTCTCTACATTATTTTCTCATTTCATACCCACTCCGAATCACAAATTAGTGGTAATCATCCAATCACCTCTTTAAAGAATTGACCAAACCTGCTCTTCACTCTCGACTGTGATGGAAGTGACGGTTTTCATCCTAATCGTCACGGCTTTCTTCCTCTCTGTGGTTCTTCTTACTCGAACCCGGAGGAAAACGATTCCAGCGATGAGCACACCGGTGAGAAGAATTCTGAATATTTCTGGTGTTGATGGATGGACACATATGGATGGTAGTATGTAGATGGGTATGTAAATGTAATTGATAGCTGATTATGTATATAAACGAATGGATGATAACTATGGGCTAAGAAACTTTTGAAAAAGAAGGGGAAAATCGCATAAAAAATCACCAGGGTGACTAGCACTGAGACTTTAACCCTCGAAGGTTTACCACTTATACTTTAAACCTCTAAGATGACGATACTCACATTTTAAACAGTGAATGTGGTCAATTTGTGTGCGCCGCCACAATTTTTAACGGAATCATAAACGGTGTTAACAAAATATTAACCCCGATTAAATTCAGTTAACTTCCGTTTAAGTTAATTAAAAACGTGTCTGTTAGTTTTAATTAAAACGTGTTACATATATGTTTTAAATAAAAAAAAAAAAACAAAAAACAAAGAAAACGCGATCTGGGTTAATAAGAAGGAAAACCCCCAAATCGATTTTGAAATTAGGGTTCTTCGTCTTCAGTGAAACTCAGAGAGATTTTGGACGATTTTCTGGTACGATTTGATTGAAGAAGAAAATCAGAGAGAGACAAATCGATTCGTCTTAACGGTAAGTTGGTTTTTCTTTCATTCCATATATTAATTTTAGTTCAATTTCTCCATACAATATAACTCAGGAATTCAAAATAATTAGAAAATTGAATCGTTGAGTAGACAATGAAATCTATGTGATTATCGTTCTATTAATTACTTGCAGATGGCTCAGAGTGGTAGCTCTTCTAATGTTGAATCGAAGAATGAAAGTGGTGTTGTTTGCAATTGTAATCGATAAACTAAGATTGTGAGAGCTTGGACTAAAGACAATCCTGGACGGAGGTTTTATGGTTGTCCAGGACGTAAGAATGCTCAAGGGTATGAGAATTGCAATTTCTTTCGTTGGTATGATGTGGAGAAACCACATGGATGGCAATATCTAGCTTTGTTGGAGGCAAGAGATGTAATGCGTGAACAAAAAGAGGAGATTGTGAAGCTAAAGGCAGCAATAAGATCACTGAGCCGAGAAACTGAAAGTGTGGAGAACCCAAGTGTTTCCGATGATGAGTTCAAGCAAAATCGTGAAGAATGTGAAGGATTGAGAAGAGAGGTGTTGATTCTAACTGAGAGGAGCAGGATTTTCCGCAATGTCCTGATATCAACAACTGTTGGATTTACAGTGACACTCGGAGTCATAATTGGGATATGGAAGCATTAGAACTTGTTCTTATTTTGTGTTTGTGTTCGTTTGAATTTAGACGGTTCTTGTTTTAGAAGACAATGTATTATCGGTTTAAATGACTCTAATGGCGTCTTTTGTTATGATAAACGGAATGTTTTGTTGTGTTTTGTTGTGATAAACATTCTAGTGTTTTGTTGAGATAAAGGCTACACGATGTTGTTGAGTAACTGAAAGAAATGAAAGAAAATAGACATAGTCATAAAGAGAGTAACAAAGTAGACAAGTCATCATCATTGTTACATAAACAAAAAAAAACACGTAAAAAGACACATGATCTTGTAGGATTATTAGACTGATGATGGATGATCAGATGGAGGTTGTGTTCCATTTCTCTTGGAGGTTGTGGTGAAAACATCAAAAGATCGAGACGTAAATGGACTCATAAGTCTTGCTGAAACTGTTGGACGTTTGGTGATATTTGTGATCTTTAACGGTGCTCCTCGCCTTCGCTTCTCGACTTGTGGTTTTGGTTTTGGGTTTGGAGCAGTTGATGCTTGAGGAACAGTTGAGGGTTGAGGAGCAGATGAGGGTTGAGGAGCACTTGAGGGTTGAGGAGCACTTGATGCAGCAGGAACAGTTGAATCATCTATTGCAGCAGGAGTAGTTGTAGTAGTGTTCCTCTTCTTCCTTGGTTTTGTTGGACGCTTTGGAATCACCTGAAATGACAAGAAGAATCAATGACAACGAGAGTCAAATATAAAAATGCAGTTCTATAATAAGTGATAGTAACTTACATCTTCTGGATTTTTTCGAGGTCTACCACGTTTGTTTTTTTGTTTCTCCTTGACAACAGTTGGATTCTTGCAACTACGTATGATATGACCAGCTTCACCACAGTTGCTGCAATGTTGTGTTCTCCCATCTCTTGTTGATTTTCCTGGATTTTTAAGATCCTCAAAAGGTTCCTTCCTTCTGTCACGTTTTTTCGGTCTGCCGCGAGGCTTCCTAAACTGAGGAATACCTATTAGAGGTTTGTCTACATCATCCCACAAGTCCTGACCATTCATTGGGTTGATGTTATTCTTGTAAGTGTTCTTCATGACAGAAGCATAGTAGTAATCCGCTACATGATTCTTAGGATCATCTTCATTTTCATCAAGAACACATACTGCATGCTTGCGTGGTATACCTATTTACACACACAACAATTCCAATGACCAAAATTTATCATATAAGATCATATAAAACAGGAAATACAAAATTCAAGTATAAGAAGACATACCAGTGAGATCCCATCTTCTACATGCACACTCACGAGTCGACAAATTCACTGTGTAACCATGGTCAAACTCTGACACTTCATACCGGTTAGAACTGCTACGTAGAGTTGAGCAATACTTGTTATCCACTCTCGCTTTTTCCAGCAATGCCATGGTGATGGGTGTGAGTAGTGTGTCCAACTTCTCTGCTTTGAGAGACCTCCTTGTGATCCTTCCCATTGCTTGTCTTCTTATGTCCTCTAATAAGCTTAAAACAGACTTCGCTCTAGCTATCTTTATGGTTCTATTGAAAGCTTCAGACAAGTTATTGCTCACATCATGGCAATGAGATGCCAACTCAAAGTAAGCTCTACACCACTTTTCTGGCTCTAACCTAAGTAGAGAGTCATGCGCAGCAGGATGATAAGCTTTCACCTCATCCATCTTCTCTTTAAATTCTCCTTTATTATAACTATAAGCAACTCCCCATAATAAGTTTTTGTACTCTGACCTTGAAAAATTCTTCTTCCAATTAGCATATATATGTCTTGCACACATACGATGCTCTGCATTAGGAAGTTCTTTCTCAATGGCAATGACTAACCCCTGCAAAATATCCAAACTCAATGAGATCACTAAATTACACTACAAATAAACTCATCATAAATAAGGAATGAAACCACTACCTTTTGCTTATCAGAAAGTAGTGTTAGACCCTCTCCTAAACCCATATCCAGATCTGCCTTCAACTTATTAATAAACCAACCCCATGTATCTTGGTTCTCACCTCGAACTACTGCCCATGCTATGTGATACATCTGGTTGTCTGCATCTCGACCTACTGCTGCAAGTAGATCACCATTTAGTTCCCATTTCAAGAAGCATCCATCCAATCACTGGTCTACAATTGTTTTTCCAAGATTGGCGTAGTTCTTCAAAACAAATGTAGAAACAATCAAACATTGATCCACCATCCACATCTCTCACTAATAATTCTGTGGTGATACCCAGATGCGTTCTTCTAAGTTCAGCCTCATACTTCCACAACTTTGCAAACTGAATTGATTGCGCTTGTATGATATTATTTAAAGCAAGCCTTCTTCCTCTATAGCACTTGTTAATGTTAACTACTATATTATACCTTGCCTTGATAATGTCTTTTATCTCTGCAGCTGGTAAGCCAACATTTCTTCTCAATTCCTCTCTAAACAGCCCTACAATGACGCCTTGCTTCAACATTGATACTCTGCTGTTTTTCCCATGATTGTGATTCATGTGACACACCTTCACCATCCATTTCTTCAATGGTTTCTCCACTGAACAAAAGATCCTCCACTTGCACTCTTTTTTGCAACAAATTGCAGCAATTCTATTCTTCTCTGACTTGGCCATTTTCACATCAAACTGAGTGTTCAATGAGTATCTAAGGAGCTGCTCCTTGAACTCCTCCCCACTCATAAACGTTTGAAACAACCAAATATATGGCTCCTTCTCCAAATCCCCATGAAACTTGGTTTTTCCTTTGCCCTTGAATCGTTTTTTATCAGCCCAATCATCCCATTCTTCATCTGATGGAACTGGAGTGTCCGGATAAACTACATCCCCTCTCATAACTCTCTGGTAGTCTTCATCACTATCTGCTGCTTCTTTTGCTCATTGTGCCTTCTCATCATCATCTTCAGTGAACACCCTTTTACATTGTTCACCTTCTTTGAACAATTAACTAAACCTTTCATCAGTAGCACCATCTCCTTCATCTATCACAACATCATCTCCATCATCATCATCATCGACTAGAATCTCTTGTTCCTCTGCTGGACATTCATCTTCTGATTGATCAGCTTCATGATCTTCTCGTGGCCTCTCAGCATCATTATCGTCATCATCTTCATCAGCTTCATCCGCCTCATCACCACCTTTATAATGAGGCTCACCATCAGCTTCATCATCATCAGCCTCATCATCAGCTTCATCATCATAACCTCCACCGGTTTTCTCATCACCATGATCCTGATCTTCATGCGTACTACTAGTTAGATAAGGAACCAAACCCGGAGTTGCTTCTGAGTGGTCATGCTCTAGAAATATGTCAACACTACCACCAATACTGCTAACACAACAACAGAGGGATTCCATATCTTCCATCTCAGAATCAAACACATAGTTTATTTTGCTCATTTCGGCCAAAGAATCCTTGAACCAAATCAGAGAAATGGGTGATAGTATCTTCTCGGCAAAGCAGTAGTCGACAAACGAATCCCATTTCACCTCTGACAATTCCCATTTATGCGTTTTACATCCCAATTCGTTGACATACACGAACTCATCTTCTTTTTTCTTCACCATCGATCCACCGTAGTGGATTATCAACTCAATCGTCTTTTTCTCACTGTAAAATCGACCAATTAGTTAAAAAAAATCAAAAATGAGACAACACAAATACATGAAGAAACTTCAAAATAATTCGAAATATATGAGATTTTAAAACAACAAGACAAATACATGAAGAAGGAAGGAAGCTAACCTCATTTCTACTGGAATATCTTTGATTTTCCCACGAATCGCACACCAAAATCGACCAATCTCTCTGAATTCACCTTAGAACAACGAACCCTAATTTCAAAATCAATTTGGGATTTTCACGAATCTCACATCAAAATCAACTAAACTCGTGTTTCTTTATGATTTCCCAGAAAGATCGCACCAGAAATCGTGAAGATCAGTGGGTTTTCACGAAGAACCCTAAAACATAAATTGGGGGTTTTCTTCTTCTTATCCTTATCATAACCCAGTTTCTGATTTTCTTTGTTTTTTGTTTTGTTTTTTTTTATTATTTAAAACATATATATATCACGTTTTAAATTAAACTAACAGACATGTTTTTAATTAACTTAATCGGAAGTTAACTGAATTTAAACGGGGTTAATATTCTGTTAACACCGTTTATGATTCCGTTAAAAATTGTGGCGGAGCACACAAATTGACCACCTTCACGGTTTAAAATGTGAGTATCGTCATCTTAGAGGTTTAAAGTATAAGTGGTAAACCTTCGAGGTTTAAAGTGTCAGTGCTAGTCACCTTGGGGGTTTTTTATGCGATTTTCCCGAAAAAGAAGTAAAGAAATATATGTGTGACTTTGTTGTTCTTCGCTTTCTTTAGTTAGTTTGTAAATCGAGAATTATATCATAGTCATGATAATTATACAAACATGAAACAATATTACTATCGGTTTTTAGTTTGGGGATCAACTCTAATTCCAAGTTTTCTTCTTGATTCCACTTGCTCTTTACTATGATGTTATCACTAAAAATGAAGTCATTACGCATGCAAACAATACAACATGGTCATGGGTTTATGTTTGGGAGTATTAAAACAAACACAAACGAAGTAGTTTCATGGATGGTCTTTCATGGATCGTGCATCGGAATATCATGGATGGTCTTTCTTGAATGAAGTAAACATCTTGGATAGACTATCATGGATCTCTTCGATACCAGATTTGACCATGGGTTAAAATCAGAGATTGGCAAATCTTTTCTCCAATTTCAATTTGGAATATCTGAATGTAATTCTAAATACAAAACGAATTACTCTTGCCTGAATTCGTAATCGAAAAATACAAAACGAACTACATCCCTAATCAAAATTAATAGGCAATTAGGGGGTGGTAATCGAATATCATGGATGGTAATCGAAAAATACAAAACGAACTACATCCCTAAACAAAACGAACTACATACAATAAGAGATATCTCAAATTACAAACCCAGAAAAATCATCAAAGGAAAAAAAGGAGAATAGATCGTGGAATGAAGAGAACGGTGGAGAAGATCTTCACATTTAAACCAAAAAAAGAACAGTGGAGAAGAGATACGTAGAAGATAAATATAAAGTGTTTTGTTTATATCTCAGATTTATTATTCTTATTCTTATCAAAATATAGTGTTGTAAATAGTTAGAAGAATAAGTTTAGTTAGGAGGATAGAGGAGTAAAATCGTAGGGAAAAAGTATACTTGGTAGAAAAAGTGTCTTGACTTGAAATAACTTTCTCTGAAAGTGTCTACTAGTGTAATTAACCATTTTATTTGTTAGAATCTAATATATTATTTAGAGAGGTAACTTTGGATCAGAATAAAAGTTGAGTTGTTTATTACATTTTTTTTATATTGTCTTTAAATAATTACTTTTAAATGATAAATTTGATTATTATATATAACTTTCGGTTTTGATGATACCAAAATTATTTTAGTCATTATCTATTATTACAATATAAGGACTATTCTAGATTTGTACCCGATAAATTCGATAGTTGTTTTGTAAATTTATTATTATGATCGATATACATAACGATCAAATACGATATTGATAATTATTTTCTAATTTTATTATTATGGATATATATATATATATATATATATATATATATAATATAAAGTTAGTTTTTCTCTCTTCTCATGAAAACACATCACTATCCACATCATTTCCACTTCATATTATTTTTTTCTATTTTTAAATTTTAAATTCAATACACATAAATATTATTTAACAATTATATATTTGATGCTAACATTTTGAAAAGAATTTGAAAAGTCACAATGTTATACTAATAAATATAGATAGGTATATATAGTTATTGGAAGAATAATAGGTTTAATAAATTTGGCTATACTAATATATTTCACATTTTGTATATTTTCAGTTACGTTAAGTTATATCACAAGTATTATAAAAAAAATTAAGATATGAAACAAGTCTTGACAATTTAACAAATAAGTCTATCTTAAACTAAATTCATTTAGCAAAAATAGAAGTTGTTAAGTCTTACATATAATAGGGAAAAAAAGAACAATGAAGAATTTGAAAAGTCACAAAATTATACTAATAAATATTGATAGGTATATATAGTTATTGGAATAATAATAGGTTTAATAAATTTGGCTATACTAATATATTTCATATTTTGTATATTTTCAGTTACGTTAAGTCATATCACAAGTATTATAAAACAAATTCAGATATGAAACAAGTCTTGACAATTTAACAAATAAGTCTAACTAAAACTAAATTCATATAGCAGAAATAAAAGTTGCTAAGTCTTACATATAATAAGGGAAAAAAAGAACAATTTTTTTAAATGTAACTATAAGCGAAGAAGAAATATAAATATGTATGCTTTGAAGTAAGAGAAATTTTGAGAAGTACCACTTTATAAAATGTCTACTTTAAAAAGAAATTCAAAAAGCCACTTTTAAAATATAATTGACTTAAAATATTTTTTATGTTTAGGTTAACTATGTTATGTTGCGATTTAGTTTTCACGGTTGAACATTTGTTAGGGTTAAACTCTTTTTTAAAGTTCATAATCTTAAAGTATAGTTTTGGAAAATATATTTGACTTGAATCTATTTAAGAATTAAAAATTATTTATGAACGATACAAAGAAAGAAGAATAAACATGACGCAACACGTTCGTTTATGTTGCTTTTTTCTTGGAATAAAAAAAAGACTGAAGAGAAAAGATACACAACAATGGACGCGGAGTTGTTCGCATCATTTTGGTTGGTGAGAGATACATATGAAGCTGGTTATGAGGAGATGTTAAGTTTCATACCAACTAGAAGAGACGAATAAATGTATTAAGATAAGGAGAAATGAAACATTTTCACCGTCTTTAAGTATCCACATATTCTTCTCTCTATTTTATACTTGGATAGATTACGTTAGTTTCGGCTAATTTTGTTATTTTCAAAAACATAACCCTATAAATCCAATTGCCAAAAAAAAAAAACCCTATAAATCCAAATAAAAACTACCTAAAACATTAAAAACATATGTCACAAGTTATTTACATAACAAATATAAACCAAACGTAAAATACATTTACGACAAAACCCGCGTGCATGCGCGCGGATACTCACCTAGTATATATATTTATACATAAACCAAATGCGATCATAACAAAAATATATCGCATCGTTATCTGTTTCTTTGGGAATCTTTATATAAACCTGCTTTTTTTGTTTCATTATCAGAAAAATCGTTTGGTTTCTCCATTCTTTCTAATTTTCTCTTCTTCATTGTATGTTTAGTGATTCTATATTGTTTTACAAGTTAATTTCTCTTTGTTTCCTTTTCTTATAATTTCTTCCTGAGCGTCTATTAATTTGTTTTGTTCCATTACTGATGTGATTTTTATTTTGTTCTTGTGTTTTTCTAGGTATTGCGATCAACAAGGAATGATTTCGTTGGCATATGTGTATAAGATATGTTTTGGTTTGTAATTATTCTCATGATTTTTGTTCTTACGTGTGATTTCTTTCGTATATGTTTATACTCCAAAATAGATCAACCACCTTTTCTAATCTAACCTCTTCGTTTTGCAGGTTTTATTATTCAATCATTAGGGTGACAACGCTCGCTATGATTTCATTGTTGTTTTCTATTGGGGATAAATATGAAGTGTTAGGATAAGGATGACAATTACTTGTGTATCAAGGTTTGTACCTAAAGTTTAGGAGATTGGGTTTATCTTTTACGTAACAAGTTGTGTATAAATACGTTCGTATGTTTATTCAATAAAGCAAGTCAGTTTGATACAAAATCCTATATGGTATCAAAGAGCTGAGACTAAATCAAAACCCTAAAAGTGTTTTTTTTTCTTTTCAAAGTTTGAAAAGCTTGTTCTTCGTCTGTGACGATGACGGAATCTTTCGGTGTGAAGATCGATGGTGCAAAGGAGGCTGTGACTCCTTCACCTTATGTGTTGTATGGTTCGGATAATCCCGGATCGGTGATTACCTCTGTCTTGTTAGATGGAGATAATTATAATGAATGGTCTATCGAGATGTTGAATGCCCTTCAAGCTAAACGAAAAACCGGCTTCATCAATGACACCATCAGCCAACCTTCCGTAGATGATCCAAATTTTGAAAATTGGAAAATAGTCAATTCCATGTTGATCGGATGGATTTGTTCTTCAATCGCACCAAAAGTCAGGTCTACGGTGACGTTTATCTCTGACTCGTGTCAGCTATGGAGCGATCTAAAGCAGCGGTTCTCCGTGGGGAACAAAGTTCGTGTGCATCAGATCAAGACCAGCTTGCCTCGTGTAGGCAAGATGGCCAAACCGTACTAGATTATTATGGACGGTTGTGTACCCTGTGGGAAGAGATACAAACTTATCAACCTCTTCTTGAGTGCTCGTGTAGTGCTCATCAACAGATTACAAAAGAAAGAGATGAAGAGAAGGTCCATCAATTTATTGGGTCTTGATGATGCTCGTTTTGGTAGTCTATGCACTACTCTGATCGGTATGGATCCATTACCAAGTCTCGGAGAAGTTTACTCCAAAGTAATACGTGAAGAACAACGTCTTGGTTCGGCTCGTGTTCAGGAACAACAACAAGAAGCCGTCGGTTTTGTTGCTCACAATGATGTAGGTTCTCGGGTTGAGAATCACATGGGTCGTTCCGAAAGTCAAAACTTGCCTCGATCCGAAGCTTTGGTTCCTAAACCATGTGACCGTACCACTTTGTGTACACATTGTGGACGTCATGGTCATGATAAGAAGGAGTGTTGGAAAATAGTTGGGTTTCCTGAATGGTACACCGAAAGACAAGAGCGCAACAATGGTGGTCATAGCTCCAATGCTCGTGGTCGAGGAGGTCGTGGTTCTGGCTTTAATACCTCCGGTCGTGGAAGGGGTCATATTGTAGCTGCTCACGCTACTAGCTCTAATTCTTCATCATTCCCATAATTTACTCAAGATCAATGGAAGGTTCTCACTCAGATGATCCAAGAAAAATCAGGCAATACAAATTCTGATAAATTGTCTGGTAAGCTAAAGTTTAGCAATGTTATTATTGATACGGGAGCATGTTATCATATGACCGGGAAACTCTCGCTCTTAACAAATATTGTGTCTATACCACCATGTTTGGTGGGGTTTGCAGATGGTAGTAGGACGTTTGCTTTAAGCATGGGAGTGTTCCCTCTTTCAAACAAAGTCTCGCTTAATTAATAATGTTCTTTACGTGCCGTCTTTAAATTGCATGTTAATTTCGCTGTCCAAAATATTGAAACAAACCAATTGTTTTGCCACATTCACTGACACAATTTGCGTTTTACAATACCGTTTTTCGAGGACTCTGATTGGAAGTGGTGAAGAGCATGATGGGGTATATTACTTGACGGATGTTGCTACGGCGAAGATTCATACTGTTAATGCAACCGGCAACAACACATTGTGGCATCAACGTTTGGGACATCCGAGTTTTTCTATGCTTTCGTCTTTTCCTTTGTTTTCTTGTTCCTCGTCGTCTGTTAGCTCCCGTTCTTGTGACGTGTGTTTTCGACCTAAACAAACACTAGAAGTTTTTCCAGAAAGTTTTAATAAAGCAGTAGAATGTTTCTCTTTAATTAATTGTGATGTTTGGAGGCCTTACCGCGTACCTTCTTCTCGTGGAGCGGTTTACTTATTAAGTATAGTAGATGATTATTCTAGAGCCATCTCGACGTATTTGTTACTTGCTAAATCCGAAGTTAAAGACGTGCTCATTAATTTATTTTCGTATGCTGAGAAACATTTTGGTAAATCAGTCAAAACAGTCCGGAGCGACAATGGAACCGAAATTACATGTCTTTCATCTTACTTTCGCAAGAATGGGGTGGTTCACCAAACGTCGTGTGTGGCGACTCCATAAGAAAATGGCCGAGTCGAACGAAAGCATAAGCACATACTCAATGTGTCTCTTGCCCTCTTGTTTCAAGCAGGATTGTCGATTAAATTTTGGGGTGAAGCAGCGCTTACCGCCGCTTATTGATAAACCGGACACCAACAAGTCTTCACAAGGGTCGTTCCCCTTATGAATTATTACATGGCAGTAAGCCTGACTACAATCATTTACGTGTTTATTGAGATCAATCGTTTATAATTGTTTCATGTTGTATGTACATTTGTGAGGCTTTAGGCCCGCATATTAAGGTTTATTGCCCCCAAAAATCGATGAACTTAGTAAGATCGATCATTTATAATCGTTCCATATATGCGTACATTTGTGAGGGTTTAGATTTCAAATTAGAGTTTAGCGTCTTTTCAAATCAAGGAATTTCGTTGGATCGACCATTTTAAATTATGTGATCTTGGCTGTAAAATGTACCAAAAAGAAAAAACAGAAGTCTATACAAAAAATTGTATTGTTGGTAAAATATTTGTTACAAAATGTAATACCCGCGCACGCGCGGGTACCATCCTAGTAGTGATTCAATGTCAATCGAAGCATGCCAAGAGCAACACATCAACAATTTTTGATTGTATATAAGTTGATTGAAATATAGTAGTAACCAAGAAATACTATTTGATGCTAATTGAAAACTGTTTGTATATATTGGATTGCATATTTACTTGAAACATGGTAGCAACCAAGAAATAATTTCTTCAAATCGACGCGTTTCTTCAGATCGACCATATAAAATCATTCAATATTTTACGTATAGTTGTGAGGGTTATAGTCTCCTATGTTAGTGTTTAGAAGCCCCTAAAACTGACGACTTTAGTCAAATCGAACTTTTAAAATTATTTTATATTTTACATACATTTGTGAGGGTCAGGCTTCCAGATTATGGTTTAGTGCCATTCATTGACGAGTTATGTCAAATCATAAATCATTCAACATTAGATATAAAAATTGCAACAAAAAGTGGTAATTTATATTAAAAGAGTATTATTAAAATTGACGATTTTAGTCAAATCAACTTTTAAATCACTTGTGTGGGTTTAGGCTTTCAGATTAGGGTTTAGTGCCCCTTCAAATCGACGAATTTCTTCAAATTGACAAGTTTCCTCAAATCGACCATGTTGTGAGGGTTTAGGCTCCCATGTTTGTGTTTAGAGCCCTTTGAAATTGACGACTTTAGTCAAATTGATCGTTTTAAATTAATTCAATATTTTATGTACATTTGTGAGGGTTTAGGCTCCCATTTAGGATTTAGTGCCCCTTAAAATCGATAAGTTTAGTCAAATCGATCATTTTAAATGATTCAATATTTTACATACATTTGTGAGAATGAGAGAGAAGAGGCTAAAGGTAGTTTAAAACGGGACACTTCTTCCTTGCTATGCTATGAAGAATCACCAACCGTCTTTGCTTTTGTCGACAAATGCTATCTTTTCCATGTTTTAGTCTTATGTTTGTTTTTTTAGTTTAATTGTGAAGATTTGTTTTATTGGTACAAAAAGAAAAACCCATCGTAAAAATAGTATGGGTTTTTGATGTTTTTTTAACTATCTCTTTTAATTTTTTGGATTCGAGTTTGTATATATCGAGCCATTATCCATAGATACATGATCTTTTAATGAGTTTTTTTAAACCAAGAGAAGAATCCACTAGAGAATTGTTACGATATTTTAAAAGATTTTTCTTTTTGTTTTTATAGATTTCCAAGCATGAGATGAATCCGCCAGAGAATCCGAGATTATCTTTGCCTTTCCTACGAGGGGTATCTATAGAATGAAATAATTCTTTTATACTTCTTTGCCCATTGTGTGTTTTGTTGGAAAGTACAAAAAAACAATAAATTTATACAAGTCGATTGTTTAAAATACATTTGTGAGGTTTTGAGGTCCTATATTAGGATTTAGTGCACCTTAAAATCGATAAATTTAATCAAATTGATATTTTTAAATCATTCATTATTTTACATACAATTGTGAGGGTTTGGGCTCCCATATTAGGGTTAAGTGCCTCTTAAAATAGATAAATTTAGTCAAATCGATCATTTTAAATAATTCAATATTTACATACATATGTGGGGTTTTGGGCTCCCATACTAGGGTTTAGTGCCCCCTTTGAGTAAATTAATGTATTCAACTCGGCTATTATAAGTAATTCAATACTTTACGCATATTTGTGAGGGTTAAGGCTCCAATATTAAGTTTTAGTACCCCCTCAAAACGAAAAATTAAGTTATAGAGAGCATCTTAGTTCATTTAGTATTTTACGTTCATCTGAGAGTATTTACGCTCTTATTTTAGTCTTTAGTACCTCTTCAAATCGGCGAGTTCAGTTATATCGATCATTTTAAATCATTCAATAATTTACATGCTGTTGTGTGGGGTTTAGGTTCCCCGTATTATGGTTTAATGTCTCTTTAAACTGTATGTTTTAATCAAATCGATTTTTTTCATTCATTCAATATTTTACATACAGTTGTGAGGGTTTAGGATTCCAAATTAGTGTTTAGTGCCCTTTCAAATCGACTATTCTATATCATTCAAAATTTGACATATGGTTATGAGGGTTTAGGATTGTAATTAGGTTTAATGTCCATTCAACTCAAAGAGTTTCGTCGAATCGACCTTTTAAAATCATGCAACTTTAGATGTAAAATAGACACAAAAAAAATCCTAAATATATTAAAAAAATATATTATTGGTAAAATATTTGTTAAAAAATATAATGCGCGTGCAATCCTAGGAAACCATAATTTTTGAACAATATATACTTTTGGCATTTTTTAGATAACTATCAATATTTTTAATGAAATTTACTAAATATAAAGATTGATTTACCTTTTTCGTTCTTTTTTTTGTTAGTATATATTTAATGTGTATCAAAAGTCTTTGTAAATCTCAATTGTAAGAACATACAATATCACATATATTACCTATTTCTTTTATTTTCATTTCGATGTAAACAATGTGTTAACAATAATAAAATGTTGAGAAAATAAACTAACTAATATTTAAAATAAGAATTTTTAAATTATATATTAGCTAAAATTAGTGTTATGAATACATATTAATATTTGGTAGTAATATAATAAATATTGTTGGAAAGTTTTTACGGATATGCTTGGATCAATCTTGTTTCAAAGTTTTGATCCTATCCAATAAAAAATGATACTAAGTACGTTGATATATATAATTATTATAATCGTAGCTGATATTGATTAGTTATCTATTACGAAAGTATCTTAGTATAAGTTGTTCAATACCCGCTCTACGCGGCTTTTTTTCGAATTACTTTAAAATAAAATAATTGTTCAGCGTTTTTGTGGCTACTTATGTTCATTTGTGTGTGCATTCTAGGTAGGTGGAATTATTAATTGATTGGATGTTGGGTTCCTTTAATCATTTAGTTTACTTATTTTAGAATTTTTATTTTATTTTATGTCATACACATTGTTTATAAACTCGGACTATATTTATATATTAGAAAAAATTCTATGGTTATTTTTTCAAACAAAAAAAAGTATACGATGCACAACAATCGTTTCTGTCACGGCCCTCTCCCGGAGATCCGGTCAAAAACCTAACTTTTAAATGAAGAAAGTTTTTGACAAAAAAAAAATAAAAAAAAATGAAGAAAGTTTAAATTGGTTTGTTTTAGTTTTTAACTAAGAAAAATCGGTTAAGCCAATGATCGGTCTAAGCCTTAACATATTTAATTACGAGAAATACATATTTAACGTATTTGTGATGTTGGGTTTATTATTTGGGGTTAGGGTTTATTATTTATGATGTTAGGTTTAGTATTTGTGATTTAGGGTTTATTATTTAGGGTTTAGGGTTTAATATTCGGGGGTTAGAGTTTTGTACTTGTGGTTTAAGATTTAATATTTGGGGTTTAAGGATTTATTAAAAACTTTTTTTAAAAAAGAGGAATGAAAGTGGTTTGTCGTGGAGGTGAGAGAGAGAATGTGGTCCGACACCATTAATTCAGATTTTGTTTTTTGAGTGATTTATTTTAATTAATTTGTTATCTAAATTTTGATTGGTTGAAAAAAAAGAGTGAACAAAACTATTTTGATTGGTTAAGTATTTCTCTTTAATTACCAAAACCCTAAACCTAATCTTTTAGCTAAATATTTTCTTTTGCCGTCGAGAAGAAGAGGAAATGAGAGAAAATAATTAGAGAGAAATTGTGAGAGAGGAAGAGAGGAGAAGAGAAAGAGATATTGTGGAGATCATGAAAGAATGGAGAAGAGGAGGGAAAGAGACAAAGGAAGGTTTGGTTTGGGTGATAGAGCTAGAGCATAGCGTCGTCTGTGATGAAAGATTCACCGGGCCGTAGATCGGAAACGCAGAGGCGAAGGTAAAGGTCATAAGTGGAGATGGTGTAGAGAAGATAAAGAAATCTGGACAGTTTGGAGATGGTAACTTCGGAGCTTCTTCGGCGGCAATTGGAGCATTGCAACGCTATTGGTGTCATCGTGACCGTGACAATTCCCTCTTTCCAACGGTACCAAGATGGACCACTGGTTCGACTTGAACCGCCGTGTGGACTTGTTTCTTTTGGGGTACGTATCCTGATTATGTTGGGCAGTTTCGACGCAGCTACTTTGAGAACCCATTCGGAAGGGCAAATGAAGTCCGATCGAACTGATATTTGGTAGAGATGACGAACTTACTTTGATTTCGCAATTTTTTTCTCCATTGGATTAATATATCGTCACATAAATTTTCCCATGTGGCATCCCACACCCTTAGAGGGAGTATCATGCTTCTTGTTAAAAGCATCGTTGCAAATAAGCGGCGTAAAGATTTTCCACTCGCCCACTCACCGGTCTCTTTAATAGCTGCAATTACTCTTTATCATCGTCAAGCAACCCCAACGCAAAGCATGCTTCTTGATAGGTGTTGTACACAATACGATTAACTGTTCTAATTTCTTCATAGGATGTTGGCCCTTTAACGATGTTTATAAGTACTCGCAAATAATACACTTCACCAACAGACTGTGGAACATAAGTGACACGACCAATTGTGAACCCCCTTGACCGTGGCTTCCATACCCTCTCTTTTAGATGCCAAACGAACTTAGTAGGAAAATCAGCATACGTCAAATCCTTAGCCTCTGGGTATATTTTATTGGCTTCCATCCAAGCTAAAAACTTAGTCTGTCCAACATACAAACGATTAACGATTTCATCAGCGGGATCAACTTTGTTATACACAACTAATTGTTGGTTTGGCATATGAAAGGAAGGCTTCTCAAGCGGTGTAGTTTGAAACTGAGTTGGGAAAACCAAAATTCGCCATGTTGATTCGCATGCAGATATGTACCTACGTGACAAAAATACAAATGAAGTATAATTTAAAAAGAGAGTTACCAATAACATTATAAAAAACAATGAAGTGTTTTGTAGATACAAGTAGCTAAAATGCTTTTTGACTTCATCAACACTAACTTTGGTAGTAGAATCTTTTTCCTTTTCAACTGTTGCCCTAATATAATCAGGACCCTTAGTAATGTACTTGAATAGGTACTTGAGTGACCGAGTTTGGTTACACCATTCGACATTGATATGAGCATGATAGAGAATACATAAACTCCGGTCAAATGGAACCACAAAGCCATTATCACAGTTGACCCCTTTCTTTTGATAACCCGATGATCTTGTCGCATGTATATAGGAAAACCAGCCTTATCAATTTTGGTTGTCGAGCTAAAAGGCTTCGGAAAGAATTTTAAACACGTACTATTCTCCATACATACATTTTTAGGGTTATCAAGTCCGCAAAGACCATGGAGCATAACGTCCGCCATGATCTCGTACAAATATGGATCGAGATTCTTATCAGGAATCTCAGCGCTGATAAGTTTGTCTATATGATCACCCATAGGTAATTTCGAACCAGGGGCAAGAAAGAGAACCATATGTGCGTGAGGAAATCCACGCTTCTGAAATTCAATCGTGTATAGTGCTATATAAGATAAACAAAAAAATGCGTTGACAACTCTATCTTGGAATGCAAATAAAAAACCGACCAATGTAGTCAGAGTAAACAAAAATACCTGAACTAACTTCGCCAAGTGTATTTTCTTTCATAAGCTCTTGAATGAGATTGTCGAGTTTGATTTTGAAGATCCTACCGTATATATCAGGTCCGTCCTCGGTCTTTAAGTTGTGAGTTTTTAAATATCTGACAATATCCGGCCACTTTGGATTACAAGTAATTGTAATAAACAAATCTGGAAATCCATAGTATTTGCACGTAGACATTGCATCAAGATAATGCTGCATCATGTACCTTTTACCGCCAGTGTACGAAGAAGGAATGTAAAATGGTTTCCCCTGACCTTAGGTTTTTTTGGTTGAGGGATATATAACGTAGTCTATTTGACTCAATCATAGTATATGCATCTACCAAGAACTGTTGGTACAATCTTCCTGCCATCATAATTGTGGGAGCTTCACCAGTTCTTGATTGTATACGAAAAGCAAAGAACTCTCTCATTGTAATTTTGGTGCGTTTTCTACCAGCCTAATCCACGAAACCGATATCTATACCCAATCTAAAACCATCCTTTCCATACGGAAAGAGAGGTGGATACTGAAGGGGCAGATAAGTTGGATGCAATTCGCATATCCTATGCTTACCTCCTGAATAACTCTCAATAATAATATCACGGGCCTCCTATGTGT
Organism: Arabis alpina; assembly: GCA_900128785.1. Taxonomy (NCBI): domain Eukaryota; kingdom Viridiplantae; phylum Streptophyta; class Magnoliopsida; order Brassicales; family Brassicaceae; genus Arabis; species Arabis alpina. The sequence continues at coordinate 15,174,489 of LT669795.1, forward strand.
TATTAAAATCACCGGGTATAAGAGCAGCAACATCATTCTCTGTTGGAAGATTATGTGTTCTTCCATCCCCAACCCTATAAGCAAATAACTTTAGTCTGAATCGTTCGTTACTACTATGATCCGGAAAACGATCTTTAACATTATCGAAATGCCTTCACGTGTCGGTTATTGCTTATCTAACATATCTTTTAGTCAAGTTACTATAATTGCGTTAGAATGTCCCCTGTTTTAAAAAAATAAACATAAACACTATGTAATAAATATTTCATGTACCACGATAACACGAAACGAAATAAATTAGGAAAAAACTTACTTGGCTGCGCTCATCCTATGGGTTATCTCGTTTGCTGTATCGTGGATATACAACTGTAAAAATGCCGGGGTATCATTACCGATGGGTAAAACCTGACTTATCATATGATAGTTTTCACCATTTAGTTGGAAAACACATGATCCTTCACCATTGTTTATTGCCTTGTTAATAGTACCACCCAACGACGTGAAAGAAAACATGTTGTATGTTCTTAGATTTTCATGAAAATGTTTAGAAAGTCCATCATGATTATAATATAATGTAAGCAACGTGGTAGGAGGTCGTTTAACCAAGGGTAGGATAACCTTCCCTTTACGACAGCATAACGTGAATTCTGGTTTAACGTTCATCTTCTTTTTAGCTATCAGTGGCTACAAAGCACACAAACTCATCTTGTTGAGAACTCTGTGTTAACGAACCTGGTCATGAAAAAAAAACAAATATATAAACACACATGTATGTATTATGTAGATAGATTTATTTTATAAACTATACAAAGACTTTCCAATATTGTCATCGTATATCCTAGCTCTCTTGTACCTTAGGATATCCATTCTCCTCCGTCTAGCCTCGGTAGTTGATGCGTTCACCATTTGCTGGTAATTTCGTAAATCATAGTTTATGGTTGGTGCATAATGTTCATGCCTAATTGTTTTACCTGGATATTATACATAGATAAATGTTTTGAAATAGTATGGAAAACGAATAACAAATTATAAAACATGAACTAATTACCAAGCATAACAATCCTACGTCTTTCGTATTTAAAAAATCTTTCAGCTTTGGAGACCTTCTCCTTAAGAACCCTTTTTTCATGGTGGATACGAAAGAGCAAATTCTATTGTGTAGCATATATGGACAAAGTTATATATATAGGTATCATGAAACCCTAAGCTTTTTTTTTTTATCTAAACTATGAAACCCTAAGTTTATACAAAAATATAATAATTCTTGTAATAGTTCTTTTAGATATATACAAAAATGTAAAAACGAATATACTACTGTTTTATAATTATCAATTTTCCAAAATTATGTATTTCAAAAACGCGAAAACTTATTAACCAAAGTTCGTATACAAAATTGTAAATACGAATATACTACTGTTTTGTAATTATCCATTTTCCAAAATTATATATTTCATAAACGCGAAAATATATTAACCAACGTTCATATTGTTATTAATAAAATCATACTAATTAAACCTAATCGAAATAATTAACCAATTTAATAAGTCAATCATATATATATATATAGATTTATCCTTTTGCTGTGATAAACATCATGTAGAAGTTATCCTATATCAATAAAACCCAAACGAAATCATTAACCATTCATATATATGTATTTATCCGTTTGCTGTGATAAACATCATGAAGAAATTATCCTTGGAGATGTATGGTAAAGACCAAGAGAATATTATATACGTTAAGGATTATTTATCATCAAATTATATTATATCATATATGATAGAATAAGACATTAACATTAATAAGGTAAAGATGGACACCACAAGAGCAAATAAATTTTTATAACATCACGTTTTGACAACGAAAACACACAACACGGTAAGACATGGCGATACTTAACACTTGAAGAGTAATTAAAAGCAACGAAACAACCCTCATTAAACAGAGGAATAACATAAGTCTTACAAAGCATAATAACGTTACATAACACCACAATATCATGGGCTGTCATCTCTTCCATAAGTTAGAATTTTGATTATATCAGGTAACGGAGCAATCTGATTGAAACGTAACTTCTCCAACTCAGTATAAGGAGCTTCCAACTGCTTGATCTGTTCCACAAAGTCCCCTTCAAGATATTGTAGTTCCTTTAGTTCCTTTTGGATGTTTTTTTAGTTTTTTTCGAGTTTTTTCTTTGCTTCACGAATATTCTCTAATCCCTCACAAGCTTCATCATATCGTTCATAAAGCTATATATAATCACAAAAGTTAAACAAATGTTATCACTATCAATCAAGTATTCAAACGATTGATGAAACGACCCGACCTGTTTTTTTTTTTTAAACATACAAACCTTGGTCTCGGACTAGCATTCCCATAAATGCTATCCTCAACAACCAAGCAAACTCAGAAAACATACAACAATGGATAACCAACAATTAAACCAATTCCACTAACTACTAAATCGGTTCCACAACAATCCAAATAAGTTCCACAATCCAGCAACCTAGCAGCGGTTCTAAAACAATAATGGAAAGCAACAAGAAACACCAAACTCGATCACCAAACACCAAACCGGTTCATCTCCCTCTTCGTAGCCGTGATTCCACGATCACAAATTGCCTTTACCCAGTGAGACGGTCATCCCATCTACGACTGCGCACTCAGGCACGATGGACCACTCAGGCAACATAACAACAAACAGCACACAAACACAAAGGCTCAACCACAGCTAAACAGGCAGGCGGTCAATCGACACGACCACTAGGTGTCGATCGACTCCCACTGTACATGCCTGTCGATCGACACCCCCTGTACATGCATGTCGATCGACACAACCACTAGGTGTCGATCGACAGCTTGTCAACTGGCTGTCGTTCGACACACCTTACGTGTGTCGTTCGACAGGCCTTGCGCAGAATCGTAGGAAATCGATCATAATCCTCTCGGATCGATTCCTCCTCTGCGTCAATATGAAACCTGCATGAAAACAACAATCCACACACAACAAACAACAATCCACAGTCTCAAAGAAACACCACAATATCAATCAATTCGTTCCAAACCTATCACCAAGCAACCCTAACGAATCCACCAGCCCAGAAGCCATGGTCATGTACTCACCTTGAATTTTAGGATAGAAACTGATGGAATTGAGGCTAGACACGAATGCGGCCAAAAAGCCTTATATACGAACCCTAAGTTCCCCCAAACCGGCCTGGTCCAACTGAACGACTAAAATCGAACCAGAAAACCGATCACTTAAAGGCCCTGTCGATCGACACACACTACGTATGTCGAACGACAGCCCTTAAGGCACCTGTCGATCGACATACACCATGTGTGTCGCTCGACAGCCCCTCCATTTTCCTAAAAAAAAATGGTTCACGGGAGTCACAATTCTCCCCCACTAAAACTGGATTCGTCCTCGAATCCTCAATCACAACCCACAAGGCTAAAAACCTGGCCAACCTGCCAGTAACACCATAGACTACATCTCCCAGACCTTCTCGAGGCTCACATCCGTCCTATGCATATAGACCCGTCTACGACATTGATCGCTCATACCTCATAACCACACCCTCTAACCCTCGGGATCGTCACCCCTCAAGTCCTCGATGCCTCGTATCAATCCACCTCAGTCCACGCAGTCATGACGATGTCTAATACGAACTATCTCCATACCCCTCAACCTTCAGAACACATAGTCCATCAAGCTCTCGGTATGCAGGGAACCCATACATCCCGTGGAGAGACACAACTCTCAAAGATATGCCAGAGATCACAATATCCCAAAAGCTATCTCCATACCGTCACGTCCCCAGTCCACGCAGTCCTGGCGAACGATCGGTATGCAGGAAACCCACACATCTCCTGGACGAACCAACTCTATACGTCTATAATGCACCTCTAACCGGAACTACCTCCCAAGGTCTCAACATGATACTCCTAACCCGGAATACCATCACATACATGATCCTCACAGATCACCTGGACTATCCATCACACCGGATGTCCCTACAGAGTCTCTCTGGAACTAGACAGTTCTAAACACCGTAAAACTTCTATACCGAGACTCTCTCACACATACACACAAACCTGTTAGAGTTCCCACCGAAACTGGCAAGTTCTATTCACAATAAAACTTCCATTTCGAGGTTCTCTAACCACCAACCCATGACTAACAAGTCAAAACATAAGAATACACTTCTTATTAAACTGGAAAATGTCATAATCATTACAACCCAAATGAAAATACATAATCCAGAACCAAAAACCTTACCACAAACGGTGACCACAACACAAAACCGAAACTGGAAGACCACAAAGAAAAACGAATTCATTCTTCGGCGTGCTTCTCGAACCACTTCCTGAACTTCGCTTTCATCTTTGTCTCTGGTTCCCAAGTCTCCTCCTGAACACCGTCACAGTCCCACAAGATTCTCAACAACGACACTCTCTTCCGGCGCAGAACCTTGATACTTCTCTCAAGAATCCTAACCGGCCTCATCCCAACAGTCATATTAGGCTGAAGATCTGCATGAATCATCACGACTACCTCCTCAAATGCATATAAATATCTCCTGAGCTTCGAAACATGAAACACGTCATGGAATTTCTCCATGGTCGGAGGCAGCTCAAATCGATAAGCAACTGGTCCCATACGTTCCACAACCCGGAACGAACCCATGTACCTCATACTCAGCTTATCCTCGGATATGGACCTGTTCAGACCCCGCATCATAGTCATCTTGAGATACACTCGATCTCCGACTGCAAACTCCAACTCTTTTCTTTTCCTATCGGCATAACTCTTCTACCGATCTTGAGCCTCTTTCATGTTCAACTTCACAACACGGATCTTCTCCTTCGTCTCCAGAACAAAATCAGCACCATAGATGCTCCTTTCCCCCACTTGGATAAAACATAGCGGCGTACGACATGGCCTCCCATACAACGCCTTCAAAGGAGCCATACCAATACTCGCCTGAAAACTGTTGTTATATGCGAACTCCACCAAACTCAAGTGATCCGCCCAATGACCACCCCAATCTAGCACACACATCCTCATCAGATCCTCAAGTGTCTGAATCATCCTTTCGGACTGCCCATCCGTCTGAGGATGATTAGTTGTACTCATGTGCACCTTAGTGCCCATCTCAGCCTGAAAAGCTCTCCAGAACACTAAAGCAAACCTCAGATCTCTATCCGACACTATGCTTGCTGGCACACCATGCAATCTCACAATTTCCTTCACATACTTCTTAGCCAAGACCTCAGCTCCATCTGTCTTCTTAATGGCCAGAAAATTTACTGACTTAGTCAGTCAATCCACAATCACCCAAATCGCGTCATAGGTCCGAGAAACCGGCAACCCTACTACGTAATCCATGGTAATCATGTCTCACTTCCACTCTGGAATGGGTAAACTCTGCAATAAGCCACTAGGAACCTGATGCTTAGCTTTCACCAGCTGACACACATTGCAAGCTACAACCCAATCTGCTACATCTCTCTTCATCCCGACCCAATGATAATACCGTTTCAGATCCCGATACATCTTAGTCGCTCCCGGATGAATTGAAAACTTGCTCGCATGAGCTTATCTCAGAATTTCCTGCTTCAAGTCCTTATCCTTAGGCACACAGACTCGTCCATGTACCAAGATAGTCCCGTTAGCCAAAATTTGATACTCGGAACCATCAACCTTAGAGAGATCAATCAACCTAATCCTTCTCCTGAGCTACTCGGATCCTGCTCAAAAGATCCGCCTGATCAGCTGCCGCTAACCCTAACGGCTCCTCTGAAGTAACACACAACCTCAAAGCACTAAGCATGCTCAAAAGAGTCTCCACATCCCACTCCTGAGAGGAATCATACCGTCTTCGACTAAGAGCGTATGCCACAGTGTTAGCCTTACCCGGATGGTCAACAATGTCCAAGTCATAATCAGCCAACAACTCCGACCATCGCCTCTGTCGGACATTTAAAATATGCTGTGTAAAAATGTACTTCAGATTATGATGATCAGTGAACACCTGAACCCTGCCACCATACAGATAAGACCTCCAAATTTTTAACGCAAAGATCACTGCAACCAACTATAAGTCATAAACAGGATAATTACCTCGTGATTCCTCAACTGCCTCGAAGCATACGCAATCACCTTTCCATGCTGCATCAGCACGCAACCCAAACCAACTCCCGAGGTATCTGTATATACCACATAAGGCTCACCCAGTTCAGGTAACGCCAATACTGGTGTACTAGTCAACATCGTCTTCAGCTTCGCGAAACTCAACTCACAATCAGCAGACCACACGAAAGGAACATCCTTCCCTGTCAGCTTCGTCATAGACTAAGCCATACTCGTAAAACCTTTGACGAATCTCCGATAATAACCTGCCTACCCAAGAATACTCCTGATCTCAGTAGCATTCCTCGGTCTAGGCCAATCTCGGATAGACTGAATATTCGCTGGATCCACAGAAACTCCATCTGCAGAAACGATGTGACCCAGAAATCCCATCTCTCTCTGCCAGAAACTACACTTGCTCAACTTCGCGAACAACTTCTGTTCCCGCAACTTCTCCAGAACTCTCCTCAGATGAACCTCATGTTCCTCAAGACTCTTTGAATACACCAAGATGTCATCAATGAAGATAATCACGAACTCATCCAGATACTCCTGGAAAACTCCGTTCATCAACCTCATAAATGCCGCCGGTGCATTCGTCAACCTGAATGGCATAACAACAAACTCAAAATGCCCATACCGAGTCCTGAAAGCCGTCTTCCAAACTTCTGCCTCATCGATTAGAATCTGGTGATAACCGGATGCCAAGTCAATCTTGGAGAACCAAGTAGCCCGTCTCCACTGATCCAACAACTCATCAATTCTCGGAAGAGAATACTTCTTCTTCACAGTGACTCGGTTAAGCCCTCGATAATCGATGCACAACCGAAAACTACCATCTTTCTTTTTCACAAACAACACTGGTGCTCCCCACGGTGAAGTACTTGTCGAATAAAACCCTTCTCCAACAAATCCTCCAACTGCTTCTTCGGTTCTGCCAACTCTGCTGGAGCCTTTCGATAAGGCGCCTTAGACAACAGCATCATCCCGGGCTCTAACTCAATCGTAAAAGGATCAAACCGAGACGGCGGTAATCCCTGCAACGACTGAAAGACATCCTCGAAATCCCGAACAACCCGAATGTCTCTCACAGCAACCCCACCAACAGCCTCCGGCATTACAATCGTGGCCAAGTAAGCCTCGCAACCTTTCTCAATCATCGCCTCAGCCTGGACAAGTGAGATCACGAGACTACCTGAAGTCAGTCTCACACCCTGGTAAACCAACCTACCACCTTCACGTTCAAAATACCACTCGGCCCCGGTGACAATCCAGATGAACTCTGTACCGATTCAACCAATCCATACCCAAGATAACATCATACAACTCCACCGGACTAATCACCAAGTCTGCTTGCATCAACTCCCCAGCTACCAGAACATCCACATCCTTCGCCCAACCATGAGTAGCCAAAAATTCTCTTCCAGCAACCATAACCGGTTCAGTCCGCTCACTAGCGTCACTCGGAATACCACTTCTCTCAGCATGATCCGGAGTAATAAAGCAATTCGATGCTCTAGAATCAAACAACACATGGGACTCACACCCGCCCACAAACAAGGTCCCTACACAAATCTCATGTGCTAAGCAACCTAACTTTCTATCACAAGGCAAACAATCCTAAACAAACACAAAAAATTCTACACTACTGAATTTACCAAGTTTGAATTAGAGAGTTTACCTATGATCGGCCTCGAGCTCGGTTCACCCGGCGCTGCAATAGCCGGCGGACACTGCATCGCCGCAATCTGCTCCACAAGCTGTACTGTCTTATACTGCGCCACTGGCTGCACAACTGCCACTGCCAGCTGCTGCAACTTGGGACAGTTCAACCTGAAGTGCCCCGGCTCTCCACACTGATAACACGTCCGAGCCACTCGAGCCTCGCTCTGCTTAGGGCAACCCGCTTTTTTGTGGTCCAAACTCCCACAACCAAAGTACCCTCGGCCACTCTGACCCGATCTCAAAGTGTCTTCCCACTTCCTCTTTTGTCCCTGCGCAGGCTTGTCGCCTTTGCTAGGACCTACCTGCTGCACCTGCTGCTGAGGCCTCCGAGGTTAAACAGCTGCAACAGCTACCGCAGCTTGCTCCCTCAGATCCTCCTTGATCTGTGCAACCATCTCTACCAGCTCCACTCTATACTCAAACCTGATGCCTCTGCACCGAGTCCTCAAATATGGGCGAAGTCCCCTCACGAACCTCCGAATTTGAGCCTGCTCATCCTCCAGACTCCTACCAACATAACCCAAGAGTCGGTTAACTCCAAGAACCTTGCCTCGACCCTATCCAATGCCTCATGAGGGAAGAACTTGACGTTAAACTCCACCACAAAGTTTGCCCAAGATATCACAGTCCGAGCACGCCTCACTGCAACACCCCTCCACCTGAGATTTGCATCACCGTCCAAATAATGGACTGCCAGATCAACCATATATCCCTCTGAACACCTGATCGAGCGAAAATTCCGCTCAAACCTCATCCGCCACTCAACAGCCTCCTCAGGCTTAGCGCCTCCTGCAAAAGAACCCGTACCGATCCTCTGCATCTGCTCTATCATCCGGATAAATGACCGAACCTCCTCAGCAACCGCAACCCTTGGCTGCACCTCTGCCACTCTTGGCAACACTGGAGCCTGCACCGGCACCGCACCTGGTAACCGCTCCAAGAACTACCTCAACAGATCAACCAGATAATCATCACCAGCCTGGGCTACACCTGCGGCCACACCCGCACCCCCAACTGCGCCAGCACCACTAGCACCACCAGCCTCAACGGGACCCAAACCAGCCCCAACATGACCCAAACCGGCCCCCACACTGGCAGTCACACTGGCGGACTGACCATCATGCCAATTCTGCTGAACTCTTGTATCCCCACGCGTGGAACTCTGAGCCTCACTCAAGACTGGCTCATTCATAGGTCCACGACCTCTGCCTCGGCCTCCTCGGCCACGCCCTCTAGTAGTCCTAGCCATCTCACTGCACTCACAAGCAGACAAGCTAAGCATTAGAAAGACCAATCACACTACACAAAACACACTTACCGTGTAATCTCTTTGAAGTCTCGAAGGAAGATGATCTAGAACCCCCAAATTCACAGAATTGCAAATTTACCAATTTCAATCCTAGCAGTTCTAGCCAGTCCTAAAACCGTATCGCTCTGATACCAAACTGAAATAACTCGACCCGTTTTTTTTTTAAACATACAAACCTTAGTCTCGGACTAGCATTCCCATAAATGCTATCCTAAACAACCAAGCAAACTCAGAAAACACAAATCACGAAACTCGAGACCCTAGATCATCTCCCTCTTCGTAGCCGTGATTCCACGATCACAAGTTGCCTTTACCTGCATCACATGGAAAAAAGAGATGCGTGAGTATTATCATAAATACCCAGTGAGACGGTCATCCCATCTACCACTGCGCACTCAGGCACGATGGACCGCTCAGGCAACATAACAACAAATAGCACACAAACACAAATGCTCAACCACAGCCAAACAGGCAGGCGGTCGATCGACACTACGACTAGGTGTCGATCGACACCCCCTGTACATGCCTGTCGATCGACACAACCACTAGGTGTCGATCGACAGCTTGTCAACTGGCTGTCGTTCGACACACCTTACGTGTGTAGTTCGATAGCTTCCGTGCTGGTTTGTCGATCGACTCACGTCGTGTGTGTCGTTCGACAGGCCTTGCGCAGAATCCTGGGAAATCGATCATAATCCTCTCGGATCGATTCCTCCTCTGCGTCAACACGAAACCTGCACGAAAATAACAATCCACACACAACAAACAACAATCCACAGTCTCAAACAAATACCACAATATCAATCAATTCGTTCCAAACCTATCACCAAGCAACCCTAACGAATCCACCGGCCCAGAAGCCATGGTCACGCACTCACCTTGAATTTTCGGATAGAAACTGATGGAATTGAGGCTAGACACGAAATCAGCTACAACCACCACGAAATTCTACTCCAAAATCGATCAAGAATGAAACTCTAACTCACAAAACTATAAGGAACAAGAGAAACTCCTCTGTGACTCTTTTCCACTGATTTTGAGACTTGGTTTCGATCAGAATACGGCCAAAAAGCCTTATATACGAACCCTAAGTTCCCCCAAACCGGCCCGGTCCAACTGAACGACTAAAATCGAATCAGAAAACCGACCACTTAAAGGCCCTCTCGATCGACACACACTACGTATGTCGAACGACAGCCCTTAAGGCACCTGCCGATCGACATACACCACGTGTGTCGATCGACAACCCCTCCATTTTCCTAAAAAAAAATGGTTCACGGGTGTCACAATCGACATCAACAATTAATCACAATTAGACCATCACTTTGATATAGTATCCAAAATTAAATAAATAACACATACAAATATAATATATCAACCGCAGAATAAAATAATACACTAAAGAGATAAATCATTAGGAGATCCGCAATTCTTGCACAATTTGATAGAGTCATGATGGTCTACCAAAAAACAAAATGAAAATAGACTAGCATCCATATCTTATTCCAAAAACATACATTATCAACGAAATTGCTTGATTTTTCACATTTGGCCAATCTGTTCTCGTTCTTCAAAACAGTCGGGAGTCTCAAACCAGTTGGCTCGAAATTAAAGTCAACAATGTAAGAGTTTTTTGAATTGCCAGCCATATTTTTTTGAGTGAAATTAGTTGATATGATAAGAATGTATGGATGAGGGAAAATAAAAAGAGTGATAGTTTAATTTATATTACTGCCTCTTCACATTGGGAAGTTATATTTTTCTCGAAAAAAACGTAAAAGAAAATAGAATATGGAGACGATAAGAAAGAATCCAAGAGGAAAAAGCTAGATATGACACTACCTTGATGAGCATGCATGACAATACCTCATCTTACAACCAATTAGTTTTTCTTTTTGAGAAAATGCGAGAATTAAAACTAACATTGGCTGATACATACAAACATTGGAAAATGTATTCTCAACGGCTTGATTTGTGTTTAGAGTCATATAGATATGAATGAGTATATTGGTAAATAGTTGATTAGCTGTGTTGTTTCCAATGAACTAATATTGGTGGTTATATCACTTAATATAATATGAGATGTATCGATAGCAAAAAACTATTGGTTTTTAGATAGGGCTGTATCAAAACACATGAGGACACCACACTAATAGTAACCATAAAACAGTAAACACTTTAAAAGTCCAAACGCAAAGTAATTAGAACAAAAACAGAACCATATTATTATGTTATTGGCGCTCTAGTGGTGCGATAGATTACTCTTTGGATTGTTTTACAAGAACATCTCTAAACCTATGGACCTCGGGAAAGTCAGGATCTAACCAATTAAATCTATAAGATAGACAATTTGAAAAGGCAGCAATGATTACCAAACAATCTAGTTATATACAAGAAGACATATAGAAATTCACGCCCGCAAATTCACCAGCTTCTATATAACCACCGTTTATGGTTTCAAAATGGGCAAAAGAAAAGAAATTATTGGAACTCCTGGATGGAATACCCCAAGTAATAGTGCTCAATACCCACTCAATTTTAAAACCATGATTAGTTGGTCTGAAGTTGCCAATTAGGGGAATAAGCTTAAACATAGAAACCATTATCCAAGAACCTTCATTAATTTTTGGATTGATTTTATCAAAATACTCAGTTCTAATAGAACCTTGAATCTTATCACCCTGTTTTATCAAAAACAATATACAAATACATAATTATAACGGATGATATACAATGTAATCTCTAAACTTAAATCGAAATTATTGTACATACCTGTTCATCCACCATAATCAATTTGATTAAATCCGCATGTCCAAAAGGATTAGGAAACATTCTTATAATTTTAAGAGCACAACGTCAATTATGGATATAGGGATTCAAAGAACGAACATAGTAAAAAGCACTGTTAAAGGTCACCCTAAATAAAGAAGAAAGATCCATGTTAGATGATTGATCAATATAAGAGACATATATAATTGTCATACATATAAGTATATATATATATATTTATATGGTAGGGTTATGTCAATGAGCCTCATAGAATTAATATTGTAATGTAGTTGTAAAAGAAATAATTCCATTTTGCATGAAAACCCTTATGAGGCAAAACACAAAATTGACATAATGGGATAAATTGACATGAAGATAAACATGACAACTATGTTGATATGCACGAAAGCATTTGTAAATATCCAACGTTTCTTTTATTTTGTTAGTTTTTAATAAAAAGATAATCCACATGAATGCACAATAACCGGTTTATATAGATTCGTGTTGGTAATCTAGAGATACAATACGAAATAAGAAAAATCTACAACAAAAAATGAGAGTAAAAACACATACAGCAAATGCTTGTGACACAAGTTACTAATTTCAAAACACAACACTTTCAAAAAGAATATAGTTCCTGCGACTATATAGTTGTGTACGACCATATAAAGATAGCTAGATTTACACAAAACTCCTGTTTCGATGGCAATACCAAGATTTTTTGATTTGACACACATACTTTAAATGTAATTGTGCTTAACGGAATAGTACTTGTCATAACGTGTAAGATTGTGTAGATATAGACAATCCAATGCATGTGCCTTGAGTAGCTCAAGTCAAAAGTACAGCCGGAGATAATTCGATCAGATTCGCTGGGAAAACCAAAGTGCATTTTGATATTTTTTGTTGATATTGATAACTCATAAGATAAACGGACGTTTTTGAAGCATAAAAGATAAAAATGGCTTAGAAGCAAAATAAAAACGGAGTTTTTGAAGCATAAAAGATAAAAAGAGCTTAGAAGCAAAATAAAATTAGTGATAGTGTAGAGAGTTATAGAAACAACAAGATAAAACTAAGAACATAATACCATTTCATAGTAGTTTAATAGATTAGCCCGGAGGATATTCGGGTAAGAAAGAACTAAACACGATACACATGATGCATAATCTAAACAACAACAATTATGCTCTATGAGAAACAACATCGATGATGGGAGGCATTGGAGCAATATCATCGAAATGAAGATCTTTCCACTCGGTGAAAGGAGATTCCAGATGCTTTATATCATCAACCATCTCTTGTTCATAGTACTCGAGGTCCTAAATCTTGTCTTTGAGTTCTTGCTTCTTCTTACGAATCTTATCAAGCCTAGCGCATGCCTTTGCGTGTCTCTTGTGAAGCTATGAACAATGAATATACGCAATATCTGATGACTGATAAATACATTCAAGCCACATTATAGATGAATGGAATCCTGAACCGTAGGCGAAGTAACAAATACACATATTAAAAAATAGAATATCGGCTTAGTAAGTAATAATAATCTTTACAACCATCGATGTTACCAGTACATCAAATAAACATTTGCAGAGGATCGAATTCTCATTTACACCAGCTAAAATTTCACATTCATCAGAAGAATAAAACAACATCTGCTCATACAAACATCATAACTATCTGGAGATTCACATGTTCTTGATTTATACTATTCATTAAACAGACGACGAACAATACATGCTATCAAAATTAACCTCGAAGCCAATTAATCCACATATAGATATATCCATTAGCGTAAAATTAAAATCAGATCTCAATATTCTTGTAGAAAAGGAGAAAATGGAAAATATCAATTCATAAGAACAATCAATGCATACAAAATAGATACCTTGGTCAGAAGATTTTTGTCTTTTCGCATCGTCTCAGCCGATTTGCATTCCTCAACACCCTTGGTAGATCCAAACCATTTGGCACTGGATCGAACTGAATACCATATGAATCATCTGAACTCTCATCCATATTAGTTTTGACTGGCCGACAAAGGGTGACGATAATAACAAAGAAAGGAAAAGGTTGTGATATATAGGTGGGTACAAATAATTGAAAGGTCAAACACCGTAATCATCTATTTTTGACCAATACGAATCGATTAACATTTAAAAAGGACTATCTTCTTTACTTTTTTGTGCACATATGCGTATTTACCATATTTATTTTCTGATATAACGCAGAGTTTCTAAAAAGTCACGAATCTATATTAAATAGTGTAAAGAAAACAACACGATCACAAACCCATTAGCAATATCATTAAATCCCAAGATCATGGGTAAGTATAGGGTTATCAAAATATCCAAAACAACTAATAAATAAATAGAACATTGAAATGAAAATAAATTAGAAATACTCGTAGAGAACATGAACACTGAGCAAAGATTTCAAATCATCTTGATGTCTATATTATCCACGGAAAGGATACATCCAAGAAGCCTTAGGAGGAAGCTTGTAGGAAAAAGGTATAAAATAAGAACACACACGTTGATAATAATAGCTATGTAGTTCAAATAATATTTAGTATTTGTTAAAAATCTATAATCTAAATAGCACTTACATGTTTTTATACTGCTGAACAAATTCACAGCACCCATCTAGCATAATCCGTGTTGGATATGTGGTAAGAATAACCCTCCTTCCTACATTTACATGTAAATATAAATTTCACTCATGTAATGATTAATAATTACAACCAATATATTGAAATTCATACCCTCATAAAAATCTATCATTCCCCATCTAACAACACATATAGGATTGTAAGAGGAATGCCCACGCCAAGAAGCAATGAACTTTAAAGCCACTGTTCTAGTTAGCTCAATAGTCATTATCTCATTCCTAAAAAGAATGAGCACAAACAATAGATTAGCCTCATTTTAAAAAAGGAAAAGGATAGAACAACACATAATAAGCAAAAAAAATACCTGGTATTCTTCATGTCAAAACACACATTGTGCAAAGGTTTTTTTTTATTACTTTTTATATACATCGCAGAATGGCTAATGCTACACATATTATTGAAATCTATTCTAGTATCCTCAATATCACAGCTATCCAATACCAACTCGAAACATTCCAAATCATCAAAAGGGCTAGTAGTGACTATCTCGCCAATGACATCTATATAAAAAAGACTCGTTAGCATGTACACCAAAGATATACGACGAATCAAATATAAATATAACCGAAAACTAAATCTTACCTACTAAATTGTCATCTCCATACGATCTGTCGAGAATAGAGTGATAGTCGGCAAATTCATAGAAGTAACGATTACATGGCTGGGAGACCTCATGTATCTTTGTTATTTTTTGGAAAACAATCTTATGAGAACGCAAAAAGGGTAAATAACAATTATCACAGCTATCAATCCCAAAACCACGCAAATTCATCCAAATATCCTTTGAAACACCTTTCTTAAATATATCAAATGCTTTTCCCCTCAAAGTTGCATAGATTTTAGACCCCTTCAAAAGTTAAGGAAATCAAAGTAAAAAATAAACCAAGTAGATGTGAATATAATTCTAAAATACACGTAATATACGAACCTCTTCATCGACCATAAATGTTAGTTTGGCGAAACCAACATTGCAAAACCTTGACATAAACGTTAGGATTAACCAATTTTGGGCCTAAGCATTATATTATTACGAAGAAAGAAGATTTATACATCATAGAAGGAGTATGCGAGAAATATATGATTAGGTTTACAAATAGAGTGATTATATAAAAGACCATAAACGATTCAGAATAATGGAAAATATATATAGAAAATAAATGTTTTGATATAAAAAGTAAAACAAATATACTTTATGAAAGATGTGCAAATATCTGTAGATATTATCACACATCCCATCATATCAAATATGACATGAATTACAATTCTATATACTATTTAGTAAATTTTTAAAAACATTTAGGTTGTGTATCATTCATGCGCAAAATTTATAGATTATTTATCATTTATGCTCAAGTTTATATATTATATTTGTTAATTTTCCAAAAGAATCACATATAAAAATGGTATAATTTATTAGTTAAGATATAAAAGCAGGGACCCTTATTATTATTATTATGTCAGTAAATTATAATGTTAAAACTATATACAATATCTTTGATTATATGAAACAATTCGTTAATGTTATATTAAATTATATCATGTATCCAAGCATAGAACGTTAATTTATGTGACTTTTATTGTTATTTTTTAAGGGCGTAGGTATATTCTATAAGATTAACAATCGTTCTAGAAACAAGATTGATCGAAGCATATCCGTAAAAACCTTCCAACAATATTTATTTTATTTATTACTACCAAATATTAACATGTATTCAGAACACTAATTTTAGCTAATATATAATTTAAAATTTATTATTTTAGATATTAGTTATTTTATTTTCTCAACATTTTATTATTGTTAACTCATTTCTAAATGAAAATAAAAGTAATATGTAATACATGTGATATTTATGTTTCTTACATTTGAGATCTACGAAGACTTTTGATATACAATAAATACAATTAGTTCTTTTTATTTTTTGTCGGCAAACATTGCATTGATTAAGCCATATGGCCCATTACATAAGAAAATTCGAGGCCCAGTAGAAATGAAAACTATTACAACCCAGTAAAAAGAAGGAAATTGTGGTTCCATCTTTAATGCTATATAAAAGGGTATTCTAACAAATAAAATTGTGGCTCCATCTTCTAAAAACATAACAAATAAAATTAAGAAGTCTTCATCTCTTCTCTTGATTTCTTTGATCTTGTTTTCTCTCGCTCTTTTATCCATGTTTTAGGTAAAAAAATATTTTTGTTCGATGTTCTAAAATAAAAATAATCGTTGCAATTATAAGCTCTATGAAAAATGAACGATTGAATAAAACTAAAAATAAAATATTTTGATTGCATTTGTATTTACAATTTACATGCTGAAATATTATATGGATCATCGGTTTAATTTTGTTAAAAAAAATGTATAGGAGAAAACCGCATATGTTCAGGGGGAGGCACTAGCGCAGCGGAATGCACTGCAAGATGCAAATCTACAAGTACAATCTATTGTGGCAAAACGTATTGCTACTGTTATGAAAACTTTGAATATCCATATCATTCCCCCAATGGCTAGTCCTTTTCATTATTAATTAACTTTTGAATCTATGTTTTCTGTGAATTATATGAATAATAATAATAATTTCCCAAAAAAAACCACTCTACATGATCTCCTCTATCTAATGAGTTGATCTCATTGTTTTTCCATCTTCTGTATATTAAAGGAGAAGCATTTTGAGCTTATGTGTCAAGCTCTCATTTTTTTCACATTTTTTATTTAATTATTTAAAATTACTAATTCCTACCATACTCATATCCAAACACTCCAAAAATAACTTAATCTCTATATCCAAACAAACTATAACTATTATTAATTACTACTATATTTCTATACAAACACTCCAAACACCTTACTTCATATATTCAAAGAAAATTAAATAAGTTTACTCATCTAATCAACGTAACTAATATCACTAAAATTTATACATATATCTCACTACCTAAATATTATTCCAATACAATACTAATTTGGCTATTATAATGCATTTTATCAAAAAAATTTGAAACACGAATTAACTACTAAATAAACACTTAAATAACAATTAATTTATAAGATCATAAATAGGTGACAATTTTTGGGTTATATACGCAAACTTTTATTTTTGTATCTTTGAATCTTATACCTATCTTTTAAAATATGTTATCTTGGTTTTAGCTATTTCACGGGTGAAACATATTTTATAAAAGAATATTGTAAACTTAAATATGTAACATTGATCTTAATTCCGTATAATAAATCTATCAATAATTACAATTGATTATTTAACTAAGATTTACTTAAAAAATATTTTATTCCGCGTAAAACGCGAGTACTATTCCAGTATAATTTGATATACTCGAAAACACTACATAAGCGAAAGATAATCGAACCCTTATAGATGGAGTTACAGAATATAAGTGTTTCCATGAATAACAACATTAACCATTCAACATATCTCCAAATTTCTGTTCTATCATCATCAAGTATTTTCTTTCGATATCTCGACAAACCAAATATCTTTTCCATTATGTAAAAAGACATTTTAAATGAATTCTAGTTTTAATGGAGAGTACACTTTTCCTTATTCTTCTAAATGATAACAAAAGTTTAAATTTTCAAAAAAAATCAAAACACAAATGTACGATTATTTATGCTTCTCGCAAAATTGAAACCAAACTGACCCAAAATCACAACAAAGCACATGATGTATATGAAACCCTGTTTAATCGAAAGCTATGGACATATAGTTTATTATGTAAACACATGTTTATAATCAACAGAGACCTGAATCAACCACAATGTTAGATAGAGGGAAAAAGGCCAAATTGAACCCAAACAATTTGCATCGTGCCTTTTTGGAACTGAACTTTTGCATATCACTAATTTAAACATGAACTCTAAATAAATTTAAATCTTATACCTGAACTAACATGTTTTGTGCCGAATTGTACCTTGACCAAGATTCCGTTAGTCAACATTAATGGAAAAACGACACGTGGGTTAGCTGGCTCGGTTTCGTTGGGTCAAAACGACATCATTTCGTTGTTTTAGTAAAACGATGACGTTTTTATTTAGAAAAAACTCACAATCGAATACGTAATTCCATAAAATGACGTCGTTTTCATTTGGAGATTTATCGAATTATAGATTCGATTTCGAGTTTTCTCTAAATAAAAACGACATCGTTCTATTAAAACAACGTAACAACGTCGTTTTCAAGCATTTCTTACCTAGCCAACTAACCCACATATCGTTTTAGTCAATATTCGGTTAGCGTTGACTAACGGAATCTTGGTCAAGGTACAATTCAGCACAAAACATGTTAGTTCAGATATAAAATTTGAATTTATTTGGAGTTCAAGTTTAAATTAACCATATGTAAAAGTTCAAGTCCAAAAGGGCACGATGCAAATTATCTGGGTTCAAATTGACCTTTTTCCCGTTAGATAGAAGATGAAGTTAAGGATTTTATGACAAAGAGAGCAGAGTGGAGAAGAAAAAAGAAGTTCATCTCCTTCCTCACTAAATTACTAAATGGATAAGAATTTGACGCAAGAAAGGAAGAATGAAGGAGAAAGCAATCTCGATTTCGTTCAACGAGAATTTTTTTATCTTTTGATTATGTTTTTATTTTATAAAGCTAGAGACAAGGAAAAAAAATTTGGTAACTGATGGAGGTTATATTATCAAGCCTTAAATTTATAACCCAAAGTTTCCTGCAAATGTTTAGGCAAACGCAATAGTACTTAGGGATCGATCCGTAGGGACTAAAAAGATGATACGGTACGAATTTAGAGATGCAAATTAAGGTAAGACAAAATATGAATTGGTTTTTTTGTGTGAATGCAAGCATGATAAATGAATGGAAATGCAAACTAGGATGTGAAATCAATATGATGGGAGAGTTAGGCATTAGGCAATTCGCGGAAACTCACGAACACATACAAGGTATCGATGGGGTTTTAGATTCTAGAACTCAAACCACGGCTATAGAATCTTCCCACTGTCGTGGCTCTGATTCCTTATGTCTTATTCCCTAATAGACTTTGCTAAAAAAAAAGACTTAGCTGTCGCATGGTTATTAAAAGGTTAAAACACGCAGTCTAGATCAAGGTTCAATTGTTCACTAAACTCTTTAACTAATTGGTATGATTGTTATGACGTCTAGCTCAACAAATACTAGTTCAGAAGGTATTAAGAACACTTCCGTGGATACACCAACCTAAGATCAATAGCATGGTTAATTACTCTAGCTAAGGCTTTGTGCACAAATAAAGATGAAGAACCTATATGATAAACCCTAACAATAATCAATAGCATCTGGCTATATTGTCTTTGATGATATCACGACAGTAATCAATCGGACATTCATGACTCCTTATTCACTTGACCACTCTTTGTTGATCCTGAATGGCCAGCTCATTTTTAGTTGGTACCCAACCCCTAACCTTAACCTTTTGTTCAAGCCTCATGCGATCTTTTTTTCCTTTGTTTTATATGCAGGCATGTGTATAAACACTGGAGATAAAAAGTTCTGACGCAGTTTTTCATTCACAAAATTGCACAGGATGAAGTTTTGGTTGGAGAACTTTACAATGAGCAACGATGCTAGGCATTCCTTGGGATTTCATGCACAACAATGGTAATTTTTGAGACTAACACTTATGTAGATCATTCCCCCCCTATTCAGTAAAACAAAAAAAATCGAAAATTTAGTAAGGGAAGATGGATTTAACCCGGTTTTATCGAGTTTTTTTCAGTATTTTTCTAGTGTTTTAGAGTCTTGGCAGGTTTGTGTATGAATGGAGCTTAATTGGTGATTATGGAGCATTTTGGAGCATCAAGGAACGAGCAGCCGAAGTCGCGAGGATGGATTTGCAATTGCCGTCAGATTGGCGCGTCAACCGACGGAAGAATCCTAGCCTATAAATACTTATTTTTCTTTTAGTTTTCATAACTTTTTCTATTATTCAAGACTTAGAGATTCAGAGAGATTTGGAGAGTTAGGGAGACAAGTTTTCAGACCATTCAGATTTCATCGAACCCTTCTGTATCTCTTTCTCTTTCTCTATTTAATGCAGTATTAATCACTTATTATGATTTGCTTTGCTTGCATGTCTGAGTAATTTGCTTGTTAGGTTTAGGGATTTTATGAACAAATTGAAACCTGAGCTTTAATGCTTGCATAAATTGATTGACTTTACAAAGATATTTGGATTTCTAGGGTTTATGCATAGATAATTAATTCAACGGAAGTCGTTTAATTTTACATTAGAGTTTCAAGTTCGAGAACGAATATTCATTAGAATCCTGACAGTTTTATAAATCTACAATTTATCTTTACCTGCGAACTTTCTGAAAACCTAGCTTTTGTTTAATTGAATTTTAAGAAACTAACAACCTTTCTCTGTTTTGAATTGTTTTCGCTTTTACTTTACTTTATTCGCTTAGCTCAATTCGAAGTCATACATTCTATTGTTTGATTTGACTCCCGGTGATTCGACCCCTACTACAATTGATCTCTTAATTTGAGAGAGTAGCCCAGGGTAAATTTGAGCTTATCAGTTAGCAGGAGCTTCCACCTCCTCGGGCTTGAAGTCTGACAGGCTGATGTCACCTTTCAGAGTGCCATCAAGCAGTTTGGATATGAGCTGCCGCCCCAAACTAGCGACACCTTGCAGTTGAGTGTCCACTTGACTTGTGAAAGTCGCAGTACAGCTCCTCGTCGTATTCCTTTGGTTCTTTGGTCCAAGTGTTGTTCCAAGTTCCTCTGCCGCAGCCTCGCTCGCGGTCTCTCCCATGTCCGGAACCCGTTGACTTCACTTGATAGCTATGGGCCCCACCGGATCCTCCTTCGTACTGTATGTAGGCAGGATTACTTTTCTTTGGTGCAGCGACATGGGCTGGTTCGCTTGCTTGTTTAGCCTTTCCACCTTTCCTAGAACGAACTTCCTTTTCGGTTCAAGTGAAGTCAGCAGCACGGTGGAGAGCATCTTGGATCGTTGTTGGCGTGTTGATACTCATCTCTTGCCAGAACGGGGACGGACACCGGAGTGCTCCCCGTAAGGCTTCTAGTGCAGATGCGTTGCTAATACCTTCCCCTTTTGACAGCGTTTTTCGGAATTTGGTCATGAAAGATCGAAGTCTTTCGGTCTTGGCTTGTTTATTGTTCCATAGTTCGGAATCGTAGATTTTTTGTTCCATGAAGATGTTGTAATGCTCCACGAACAGCTCGGAAAGCTGGAGGAAAGTGTGAATCGAATATATATATATACTAGACACAATATATATATATATATTAAAATCGAACTAGTAATACAAAGAGGACTCGCGTATGTGTTACTTGGTTGTCTTCGTTTGTTTTGCTAATCTTCTTATATTTTCAGTTAAAGATGTTTTAAAAAAAACATCTATGTAACCACGATTATATGACCAATATCAGCTACGATTATGATAATTATATATATCTTGTTGGGATATCAATACAACTCAATTAGTATGACGCTTTTTCGGAAGGAGCCTAAAGACAAATCCGTACGGGTTTTGCTACATGGCCTAAAACAGACAATATCATACTAATGGGAAATTGGACATGGGCTTTACAAGTCTTAATAAATGATATCAAAGCCTAGGTGCAGAGAAGTGGACCTGGAAAAGTGGATTGGACATGTTTGTTATGGGAGAACAATCCTCAAAAACGTAACCTCACGAAGAAGGGTGTCAAGAGTACAAGCGCTACTAGATGGGTACTAAGTTTCAGTAGAGGTAGAAGTCATCGAGTTTATGTAGTACTTGGTTTGAAGGGAAGATTGTTGGGATACCAATCCAAGTGCCACATTCGAAGTTTAGATAAGAATAGTCTAATATATAAGAGATGTCCAACCAACTTAAGATGAGGCATTTTGGGAATGAGCCCAAAAATAAATCTGTGCGGGTTTTGTCAGCTTACCCCAAAGCGGACAATATCATGCTAGTAAGGGATTGGAAATGGGCTTGAAAAGCCCAATATATCTACGTACGTAGAGGGTGTTATTCAATGATGGATTTTGACAGAGTTTAAATCTAACCAAAATCCATTATTATTCAATCAATGATTTTAAATCCTACTTTAAAATCCGGTGTTATTGGATATGATGTTTGTAAAATCATGTCTTAAGGATTTTAAAATCTTCTCTTATTCAATAGAAGATTTCAAATCTATAATTAAAATCCACTGTTATTCAATTTTAAAAGATTTTAGAAGTATTTATTTTTTAATGGATTTGAAATCACTTGAGGATGAAGTTTAATGAACAAATATTTAAAAATCAAATCTCAAGGATACTGCAGAGATATTTAGAATCCACCCAAATAAACTCCATCAGAGTTTAAAATTTCAAGGATAGCATCAAATATTTGATAGCATTCATCCAATAACACCCCCTTAGTATCAATTTTTATTGGATAGCATCAAATATTTGAAACAAGATTGATCCCAGCATATCCATAAAAACTTTCCAACAATATTTATTTTATTTATTATATTATTACCAAATATTAACATGTATTCAGAACACTAATTTTATCTAATATATAATTTAAAATTTATTATTTTAGATATTAGTTAGTTTATTATCTCAACATTTTATTATTGTTAACTCATTTCAAAATGAATAAAAAGTAATATGTAATATATGTGATATTTTATGTCTCTTACATTTGAGATTTACAAAGACTTTTGATATCCATTAAATACAATTAATATTATAAGTAATATAATATCAAAAAGAAGGAAAAAGGTAAATCAATTTTTATATTTAGTCAATTTCATTAACAATATTGATAGTTATCAAAAAAATGCCAAACGTATATATTGTTCAGAAATTGTGGTTCCATCTTTAGTGATATATAAAAAGGTATTCTAACAAATAAAATTGTGGCTCCATCTTCTAAAAACATAACAAATGATAATTAAGAATTCTTCATCTCTTCTCTTGCTTTTCGTGATCTTGTTTTCTCTCGCTCTTTTACCCATGATTTTAGGTAACACAATTTTTTTTGTTCGATGTTCTAAAATAAAAAGAATCGTTGCAATTATATGCTCTATAAAAAATGTGACACTTTTAACGATTAAATAAAAATCAAAAAAATATATTTTGATTGCATTTGTATTTACTATTTACATACTGAAATATTATATGGATCATCGGTTTAATTTTGTTAAAAAAAATTGAATAGGAGAAAACCGCATATGTTCAGGAGGATGCACTAGCACAGCGGAATGCACTGAAAGATGCAAATCTACAAGTACAATCTATAAAAGAGGAGTTTGTCACACAACGTATTGCTGCTGTTACGAAAATTTTGAATATCCATATCATTCCCCCAATGGCTAGTCCTTTTCATTATTAATTAACTTTTGAATCTATGTTTTCTGTTAATTATATGAAAAATAATAATAATTTCCCCAAAATAACCACTCTACATGATCTCCTCTATCTAATGAGTTGATCTCATTGTTTATCCATATAATTTAATATACTCGAAAACACTACATGAGTGTTTCCATGAATAACGACATTAACCATTCAACATATCTCCAAATTTCTGTTCTATCATCATCAAGTATTTTCTATCAATATCTCGACAAACCAATTATCTTTTCGATTATATAAAAAGACATTTTAATTGCATTCTAGTTTTAATGGCGAGTACACTTTTTCTTATTCTTGTGAAATGATAACAAAACTTTAAATTTTCAAAAAAAATCAAAAGCACAAATGTACGATTATTTTTGCTTCTCGCAAAATTGAAACCAAACTGACCCAAAATCACAACAAAGCACATGATGTATATGAAACCCTGTTTAATTGAAAGCTATTGACATAGAGTTATTATGATAAATACATATTTAAAATCAACCGAGGCCTGAATCAACCACAATGTTAGATAGAAGATGAAGTTAATGATTTAATGACAAAGAGAGCAAAGCGGATCGCGACGATGGAGAAGAAAAAAGAAGTTCATCTCCTTCCTCACTAAGTTACTAAATGGATAAGAATTTGACGCAAGAAAAGAAGAATGAATGGGAAAGCAATCTAGATTTCGTTCAACGAGAATATTTTATCTTTTGATTATGTTTTTATTTTATAAAGCCAGAGATACAAGAAAAAAAAAACTTGGTAACCAAAAGGTTGAGCAATTTAATGAGAAAATGTAGTTCAAAGATAAGACAGTGATTAATCATTAAAAAGGTTAAAGTGTGTCTATGTGATATACGTTTCCAAAACAATGTCTAACACTATAATTTACTTTTGCACTCTAATTTTTATCTGTATATAAATGTATTTCTGTGCTGGCGAGGAGGTTTTACATCACAAGTTTATTGGTTCGTAAGGAATAAGAAGAGTTCCATCATCAAATTCGTTAAGGTTTTTGTAATCTCAACATTACCATCTATTGTGGATGCCGGAAATCGCACAATTAAATTTGTAAGGGTTTCGAGAGGAAGTTGAGATTTCTGCGTTAAGCTACGAAATAGAAAACGATGAGCAAAGAAAAACTAGGGTTTGTTAATGCTTTGTATTGCTTTTGTGAATAAAGTTGCGGATCCTTTTCTCAAAGGATGTACATCGATATATATACTCGACTAGGTCGGTTTAGGGTTACAACAAGATAAAGGAAACTATCCTAATTCTTCGGGACTTGTCTCGATCCTCTTTCCTTACTGAGTTTATCTTCTTCAAGAAAAAGGAATTTTTTCCTTATTTCGCCGATGAACTCTCTTTCTGAAGGCGGCTTCCCTCGTGGGCTTCTCCTGATGGGCTAGACTTGTTCTGAACTCGTCGGCCCGATAGGCTTGCCACTCCTAGCTACTAACCTGCTCTCCAGAAAAGACTCTCCTCGGCGAAATGTAGTCGATCCCGTTTAACCAGAAATATGCAAGGCCCTTTGTCTAGTAGATTTCGCCTAAGCGGTTAGGCTGCCAGATTTTGCCTAAGCGGTTAGGCTGCCAGATTTCGCCTAAGCGGTTCGGCCAGATTTCGCCTAAGCGGCTCGGCCAGATTTCGCCTAAGCGGTTTGGGCTTGCTCGGCCAAACTGAACCAGATAGCTCGGCCAAAAGTGCTTAGGCCGGTTCGGCCAAAAGCGCTTAGGCCGGTTCGGCCAAAAGTGCTTAGGCCGGTTCGGCCAAAAGCGCTTCTGCCGTTCGGCCAAAAGCGCTCAGGCCGTTCGGCCAAAAGCGCTCAGGCCGTTCGGCCAAAAGCGCTTAGGCCGTTCGGCCAAAAGCGCTCAGGCCGTTCGGCCAAAAGTGGCCCGACCGGTTCGGCCAAATGTGCCTTACCAGTTCGGCCAAAAACACTTAACTCTCGTATTTGGCAGCAATCAGTGTGTTTGGCTGTTTGGTTAATTTGCCTGCTCGACAACTTAACCATATCACAGCGCCCTTGTCATTACCGACTGTTGTTCTCGGAGAAGGGATTTCCGACCCCAACAGTTAGCCCCCCAGCCTGCTAATATGGTAATAATAGCTGGGCGGTAAATTGTTGAAGTAAAGAGAACAATAGTTTAAGAAAAAGTTTTTACCATGGTAAAAGACTTCGAAGAGACCGATGTGATGTTCTGACCGGGGTCCCATTTTGTCTGATGAAAATAGCCAGTGTTCTTGAAGATAAAAGATACTGATATTCTTGAAATATACTGGACGGCACGCTTCCCGAGGTGAGATAGTCTTCCTTTATAAAACCACTCTTCTCCTCCCACTTTTACCTTATCTCATTCTCTCCCCCACTCTCACTCTTCAAGGTACTCTCTCTCTCCTCTCCTTCTTTCTCTTAGTTTTTTTTTTTTTTTTTTTTTTGATACTCCTCTTGTTTTCGTCGAACGGCCGTCCTCTTAGGATAGTCCGGGTTCCGGTTTGGGAAAGATTTCGGCGAAGCTTGGAGGCCGTTCTTCGCCGAACCGGTTACCGTTTTCGCCGAACCGATTTGAGGAAGGAGTTTTGGCCGAAGGCCTCGAGGACGGTTTCGCCGAGGAGGCTTTGAGGCCGCGTTCCGCCGAAGAGGAGATTTGAGGAAGGAGATTTCGCCGAAGAGGAGGCTTGAGGTGGTTTCGCCGAAGGGGTAATTTCGCCGAACCGGGTCGGATCCGCCGAGGAGGAGATTTCGCCGAACCGGTCCAGACCGTGGATTTTGCCCAACCGGTCCGGACCGCGAATTTCGCCGAACCGGTTCCAACACCGTGGATTTCGCCGAACCGGTCCAGACCGCCGTGGATTTCGCCGAACCGGTCCAGACCGCGGATTTCGCCGAACCGGTCTTGGGCCGTGTTTTGGCCGAACCGGTCGTTTTCGCCGAAGGGCCGTCGAGCCGGATTTCGCCGAACCGGTCTCGCGTATTTTCGCCGAACCGGGTCTTTTCCGCCGAGGAGGTGATTTGGCCGAACCGGGTCAAGGAGATTTCGCCGAACCGGGTCTAGGAGATTTCGCCGAAGGGGTAATTTCGCCGAACCGGGTCGGATCCGCCGAGGAGGAGATTTCGCCGAACCGGTCCAGACCGCGGATTTCGCCGAACCGGTCTTGGGCCGTGTTTTGGCCGAACCGGTCGTTTTCGCCGAAGGGCCGTCGAGCCGGATTTCGCCGAACCGGTCTCGCGTATTTTCGCCGAACCGGGTCTTTTCCGCCGAGGAGGTGATTTGGCCGAACCGGGTCAAGGAGATTCGCCGAACCGGGTGTAGGAGATTTCGCCGAAGGGGTAATTTCGCCGAACCGGGTCGGATCCGCCAAGGAGGAGATTTCGCCGAACCGGTCCGGACCGTGGATTTTGCCCAACCGGTCCGGACCGCGAATTTCGCCGAACCGGTTCAGACACCGTGGATTTCGCCGAACCGGTTCAGACCGCCGTGGATTTCGCCGAACCGGTCCAGACCGCGGATTTCGCCGAACCGGTCTTGCACGCGGATTTCGCCGAACCGGTCCAGCACGCGGATTTCGCCGAACCGGTCCAGCACGCGGATTTCTCGAGGTATTTTGGACGAACTGGTCGAGGAATCCCTTGGATGGATCCTTACCCCGTTTTGCCAGAGTTTGACGATAATCCTTTCGTAGTTAAGTCCGAAGGATACGAGTGGCCTGCGGAAGCAGTCTTGACTCAAGAATAAGAGGAAAAATTCCTCCACCTTCTTCACGCAGAAAAGAAAGCGCGTCGAGAGAGACAAGGAATGAAGTATAAAAAACGGGGGAATCCTGATCCTCCGGGTTCCACCTTATGCTCAGCAGAATCGCTAGACAAACTCAGAACCGAGTTCGAAGTTCGCAATGAGGTTGAGTTTAGTGTCCCAAGGTCTTCTGATCGAGCCGACGATCCTCCCCCGGGCTACTTTACTATGTATGAGAATTCTCTCGAGGAATGCTTTCTCACTTTCCCTATCCCATCGGTGATCCTTGACTATTTCTGGAGACACAAGATAGCCTTTGCTCAGGCGACCCCTCGAGGTATTCGACACTTGGTAGGAATACTGGTTCGGGGCATAGAATGTCACCAAGAAATCACCGTCTACCATTACTTGAATTTATTGAAGATTGGTAGCAGGGGTATGGTTGGGAATGATATGATCGTTGCCATCGGAGCTCACGTTGGTTGTCTAGTTATCGATGATCATCCTACCAAGGATAGGCATTGGATCAATTACTTCTTCTATGTCAAGATTTCCGAATCATCTGTGGGTGATCAATGGCTTGAGAAAGTAGTTACGCGATGGAGATATCGCGGTAGCTAGTCGTCATTCAGTCTTAGTCTAGGACTTTCCTTCTGCTTTCCGTTTTTGTTTTTAGGAAACACTTGAATCCTAACCTTGATCTTTGTTTATGTTTCGTGCAGGTCCGTCCGGATTTCCACCCTGCCCAGACGGTTTGTTTACTGACTTCCTTTCCGCGGTTAGATTTGAGCGGCATCTCTGTTTTTGGGAGAGGACTTTCCACTTTCAAAGAGTCAAACGAGCGATGGGATATTTGTCTTTTCGTGAGGAGATGGCAGCTCAGGAGCGTGCGCAAGCTGAGAATTTGGCGGCTGGCGTCGAAACTAACCCTGTTGGAGGGCAAGAAGATGGATTCGAAGTCCAGCCGATCGTTAGTGGTGAGATCTCCGAGGTTCCCCAGGAGAAGCCGAAGAAAAGTAGGCGCTCAAGGAAACCCCCAAGGGTTCCTGTTTCCGACGGAGTCATCCCCTCCTCCGAGGCAGGAGCTTCCGCTTCAGGCACTGCTCTTGAGCAAGACGGGGGATCTCACAGCACTCGGCGTCACAAAAAGAGATCTTGTCGAAGTTCAAGTGTTGGCCAGGTTCAGAGCCCCGTTCGTGCGGTCTTCGCCGATGGAATTTCGGAGAGTGTGATTGATGACTCGAAGACGGCCGCATGGTTTGCGAACATCCAGTATCACGATAGTGATGGACCTCTTCCCGCTGAGCTAGTCGCAGATCCCGACTTTGGGTTGATGTCTCGCCACGGATCCAGGGTATGTCCATAACACGCAATTCCTTTAAGTGAGTTTAAAAAGGTTTTTTTTTTGAGGAGATTTTCCTAAGTGCTTAAACCCTTTCTCTTTGGTCCTTCAGCACTTCGCCGCCGCGAACAGGCTAGCCCGGAAGCTTTACGATCGTGGAGAGCTTTCCAGGAAATCGTGCTCAGACGTTCAGACTCGATTAGGAATCGAAATGGAGCACATAAAGAGTGTGGAGTCCGAGTTGCAGGCCTATCAGCAGAGATGCATTGAGGTGGAAGAGCGTGCTGTTGAAGAAAGTGCTAAGGCATCAATACTTCAGCGGCAACTAGCTGACGAGAAGACCGGAATAGCTTCCAGGATTAAGCGTGCGACCAAGGCTGCTATGCGCACTCTTGCCACCAAGTTCCAAGGCAAGATCGTCCGTGCCAAAGAGAAGATCAGGACCCTTGGCGGGAACCGAAAGAAGAAACTAGTGCAGCTAGCTCAAGTCGAGGCGAACATTGAGTTTGCTAGAATTCTGCGCGAGGCCCTTGACTCGTTCGATGCTGAAGTAGCCAGAACCGAGGCTTGGTTACCAAATGTTGCTGGCGGCGATGTGGAATTTGACAGTCTTTTTGCTGGATTAGACTCTGACTTGGTCATATCGCCTATCTCTTCTGATTAGTCAGGTGCTGCTCGGGACGATGTGTCGCTCGAGACTTTGGCCACGGATGTGGGTGTCCAGACTTTTGATGGGTTGGTGACAAATGAGCTCGGAGTGAATGATGATGATGAGTATGTTGACATTGAAGACTAAGGCTTCGTAGGATGAGTTGTCTCTTATTCCTTTTTCGGCTTTGCTTTACTTTCCCTAAAACTGCCCTTGTGGCCATGTCTTTGCTTCTGTTCTTGTTTGTGTGTGTTTATGCCTTGCGTCGTGATGTAAGGTGATCTATGTATGAGACTTTCATGACCTGTTACCTTCTTGATTATGATATTTCGCGGAGTGGTCTAGTTTGTAAACTTTTCGGTTTTGTGGTTTCTTGATGCTTTAGCTTTAGAGGCTCGCTTGGCGGTGTTTCTGAACACGTCTGTCCAGAAACGATCACGCCTTTTGACTTGACCAACGTGTTGTTGGGTTTTCTGAATGATTATTCGGTGTATAAACCTAAGTAATCATTGGCAGCTGCTTTTTACCAACGTGTTGTTGGGTTTTTGAATGAACGCTCGTGGCCAAAAGACCAGGAACTGAACATTAGAACCAGCCAGAGTCAAAAGCCCTGAAACTGATCGTTTTAACTTATATAGCGCGCTTAGGATCCGATGATGGATGTCAATGCGTTCAGGTTCACACATTGTTGCTGTGGCCAGCAGCAACGACCGTGGATTGAACTTGCTCAGGAGAGGCTTCGAAAAATCCATTGAAGATGTAAAAGTTGAAGCGATGAGCGTGATTTAAAAATTGGGAGCGTATGAGTATACATACCCCACTCCCCCCCCTTTTGACGGAGGAGGGCAACTGAACTCGTCCGGAGACAAGCTGCCTACGTACCCTTTGCAGGGATCAAGTCGCCTCGTAGTTCGTTAAAGCACTTACTCCTCCCCTTTTGGACGGGGGAGGGCAACTGAACTCGTCCGGAGACAAGCTGCCTACGTACCCTTTGCAGGGATCAAGTCGCTTCGTAGTTCAAGGCAAGAGCCTCAAGAGAGGACTAATGATAGTACCTCTTCAAGTGTTTCGCATTCCACGAATGGAGTATTGGCTTGCCGGCCATGGTGGCGAGCTCATAGACGCCGGGACGGATCACGGTAGTGACTTTGTAAGGTCCTTCCCAATTGGCACCAAGTTTCCCCGCGTTTCGCTCTGCTGTGTTTTGGAACACTTCGCGTAAGACCAAGTCGCCTTCGCGGAAACGTCTGATACGAACTTTAGAGTTGTAGTATCTTGCGGCCGCGTTTTGATAGTTGGTTATTCTGATGAGTGCCTGATCGCGCCTTTCGTTAAGGAAATCTAGTTCATCAAAGAGGAGTGAATCGTTGATTTTTTCGTTTTCAGGTAAGAGACGACGGCGCGGTCCTGGACTAGTGATTTCGGAGGGTATGACACATTCAGTTCCATAGACAAGAGCAAAAGGAGTTTCGCCCGTTCCGCGTTTGGGTGTGGTGCGGTGGGACCATAGAACACCTTCCAGCTCATCTGCCCAGCGACCTTTCTTCGCGTCCAAACGTTTCTTAAGGCCATCGAGAATCATCTTATTCATTGCTTCTGCCTGCCCATTTCCCTGGGGATGACGAGGAGTAGATTTGTTGAGTCGAATTTTCCA
This sequence comes from Arabis alpina, assembly GCA_900128785.1. NCBI lineage: Eukaryota > Viridiplantae > Streptophyta > Magnoliopsida > Brassicales > Brassicaceae > Arabis > Arabis alpina. Next base: position 15,205,850 of record LT669795.1, read on the forward strand.
CTTTGCGCAGAAGGCCTCAAACCTGTTGGAGATGAACTGAGAACCGTTGTCGGTGATAATTTCGAATGGAATTCCGTGACGACATATGATGTTTCTCCAGACGAAACTTTCAACTTGGGCGTCTTTGATACTTGAGTAAGCTTCAGCTTCTACCCACTTTGAGAAATAATCGGTTAAAACAAGTAAGAAGCGCTTTTGTTTTGACGCATGCAGAGGTCCAACGATGTCCATCGCCCATCTCATGAATGGGTAAGGAGAGGTGACGGAAGAGAGCTTCTCCGTTGGTTGATGAATTTTTGGAGCATGATGTTGACATCTTTCGCACTTGGCTGAAAACTTGATGCAGTCGTTCACGATGGTTGGCCAGAAGTGGCCATGTCGCTTTATCTTGATTGCCAAGGCTTTGCCTCCGGAGTGATTGCCGCATGACCCGCTGTGTACTTCTTCCATGACTTGTCTGGCTTCTTTTCCCTCTACGCAGGTGAGCAAAGGACCGGAGAACCCGCATCTGTAGATGTTCTCATCTAACAGGACGTATCGAGCAGCTTGCTTTTGTAACTTGCGGGCTGCCCACTTGTCGCTAGGTAGTTCTCCACTAACGATGTAAGCACGGATTTGATCCATCCAGGGCTTATCGCATCTGTACTCAGGTTCTCTATCAGTTTCCATCGGGACAGATGCGTCTTGGTCATGATCTTTCTCCGAGGGGTTGTCAGCATCAGTTATAGGCGTTGTTACTGGCGGATGCGTGGGCTCTGTTTCTTCTGCTGCTTCTGTCATTTCCATGTCTTTGGAACTCGTCTCGAGTGATTCAGCAAGGGCTTTTTCTTGTCTCGCGATCTAAGATCGTGTTGAAATAGCCAGCGCTGTACTTTGTTGGATGCTGGGACATTCGATGAACTCCACGGGGATTACCCGCTTCAAAGCCGGATCTTTGGGAGGAGCAGAAGCGGAGGCAAGGTTTGCCAATGCGTCTGCGTCGACGTTTTCCCCTCGAGGAATTCGCGTTAGCGTAAACTCTTTGAATGTTGAGGCAAGGTCCCTGACTATCTTTACATAGGCTTCCATCCGATCGTCTTTTGTTGCATACTCGCCGCTGAATTGGCTAGTAACTAGCTGTGAATCGCAGAAGGAGTGAACATGCTCGATGTTGAGTCCTTGGGCGAGCCTCACTCCAGCGATGATGGCTTCATACTCTGCTTCGTTGTTGGAGGCTTTGAAGCCTAGACGAAAAGACTGTTCAAGGATCTCGCCTGTTGGCGACGCTAGGCGTATTCCTACTCCAGACCCATTCTTAGATGACGAGCCGTCGACGTGTAGTTCCCAGATACCCGGTCGGACCTCCTTTAGCATTTGATCCTCAGGGAGTTCGATGAGGAAGTCTGCCAATACTTGTGATTTGTTGCACGTCCGCCCTCTGTATTCGATGTCGTACTCGCTGAGTTCTATTGCCCATTTGGCTAACCTGCCAGATTGACTTGGGCTATGGAAAACCGAGCGCAAAGGGAAGGTGCTGAGAACTACGATGGTGTGAGCTTGGAAGTAGGGCCTTAGCTTTCGTGACGCCATGACGATGGAAAGTGCAAGCTTCTCCAATTGAGGATATCTTGTTTCAGCATCGGTGAGAGTTTTGCTGACGTAGAAGATGGGTTTTTGCTCGCCTCGTTCTTCACGCACTAACACAGCACTAACGGCTGTTTCAGAGATAGCGATGTAGAGGAAAAGAGGTTCTCCGGTTACTGGTTTGGCGAGGATAGGCGGTGTTGCTAAATACTCTTTAAGCTGTCTAAAAGCGTCTTCACACTTGTCCGACCACTCAAACTGTTTGTTTCCTCGCAGCGTGTTGTAGAAAGGCAAGCATTTGTCGGTTGATCGTGAGATAAATCGGTTGAGTGCAGCCACTCGTCCAGTTAGTCTCTGTACTTCACGTTTGTTTCTCGGAGATGCCATTTGGATTAGTGCGTCAATCTGCTTTGGATTCGCTTCAATGCCGCGATGTGTGACCAAGTATCCTAGGAATTCTCCAGAGGTAACTGCAAATCTGCACTTCGTTGGGTTTAGTTTCATGTCGTAAAGATTGAGCTGATTGAAGCATGCTTCCAGGTGCGAGATGTGATCCTTTTCCTCCAGAGATTTTACTAGCATATCGTCGATATACACCTCCATCGTTTCGCCTAATTGGTCTTGAAACATTTTGTTGACGAGTCTTTGGTATGTTGCTCCAGCGTTTTTCAGGCCGAAAGGCATAACCTTGTAACAGTAGCATCCGCGGTCGGTTATGAAGGCGGTTTTTTCTCTATCTTCGGGATGCATTAGGATCTGGTTATAGCCCTAGAAGGCGTCCATGAATGTCAACAGTTTGTTCCCTGCTGTTGCTTCCACTAAGCGATCGATGTGAGGTAGAGGGAAACTGTCTTTAGGGCACGCCTTGTTTAGATCCGTGAAATCCACGCAGACACGCCACTTACCGTTCTTCTTTTTTACCACGACTGGGTTGGCGAGCCAATCGGGATATTTGACTTCGGTAATTGATCCTACGCGTAATAGCCTTTCAACTTCATCGTTTACCGCTTTTGCTCGTTCGGGGCCGAGTTTCCTCCTTTTCTGTTTTATTGGTTTGAACGTCGGATCGACGTTGAGTTCGTGGCTGGTGACGCTGATGTCTATCCCTGGCATGTCTTCTGCTGCCCAGGCGAAAGTATTGATGTTCTTCCGGAGGAAAGCCACGAGCTCCTTCTTAAGATCTTCATCAAGTGTGGCCCCGATCTCTACGCATCTTTCGGGGTGTTGTTCGTCGATGCATACGGATATCACAGGTTCGCAGGTGGGTCGTTTTTCTTCTACACGACCTTCTGCGATCTGTAATTGCTATAAGAGGTCAGTCAGGTTTTTCACCTGTTCGGGGCTAGTTCGCGCTCTTTTTCGTGATTTCTGAGGTTCAGGGGCGTTCTTCTCCTTCTCGATGTTTCGCATCTTATGCTCGGCCAGAAAACAGGTACGGGAATCCCTCTGATTCCCCCATATTGTCTTTATGCCGATGGGAGTTGGAAATTTGAGGCATAAGTGGTACGTTGAAGGCACGACTCTCATCAGGTTGAGCCAAGGAGTGCCCATGATCGCGTTGTAGATTGCTGGATGATCGGAGACAGTGAAGTCGACCATGTGTTTAACGTTGCCAGCTTGGACAGGAAGGCGGATTGTTCCCATTGTCATGGTTGTTTCGCCAGAGAAACCCGTGATGGGCTTAGGCCTTCCTTTGATTGTGGATAGATCAATCTTCATTCGCTCAAGTATTTTCCTGAAGATGACATCCACCGAACTCCCCGTATCGATGAGAACGCGGGCGATGTTGAAATCGTAGATGGTTAGGTTGATTACCAAGGGATCGTTATGTGGTTGGTCGAGGCCCTCAGTGTCTTTCTCGTCGAAAGTGATTGAATCGCTGGAAAGCCTTGGCTTTGCGGGTGCTGATATTTTTGCGCAGACATCAGCGCGCAGTTGATAAGCTTCGATCGCGGTTTCTTCGTCAGCACAGTATTGTGATCCTCCCATTATCATGTTGATAACTTCGCGTTGTTCTCCGTTTTCCACGCCATCATTGCGGCGGTGGCGTCTGGGAGTATCTACTTCTTGTTCGGTCTCGGTAGGAGCTTTCTCTACTGGTTTGAAGTCTGACAAGCTGTTGTTGTTCTTCAAGGTGCCTTCTGTGAGTTTGGCTATGAGTTGTCGCCCCAACTCTCGGCACCTCGCGGTTGAGTGTCCACTAGATTTGTGGAAATCGCAATACAGCTTCTCGTCATAGTCCTTTGATTTTCTGGTCCAGGTGTTGTTAAAGGTTCCTCTGCCACGACCGCGCCCACGGCCTCTTCCGCGTCTGCGACCTGATGACTCTACTTGATAGTTGTGAGCCCCTCCGGATCCTCCTTCGTATTCGACGTAGGTAGGATTATTTTTCTTAGGTGCAGCGACTTTGGCTGGTTCGTTTGCTTGTTTGGTCTTTCCGCCTTTCCTGGCTTGAATTTCCTCTTCGGTTCGAGCGAAGTCGGCTGCGCGATGGAGAGCGTCTTGAATTGTTATCGGCGTGTTGACGCTCATCTCTTGCCAGAATGGGGATGGGCACCGAAGTGCCCCTCGCAGGGCTTCCAGGGCTGACTTGTTGCTGATACCTTCAACCTTTGAAAGCGTGCTTTTGAACCTCGTCATGAAAGATCGAAGACTCTCGTTCTCGCCTTGCTTATTATTCCATAGTTCTGAGTCGTAGATCTTTCGTTCCATGAAGATGTTGTAATGTTGAACGAATAACTCGGAAAGCTGAAGAAAAGTGTGAACTGAGTTTTTCTCCAGCTTGTAGAACCATTGTAACGCTGGCCCCTTGAGACTTTCCACAAACAGCTTGCAGTAGACGATGTCTTTTTCCGTTTCCTTGAAGTTCGCTCTCCCCAAGGAAACTTCGAATTCCATCAGATGATCCGAAGGGTCAGTGGTTCCTTCGTAGATGGGTAACTTGATCCTCCCGGGATCGGAGATTTTTGTCTTCGCGATTCGTTCGTCGAAGGGTGTATTCCTCGCCTTTTCTAGAACCTGGGCGATGGCAGGAGCCTTTCCCGTTCCCTGATGCATCTGCGATTGGGTGTACTTTAGGTCTGAGGTCACCCGATCCATCTGAGCTTTAACTGCAGCGAGCTCTGCAATGTAAGAGCGTTTTAATGCTCTGCGCTCCTACTCCTTCTTGCACCTCTCTTCGCTAGAGCAGTTGGAGTATTCCGCGGTGTCCCCCACAATCTCTGTCTTGGAAGAACTTGACGTGCTTTTAGTGTCAGGGACGCATGGTTCCTGTTGGTTTCCTTCTGGACCTTCTGCCCGTGTACGCTTGGCGGGAGCTGGTTCTTCTCCGTCGGAGACGTCTACGACGCGTTCGGGGAACTTGTCCGTTTCTCGACGCGGAGGTGGTGGTGGTAAATCCTCTGGGTTCCCCCGAGTAGTGCGACGCGCTGAGAAGTCGAGGCGTTGAGGGTCGATGCGCGCTCTCGACTCTCGTCGTGTTAGGTCTTTCGCGTTTTCTTCGCGAAAGAGCTTTCAGTTCCTTCGAGTTCTCTTCGATCATCTTGGCTTGCTTCTTCTGCTCAGTGAAAAAGTCTTCTAGCATCTTCTTCACCTCGGTTAGGTCATCACGAGCAGGGGTTTTTGCAGCGGTAGCCTCGATCGAAGGTTCTCTTTCCCGGTTGTCTCTGCGGGACGTGTTCTCTTCGCCGCTTACCATCTTTCAGTTGTTACGTAGCTTTTTTAGTGTAAGAAATTCTCTAGTTCCCCTTGGTCGGCGCCAAATTGTGGATGCCGGAAATCGCACAATTAGATTTGTAAGGGTTTCGAGAGGAAGTTGAGATTTCTGCGTTAAGCTACGAAATAGAAAACGATGAGCAAAGAAAAACTAGGGTTTGTTAATGCTTTGTATTGCTTTTGTGAATAAAGTTGCGGATCCTTTTCTCAAAGGATGTACATCGATATATATACTCGACTAGGTCGGTTTAGGGTTACAACAAGATAAAGGAAACTATCCTAATTCTTCGGGACTTGTCTCGATCCTCTTTCCTTACTGAGTTTATCTTCTTCAAGAAAAAGGAAATTTTTCCTTATTTCGCCGATGAACTCTCTTTCTGAAGGCGGCTTCCCTCGTGGGCTTCTCCTGATGGGCTAGACTTGTTCTGAACTTCTCGGCCCGATAGGCTTGCCACTCCTAGCTACTAACCTGCTCTCCAGAAAAGACTCTCCTCGGCGAAATGTAGTCGATCCCGTTTAACCAGAAATATGCAAGGCCCTTTGTTTAGTAGATTTCGCCTAAGCGGTTAGGCTGCCAGATTTCGCCTAAGCGGTTAGGCTGCCAGATTTCGCCTAAGCGGTTCGGCCAGATTTCGCCTAAGCGGTTTGGGCTTGCTCGGCCAAACTGAACCAGATAGCTCGGCCAAAAGCGCTTAGGCCGGTTCGGCCAAAAGCGCTTAGGCCGGTTCGGCCAAAAGCGCTTCTGCCGCTCGGCCAAAAGCGCTCAGGCCGGTTCGGCCAAAAGCGCTCAGGCCGTTCGGCCAAAAGCGCTCAGGCCGTTCGGCCAAAAGCGCTCAGGCCGTTTGGCCAAAAGTGGCCCGACCTGTTCGGCCAAATGTGCCTTACCGGTTCGGCCAAAAACACTTAACTCTCGTATTTGGCAGCAATCAGTGTGTTTGGCTGTTTGGTTAATTTGCCTGCTCGACAACTTAACCATATCACAGCGCCCTTGTCATTACCGACTATTGTTCTCGGGGAAGGGATTTCCGACCCCAACATCTATAAATTCGGTTTAGGATAAAGATTTCATCAGAATTTGTTCTTGAATGATGAATGATTTATTGTTCAAGAGTTAGTATGCTAGAAAAAACTAACTTGGAGGCTAAAGGTAGTTGTTCATATGTTAATTTTAACAGCATGGTTGATTACTTACTTGATTTATGCATACGTGTACGGTGTACCTATTCTCTGTATCATGCATGTTATATGTCTATATTATTAGTGATTTGTGGTTGGATTTGAGGATGTTTTTTTCTTTTCTAGATTTCGCTTCCAATTAAATCTATCATTCTTTTGGATAAAACAAACATGAATAATAAGAATATAAAGGATTGCCCCTAGAAAGAATCCTTCCACATAATAAAGCTGGTGTCATGAACAATGTACGTACTAAATTCGACTATCAAAATCTTCAAGATGACTTCTATACAGCTTCTTCAATAGGCAAAAAGAACTTCTAAAGTCGAGAAACATAAAAGCACTATACGAGTTATGATAGTTATGATTTTAGACTAACGCAATTCCCAACTATTTAAAATGTGGGAATAAAAGACTAAAATAGAGAATTTAGTGTAGTGTTTTACTCTCTCCGTTTCATATTAGTTGTCGTTCTAGGTGATTTCACACAAATTAAGAAAACATTAAGAATTTATGTTTTATCTCTAATTAATGTGTTTTTTTTTTATATGTGTATTTAATTAGCTAAAAGATTAGCGATAAAAGTGAAAAATTAATCATAAATTTGCATTGAAAATGTGAAATGACAACTAATTTGAAACAAAACAATAAACGTAGAATGACAACTAATATGAAAAAGAGGGAGTATCATATGAATAAATGGTAAAGAAAAAAGCATGGAAAAGTAGGCACAAGAAGTTAGGGATTTGAAACTCCATAGACAAACAGCTCTTCAACTGTTTGATTAAGGAGTAACATGGAGAAAACTGATAAGGACTTGTGTGTATCTTTTCGAGTGACGTTCTCCGTCAATATTGGATTCGATACTAAGTAAATGTACATTGCTTAATATCTAAGTAAATATTCTCGGTGAATGTTTAATATTTAAGTAATTTGCTCATGGAGTCAAATATATTTTGTTGTATGGGCTTGTGTTTATCTTCGTGATTCGTGTTAGTCTAATGGATTTGATCATAAATGGGTTTATATCAAGTTATATGTCGGTCATATGCATATTCTCATATAAATAGTGGTACACAACTCTTAGAAAGTCATATTGTCAAAGTTCTATTCTCAAAATAATGACTTTTCTAGGTGATACTACAAATGCTTTGTGTCCTACGGATGAGTTTGGTGAGTTGACACATAGATATTCGTGGTTTCCTTTATTGTGTATAAGTAATCTAATTGTTGTGTCGTAAATTTAATTTGTGTAGGTGAGCTGGTTTATGGCTCCGCATTATGTTCAGCACTCGGACCTTCAATCTCTTTACACTTACCTGAGTCTCTACACGATAGTCTAATTGGAGATCGTCCCACGCAGTTTGTGAGTTGGATTGACCATAACAAAGTATGTCCTCATGCTAGACAGCTCACTCATGTCGAGTTTGCCTCTAAGTACGTATAGAATCCGATTGCTTTGCAATGGATTCCACTTAATCGTATTGTCCCTGGTATTGGGTTGGTATATATACCTCCTTCCATGCGTGAGACTTATTATCTTCGTCTGTTGCTTCGTGTTGTCAAAGGTCCAGCCTCATTTGAGGATATTCATACCGTTCGTGGTGTAGTTTATCCGTTTTTTAAAGAAGCATGTTTGGCATTAGAACTCGTTGACGATCCTGATGAGTATGCCCATGCAATTGTAGAGGTATTTGGTTGGTCCACTCCATCCGTGTTACGTGGTTTCTTTGTGACTTTGCGACATATGCTCGGACGTAAAGAATTCATGAGGATAAAGGCTATTGCTTATCGTATGTTATCACAATAGTTGTTTTGGGGTTTTACAATTTCTCCCATGTGTTATTTTTAAATTTTAATAATTTTTAAAGTATCCATCTTTATCTCATTTTAATAAAATCTCTTATTATCATCCTTTTTGAAATTTTTTATAACCGAATGTAATACATGTCTAAATAATTTACACAGTCAACATCATAAGATACTTTCGTTATAAATGCTTGTGTAAAATAACTTCTGCATCATAATCATATTGAATAGAAAAACACAAACGAAAAAGTTATTGATCGGTATATTTAGATATGATAAAAAGGTTACTGCGAAATGCTTATTTAAGGATCCATACTATTGGGTTTTGGTAGGGTTTCTTGGTTTATAAATATATCATATTATCATCGTTTGGACACAAATTATAATCAAATGTGGTAAAATAAATGTGGTAAAATATATCATACGAAGGATTCTTGCTATTTATTAGGGTTTGTTAAGTTAAAAATATTTTGGTACGTCTTCACAATCTGGAAGCTTTACTTTGTATAAATATTATATATGTAATAATATATTTAATAGAAGATAAATATGGAATAATTGATATATTTAGGGCATATGCAAATGGAAGATTTTATTATATTAGATTTCTGTAATTTCATAATATGATCGAATCGAATATGTGGAATGATATGAGCGAATATTTACCTTGATATCCAATGGAAGTCGTTAAATAGCTTAGGTCTAATGTCTCTATATATTATCTCTTTTTCAATGTTTACTGTCCATAAGATCTTATGTCGACCTTTGCATATTTAGAGGATATAAATCCGGCTTTGAAAAATTATACAAACAATGTTTTAATCCTCAGGCAATGGAATATGGCTCAAGATGATTTGATAACCTCTACCGAGTTGATAATGGTAGACGAGAAGGTTTGTCTTAATTTAGATATAAATAACCACTTGTATTCATGTTTTTATCTATTTAGCTCGACAGGTCACTTAAGTTTGATGTATTTTCCCCTAACTATAGGGTACAAGAGTCTGTGCTTATGTTCTTAATAATATAGTGGATAAATTCTCTGGTCAACTTGCTGAGGATCAGACCATAACTATGACGAGATTCACCTGTGAACGCTATTTTGATGCCTATATGCCGAGCTCACTCAGATTTATGATAGTTATAAACTCCACAACAATAATCGAACCATATATTTCTTTTTCTCTTGATTATCCCGACAAATATTCCAAATCAATCCGGAATATTATTGCACATGGATTCCATACAAGCAAATGGTTCGGTAAGTATCCAATTCTATCAAAATTGTTGTTCCATTTGGTTGGTTATTTTATTATTGATCTGTGTAGTCCATGCATTTAGTATAATCTAAGATTTTGTTATAGATATAATTGGAAATTTTTTGGAAATATATCCACTAAAAAAGGTGCGGAGGTATGGAATAGTGGTTAGCAAACTTGATGTACGTCTCAAGAATGGCATGTAAGCTATATTTTTATTGTGTATTTACATCCACCAATGTACCATGTATTAATTTTTAATGTTGTACCATAGGGCTGATTGTTTGACATGTACCTTATGGGAGGAATGTGCTGATAATGTTGCCCAGTATGCTGCACAAAATATTGTATCATTGACAGTCTGTATCTTGCGATTTGTTTGCATTGTCGGTTATAGAGGTATATTAACTGCTCATGTATGACTATTCGTGTGATTGGATTGGTTCGCTTTATATATATAACTATATATTGCTTGTGTAGGTTCCTTAATGGTTTCCAGTGAATCTCATGCAACGAAAATATCAATCAGTCCACAAACAATTGAAGCATCTTCTTTTCGTGCATCGTAAGTAATTTGTAGTTCAGATTTAATGTTTCATTATTGTGCAGGTCCATTCATGATTGTGAGATGTACGTTTTGTTTTCTGTTCATAGCCTTCCTCCTGATGAAATCAATTTAACTATCAGCGAGGATCATGTCTCATGTATGTTGATATATCATGGTTTTTACCGGTTTTCGACCATGATATAAATCCTTTTATCGAGTCTTTTCGTTGTATTTCGAGTCTTTTTAGTATCTTAACAGGTTATTGAACGTGAGGAGCTTATTTGGTGAATACGGTGCATTTTGGAGCGTAAACGAGATTGGAGTCGGATTTGCAAGTAGAGAAGCTGATATGAATCAACCTGTCGACCGACACACATGGTGGTTGTCAATCGACAGCAACGTTACAGCCTGTCAATCGACACACCATGTGGCTGTCGATCGACATGCACTTTTCTGAAGCCGACCTAATACATTTTCAAGAAGGAAATTGTTCTTTTTCGGACCAGAAGTTACCAATAAACCGTCATAAAAGCCCACCACGAGTTTTACCTCTATAAATAGTTTATTTTAGGTTTTTAAATCAGAATCTTAGTTTCTATTGAATAAGTTTAGAGAGAGTTTTTTAGAGTTTTTAGGGAGACAAGTTTACTTTGTTCTTGAGATTCTTCGAACCCTATTTTACTTCTTCTTATTCCTTTTCTTTATGCAATATTATTCAGCTATGATTTTCTTTGCTTCCATGTCTGAATAGTTTGCTTGTTAGGTTTAGGGGTTTTCAAAGGTTAAAACTCGATTGTTAGATTCACATCATTGATTAGGATAATCATCTTGTTCTTCATCTAAGTTTACTTTTAGTGCTTGTTCTAGATTGATCACCTAGAATTATGATCTTAGGTTTATAAATTGATGCAAAGCATAATTGATTTCCTGAACTATCTTAGATGAGCAAAATTCCTACTCGCAAAGAAATTTGGTTTAGGAATTTTGTGAGTAATTGAACCTGAACTTAATGCTTGTTTAAGTTGTTAGAATTCGCAAAGAAATTTGGTTTTTTAGGATTTAGGCATAGATAGGTATCGCAACGACAGTTGGTTATCTTTACATTCGTGTTTTACCTCAAGAACTGTTCTTAATAAAATCCTATCGTAATTGAATCTGCAATTTAGTTTTACCTGCGAATTACCTGAAAACCTAGCTTTTTGTTTAATTGAATCTTAAGAAATCAACAATCTTTCTATGTTTCAATATGCTTTTGTTTTTATTTTACTTTATTTTGCTTAGCTCAATTCGAAGTCAATATTCCTATCGTTTGATTTGACTCCCAGTGATTCGACCCCTTACTACAATTGATCTCTTAATTTGAGAGAGTAGCTCAGGGTAAATTTGAGCATACCAAATTTTGGCGCCCTTGCCGGGGAGTCAAAATCTTCCATAGGATTTTGATTCTAGAATTCTGACTAAGTTTTCTTTTTATTTTTGATTTCTTTTCTTTTATTTTTAATATTTCAGGTTTATGCCTTCTAGCAGAACCAAAAGCAACAAGGATAAAGAGTTAGCAGATTTTGTTCCAGAGTTAGGAGTTTTGGAACAAGAAAACAGACAACAAGCAAAGCAAGCTAAGATGGTTAATCATGCTTTGGTAGTTGTTCCGAACGCTTAGGGGGAGTTGTTCGACAGAGAAGGAAATCGGTACAACGAGCATGGAGACCGAATTGATGAGGCTGGTAATGTCATTGTGATGGCAAATGAGGTTGACGATGCGGTTGCAGCTGAGCGAACTGAGTTTGCTCGTCAACGAGCTGAATGGGAGCGCCAGCGCGCTGAGTTTTAGCGTCTGGCTCAGTCGAATTGCAGACCTCAGGGGGCAGTAGTTGACCAACGCGCTTTGGGAGACTATTACCGTCCTGAAGAACATTACGCCAACAGGGCAGCGATTCGACCTCCTAGATTTGAGCGAAGGGATTTTGAGTTGAAGCCTGCGTACTTCTCTCTAGTGGCTCAACATCAGTTCCATGGGCACCCATCAGAACACCCCATGGATCATCTTGAGATGTTTGAGGATCTTGCATCTAGCATCAAGGCTAACAATGTGTCTGAAGACTACATTATGTGTAAGCTCTTTCCGTTTTCTCTTGCTGGAGAGGCAGCCTCTTGGCTAAAGCAGTTGGAGCCAGGCTCAGTGACTACTTGGAACGATACCAAGAATGCTTTCCTGAGTCACTTCTACGATGAATCGCGCTCAGAGGATCTACGAGCTAAGATTTCAACGTTCGTTCAGAATCTGTCAGAATCTTTCAAAGCTGCGTGGGAAAGGGTTCAAGGGATATCAGAGAGACTGTCCTCATCACGGGTTTACAGAGGTTCAGTTGCTGGGTAATTTCTACAGAGGAATGGATTGGAGACATCAGATGACTTTAGATGCTTCGAGTAATGGGAACTTCAAAACCAGGTTTCCTGCTGATTGCCTTGAGCTCATCAAGAACGTGTCAACTAGCAATAGTACAAAGAAGATCGATGAGGAAAGGAGAAGAGAAGCTGGTCGAACAGGTGGAGCTGAGATTGCTGAGGTTAAGGCTAAGATAGATTCCGTGCATAACCTTCTGGTGAACAAGAAGTCAGTTCATTTTGCACAAGAAGTTGACACTTTCTATCAAGATGAAGATAGAGAGTAGTAAGATGTTAATTACATCAACCAGAATGGCTACCAGAATCAGCGATATGGGAATCAATAAGAGAACTAGGGCTACAACAATTACAATCAGAAGAGTTCGTTCTCAGGAACTCCAGGTTCTCCAAGCTATGCTCAGAAATTGAATTTTCAGAAACCATTTGGTAGCAACAGCAACCAAAGGACTTATGGATCTTCGTCATACCAGCCAATTCCCTCTAAATCTTCTAAAAATGACGTAAAGGGGATGTTCGAACAGCTTCATGAGGGGCAACAAACCCTAACGGTAAATCTTAATGGAAAGATTGACGGGCTCTACACTGATCTCAATGGAAAGATAGAAGCCCTCAATATTCACATGAAGAAGTTGGACACTCAGGTGGCTCAGACTGCTGAAAATATGAGGAGACAAGAAGGTCATCTTCCAGAAAAGACGGACATGAACCCAAAGCACTTCTCCAATTCTATCACATTGAAGAGTGAAGAACAAGTGATTTCAACTATTGAGAAGTGTGAAGATGAGGATTGGCTCGTGGTTCTTGAAAAAGACATGGAATTGGAGATTGCAAAGCGCCTATCAATCGACAGGCCTCCTGCTGTCGATCGACACCAAGATCTGACGACACTCACTGTGTGTGTCGATCGACAGCTACAGGAAATTTTTGTTGGAAGATTAATTTGATTTCGTGATTTGAGTTCTAGAATGATTCATAATGCTTTTCTTGACAATTTATCTATATCTAAATCCCTGATTCCCTGTGAATTCCTTAATGCCCAATCCTTTTAATTCATAGTTTACATCGTTTTATTTACTTCTCTCATTTACTTTTTGCAAACAATCATCTTTTAATTCATCATAGCTTAATTTTGATTCATATAGTTTGAAGTGTAGACTTGGTTCTTGTGGATTCGATCCCTGCATTACTACAACATTTGGTACGAGCACGATTTCATCATCCCTGTCGATCGACACACCTGATGAGTGTCGATCGACAGCACCTAATAATGTAGAAAATTTTGGTGTTCAGTTTGAAACCGCCATCAAACGTGTCTACAAGCCCAAGATTCCGTACCCCAAGGAGTCTATACCCTTCATCTATCGGCCAAGGCAGTGAGACAACACCTAAAGAGAAAGGGAAACAAGGTCCAACATCATTAAGGAAGCTACCAAAATTGTTGAATCCAAGAATGTTTGTTGTTCCGTGCTCAATCAATGGTGTAGAATTGAAGGAATATCTATGTGACACAGGGGCTAATGTGAATGTTATGTGTGAGGCTGTTACAAAGAAGCTAGGAATTTTGGAGTTACAACCTTCAAAGACTTATATCGAACTCATAGATAGATCGTGTACAATTTCTAAAGGCTTCATTCCTGACGTGTTGATATAAATAGGAGATTGTGTTGTTCCTACGGACTTCTACATCATTGAAAGAAAGGATAATGTCTGTAACCCATTGGTCCTTGGTGCACAGTTCCTTGCAAAAGTGGGAGCAATGGTGGATTTTCCTAATAAGCGAATCTCCTTCTCGAACATCAACAAGACTGTCTTCTATCCTTCAGTTATTGACACATCGGCTTCTTGTATGAGCGTTAATGCTAGAGATGAGGCGAAGAAGGTTCAAAACGTCCTCGAGTTGGCTCCTTCTACAACACATCTTGAAGTTAAAAATCCAGCAAGTCCCAAGTGCCAAAAGATCCCTCAGGCGAAGCGCATAAAGATTTCTTCTAAGCCATTCTCTAAGTTTATAATTGTGATTCCTTTGGAGTTGAGAGAGGAGGAAGAAGTAGTTGTCCAAGAAATGCTGAAAAATACTATGAAGCTCTTTCTTGGTATTGTTCCTTGCAAGTCTGGGGGAGTGCATTTCAGAGATCCACCTCCAGCCTGAACATCATCCGCGGTCAAGCTAACGACTGAAAACAAGCGCTTGGTGGGAGGCAACCCACCTGTAAGTTTTTCTTTTCATTTGAGTAATTTTTCTTTCTTTGAATCAGTTTGTTCTTTGCTTCCGTTTGATTTTTCAGATTTGTGAAACTTGTTGTTTGGGACTCTATGCTGTGCTATTTGATCGTATTTTATTTTAGTGATCTTCAGTATTCCTTTAGACTGCTCCAACAACAGAAGCCTTAACAGCCACAATCCTAGAAATCCGAGCAGCCTGTCGATCGACAGCCCCACGGAGAACCTGCAGAACCTGTCGATCGACACACATTGTGGTTGTCGATCGACAGCTATTCAGTACAGGTCCAAATTTTCTCGTTTTCACTAATTTCCAGACTTTTTCTTTTCCTTCTTACCAAGCTCAGATTTAATAACACTGGGGACAGTGTTGTTTAAGTCTGGGGGAAGTAGTTGCTAACACTATTTTCTATTTTGGAGTCAAAAATTTGTTTTATTGAGTCAAAATGTAGGGAACAACGATCTTTCCTAAGAATAAAGCTTAGTTTTTGAAATTTTTAGCTGTTGCGATGAAACCTTTAGATGGAACGAATTCGAAACCAGATGATAGTACAGGTTCCCCTCTTATCGCAATTTGCAGAACGAAGTAAATCAAAATCCAGACTAGCACACTTGTGTGGTGGTGGAAACCTGCATAGTTAAAATAGTCAATGGTCTAGGTCTGAAAGCTCTGAGATGAGAAACACTTAGCGAAGATCTCAAGAGAGTTTGTTATTAAGCTTTTGCAATCATTACAAGTAGTTTCAGTGTAAAATTCTGGATCCCCTTTTTAGAGATGTCCTAGGTCTATTTATACAAATCTAAGTCGGCCTAGGTCTACGCCTAAAGAGATAAGGTCGAATCCCTGAATCTTCGGGATTCTCTCTCAGCGTAGTCGACGGCCGCCTTTAGGTTTCGACCTTGTCCTCGTCATGGGCCAAAATCTCTGGGCCCAGTCTTGCAGTAGAGGTCGGCGTGATTTGTTACTCGTAGGCTTCCGACTCGTTCTTTCCAGTGTGGGCCTTCTAAGCTCGGCCCATTCTCTGTCTTGAAGTGAGATGATCGCAACGATCTCTTGGAGACAAAATGACCACTATAGACGTCGTCCTGGAAAGGTGTCGGTCCTAGTCCCAGTTACTCTGGAGAGCCGATCCCAGAGACAGAGCTGGTCCCTGGGACAGAGCTGGTCCAGATAACTGCGCGCCTACCTCTGGTACTTAGTCATTTTAGAGAGCTTGTCCTAGAAGCAGGAGAGCTAGTCCTGGTCCCAGTCACTTTGAAGAGCTTGTCCCAAAAGACATGAGAGCTGGTCCCGGAAACAGAGCTGGTCCAGATACCTGCGCGCCCACCTCTGGTACTTAGTCATTTTCTTGACGATCTCTACCGGAGTGAGATCTGACCCCAACAACTTGATCTCCATTTCGCTATATTCTCTTTGATAATATCATGACAGTAATCGATCCAACATTCAGGACTCCTTATTCACTTTACCACTCTCACATGTTCACGTTAATGCTGAGCTGGGCGTCATTTTCCTGTTTTAGTCATTTTTCCGGACTTAGTAAAGATTATGTTTTTCCCGGAAGCTGAAAATTTAATTCCCGCGGAAATTTGGAAATTGAAATTTCTTTTAGAAATTAAAATTGTCAATTCCTGCTGGAAATTAAACACTTGATTCATTTCAGAAATCAGAATTGTTCCCGCTGACTACTGAAACGTATCATTCCGGGGTTTTGACAGTAACATAATAAATACTCCTTCCCCTTTTCTTTTCTCCATAACTTCACTCCACCAAAAGAAACGTAGTTTCTCTCTCCTTTTCTTATTATTATTTTTTTAAATGCTCTAGGGTTTCTCCTTCTCCTTCCCTTATTCACGCCGCCGCCGTCAACGAAACCGCCATGTTTTCCGGCGAGATCCCATCTCTACTTAGATCCGTACCGACGTCCCTTCCTCTTCGTTACTAGCCAAAGGACGAGATTGGTTTTGCTCGTCGTCGTTCCTAGTCCGCCACCATTTTTTCCGGCGAGGTCTTATTTCCGCCATCGTTTACCACTTCGACGAGTCCTTGACTCTGTCTAGTTCACTATCATCGAGCTCTCTTCGGCGTGGACTGCTGTCAAATCGACTCGACTCCGACTCGTCGTCGGTGCTGATCTATGTCGTCGTCTCTATCATGACGAAATCTCGCTGGAGGTAGGGCTGGCTTTGTTCCGGTTCAATCGACACCGTTCTGGGGAAAATCCGTTCATCCTTGACCTGCCTCTGTGTACCGGTCTCACTCATCCCCGTCATTGTCGAATTGTAGCTCCGGTCAGACGGCTCTGTGAAGAACTCGTCTCCATCGCTTTCGAATTGCAGCTCCGGCAAACTTGTTCTACGAAGAACGCGTCTTTGCTTCGTCGGCTCGTCAAGATCCTGAAAGACGTCGTCGTTCCTGGAGGAGACTCGGCCGGAAAGTGAAGCTGAACCGCTGAGAGTCTCGGACGACGAGGGGACTATTTTGATGCCGAGATTGATTCATGACACTGTCTCTTGCAAGACGGGTGTTGTGTGACCGGTTTTGACCGGTTTCACTCTAGAGGACCTACTCCGATGGTTTTTGTGAAAGTGTCGATCTCGGTCATGACTTGAGATTAGCAATCTTTTGCAGTTTCAAAGTTGTCGTTGACGATATCGTCGGTGTTGAATCGTAGGAGATCATCTTCGTGATTTAGGGTTTTGATTCGAAGAGATCTTCACCGGAGGTAAAACCGCCAAGCTGGTCATGGTCTCGAGGAAGCTTCAGTACTGGTTCAAAGAAATCTCACCGGAGTTGAAAACGTCGAGCTCTATTGTTATCGTGTCGTCGTCCCTTTGAGAATCTCACCGGAAGTAGATCTTTGAGTTTGGCGTCGGCGTGGTCTGATCAAGCTAGGGACGTCGTCGTCCATCAAGCTTCGGAGACGACAAGTACCTCAAGCTTTTCATCTCACGTCGAGACGAGGTCCCTTTTTGACTGTTTGCGTCCGTCGTGGTACCTATCTCTGTGACTTGAAGTTTCGATTTGGACTCAAGAGACCGAGCATCGGTTGGTGATTCCAGACTTATAGCGACGGTAAGCTCAACTCGTTCACGAGGTGGCGCATGGTTGGAGAAATCGATGTTTTGTTGACGATTTCCAGGACGACGTCCTCTGAGACCCGGTCTGAGATTCCGGTTTTGGTTTCGTGTGTTCGAGAGCTCGCCCTAAAGTGGTTGTGTTGACGGTTTAACTTGTTGAGGAAAACAAAGACGAGCTCCCGTCGTCGATTGGTCATCGCTCCTAACTTACGAATTTGTGATCGTGGAATTGTCGTATTTGATTACCATAGCAGTTGATAGTACGACGACGTCGAGCTGTAGTAATTGACGAGGTTAAAGTGCTTCAATGACGTTTTAACACTTAGAGAACTTTTGAAGTTGTTATCATGTCTAGCCCGACATCGTCTTTTGAGAGGTTTCTGGAATCCATTTTAAAGCTAAGGACTACTAGTTTGGAGAGTTGAGGACCATGCTTCGAAATAAACTGTTCCGATGCGGAGTCTAGCTCTTGGCTTCGCTCTTGTAAGGATAAAGACGTGACTCGAGTCCTGGTCTCAGATGTGAATGATGCATTGAATGCGCATAGTCCCTCTCTTTTTGATGAACAACTCGTCGATACTCATATTCAGAGAAAACGGCAATTACTGCATCTGCTTTATTTGTACCCACTACTGCGTTGACCACTACTACACTTGCTTTAGCCGCACCCACTACTGCGCTTTCTACTGCGACCACTACTTCACCTGCTTTAACTATGACCACTACTACGCCAACCACTACTGCTAATGGTGAGCGAAGTTGGGTAGTTCTCTATTGGTGACGAAGATGGGGCCGATGATAGACTAGGATTGTGGATATCGTTGAGGAGACTAGGACCAACGAGTCTTCAAAAAGACGAAGACCAACGAGGTCTTTCAGGAGACCAGGACCGACGAAGTAGTCGAAGAGACAAGGACTGGCGAGTCTTTGAGAGGACAAAGCCCGACGAGGTCTTTAAGGAAAGCAGGACTGACGAGTCTTTGAGAAGACCAGGACCGAGGAGGCAGCAGAGCCGACTACCATGACTACTCTTGCGGGGGTCGTTGATGATGAGGGGATTGTCCCTTAGTTGCTTTGCGTGCCTGTTAGCGCTTATGTTTTAGACTTGACTTTTGATTTTGCGCCTAGATGGCTTGTGTTATAAAAGATGATAATGAATGTAACTTTTTAATTTGTTTCTGTTTTTCTGATAAATCCAGCTTTCTTGACTTAGACTTTTAGAAAAGCAACTAATTGTGATGAACTGTATCCTTGTTTGAATTCGTTTCAAGGATGCATAGTTAGTCTAGTTCAAATGACTTTGTTTAAAAATCCATATGAACAATCATCATGATTGAAGGCGTTGTTGCCGTATTTTGGTGCTCGTCCTTGTTATAGGAGTGGTCATCGTTGACCGTCCAACTTCAGAAGTGAGCATGTTACGTTGTTGCAACCAGCGTTAAGGTTTGCTGGGTTATTCGAATGATCGTTTAGGTTTACGACCGTGTCACTCTCTGAGCACGACCGTTCCTATAACGATCATAAGCTTTGACCGACGATGTTGTTGGGTTTTTTGAATGGTCATTTGGGTTTACAAGTGTGCTTCTCTCTAAACACACCTGCTCCTATAATGAACCATTGGTTTCGACCAATGATGTTGTTGGGTTTTTTGAATGATCATTTGGGTTACAAGTGTGCTTCTCTCTAAACACACCTGCTCTTATAATGAACCATTGGTTTTGACCAACGATGTTGTTGGCTTTTTGGAATGGTCACTTCGGTTACAAGTGTGCTTCTCTCTAAACACACCTGCTCTTATAATGAACCATTGTTATTTATATAGCGCGCTTATCCAATGGTGGATGTTATTGTAAAGATCTGCAGAAATTTTTGTGACAGGTCGTCGATGTGGCCAGCAGCGGCGGTCGAAGGTGAGATGGTCGTTTAAGTGAGACCCTGAATTATCCGTAAAGGATGTGATAGAGATAGTCGTTTTGACAAGTTTTGGTAACAAGCGTTTATCTTCATAAAAGTCTGTAATAACAGAAGGTAGGAGTATACGAGTATACGTACCCTACTGCCCCCCCCCCCCCCTTTTGGGAGGGGGGCAACTGAACCCATCCAAAAATGGGCTGCCTACGTACCCTTTGCAGGGATCAAGTCACATGTGGTTCATGGTAAGTGATTGAGTGGTGGATGAATGACGGTAAGGTTGCTCAATGGTATTACTTTTTTCTTGGTCTACCTTGTGCTGAATCGTCGTTTAGTCTTCCACGTTTAGGCGGTTCTTCATTGATCGGCGCTACTTCAACGTCGTTTTCGTCTAATTCAAAGTCTTTGAGGTTGAAGTTATTGCCGAGTTCACTGTCTAGTAGTTTTTGGGCGAGCGCCGAGCTGAGAGACTGGCAGTTTACTGTCGAGTGCCCGTGAGTGTGATGAATGTCGCAGTATAACGACTCGTCGTAAGTTGAATTACCGGTCCACGCATTAGGAAAACATTCTTCTTGGCTGTGCCCATAGCTAGGAGAATCCACCTGATAGTTGTGGGCTCCTTCGTGTTGGACGAAATTTTCACTACGGGTTTTTCGCGCCTGGACTGGCTGGTGGTCGCTGTCATTTTTTTGTTTTGACTTCCCATACTTTTTTGCGAATTTCTTCGCTTCTTCGCTTTTGGCAAAGTTCATCGCTCGATGCAGAGCATCCTGGATAGTCGAAGGCTCGTTGAGAGACATCTCCTTCCAGAAATCAGATTCGTGCCATATGGCTCTTTTCAGCGCTCGGAGTGCGTCCGAGTCCTCTATCCCTTTCACTTGTGACAGTACCAGCTTGAAACGCTCAATGAAAGTTTTGAGGGACTCGGTTGGTCCTTGGTTCATGGACCACAAGTCAGCGCCTGAGGTTTGAGTCTCAATGAAGATGGAGTAGTGCTTGATGAAGACCTCTGTCAACTATTTGAACGTATCGATGGAATTACTTTAGAGCCCTTTAAACCATTTGAGAGCTGGTCCTTTGAGGTTTTCTACGAAAAGCAAGCACTTCCGGACGTCCATCTCATCCTCTTTAAAATTCGATCTTGTCAAAGCCACACTGAATTCGTTCAGGTGGTCAGCTGGATCTTAGGTCCCGTCGTAGGTTGGCACCCTAATCTTGCCTGGGTCTGATACTCGAGCTTTAGTGATGCGTGCCGAGAAAGGAGTGTGCTGAGCTTGCTCCAATATCAGATCGAGTTCTGGTGCCTTGCTAGTGGCACGATGCATCTGCGAATGAATAGTCTTCAACTCGGCAGTAGTCTTGCTTAACGAAGCTCGCAATTCGGCCATCTAGTCATGCTGGGCTTGAAACGCAGCTTGTTTCGCTTCAGCATCCTCTGCCTATTTTACCCACTCGACGTTTTCCTCTTCTTCCGAAACATATCTTGCATATCCGTGACCGGTCTCATCGTTGAAAGCGGAGGAACGTTATTGGGTCGTCCTTTGTGGGTCGGCATGTTTTTGCCTCGTAGTGGTTTGCCGTGCCACTTCTTCATCTGGGAGATCAGTGTTGCGTGTGACTCTCCTCACGGGGCCATCGTCTCTGACGGTGAAGAATTGTTGTGAAGCTATGTGTTGAGGATCATCATTCCTTTCCTTGGCCATTCCCTGCCGATCTCTCGCTGTCTCGGTGAAGATTGTTTCAGGAATGACTCTTCTAGCCAGGTCCTCGTCGTCGTTGTCGAGGTCTATTGGCTCGTCGCTGACTTTCGTTTTCTCTCGTCGTGCCTGGGCTAAAAGAGCAGATCGTTCATCGTTTGCGGCGGTTGATGGATTTTGGTGCCGAGGTCGGTTCGACGACCCTCCTGGTGTGGCGAAGTTGAGTGCCACCGGATCGATTCGTGATCCTGGTTTTCTGGACAAACCTGGCTCGAGGGGTCGTGCGCGGATGTCTGCTCCTAAAGACCTGAGCTCGTCAGTTATCGTCCCGTTGCTTCGGTTTTGCCGCTCGGCGCTCTCCAGTAGAGTGTCCAATGTCATGCTCATCTTCTGCAACAACTCAAGAAGAAGCGAACTCGCTCTCGGGGTTTCCTTCGACTTCTCGCCAGGGAGATCGGCGCGAGCTGTTCCTGCTGGTGGTGGATCGTCACGAGCGGTTTGATCTTTGTTGGTATCTCCTTCAGCCTGGATCTCGCCCTCTTCCAGATCTCTCGACGCGACGTCTTTCGGATCAGCGATACGTCGTTCGTCAGTCATCGTGTTCTGGATCTCTTCGCGGTGGTTCTTCGGAGTAAGATGCTTTCAATATCCCTCCTTCTAGCGCCAAACTGTGGTGGTGGAAACCTGCATAGTTAAAATAGTCAATGGTCTAGGTCTGAAAGCTCTGAGATGAGAAACACTTAGCGAAGATCTCAAGAGAGTTTGTTATTAAGCTTTTTCAATCGTTACAAGTAGTTTCAGTGTAAAATTCCGGATCCCCTTTTTAGAGATGTCCTAGGTCTATTTATACAAATCTAACTCGGCCTAGGTCTACGCCTAAAGAGATAAGGTCGAATCCCTGAATCTTCGGGATTCTCTCTCAGCGTAGTCGGCGGCCGCCTTTAGGTTTCGACCTTGTCCTCGTCATCGGCCAAAATCCAAGAGCTTGTCTTCTGGGCCCAGTCTTGCAGTAGAGGTCGGCGTGACTTGTTACTCGTAGGCTTCCGACTAGTTCTTTCCAGTGTGGGCCTTCTAAGCTCGGCCCATTCTCTGTCTTGAAGTGATATGATCGCAACGATCTCTTAGAGACAAAATGACCACTATAGACGTCGTCCTGGAAAGGTGTAGGTCCTAGTCCCAGTTACTCTGGAGAGCCGATCCCAGAGACAGAGCTGGTCCCTGAGACAGAGCTGGTCCAGATAACTGAGCGCCTACCTCTGGTACTTAGTCATTTTAGAGAGCTTGTCCCAGAAGCAGGAGAGCTAGTCCTGGTCCCAGTCAGTTTAGAGAGCTTGTCCCAGAAGACATGAGAGCTGGTCCCGAAAACAGAGCTGGTCCAGATACCTGCGCGCCCACCTCTGGTACTTAGTCATTTTCTTGACGATCTCTACCGGAGTGAGATCTGACCCCAACAACTTGATCTCCATTTCGCTATATTCTCTTTGATAATATCATGACAGTAATCGATCCAACATTCAGGACTCCTTATTCACTTTACCACTCTTTGTTGATCCTGAATGGCCAGCTCATTTTTAGTTGGTACCCAACCCCTAACCTTAACCTTTTGTTCAAGCTTCATGCAGTCTCTTTCCCTTAGTTTTATGTGCAGGCATGTGTATAAACTCCGGAGAGAAAAAGGTCCGACGCAGTTTTTCATTCACAAAATTGCACAGGATGAGGATTTGGTTGGAGTACTAGCAAGAGAGCAGCGATGCTAAGCATTCCTTGGGATTACGTGCACTATAATGGTAATTTTTGAGACTAACATCTTTGTAAGATCATTTCCCCCTTTAGAGTCTTGAGAAAAAAAAAAGCAAAAAAAAAAATTTATTTCGAAAAATAAAGGGAAATGATCATTTTAATAAGTCTCTAACTTCAAAAGAAAATCCCAAGGAATGAGAAGGTTGGATGTGGATAGTTTAACATGTTATTGTATGATGGTGTTTGGTTCTTGATAACGTTTTGGAGGAGAGAGTGCAATGTGAATGAGAAACTTTGGGCATCAACTGGACCCGTCTCTCTCTTGTGACTATGTATAATGTCTACATCCACCAAATAAAATATGGTAACCCTAAACACTTTAGCTCCACTTAAACACAAAAGCCTTTAATATCACACCTAGCCCTTTTACTTGGTTGATATCATTGGAGAGAATTCCATCATCACTTCGATCAAGTGTGCGACAATTAGGAGGATGTGAAACTGATGGGTTTGCAGGTTAAAATTTGAGGCCTAACCTATGATGGTTGAGATTCGTGACCGCCAAAAGTACTTTGTTTATATGCAGCAAAAGAATCAAGAAGGCGAAAGCAATGTTCCCAAGGATAAGTAAGTTCTCGCGATTTTCAAACCTCGACTTCATTCTTAGTCTCTAGTTTGCTTGAGGGCAAGCAAAAGCTAAGTCTGGGGGAGTTGATATATCATGGTTTTGACCCATTTTTTACCATGATTTAACCCGGTTTTATCGAGTCTTTTCGGTGTTTTTTGAGTGTTTTAGAGTCTTTGCAGATTTGTGCACGTGTGGAGCTTAATTGATAATTATGGAGCATTTTGGAACATTGTGGAAAGAGGAGCTGAAGTCGCTAGGATGGATTTTCAATTGCCCTCAGATTGGCGTGTCGATCGACACACACAACCATTGTCGATCGATAGCCACGTTGATCACCTCTCGTTCGACACACCCAGTGCCTGTCGAACGACATGCACTTTTCTGAAGCCGACATAATACGTTTTAAAGAAGGAAAATTGCCCGTTAATGGGGAAAAGTTGCCAAAAGTCATCAAGGAAGCCCACCACGAGTTTTACCTCTATAAATAGTTTACTTTTAGGTTTTTAGATCATAATCTTAGTTTCTATTGAATAAGTTTAGAGAGAGTTTTTAGAGTTTTTAGGGAGACAAGTTTACTTTGTTCTTTAAGATTCTTCGAACCCTATTGTTCTTATTCTTATTCTCTTTCTTTATGCATTATTATTCAGCTATGATTTGCCTTGCTTCTATGTCTGAGTAGTTTGCTTGTTAGGTTTAGGGTTTTTCAAAGGTTAAAACTGGATTGTTAGATTCACATCATTGATTAGGATAATCATGTTGTTCTTCATCTAAGTTTACTCTTAATGCTTGTTCTAGATTGAGCACCCAGAATTAGGATCTTAGGTTAATGAATTGATGTGATAGCATAATTGATTTCTTGAACTATCTTAGATGAGTAAAATTCCTACTCGAAAGGAAATTTGGTTTAGGGATTTTGTGAGTAATTGAACCTGAACTTAATGCTTGTTTAAGTTGTTAGAATTCGCAAAGAAATTTGGTTTTCTAGGATTTAGGCATAGATAGCTTTCGCAACGATAGTTGGTTATCTTTACATTCGTGTTTTAGCTCAAGAACTGTTCTTAATAAAATCCTATCGTAATTGAATCTGCAATTTAGTTTTACCTGCGAATTACCTGAAAACCTAGCTTTTTGTTTAATTGAATCTTAAGAAATCAACAATCTTTCTCCGTTTCAAATTGCTTTTGTCTTTATTTTACTTTATTTTGCTTAGCTCAATTCAAAGTCCATAATCCTATTGTTAGATTTAACTCCCAGTGATTCGACCCCTTACTACAATTGATCTTCTAATTTGAGAGAGTAGTTCAGGGTAAATTTGAGCATATCAAATTTTGCAGGTAGTTGTTAACACTGTTTTCTATTTTGGAGTCAAAATTTTTTTTTATTGAGTCAAAATGTAGGGAACAACGATCTTTCCTAGGAATAAAGCTTAGTTTTTGAAACTTTTAGCTGTTCCGATGAAACCTTTGGATTGAACGAATTCGAAACCAGATGATAGTACAGGTTCCCCTCTTATCGCAATTTGCATAAGGAAGTAGATCAAACTCCAGACTAGCACACTTGATCTCCATTTCGCTATATTGTCTTTGATAATATCACGACAGTAATCGATCCAACATTCAGGACTCCTTATTCACTTTACCACTCATTGTTGATCCTGAATGGCCAGTTCATTTTTAGTTGGTACCCAACCCCTAACCTTAACCTTTTGTTCAAGGTTCATGCAGTCTCTTTCCCTTAGTTTTATGTGCAGGCATGTGTATAAACCCCGGAGAGAAAAAGGTCCGACGCAGTTTTTCATTCACAAAATTGCACAGGATGAGGATTTGGTTGGAGTACTAGCAAGAGAGCAGAGATGCTAAGCATTCCTTGGGATTACGTGCACTATATTGGTAATTTTCGAGACTAACATCTTTGTAAGATCATTTCGCCCCTTAGAGTCTTGAGAAAAAAAAAGCTAAAAAAAAAATTTATTTCGAAAAATATTTAGGGAAAGGGAAATGATCATTTTAATAAGTCTCTAGCTTCAAAAGAAAATCCCAAGGAATGAGAAGGTTGGATGTCGATAGTTGAACATGTTATTGTATGATGGTGTTTGGTTCTTGATAACGTTTTGGAGGAGAGAGTGCAATGTGAATGAGAAACTATGGGCATCAACTGGATCCGACTCTCTCTTGTGATTATGCATAATGTCTACATCCACCAAATAAAATCTGGTAACCCTAAACACTTTAGCTCCACTTAAACACAAAAGCCTTTAACATCACACCTAGCCCTTTTACTTGGTTGATATCATTGGAGAGAATTCCATCATCACTTCGATCAAGTGTGCGACAGTTAGGAGGATGTGAAACTGATGGGTTTGCAGGTTAAGATTTGAGGCCCAACCTATGATGGTTGAGATTCGTGACAGCCAAAGGTACTTTTTTTATATGCAGCAAAAGAGTCAAGAAGGCGAAAGCAATGTTCCCAAGGATAAGTAAGTTCTCGTGATTTTCAAACCTCGACTTCAGTTTTAGTCTCTATTTTGCTTGAGGGCAAGCAAAAGCTAAGTCTGGGGAGTTGATATATCATGGTTTTTACCGGTTTTTGACCATGATAGAAGTCTTTTTATCGAGTCTTTTCATTGTATTTCGAGTCTTTTTAGTATCTTAACAGGTTATTGCACATGAGGAGCTTATTTGGTGAATACGGTGCATTTTGGAGCGTAAACGAGATTGGAGTCGGATTTGCAAGTAGAGAAGCTGATATGAATCAACCTGTCGATCGACACACATGGTGGTTGTCGATCGACAGCAACGTTACAACCTATCGATAGACACACCATGTGGCTGTCGATCGACAGGCACTTTTCTAAAGCCGACCTAATACGTTTTAAAGAAGGATAATTGTTCCTTTCCGGGCCAGAAGTTACCAATAAACCGTCATAAAAGTCCACCACGAGTTTTACCTCTATAAATAGTTTATTTTAGGTTTTTAGATCAGAATCTTAGTTTCTATTGAATAAGTTTAGAGAGAGTTTTTTAGAGTTTTTAGGGAGACAAGTTTACTTTGTTCTTGAGATTTTTCGAACCCTATTTTACTTCTTCTTATTCATTTTCTTTATGCAGTATTATTCAGCTATGATTTGCTTTGCTTCCATGTCTGAGTAGTTTGCTTGTTAGGTTTAGGGTTTTTCAAAGGTTAAAACTGGATTGTTAGATTCACATCATTGATTAGGATAATCATCTTGTTCTTCATCTAAGTTTATTTTTAGTGCTTGTTCTAGATTGATCACCTAGAATTATGATCTTAGGTTTATAAATTGATGCGAAAGCATAATTGATTTCCTGAACTATCTTAGATGAGCAAAATTCCTACTCGCAAAGAAAATTTGTTTAGGATTTTGTGAGTAATTGAACCTGAACTTAATGCTTGTTTAAGTTG
Organism: Arabis alpina; assembly: GCA_900128785.1. Taxonomy (NCBI): domain Eukaryota; kingdom Viridiplantae; phylum Streptophyta; class Magnoliopsida; order Brassicales; family Brassicaceae; genus Arabis; species Arabis alpina. The sequence continues at coordinate 15,233,024 of LT669795.1, forward strand.
TTAAAATTCGCAAAGAAATTTAGTTTTCTAGGATTTAGGCATAGATAGCTTTCGCAACGACAGTTGGTTATCTTTACATTCGTGTTGTAGCTCAAGAACTGTTCTTAATAAAATCCTATCGTAATTGAATCTGCAATTTAGTTTTACCTGCGAATTACCTGAAAACCTAGCTTTTTGTTTAATTGAATCTTAAGAAATCAACAATCTTTCTCTATTTCAATATGATTTTGTCTTTATTTTACTTTATTTTGCTTAGCTCAATTCGAAGTCAATAATCTTATTCTTTGATTTAACTCCTAGTGATTCGACCCCTTACTACAATTGATCTCTTAATTTGAGCGAGTAGCTTAGGATAAATTTGAGCATATCATATGTCTTCCAGTGCTTCTTTGTACGATGAATTTTTTAGCCTGAATACTCGCATGCACATAGCTTCGATTGATAGGCTACTCAAGGTATGATTCTTTGTATATGACCTATCATGGCTCAAATTTTTGTTATTGTTATTTTATGTAGGTACTTCTTTTTACCTTTCTTTGCAGGTGGGTACGTGTGTCACTCCTGCTACTGTCGATTACGTTGAAGTGTTTAACCCGTAGTATTACACGACATGCAAGTCATGTGGTCATCGAGTATTACCTTATTTGTGTAATCCTTACATGTTTTATATCATTGTGATCAAGGATGCAACAAAGATGTTACTGATGTTGATGTTAGGTGAGTCTATACCACCTCAACTATTTTTGTTGTACTTTTGTGTTAGTAAATTTCATTTAGATATTTTATATGGCTTAGGTATTATTTGGTGCTCCGTATTTTGGATGTTACGAGTGCCCAAATTAGGGTGCTTTTGCTCAATGATATTGCTAGATCGTTGCTCGATGTTGATGCCGTGGATTTGATACATACCCTTGATAAGGTATTTTGAGATAACCTCATTTAGTCTATATCACATTCTTATTTATCGATATTCGTATATAATCCTATTAAGCCTTATTTTAACATCCGGTTATTGTCACAAGGATAATTTACCTCCTCTTCTTAAAAATCTAGAAGGGAAAGATTTTCTCTTTAAACTTTATATTTCAGAGGACAATGCGAAATGTAAGGGTGTATCTTATTCGGTTACCCGGTACTCCGATGATGACCTTATGATAGAAGATTACAAGTCTTCTTTGTCCTTGAATGTAAGTCTTTGTGTTTTCCATATACGTATGTGGTTATATTGATAGATAGTTACGAATAATTAAATTATATTTTGTTTGGTTATGTAGTTAAGTACTAAGAGGCCACAACATGATACTGTTCAAGGAGCAATCTTACTTTCTAAGAAGAAGAGGCGTCACATCATTTAGTTTTTAGTTTACATCTTATTTATATATGCATTTTTAGAATTCAGTTGTTTCTCGGATTATTATTTTTGTTTTTAGAACATACAACGCCATTAATTTATTATATGAAGTTTGTTTTTTTTATAATTTGTCTCTTTTTTGTATTTTATGTACCAATCTAATATTCGTTTTAGTAATTCATTCTATATATATTGCATATGTTATGGTTTTCCAACTTTCGATCTAATTTTGAATATATGTCACATGGGTCCATCAAGTGCTTCTTTGAACGACCTTTTTATATATTTGTAATAATAGTCCACGGCGTAATAATATCGATTTGATGTTTTCACTTTTATCTCTGCTAGCTGTTTCTATATGCAATATTGATTGTGTAAGTTGAATAACATGCATTGGTTTGGTAATACTGTTTGATTTTCGTCGGCAATATTGGTTGTGCAAGTTGGAATAACATGCATTGGTGATTGTTCAGTATTGTGTCTTATACATATTTATATATATGTATGTGTATGGCTAATCACATGGTTATTATTCATATACAATAACTCATTATCGTAATTATCCTATTTATCTTAGATGTACATTTAGATGCATATTAAACTTGCTTATTATAATGTACATTTATACGGCTTATGAATATTTGTTTGTAAGATTTGTACATTTATACGGCTTATGAATATTCGTCTGTAATATTATACATCTTAGATCATTATTAATTTTGGATATGGTAATATATAATGTTACCTTAATGATATACTATATGGTTATTATTTTATAACAAAACGACTCCGTATAATCTTATTTCCATAGATAAACAAAGCAACATCATGTGGCTATTTATACTTCATCATCAAGGATTTTGCCGATACAATTTCCATTGTTCTCTCCAAAACCTATCATAAACCCAATCTCTCCTAACTCTGTCAAATCCATGACCATGCTTCTACAACACACGGTTTCCGAGTTGCATTGTCACATAAACGGATGGAGAATCAGAGTGAAAATTTTGAGGAAGTGGTACCCTAGGGATGAAAACTCGAAGGATACTCTTGAACTCATTCTCTACGACGAAGATATATTAATGGTTCTAATATGCATTGGTTATTTGTCCGTTAAATTACCAATATTCTCGGATCTTCTATGTTATATATCAAATAGTTGTTGCATGGACGTGTTTCTCATTATAATGTTTAAATATGTTGTCATCTAGAGATTATCTTATAAAAACACTATAATCAATGACGTTTATATGACAGGGAACGAAGATCCATAATACAATCTTTAAAGAGCAGATAAAAGTATTCGAAGATAGGCTAAATGAATCGGAATGGAGAATAATCACTTTTTCCGTGTTTGTAACGCAATTGGTGTCTCGGACGTTGTCCGCAACAACTACAAGATCGAGTTTTTTAATGGAACCATGGTGGATCCGACCACTTATGTCAATCAAAACAACTTTTTCTCCTTTGTTGGCTTCGATCGTATTTACACAGGCTATCCACTCAGTAATTACCTTATCGGTGAGATTTTTATATATTCTGCCCAAAAATATCATCTGTTTGGTTGTTATTTTTTATTGGTTGTAGATATTGTGAACCGGTTTTTTTTTAGACTTGATTGGACGTGTTAGTCGTGTTGGTAATATGAAGTATGTATATCACCTTGGAGAGAATATGTATGTCAACCAACTCTGTTTCACATTGACCAACGAAAGGTGCGAATTTGTACCATATGATATCTTCATACATTTGTAATTTGGGAACTAATTTCGTGATTGTATTAGTTTTGTACTAAGGAATGTGTCACTTGCTTGCATTGCCTGGGGAAATAAAGCCGAAGAGGTCAAAGATAGTTTCGACAATGTTGTACGTCACGAGATCGATGTGTGTATTTTGCGATGGTGGAAGATTGACACGATAACTGGTATTACATAATTTATTCACCCAAAATATATATATTCTCGCCATTATGTTCTATATTGAATATTGGTTTAATAAATTTCCAAAACAGGCAAGGATATTCACGACTATGGAGGATGTAGCAAAATATTGATCAATCCTAATATAGATGAAGCTATTCAGTTAAGAACAAGGCAAGTGATAAACATCTATGACTATATATTTATTCCTACTACTATCAGTTTCATATCTTGACGCTTCCATACACTGAGTATAAAATTTCTGTGTTGTAGGATCATTAACGCCAGGGCGAACAGTAGTGGATAAGAGATGGGGGCGAACAGTAGTGGATGAGAGATGGGTTTGGAATGTACATCCTTGAAGACTACACTGAGGTTGTGATGTTTCTCATAAGAAGACGAATGATGATATTTACGTTTCTATTATGTTTTTAATTTAACTTTAGCTAAACTTTGTTGTTTCATTTTCATATAATTATGTTTTAGATTTTTTGTTCGTATTCTCATCATCATAAATGAACGAACATAGGTGAATCATTCTTATTATATTCTATGATATTTAAATATATAATACCATTCAGTATATTTAAGATTAATACGAAAATTTAGAAGTGTTTATTTATCCCTAAATAAGTCATATTTTCTAATATTTATCTCATTATATTACGTAATATTTATCTGGTATGAAGTATACTATTGTTAATCTTATAGAATATACCTACGCCCTTAAAAAATAACAATAAAAGTGCACAGCAAATGTTGTAGTAATGCAAGGATCAAATCCACAAGAACCAAGTCTACATGTGACGCCCGTGAACCAAAACAATTTAGAGAAGGGAATTGAATTGGACCGAATGGTTTAATTTTAATTGTCCGGTTTAGCTTGTTTTGGTTAAGGGAACCCTAAGGCTCGTTTATAAGAGGGAGCAGCCTCCCTTTTGGGCAGAAAAACGTGATAGAGGCTGAAAGATTGGAAGAGAAGAGAAGAGAATTCGTTTTGGTGTTTGTAGAAAAGAATTGGATGAAGTCAGTTCTGACGCGTTTTAGAAGAACAGAGGATCGGACTTTCTAATCTGTCTGGATTGGAGTGAAACTTTTAGGGTAAGTTCTCCACTCTTATATCTAGCTTTAAGCGAAATCGGATTGTCTTTTGGATGAGTATTCTGAGATTTATTGTTGTTTTACCGAGAGAGGTTCGTGCAGAATTGGATCTGCGATCAGTCTACTTCGTGGGTGTTTTCCCGTCGAACCAGAAGGAGTTAGGAAACGATCTGCATATCGTTGGAAAGGTCTCGGTCTCACGATTCCAGATCAGGTTTCCGATCATTATGATGAGGCAAAGGAGGAGAGTTACCAGAGGTTGGGGTCTGAGGCAACTATTAGGCTAAGGTGAGTGCGTGACCATGGTCCCAAGTGGATGGAATATTAGGATTCCTGGTGTTAGGTTGATTGATAGTAGGATTATTGATTGATTGAGATGTTTGTGTGGTGCAATCGTTTCTGTGTATTTGTTGACATTTTATTGCAGGTGATCGTGTTTCCGCAGGCTTAGAATCGAGCCAGAGAGGAGATGGCTCGATCCTAGCGTCACTGCAAGGTGGTGTCAATCGACACTCATGTGATTTTGTTTTGCTTATTGTTTGTTGTGTTGTGTGTTTGCCTGGTGTTTCATTTACCTTGGTAATTGGCCGAGTAGATGGGATGACCGCCTCACTGAGTATTTATGATAATACTCACGCATCTCTTTTTGCCATGTGATGCAGGTAAAGGTAAAGTGTGACCGTGGGATCGTGGCTATGAGGAGGATGATGATCTAGGGTCTCAGTTTCGTGTTGTGTGTTGTTGTTATTTCCTTTCTGTTTTAGAACCTGGTTAGGTTGCTGGTTTTTATTGGAATTTGCGTTGAACTGGTTTAGCTATTTTAATGGAATGAATTGCTTGGTTTAATTATATGAGTTATCCGCTGGTTGCTTGTTTTGTTGCTTGGTTGTTGAGGATAGCATTTATGGGAATGCAAGTCCGAGACCAAGAGTTTAATGTAAAAAAAAAAAACGGGTCGGGTCGTTTCAGTTTGGTATCAGAGCCCTTACGGTTTTAGGACGGGCTAGAACTGCTAGGATTGAATTTGGTAAAATTACAATTCTGTGAGTTTGGGGGTTCTAGATCATCTTCCTTTGAGCCTTCAAAGAGATTCCACGGTAAGTGTGTTTTATTGTTATTCTTTAGTGCTTAGCTTGTGTACTGTGGTAGTGCATGGTGTTGGCTAGTGGCACTAGAGAATGTGGCCGTGGGGGCCGGGGTGACTGTGGAGGTCAGGATTGTGGTCGGGGACCAGTGAGTGAGTCGGCTGGGATGCGGCTCAGGGTTCCACGTTGAGACTGTGACAGATCCGTAGACGTATCAAGAGGGTCTGAGTATTAGTGCGAGTGCCAGTGGGAGTGCCTGTGTGAGAGCCGGTGTGAGGGCTGTTGGGCCAGGGCTGGTACTTGAGCTAGTGCTGGATTCGCTCGCTGTTCGGGTGCGCCCGCAGGAGGAGTCTAGGTGACGAGTTGATCGGCTGACAGATCTGTTGCAGTAGGTGTTGTGGCGGGCACTAGTGAGGGAGTTGGCCGGGAGGGCAGCTCAGAGTGTTGCGCGAGTGGCTGAGAGTGATCCGTAGACACTTCATGACGGCTTGAGCGCCATTTAGGCTGCCAGCGTGCAGCCAAGTGTGAGCGCCAGTGTGAGGGCTGGTGGGGGCAGAGTGGTCCTAGGTTGGCTGCCGGGGGCCGGTGTGGGTCCTCGTGAGGTTGGTAGTGCGGGTGCGCCCGCGGGTGGGCTCAGTGTCGAGTGGATCGTCTGGCGGATTGGCTTCAGCAGTTTTTGGAGCGGTTACCGAGTGCGGTACGAGTTAGGCTCCGGTGATGCCACGAGTGGCAGAGGTGCGGCTGAGGGCTGAGGATGTTGGTAGGGTTCCGTCTTATCTGCGGATAAGGGAACAGGTGCAAGAGAATTAGTGTAGGATTCTTTGCGAGTGGTGTGTTGCAGCTAGGAGGGTTCAGGCAGTGTTGGCCTGGGCGGACTTGTGGGCAGAGTGTGATGCCAAGTTCTTTCCTCGAGAGGCTGCGAATCGTTTAGAGACGAGGTTTTTGGGACTGGATCTGTGAGAGAGATCAGTTTGTGGGTATGTTTTGGAGTTAATCAGCTTATGGGTTGGGTTGGTTCATGCTGGTAGGAGCATGGAGGGCGAAGAGGCCCGAGATAAGAGGTTCTTGAGAGGACTTTGATTAGATTGAGGACATGGTGCGGAGTGTCCGTGTATGCTGTGAGAGCATAGTTGGTTGAGACTGCATGAGGCATTGTTGAGACTCGAGAGAGCAGGCTGTGGTGGTTAGCCCAGTTGTTCAGTCTATTAAGTCTCAACAGGTGATACCTGGCAGGGCGGCAAGCCTGTGCAGGGGCAGAAAAGGAAGTGGGAGGATACTTCCAGTTTGAGGTAGAATGGCCGGGATGCTTCGGGTGCGGAAGCATGGGTCATAGTTGGCGAGATTGTTAGGTTTCTTAGCACATGGGAGTTGTGTGGAGACCTTTGAAGTAGGCAGTGGTGAATTCCACGGGTTGTTCAATTCTGGAGCATGATTGCTTCATCTCTTCGAAGTGGCGCTAGTGAGCGGGTTGGACCGGTAATGGTTGCGGAAGGGAAGTTTCTAGTTACTCATGGCCGGGCGAGAGGCGTGGAGTTTCTAGTGACTGGTAAGTGGATGACAGCGGACTTGGTGTACAGTCTAGTTGAACTGTATGATTGCATCCGGTGTATGGATTGGCTTGATCAGTACAGAGTTCATCTGGAGTGTCACCGGAGTCGTGTTGTGTTGGAGCGTAGTAGGAGAAGGTTGGTTTGTCAGGGAGTGAAACCGACTTCTGAGAGTCTCGTGAACTCTTGGGTGCAGGCTGAGGCTATGACTGAGAGGTTGTGAGGCTTACTCGGAGACTGTTTTGCTGGCAGAGTCTGTAGGTGAGGTTGCAGTGAGGGATATTCGGGTTGTCCAGGAGTGTGAGGATATCTTTCGGTCGTTGCAAGGATTGCCGTCATCGCGGTCGGATCCTTTCACGATTGAGTTGGAACCCGGGACGACGCTGTTATCTAAGGCACCTTACCGGATGACTCCAGCAGTGTTGTAAGAGCCGATGAGGCGGCTAGAGGATTTGTTGAGTACTTCACCGTGTGGAGAACCGGTGTGTGGTGTTGAGGAATTGTGGTAATTTCCGGTTGTGCTTCGATTATCGAGGGCTTAACCGAGTCACTATGAAGAACAAGTTTCGTCTTCCGAGAATTGATAAGTTGTTAGATCAATTGTGAGGGGCTACTTGGTTCTTCAAGGATGACTTGGCATCCGGTTAACACCAGATTCTATTGATGAGGTGGTTGTCAGGAAAACGGCTTTCTTGACGAGTCATGAGTAGGGTGGAGTTAGTAAAGGTGTTTGTCGGGTTGACGAGTGCACCAGCTGCATTTATGAGGTTGATGAGCGAAGCCTTTCAGTGGTATCTGAATGAGTTCGCGATTAACTTTATCGATGTCATCTTGGTGTATTCGAAGAGTCTGGAGGAACTTGAGGTTTATTGGAGGAGAGTTTTGGGGAAGTTGCAAGAGTAGGAGCTGGTTGCTAGGTTGATCAAGTGCAGTTTCTGTCAAGTGAGAAAGGGTTTTCAGGGTCTTACTGTTTCTGCAGGGGAGTTTCTGTGGATTCAGTTAAGATGCAATCGAGCTGAGATTTTGCCTAGACCGAGGAATGAGACTAAGTGTAGTAGTTCTCGGTGGGCAGGTTATTTCAGGAGTTGCATCAAAAGGCCTTGGGAGTACGGCTCATTCCATGACCAAGTGGTTAGTGGAGTAGGTTCCTTTTCGATGGTCTTTGGTTTAGGAGGCGGAAGTATAGGAGAAGTTGTAGAAGATTGAGTTTTACCTTTAGTTTACTATCGCGGTGAACTTAGCTACGGGCGGATGCTCTTAGTCGGAGAAGGTATGACTCATCTCAGGAGCGGGATGTGGAAGCGCTTGTGAGCGAGTGGAGTACTTTGAGGTTATGTGTTACTTCAGAGGAACCGTTGGAGTTAGCGGCGGCGGATCAGGCGGATCTGTTGAGCAGGATCCGAGTAGCTCAGGAGAAGGATCCGGTGTTGTTAGATCTCTCTAAGGCTGCTGGTTCCGAATATCAGGTTTCTGCTAACGGGACTATCTTGGTGCATGGACGAGTCTGTGTTCCCAAGGATGAGGACTTGAGGCAGGAAATTCTGAGAGAAGCTCATGCGAGTAAGTTTTCAATTCATCCGGGAGCGACTAAGATGTATCGGGATTTGAAACGGTATTATCATTGGGTTGGGATGAAGAGAGATGTGGCAGATTGGGTTGCAGCTTGCAATGTGTGTCAGTTGGTGAAGGCTGAGCATCAAGTTCCTAGTGGCTTATTGCAGAGTTTACCCATCCCAGAGTGGAAGTGGGACATGATCACTATGGATTTCGTGGTAGGGTTGCCGGTTTCTCGGACCTATGACGCGATTAGGGTGATTGTGGATCGTCTGACTAAGTCAGCACATTTTCTGGCCATTAAGAAGACAGACGGAGCGGAGGTCCTGGCTAAGAAGTATGTGAAGGAGATTGTGAGGTTGCATGGAGTGCCAGCGAGTATTGTGTCGGATCGAGATCCGAGGTTTGCGTCAGTGTTCTGGAGAGATTTTCAGGCTGAGATGGGCACTAAGGTGCACATGAGTACAGCTAATCATCCGCAGACGGATGGGCAGTCCGAAAGGACAATTCAGACACTGGAAGATCTGTTAAGGATGTGCGTGCTAGATTGGGGTGGTCATTGGGCGGATCACTTGAGTTTGGTGGAGTCCGCATATAACAAAAGTTTTCAGGTGAGTGTCGGAATGGCTCCTTTTGAGGCGGCCATGTCGTACTCCGCTATGTTTTACCCAAGTGGGGGAGAGGAGCATCTTTGGGGCTGATTTTGTTCAGGAGACGACGGAGAAGATCCGTGTTGTGAAGCTGAACATGAAAGAAGCTCAGGATCGGCAGAAGAGTTATGCCGATAGGAGAAGGAAAGAGTTGGAGTTTGCAGTCGGAGATCGAGTGTATCTCAAGATGGCGATGATGCGGGGTCTGAACAGGTCCATATCCGAGGATAAGCTGAGTACGAGGTACATGGGTCCGTTCCGGGTGGTGGAACGTGTGGGACCAGTTGCTTATCGGTTGGAGCTGCCTCCGGTTTCTGGAGAAATTCCATGATGTGTTTCATGTTTCGAAACTCAGGAGATGCGTGCACGCTTCTGAGGAGGTAGCAGTGACGATTCCTGCGGATCTTTAGCCAAATCTGACTGTTGGGATGAGGCCGGTTAGGATCCTTAAGAGAAGTATCAAGGTTCTGCGCCGGAAAAGAGTACCGTTGTTGAGAGTCTTGTGGGACTGTGACGGTATTCAGGAGGAGACTTGGGAACCAGAGGCAAAGATGAAAACGAAGTTCAAGAATTGGTTCGAGAAGCAAGCAGAAGAGTGAATTCGTTTTTCTTTGTGGTTTCCAGTTTCAGTTTTGGTGTTGTGATCACCGTGTGAGGTGAGGTTTTTGGTTGTGGATTTTGTATTTTCATTAAGTTGTAATGATTATGACATTTTTCCAGTGAATAAGAAATTGTTGTTTTTTTTTCTTATGTTTGACTTTGAGAGTCATGTGTTTGTGGTTAGAGAACCTCGGAATGGAAGTTTTATTGCGGATAGAACTTGCCAGTTTCGGTGGGGACTCTAACGGTTTGTGTGTGTGTGTGTGAGAGTCTCGGAATAGAAGTTTTACGGTGGTTAGAACTGTCTAGTTCCGGAGAGGCACTGCAGGGACATCCGAGGTGCGGGATGGTCCGGGTGATCTGTGATGATCACGATTGTGATGGTATTCCGGGAGGGGAATATCATGTGAGACCTTAGGAGGTAATTCCAGTCAGAGGTGCATTATAGACGTCTAGTGTTGAGTCGTCCAGGGGATGTGTGGGTTCCCTGCATACCAATCGTTCGCCAGGACTGCGTGGACTGGAGACGTGAGGGTATGGAGATAGTTCATGGAGATTGTGATCTCTGGCAGATCTTTGAGAGTTGTGTCTCTCCAGGGGATGTGTGGGTTCCCTGCATACCGAGAGCTTGAGGGACTATGTGTTCTGAAAGTGAGGGGTATGGAGATAGTTGGTATCAAACACCGTCAGGACTGCGTGGACTGAGGTGGGTTGATATGTGGCACCGAGAACTCAAGGGGTGACGATCCCGAGAGTTAGAGGGTGTGGTTATGAGCTATGAGCGATCAATGTCGTAGACGGGTCTATATGCATAGGACGGATGTGAACCTCGAGAGGGTCTGGCGGGTTGGCCAGGGGTTAGCTTGGTGGGTAGTGTTAGAGGATTCGAGGACGAATCCAGTTTTAGTGGGGGAGAATTGTGACGCCCGTGAACCAAAACAATTTAGAGAAGGGAATTGAATTGGACCGAATGGTTTAATTTTAATTGTCCGGTTTAGCTTGTTTTGGTTAAGGGAACCCTAAGGCTCGTTTATAAGAGGGAGCAGCCTCCCTTTTGGGCAGAAAAACGTGATAGAGGCTGAAAGATTGGAAGAGAAGAGAAGAGAATTCGTTTTGGTGTTTGTAGAAAAGAATTGGATGAAGTCAGTTCTGACGCGTTTTAGAAGAACAGAGGATCGGACTTTCTAATCTGTCTGGATTGGAGTGAAACTTTTAGGGTAAGTTCTCCACTCTTATATCTAGCTTTAAGCGAAATCGGATTGTCTTTTGGATGAGTATTCTGAGATTTATTGTTGTTTTACCGAGAGAGGTTCGTGCAGAATTGGATCTGCGATCAGTCTACTTCGTGGGTGTTTTCCCGTCGAACCAGAAGGAGTTAGGAAACGATCTGCATATCGTTGGAAAGGTCTCGGTCTCACGATTCCAGATCAGGTTTCCGATCATTATGATGAGGCAAAGGAGGAGACTTACCAGAGGTTGGGGTCTGAGGCAACTATTAGGCTAAGGTGAGTGCGTGACCATGGTCCCAAGTGGATGGAATATTAGGATTCCTGGTGTTAGGTTGATTGATAGTAGGATTATTGATTGATTGAGATGTTTGTGTGGTGCAATCGTTTCTGTGTATTTGTTGACATTTTATTGCAGGTGATCGTGTTTCCGCAGGCTTAGAATCGAGCCAGAGAGGAGATGGCTCGATCCTAGCGTCACTGCAAGGTGGTGTCAATCGACACTCATGTGATTTTGTTTTGCTTATTGTTTGTTGTGTTGTGTGTTTGCCTGGTGTTTCATTTACCTTGGTAATTGGCCGAGTAGATGGGATGACCGCCTCACTGAGTATTTATGATAATACTCACGCATCTCTTTTTGCCATGTGATGCAGGTAAAGGTAAAGTGTGACCGTGGGATCGTGGCTATGAGGAGGATGATGATCTAGGGTCTCAGTTTCGTGTTGTGTGTTGTTGTTATTTCCTTTCTGTTTTAGAACCTGGTTAGGTTGCTGGTTTTTATTAGAATTTGCGTTGAACTGGTTTAGCTATTTTAATGGAATGAATTGCTTGGTTTAATTATATGAGTTATCCGCTGGTTGCTTGTTTTGTTGCTTGGTTGTTGAGGATAGCATTTATGGGAATGCAAGTCCGAGACCAAGAGTTTAATGTAAAAAAAAAAAACGGGTCGGGTCGTTTCAGTTTGGTATCAGAGCCCTTACGGTTTTAGGACGGGCTAGAACTGCTAGGATTGAATTTGGTAAAATTACAATTCTGTGAGTTTGGGGGTTCTAGATCATCTTCCTTTGAGCCTTCAAAGAGATTCCACGGTAAGTGTGTTTTATTGTTATTCTTTAGTGCTTAGCTTGTGTACTGTGGTAGTGCATGGTGTTGGCTAGTGGCACTAGAGAATGTGGCCGTGGGGGCCGGGGTGACTGTGGAGGTCAGGATTGTGGTCGGGGACCAGTGAGTGAGTCGGCTGGGATGCGGCTCAGGGTTCCACGTTGAGACTGTGACAGATCCGTAGACGTATCAAGAGGGTCTGAGTATTAGTGCGAGTGCCAGTGGGAGTGCCTGTGTGAGAGCCGGTGTGAGGGCTGTTGGGCCAGGGCTGGTACTTGAGCTAGTGCTGGATTCGCTCGCTGTTCGGGTGCGCCCGCAGGAGGAGTCTAGGTGACGAGTTGATCGGCTGACAGATCTGTTGCAGTAGGTGTTGTGGCGGGCACTAGTGAGGGAGTTGGCCGGGAGGGCAGCTCAGAGTGTTGCGCGAGTGGCTGAGAGTGATCCGTAGACACTTCATGACGGCTTGAGCGCCATTTAGGCTGCCAGCGTGCAGCCAAGTGTGAGCGCCAGTGTGAGGGCTGGTGGGGGCAGAGTGGTCCTAGGTTGGCTGCCGGGGGCCGGTGTGGGTCCTCGTGAGGTTGGTAGTGCGGGTGCGCCCGCGGGTGGGCTCAGTGTCGAGTGGATCGTCTGGCGGATTGGCTTCAGCAGTTTTTGGAGCGGTTACCGAGTGCGGTACGAGTTAGGCTCCGGTGATGCCACGAGTGGCAGAGGTGCGGCTGAGGGCTGAGGATGTTGGTAGGGTTCCGTCTTATCTGCGGATAAGGGAACAGGTGCAAGAGAATTAGTGTAGGATTCTTTGCGAGTGGTGTGTTGCAGCTAGGAGGGTTCAGGCAGTGTTGGCCTGGGCGGACTTGTGGGCAGAGTGTGATGCCAAGTTCTTTCCTCGAGAGGCTGCGAATCGTTTAGAGACGAGGTTTTTGGGACTGGATCTGTGAGAGAGATCAGTTTGTGGGTATGTTTTGGAGTTAATCAGCTTATGGGTTGGGTTGGTTCATGCTGGTAGGAGCATGGAGGGCGAAGAGGCCCGAGATAAGAGGTTCTTGAGAGGACTTTGATTAGATTGAGGACATGGTGCGGAGTGTCCGTGTATGCTGTGAGAGCATAGTTGGTTGAGACTGCATGAGGCATTGTTGAGACTCGAGAGAGCAGGCTGTGGTGGTTAGCCCAGTTGTTCAGTCTATTAAGTCTCAACAGGTGATACCTGGCAGGGCGGCAAGCCTGTGCAGGGGCAGAAAAGGAAGTGGGAGGATACTTCCAGTTTGAGGTAGAATGGCCGGGATGCTTCGGGTGCGGAAGCATGGGTCATAGTTGGCGAGATTGTTAGGTTTCTTAGCACATGGGAGTTGTGTGGAGACCTTTGAAGTAGGCAGTGGTGAATTCCACGGGTTGTTCAATTCTGGAGCATGATTGCTTCATCTCTTCGAAGTGGCGCTAGTGAGCGGGTTGGACCGGTAATGGTTGCGGAAGGGAAGTTTCTAGTTACTCATGGCCGGGCGAGAGGCGTGGAGTTTCTAGTGACTGGTAAGTGGATGACAGCGGACTTGGTGTACAGTCTAGTTGAACTGTATGATTGCATCCGGTGTATGGATTGGCTTGATCAGTACAGAGTTCATCTGGAGTGTCACCGGAGTCGTGTTGTGTTGGAGCGTAGTAGGAGAAGGTTGGTTTGTCAGGGAGTGAAACCGACTTCTGAGAGTCTCGTGAACTCTTGGGTGCAGGCTGAGGCTATGACTGAGAGGTTGTGAGGCTTACTCGGAGACTGTTTTGCTGGCAGAGTCTGTAGGTGAGGTTGCAGTGAGGGATATTCGGGTTGTCCAGGAGTGTGAGGATATCTTTCGGTCGTTGCAAGGATTGCCGTCATCGCGGTCGGATCCTTTCACGATTGAGTTGGAACCCGGGACGACGCTGTTATCTAAGGCACCTTACCGGATGACTCCAGCAGTGTTGTAAGAGCCGATGAGGCGGCTAGAGGATTTGTTGAGTACTTCACCGTGTGGAGAACCGGTGTGTGGTGTTGAGGAATTGTGGTAATTTCCGGTTGTGCTTCGATTATCGAGGGCTTAACCGAGTCACTATGAAGAACAAGTTTCGTCTTCCGAGAATTGATAAGTTGTTAGATCAATTGTGAGGGGCTACTTGGTTCTTCAAGGATGACTTGGCATCCGGTTAACACCAGATTCTATTGATGAGGTGGTTGTCAGGAAAACGGCTTTCTTGACGAGTCATGAGTAGGGTGGAGTTAGTAAAGGTGTTTGTCGGGTTGACGAGTGCACCAGCTGCATTTATGAGGTTGATGAGCGAAGCCTTTCAGTGGTATCTGAATGAGTTCGCGATTAACTTTATCGATGTCATCTTGGTGTATTCGAAGAGTCTGGAGGAACTTGAGGTTTATTGGAGGAGAGTTTTGGGGAAGTTGCAAGAGTAGGAGCTGGTTGCTAGGTTGATCAAGTGCAGTTTCTGTCAAGTGAGAAAGGGTTTTCAGGGTCTTACTGTTTCTGCAGGGGAGTTTCTGTGGATTCAGTTAAGATGCAATCGAGCTGAGATTTTGCCTAGACCGAGGAATGAGACTAAGTGTAGTAGTTCTCGGTGGGCAGGTTATTTCAGGAGTTGCATCAAAAGGCCTTGGGAGTACGGCTCATTCCATGACCAAGTGGTTAGTGGAGTAGGTTCCTTTTCGATGGTCTTTGGTTTAGGAGGCGGAAGTATAGGAGAAGTTGTAGAAGATTGAGTTTTACCTTTAGTTTACTATCGCGGTGAACTTAGCTACGGGCGGATGCTCTTAGTCGGAGAAGGTATGACTCATCTCAGGAGCGGGATGTGGAAGCGCTTGTGAGCGAGTGGAGTACTTTGAGGTTATGTGTTACTTCAGAGGAACCGTTGGAGTTAGCGGCGGCGGATCAGGCGGATCTGTTGAGCAGGATCCGAGTAGCTCAGGAGAAGGATCCGGTGTTGTTAGATCTCTCTAAGGCTGCTGGTTCCGAATATCAGGTTTCTGCTAACGGGACTATCTTGGTGCATGGACGAGTCTGTGTTCCCAAGGATGAGGACTTGAGGCAGGAAATTCTGAGAGAAGCTCATGCGAGTAAGTTTTCAATTCATCCGGGAGCGACTAAGATGTATCGGGATTTGAAACGGTATTATCATTGGGTTGGGATGAAGAGAGATGTGGCAGATTGGGTTGCAGCTTGCAATGTGTGTCAGTTGGTGAAGGCTGAGCATCAAGTTCCTAGTGGCTTATTGCAGAGTTTACCCATCCCAGAGTGGAAGTGGGACATGATCACTATGGATTTCGTGGTAGGGTTGCCGGTTTCTCGGACCTATGACGCGATTAGGGTGATTGTGGATCGTCTGACTAAGTCAGCACATTTTCTGGCCATTAAGAAGACAGACGGAGCGGAGGTCCTGGCTAAGAAGTATGTGAAGGAGATTGTGAGGTTGCATGGAGTGCCAGCGAGTATTGTGTCGGATCGAGATCCGAGGTTTGCGTCAGTGTTCTGGAGAGATTTTCAGGCTGAGATGGGCACTAAGGTGCACATGAGTACAGCTAATCATCCGCAGACGGATGGGCAGTCCGAAAGGACAATTCAGACACTGGAAGATCTGTTAAGGATGTGCGTGCTAGATTGGGGTGGTCATTGGGCGGATCACTTGAGTTTGGTGGAGTCCGCATATAACAAAAGTTTTCAGGTGAGTGTCGGAATGGCTCCTTTTGAGGCGGCCATGTCGTACTCCGCTATGTTTTACCCAAGTGGGGGAGAGGAGCATCTTTGGGGCTGATTTTGTTCAGGAGACGACGGAGAAGATCCGTGTTGTGAAGCTGAACATGAAAGAAGCTCAGGATCGGCAGAAGAGTTATGCCGATAGGAGAAGGAAAGAGTTGGAGTTTGCAGTCGGAGATCGAGTGTATCTCAAGATGGCGATGATGCGGGGTCTGAACAGGTCCATATCTGAGGATAAGCTGAGTACGAGGTACATGGGTCCGTTCCGGGTGGTGGAACGTGTGGGACCAGTTGCTTATCGGTTGGAGCTGCCTCCGGTTTCTGGAGAAACTCCATGATGTGTTTCATGTTTCGAAACTCAGGAGATGCGTGCACGCTTCTGAGGAGGTAGCAGTGACGATTCCTGCGGATCTTTAGCCAAATCTGACTGTTGGGATGAGGCCGGTTAGGATCCTTAAGAGAAGTATCAAGGTTCTGCGCCGGAAAAGAGTACCGTTGTTGAGAGTCTTGTGGGACTGTGACGGTATTCAGGAGGAGACTTGGGAACCAGAGGCAAAGATGAAAACGAAGTTCAAGAATTGGTTCGAGAAGCAAGCAGAAGAGTGAATTCGTTTTTCTTTGTGGTTTCCAGTTTCAGTTTTGGTGTTGTGATCACCGTGTGAGGTGAGGTTTTTGGTTGTGGATTTTGTATTTTCATTAAGTTGTAATGATTATGACATTTTTCCAGTGAATAAGAAATTGTTTTTTTTTCTTATGTTTGACTTTGAGAGTCATGTGTTTGTGGTTAGAGAACCTCGGAATGGAAGTTTTATTGCGGATAGAACTTGCCAGTTTCGGTGGGGACTCTAACGGTTTGTGTGTGTGTGTGTGAGAGTCTCGGAATAGAAGTTTTACGGTGGTTAGAACTGTCTAGTTCCGGAGAGGCACTGCAGGGACATCCGAGGTGCGGGATGGTCCGGGTGATCTGTGATGATCACGATTGTGATGGTATTCCGGGAGGGGAATATCATGTGAGACCTTAGGAGGTAATTCCAGTCAGAGGTGCATTATAGACGTCTAGTGTTGAGTCGTCCAGGGGATGTGTGGGTTCCCTGCATACCAATCGTTCGCCAGGACTGCGTGGACTGGAGACGTGAGGGTATGGAGATAGTTCATGGAGATTGTGATCTCTGGCAGATCTTTGAGAGTTGTGTCTCTCCAGGGGATGTGTGGGTTCCCTGCATACCGAGAGCTTGAGGGACTATGTGTTCTGAAAGTGAGGGGTATGGAGATAGTTGGTATCAAACACCGTCAGGACTGCGTGGACTGAGGTGGGTTGATATGTGGCACCGAGAACTCAAGGGGTGACGATCCCGAGAGTTAGAGGGTGTGGTTATGAGCTATGAGCGATCAATGTCGTAGACGGGTCTATATGCATAGGACGGATGTGAACCTCGAGAGGGTCTGGCGGGTTGGCCAGGGGTTAGCTTGGTGGGTAGTGTTAGAGGATTCGAGGACGAATCCAGTTTTAGTGGGGGAGAATTGTGACGCCCGTGAACCAAAACAATTTAGAGAAGGGAATTGAATTGGACCGAATGGTTTAATTTTAATTGTCCGGTTTAGCTTGTTTTGGTTAAGGGAACCCTAAGGCTCGTTTATAAGAGGGAGCAGCCTCCCTTTTGGGCAGAAAAACGTGATAGAGGCTGAAAGATTGGAAGAGAAGAGAAGAGAATTCGTTTTGGTGTTTGTAGAAAAGAATTGGATGAAGTCAGTTCTGACGCGTTTTAGAAGAACAGAGGATCGGACTTTCTAATCTGTCTGGATTGGAGTGAAACTTTTAGGGTAAGTTCTCCACTCTTATATCTAGCTTTAAGCGAAATCGGATTGTCTTTTGGATGAGTATTCTGAGATTTATTGTTGTTTTACCGAGAGAGGTTCGTGCAGAATTGGATCTGCGATCAGTCTACTTCGTGGGTGTTTTCCCGTCGAACCAGAAGGAGTTAGGAAACGATCTGCATATCGTTGGAAAGGTCTCGGTCTCACGATTCCAGATCAGGTTTCCGATCATTATGATGAGGCAAAGGAGGAGACTTACCAGAGGTTGGGGTCTGAGGCAACTATTAGGCTAAGGTGAGTGCGTGACCATGGTCCCAAGTGGATGGAATATTAGGATTCCTGGTGTTAGGTTGATTGATAGTAGGATTATTGATTGATTGAGATGTTTGTGTGGTGCAATCGTTTCTGTGTATTTGTTGACATTTTATTGCAGGTGATCGTGTTTCCGCAGGCTTAGAATCGAGCCAGAGAGGAGATGGCTCGATCCTAGCGTCACTGCAAGGTGGTGTCAATCGACACTCATGTGATTTTGTTTTGCTTATTGTTTGTTGTGTTGTGTGTTTGCCTGGTGTTTCATTTACCTTGGTAATTGGCCGAGTAGATGGGATGACCGCCTCACTGAGTATTTATGATAATACTCACGCATCTCTTTTTGCCATGTGATGCAGGTAAAGGTAAAGTGTGACCGTGGGATCGTGGCTATGAGGAGGATGATGATCTAGGGTCTCAGTTTCGTGTTGTGTGTTGTTGTTATTTCCTTTCTGTTTTAGAACCTGGTTAGGTTGCTGGTTTTTATTGGAATTTGCGTTGAACTGGTTTAGCTATTTTAATGGAATGAATTGCTTGGTTTAATTATATGAGTTATCCGCTGGTTGCTTGTTTTGTTGCTTGGTTGTTGAGGATAGCATTTATGGGAATGCTAGTCCGAGACCAAGAGTTTAATGTAAAAAAAAAAAACGGGTCGGGTCGTTTCACTACACTTCAAACTATATGAATCAAAATTAAGCTATGATGAATTAAAAGATGATTGTTTGCAAAAAGTAAATGAGAGAAGTAAATAAAACGATGTAAACTATGAATTAAAAGCATTGGGCATTAAGGAATTCGCAGGGAATCAGAGATTTAGAAATAGATAAATTGTCAAGAAAAGCATCATGAATCGTTCTAGAACTCAAATCACGAAATCAAATTAATCTACTGTCGTAGCATCAATTACTGTGTCTAACAACCTAAGATCCTAAACTGTCGTTTGAATTCAAGAGGTTAAACATGCATTAGAATCAAGTTTGATATGTTCACAAAACACCCTAACATCAGCTTTCGTTGGCTAGGGATGTTTTGCTCATATAGGTTCTTTCAGGCATTTAAACAAACACTTTTGATGCGTTAAACAACCTAAGATCAGAAACTAGGTAGCTAATCAAGTTCCAGTAATAAGAACAACCTATATGAAGAAACTAAGTTATCAGTCCCTAAATTAACATCAATTCAATCAAAACCCTGAAATCCCTTTGAAACCCTAAAA
Source organism: Arabis alpina (assembly GCA_900128785.1). Lineage (NCBI taxonomy): Eukaryota > Viridiplantae > Streptophyta > Magnoliopsida > Brassicales > Brassicaceae > Arabis > Arabis alpina. The sequence goes on from LT669795.1 coordinate 15,252,217, forward strand.
CCCAATAAGAAAACTACTCAGACATGATAGAAATCAAATCACAAGAAGAATTCATAGAAAACATGATGAAATTAATAAATAAGTAAAAGGGTTTAGAAATCTTCTCCAAAATGTCAATAGGATTCAGAGATCTTCTCCCAAAAGCTTAGAAACTAAAAGTATGAATAGAAAATAAAGTGTATTTTAAATAATGGCTAAAAATATCATAAATATAGGTAAAATCACGAGCTGGTCAAAATCCACGACAAAACCAAGTTGGAATAGGAAAATCTGCAATTTTCCTTTTTCCAGCGAACCGATCGGTTTAGACAGATTTGCATGTCTTCACTAAAACTTGAATAACTTTTGATCGCACCGTTGGAATGTCTTCATATCAATTCCAAATGAACGATAACTCAATGTTATATCTTGTGTCAAAAGTTCAGCTCGATCCATCGGTGGAAAGTGCCTCAACGAATGCCAAACTTCTGACCTTTCTGCACATTTGCTTCAATTCCTTGCTCTTTTGTCTTAGTCTCCATCCAAACGTGTTTTAACCTGAAAAGACTCTAAACATATAGAAAAGACTCGAAAATCCATTGAAAACATTAGTTAGAATGCGTCAAAAACACAATACATCAAACTCGCACAGATTTATTTTTGGGCTCATTCCCAAAATGCCTCATCCTAAGTTGGTTGGACATCTCTTATATATTAGACTATTCTTGTATAAACTTCAAATGTGAGATTTGGATTGATATCCCAACAATCTTCCCCTCAAACCAAGTACCACATAAACTCGATGACTTCTACCTCTACCAAAACTTAGTACCCATCTAGTGCCTCTTGTACTCTTGACACCCTTCTTCGTGAGGTTACGTTTTTGAGGATTGTTCTCCCACAACAAACATGTCCAACCCACTTTTCCAGGTCCACTTCTCTGCACCTAGGATTTGATATCATTTATTAGGACTTGTAAAGCCCATGTCCAATTTCTCATTAGTATGATATTGTCCGTTTTGGGCCATGTAGCGAAACTCGTACGGATTTGTCTTTGGGCTTCTTCCCAAAAAGCGTCATACTAATTGAGTTGAACACTTCTTGTATACTAGACAATTACTGTCTAAACTTGCGCTGTGTAACTTGTATTGATATCCTAACAAGATATATATAATTATCATAATCATAACTGATGTTGATTAGTTATCTGATAAGAAAGTAAAATTTAGTATAAGATGTTCGATACACCCGCTCTACGCGTAGGCTTTCATGTTGAATGGTCTATTTTTAACAGATATTTTGTTCAACGTTTTTGTTGTTAGTTATGTCCATTTGTGTTGTTAGTTATGTCCATTTGTGGGTGCATTATAGGTAGATGGAACTTATTAAATTGATTGGATGTTGTGTTCCTTTAATAATTTAATTTACTTATTTTAAATTGAAATTTTTGTGTGTCATACACATTGTTTATAATCTCGGACTATATTTTTATATTAGACAAATTTTATGGTTATTTTTGCAAAAAAAAATGTATACGATGAACTACAATCATTTCCATGTGTAATTTTTGGTCGTTCCGTTAGTTAGTTTTTTGTTGGTTAGGTTGCTGGCTTTGATTATGGAATTCGTTGAATTGGATTGATTGTGATTTTGTTAGAAATTGATTATGGGTTATTTTGCTAGTTAAGTTGGTTTGAATTGTATTGATTTTCGCAGGTTGTGTTACTTGTTTTGTTTGATTGGATGCTGAGAATAAGTATTTATGGGAATACTAATTCGATTTCAATATATATATATATTTTAAATGGACTGTTTCAATTTGGTATCAGAGGCTTTACGATTTTAGGATAGGTTTGGGATGATTGTGAATTGTTGAGATTGATTATGTGGTACTTAGTCAATTTCTATGAGTTGGAGTCCTAAATACTTCTCTTCAAGCCTTCATTGAGATTCCAAGGTAAGTGTTTGTTTGTGTTTTTGCTTCTAGTTTTCTTAGTTTGTGCTTTGATAGTGATGGCTAGATGTGCTAGAGGTCGTGGTGGTCGTAGGCGTATTCGAGGACTAGTGACTAATCTGCTGAAAGTGCGGCTCAGAGTTCCACGCACGAGCATGCGACAGGTTCAACGCATGAGCAGACGACAAATTCGCAGACGTTTCAGAAGGGGCTCGTGAGTGGGGTCAGTGCGAGCGCTAGTGTGAGCACCAATCCGCTCGCTAGTGTGAGCGCTAGTATGAGCACTAGTGTGAGGACTGGTAGGATCGGTGTTGGATCTGGTGTAGCACATGGTGCGCCAATAGGTGGAGCCCAGGGTTGCAATGATTGTTTGGCGAATCTGCATCACTTGTTGTTGGAGCAGTTACCGGGTACAACACCTGTTCAGGCTGCAGTAGTGCCAGGCACAGATGCAACCGAGAGTTGCGGCTTCAGAGGAGCTCCCATCTTACCTTAGGATGATGGAGCAGATACAGAAGATTGGCACATGATTCTTCTCGCGAGGTGTCAAGCCTAAGGAGGCTGATGAGAGGACGATAAGGTTGGAGAGTAATTTTTGCTCAGGTGCCCAGAGGGGTACCAGGTTGATTTGGCAATCCACTATCTTGATGGTGATGCACATCTCTTGTAAAGGAGTGTTGCAGCTAGGAGGATTCATGCAAGGATGACATAGGAGGACTTTTTGGCAAAGTTTAATGCCAAGTTCTTTCCGCGGGAGGCAGTGGATCGATTGGAGATGAGATTCTTGGAGCTGGCTCAGGGAGATTTGTCAGTTCTCCACTGCAGGGAGCTGGGACACAACAAGCCGAGATGTCTAAAGTTGCAGCAGATGGCAGTGGCAGCATGACAACGTGTGCAGTCTACTATGGAGATGGCTGGGCCAATTTTGAGGCCGATTACATGTAAATTCCAAACTCAGACTTGGTAAATTTAGTTGTGTTTAAATTTTTGTCTGTTTGGGATTATTGATATTATGTGATGGAAAAGTTAGAGTTTTAGCACATGAGATTTTTGTAGAGACCTTGTTAGTGGGCGGTTTTAAGTCCCACATATTGTTTGATTTGGGAGCATCACATTGCTTCATTACTCTAGAGCATGTCGAGAGCATCAATTTACGAAGTGACGTCGGTGAGTAGTCGGGAGTTGTTAAAGTTGCTGGAGGGAAGTTTCTAGATACTCATAGTCAAGCGAGGAGTGTGGATATTCAGGTGGCTGAAGAGTCGATGCCAGCGGACTTGGTTATAAGCCTAGTGGAGATATACGATGTCATCATGGGTATGGATTGGTTGGATCGGTACACATTGCACTTGGATTGTCATCGGGATCAAGTTTCTTTTGAGCGTGAGGAAGGGAAGTTGGTTTACCCGGGAGTGAGACATATTTTAGGGAGTCTCGTGATCTCGATCATGCAAGCTAAGAAGATGATAGAGAAGGGCTGCGAGGCATATTGGGCGACGACTGTGATGCCAGACACTGTTGGAGTGGGAGATATTCGGGATGTTCAGGATTTCGAGGACGTTTGTTTTTGTCATTGCAAGAATTACCACTGTCTCGGTTTGATCCTCTCACGATTGAGTTGGAGACGAGGACGACTTCGATATCTAGGCGCCTTATAGGATGGCTCCTCCAGAGTTGGTAGAGCTGAAGAAACAGTTGGAGGATGTATTGGATAAGGGATTTATACGGCCAAGCAGTTCACTGTGGGAAGCACCGGTGTTGTTTGTGAAGAAGAAGAATGGGAGTTTCCGATTATAAATTAATTACCGAGGACATAACCGAGTTACCGTGAAGAACAAGTATCCTCTACGGCGGATTGATGAGTTGTTCGATCAGTTGAGAGGAGCTACTTGGTTCTCCAAGATAAACTTAGCGCGGGGATATCATCAGATTCCCATCGATTACGAAGATTTCAGGAAGACGGCTTTCAGGACGAGATATGGGACTTTGAGTTTGTGGTCATGTGATATACACCATATTTTACCATTTTTTACTATGTATTTCGCACAATACATCTATAAAATCTCTTTATATGGGTACTTTATTATCTTTTCTAGAATTCTTCGTGGATTCAAGTGTTGTTAGTAATAAGGAGCAAAAACAGCCTAAGATGGAGATAACAAACCTCTTATGGATAAAACAAATTTAGTACATTAAATGTCTTGGCCCATATATCAAGATCGCGCCGCGGGATAAAACCCAAATTTTGACACAAGATATAGGAAGATCTTAGCTTCAATTATCATTTCAGACCGTGGAAATCTACTAGTTAGATCTGAAGATATTCTCAAATTACTGAAGATCGATCACGCAGTCTCTAATCTGAAGCTGGGTAGAACTTCACGCAGGTGAACGATCGATCACTAACTCTCTGAAATTTCTAGTATCAGGTTTTTCAAGATGATCGTAAAGGGAGAAGAAGATCTCATCTCTTGTTATCCGCTTGAGAAGTTTCCTAAACGTAATTCTCTTTTATTGATAATGAATTCTCTTGATATTATTCTTTTGGTATTGCTTTGGTTCCTCTTATCATGATTGAGTAGTGTATTGTTGGGTAAAGGATTTTTAAAGGGGTTATTCACATGGCTTGTTAAATAGGAATATATCCGGATTAGAAACTTATCTTTGCTTTGATCCATTTGTTAACCACTTTGTTGATTTATTATATCCTTGTTGATGATTCTAATCGAATCAATACCACTTAGCATTACATGGTTGTATCAACTATGCGGTATAGTCTCCCTCTTTCATCATTATAATCAAAGTGAACTAGGTTGTTAGACTTTTTTAATCATACGAAAGTATACGATTAATTTACGATTGGTTGCATACTTGACTAGATCTATGTTCGTTGTTCCTGAATAGTTTAATCCATGAACCCTAGAGAATCTCCTGAAATCCAGCGCTTGCTTTAAATTAATTCCCAGCTTTTATTTCAATTCTGATTTTCGTGACACAAAACCCCAAAAACCCAACCATATTTGTCCTAGCTTAAACTTGAGTTGATAAACTTATAGTGTCTTTTCGGTCTCTAGTAGATTCGACCCCTAAGTACTACGATCTATTAACTCTGCACTTGCAGTTTTAGATTGATATTATTAGGGTAAGATTTTACTCGCATCATCATGAATTTTGGTTGGGCAAATGCACCAGTTGCGTTCATGAGGCTGATAAACATGGTTTTTTAGTAATATCTGGAAACGTTTGTGGTTATCTTTATAGGCTGATGAAGAGTCCTTAGGAGCATGAGGTGTATCTGAGAAGCTGCGAGAGCACAAACTGTTTGATAAGTTGAGTAACTGCATTTTTTGGCAGCGAGATATGGGTTTTGTCCGTCATACTTTTTCCGCATATGGATTTTCTGAGGATCCAGCTAAGATACAGTCTATCAGGGAGTGGCCTAGACCGAGGAATGCCACAAAGATCATGAGTTTTCTTGGTTTTGCATTCTATTACATGAGGTTCATTAACGGATTTGCGAGTATGACTCAATCTATGATGAAGCTGACAGGGAAGGATGTTCCTTTGAGTGGTCTTCAGATTTCTGATGGGGTTATAATATCAAGTCTTAAATTTATAACCCAAAGATTCCCTCAAGTGCATAGGCAAACACAATAGTATTTAGGGGTCGATCCGCATGGAGTGGTGTTAAGTCCATAATTTACCCGTTTTTAGCATGCATTAGGGGTCGATCCGCATGGAGTGGTGTTAAGTCCATAATTTACCCGTTTTAAGCATGCATTTTAGTTAGTATTTTGAGGAAATTAGCCTAAGGTTTACATGTTTCTTGCACTGTTTACGAAATCGGAGAGAAACGAGTTTATTGAGATTTAAAGATTTTCTTTTCATCCAAAAGTTCCAGAAGTTCACAAATTTTGCCCAACACGAATTTTCCCCTTTATATATTCAGTTTTACTTAGATTTTTAGGGGATACTTTCAATTTAGAGATTTTTGAGTTTTGGAGAGATTTTGAGAGCTAGGGAGACAAGTTTTCAGACGATTCAGATTTCTTCGAACCCTTTTGTATCTCTTACTTATTCTATTACTTTAATGCAATATTATTGAGTCATCATGTTTTATGCATCCATGTCTGAGTAATCTACTTGTTAGGTTTAGGGTTTTTCAAAGGAATTTAGTTGAATTGTTAGAATTGAAATCATGTTAGGATTATCCTATGGTTCTTCCTCTAGATTGTTTTAGTTATGATTTAGGACTGATCACCCTAAATTAAACATCCTAGGTTGATTCAATTAAAAGCGAAATCATCAATTGGTAACCTGACTAATATCTTAAAAGAGCAAAATCACCTATTCTCGAAGAAATTTGGTTTAGTGATTTTGTGAACAATTTAAACCTGGACTTTAATGCTTGCATAAATTGATTGATTTCACAAAAGAATTTGGTTTTCTAGGGTTTATGCATAGATAATTAATTCAATAGAAGTCGTTTAATTTTACATTAGAATTTCAAGTTTGAGAACGTTTCTTCATTAAAATCCTAACTGTTTTCCTAAATCTGCAATTTATCTTTTCCTACGAATTTTCCGAAAGCCTAGCTGTTTTTCAAATTGAATTTAAATGACATCAAATCGAAGTCTGCTTTCATTTATTTTTGTCATTGAATTTAAATCACATCTAATCTAAGTCTGCTTTCATTTATTTTTGTCATTGAATTTAAATCACATCAAATCTAAGTCTGCTTTCCTGTGTTCGATCCCACTGCATACGAACTTTTAATTTGAGAGAGTAAGCTAAGGGTAAATTTGAGCATATCACTAATGCACCCCGAAGACCGCGTTCATCCCACACTGCAGAATCTACTTTTACAAGGTGATACCCTTCAGCCTAAAGAACGCTGGTGCAACATATGAAAGACATTTGAACAAGATGTTAGGCAAGACAACGAAGGTCTATATCGACGACATGCTCGTAAATCCCTTTAGAAGAAAGACCACATCTAACACTTATAAGAGTGCTTCAACCAACTCAACCAGTACAACATGAAGTTGAATCCGACGAAGTGCATATTCACGGTGACTTCTGGGAATTCCTTAGATACTTGGTCACTCATCGAGGTATTGAAGCAAATCCAAAGCATATTGATGCGCTGATCCAGATGGCGTCTCCAAGGAACAAGTGCAAGGTACAAAGATTGACTGAGAGAGTGGCTACGCTCAATCGGTTTATCTCACGTTCCACTAACAAGTGCCTTCGTTTCTACAACACATTGCGAGGAAACAAACAGTACGAATGGGTAGAGAAGTGTGAAGACGCTTTCAAGCAGCTCAAGGAATACTTGACAACTTATGCGGTGGTTTTCCTGAGTCGAGTTTTAACCTCTTAACCAACTTCCTGCAAGTGCACAGCAATCACGGTTAGTATAGTAAATGGATCAAATCCACATGGACTTCTTAACCACAATTGTAATGAATAAAACTTAACTAGAAAAGAATATGGTGTCGTTTGTGATTGAATCAATTGTGAGCAAGTGAAACGTGAATTGTAAGTTGTAAATCAATGGTAGAAAAGCGCTAGGTCTCAGGAAATTCTCAGGGAATTATGCAACAACAAAGATCGAATGAAAGCCTAGGGATAAGGATAATGAATTGGGATGTCTAGAACTCAGAACACGATTGTAAGGTTTTTCCACTATCGTGGCTCCAACCCTCTATGCTCTACACTCTAATAGACTCAGCTGTCGCATGGTTATTAAAAGGTGAGAACATGCGGTTTAAACAAGTTCTGATAGAGTTCACTAAACTCCTTAACTAATTGGTATGATTGTTAAGACGCTTAGCTCATCGAGTACTAGATCCGGAGGTATTAAGAACACTTCCGTGGATACACCTACCTATGATCAAATTGCTAGTAAAGCAATAGGGATTAAGAACAAGCAAAAATGAAGACTATATTTTATCCCTAAACAATCATCGATTCTATTGAAACATAAGATTCATTGAAAATCATAAATCCTAATTAGTGGTTTACTCAAGCATGGTGCACGAAAAACAGCAAAGAGATGGTGAATTCATGATGAATAAACTTGATTAAAAGAGAAAGGGTTAGAAGATCCTTCTCTATAACGAAGTACAAAGCGAGATCTCGTCCTTCGAGCTCTTGAAACACAAATCTTTCAAAGAAACAAAGGGGCTGCGTTTTTTTTTATGTATCCTAGGTCTAATTTTTGGCACACATCTAACAAGAGGTTAAAAGCAAGTATATATAGGGTCTTGAATCTTCTACGATTTCAAAAAGGGAGAAAACGTCAAAACAGTCGAAACAGCTCCCGCGATGAGTGACGAAGTATATTCAGTTTGCCAAAAATTCTCGATGTATTACCTTAGGATGATGAAGCAGATGCACAAGATTGGCACATGATTCTTCTCGCGAGGTGCGAAGCCTAAGGAGGCTGATGAGTGGACGATAAGGTTGGAGCGTAATTTTGGCTCTATTAGGTGCCCAGAGGGGTACCGGGTTGATTTGGCAATCAACTATCTTGATGGTGATGCACATCTCTGGTAAAGGAGTGTTGCAGCTAGGACGATTCATGCAAGGATGACCTAGGAGGACTTTTTGGCAAAGTTTAATGCCAAGTTCTTTCCGCGGGAGGCAGTGGATCGATTGGATATGAGATTCTTGGAGCTGGCTCAGGGAGATTTGCTAGTTCTCCACTGTAGGGAGTTGGGACACAACAAGCCGAGATGTCTAAAGTTGCAACAGATGGCAGTGGCAGCATGACAGCGTGTGCAGTCTACTATGGAGATGGTTGGGTCAATTTCGAGGCCGATTACAGGTAAATTCCAAACTTAGACTTGGTAAATTCTGTTATGTTTAAAAAAAAATTCTGTTTGGGATTAGTGATAATATGTGATGGAAAAGTTAGGGTTTTAACACATGAGATTTGTGTAGGCACCTTCTTAGTAGGCGGTTTTAAGTTCCACATATTGTTTTATTCGGGATCATCGCATTGCTTCATTACTCTAGAGCATGACAATAGCAGCAATACACGGAGGGACGTCAGTAAGTAGTCAGGAGTTGTTAAAGTTACTGTAGGGAAGTTTCTAGCTACTCATGGTCGAGCGAGGAGTGTGGATATTCAGGTGGCTTGAGAGTCGATTCTAGCGGACTTGGTTATAAGCCTAGTGGAGCTATACGATGTCATCATGGGTATGGGTATGGATTGGTTGGATCGATACACATTGCACTTGGATTGTCACCGAGATCAAGTTTCTTTTGAGCTTGAGGAAGGGAAGTTGGTTTACCCGGGAGTGAGACCGATTTTAGGGAGTCTCGTTATCTCGATCATGCAAGCTAAGAAGATGATAGAGAAGGGTTGTGAGGCATATTTGGAGACGACTGTGATGTCAGTGACTGTTGGAGAGCTTGTAGTGGGAGATATTGGGGTTGTTCAGGATTTCGAGGATGTTTTTTTTTTGTCGTTGCAGGAATTACCGCTGTCTCAGGTTGATCCTCTCACGATTGAGTTGGAGCCGAGGACGACTCCGATATCAAGGCGTCTTATAGGATGGTTCCAGCAGAGCTGGTAGAGCTGAAGAAGCAATTGGAGGATTTATTGGATAAGGGATTTATCCGGCCAAGCACTTCACTGTGGGGAGCACCAGTGTTATTTGTGAAGAAAAAGAATTGGAGTTTCTGATTATGCATTAATTACTAATGACTTAACCGAGTTACCGTGAATAACTAGTATCCTCTACGGCGGATTGATGAGTTATTCGATCAAATTACAGGAGCTACTTGGTTCTCCAAGATAGACTTAGCGCTAAGATATCATCAGATTCCCATCGATTACGCAAATGTCCGAAGGACGGCTTTCACGATGAGATATGGGACTTTGAGTTTGTGGTCATGTGATATACACCATATTTTACCATTTTTTACTATGTATTTCGCACAATACATCTATAAAATCTCTTTATATGGGTACTTCATTATCTTTTCTAGAATTCTTCGTGGATTCAAGTGTTTTTAGTAATAAGGAGCAAAAAGAGCCTAAGATGGAGATAACAAGCCTGTTATGGAGAAAATAGATTTAGTACATTAAATGTCTCGGCCCATATATCAAGATCGCTCTGTTGGATAAAGCCCAAATTTTGACACAAGATATAGGAAGATCTTAGCTTCAATTATCATTTCAGATCGTGCAAATCCAACAGTTAGATCTCAAGATATTCTCAAATTACTGAAGCTGTGCAAAACTTCACACAGGTGAACGATCAATCTCCAACTCTCTGAAATTTCTAATATAAGGTTTTCATGGCGGTCGTAAAGGGAGAAGAATATCTCACCTCTTGTTATCCGCTTGAGAAGTTTCCTAAACCCTATTCTCTTTTATTGATAATGGATTCTTTTGCTATTGCTTTGGTTCCTCTTATCATGACTGTGTAGTGTATTGTTGGGTAAAGGTCTTTCAAAGGGGTTATTCACATGGCTTGTTAAATAGGAATATATCCGGACTTGAAACTTATCTTTGCTTTGATCAATTTGTTAACCACTTTGTTGATTTATTGTATCCTTGTTGATGATTCTAATCGAATCAATACCAATTAGCATTACATAGGTTATATCAACTGTGCAGTATAGTCTCCCTCTTTCATCATCATAACCAGAGTGAACTAGGTTTTTAATCATAAGAAAGTATTCGATTAATTTACGACTGGTTACATACTTGACTAGATCTATGTTCGTTGTTCCTGAATAGTTTAATCCATGAACCCTAGAGACTCTCTTTAAATCAAACGCTTGCTTTAAATTAATTCCCAACTTTTATTTCAATTCTGATTTTCGTGATACAAAACCCCAAAAACACAATCCATATTTGTCCTAGATTAACTTGAGTTGATAAACTTATAGTGTCCTTTCGGTCTCTAGTGGATTTTACTCCTAAGTACTACGATCTATTAACTCTGCACTTGCAGCTTTAGATTGATTTTATTAGGGTAAAATTTTACTCCCATCATCATGCCTTTTGGCTGGACGAATGCACCAGCTGCGTTAATGAGGCTGATGAACATGGTTTTTCAGGAATATCCGGATAATTTGTTATTATCTTTATAGGGTGATAAAGAGTCCTTAGAAGCATGAGGTGCATCTGAGAAGGATTCTGGAGAAGCTTCGAGAGCAAAAGCTATTTGATAAGCTGAGTAAGTACAGTTTCTTCCAGCGAGTAATGGGTTTTATCAGTCATACTTTTTATGCATATAGAGTTTCTATGGATCCGGCTAACATGCAATCTATCAGGGAGTGGTCTAGACCGAGGAATGCCACAAAGATTAGGAGTTTTCTTGGGTTGGCATGCTATAACATGAGATTCATTAAGGGATTTGCGAGTGTGGCTCAGTCTATGATGAAGCTGACAGGGAAGAATGTTCCTTTGTGTGGTCTTCAGATTGTGAGCAGAGCTTGTGATGGGGTTATATTATCAAGTCTTAAATTTATAACCCATAGGCAAACACAATAGTATTTAGGGGTCGATCTGCATGGACTGGTGTTAAGTCCATAATTTACCCGTATTTTGAGGAAATTAGCCTGGGGTTTACATGTTTCTTGCACATTTTACGAAATCGGAGCGAAACGAGTTTTAATGAGATTTAAAGATTTCTTTTTTCATCCAGAAGTTCCTGAAGTTCACAAATTTGGCCCAACACGAATTTTGCCCTTTATATATTCAGTTTTACTTAGGTTTTTAGGGGATACTTTCCATTTGGAGATTTAGAGTTTTGGAGAGATTTTGAGAGCTAGGGAGACAAGTTTTCAGACGATTCAGATTTCTTCGAACCCTTTTGTATCTCTTACTTATTTTCTTACTTTAATGCAATATTGTTAAGTCATCATGTTTTCTGCATCCAAGTCTGAGTAATCTACTTGTTAGGTTTACGGTTTTTCAAAGGAATTCAGACGAATTGTTATAATTTAAATCATGTTAGGGTTATCCTATGGTTCTTCCTCTAGATTGTTTTAGTTATGATTTAGGACTGATCACCCTAAATTAAACATCCTAGGTTGATTCAATTAGAAGCGGAATCATCAATTGGTAACCTGAGTAATATCTTAAAAGAGCAAAATCACCTATTCTTGAAGAAATTTGGTTTAGTGATTTTGTGAACAATTTAAACCTAAACGTTAATGCTTGCATAAATTGATTGATTTCACAAAGGAATTTGGTTTTCTAGGGTTTATGCATAGATAATTAATTCAACATAAATCGTTTAATTTTACATTAGAGTTTCAAGTTTGAGAACGTTTCTTCATTTAAATCCTAACTGTTTTCCTAAATCTGCAATTTATCTTTTCCTGCGAATATTCCGAAAGCCTAGCTCTTTGTCAAATTGAATTTAAATCACATCAAATCTAAGTCTGCTTTCATTCGTTTTTGTCATTGAATTTAAATCACATAAAATCTAAGTATGCTTAATTGTGTTCGATCCCACTGCATACGATCTTTTAATTTGAGAGAGTAAGCAAAGGGTAACTTTGAGCATATCACTAATGCACCCCGGCTTAATCACACACTGCGGAATCTACTTTTACAAGCTGATGCCCCTCGGCTTAAAGAACGCTGGTGTAACATATCAAAGACAATTGAACAAGATGTTAGGAAAGACAACAGAGGTCTATATCGACGACATGCTCGTAAATCCCTTGAGAAGAAAGACCACATCTCACACTTAGAAAAGTGCTTCAACTAGTTCAACCTTCACAACATGAAGCTGAATCCGACAAAGTGCAGATTCGCGGTGACTTCTGGGGAATTCCTTAGATACTTGGTCACTCATCGAGGTATTGAAGCTAATTCAAAGCAGATTGACGCGTTGATCTAGATGGCGTCTCCAAGGAACAAACGTGAGGTACAAAGATTGACTGGGAGAGTGGCTACGCTCAATCGGTTTATCTCACGTTCACTTACAAGTTCCTCCGTTTCTACTAAACATTGCAAGGAAACAAACAGTTCGAATGGTCAGAGAAGTGTGAAGACGCTTTCAAGCAGGTCAAGGAATACTTGGCAACTTATGCGGTGGTTTTCCTCAATCGAGATTTAATCTCTTAACCAACTTCCTGCAAGTGCACAGCAATCGAGTTTAGTATAGTAAAGGGATCGAATCCACAAGGACTTCTTAACCACACTTCAAATTGTAATGAATAAAACTAAGATAGAACATAATATGATGTCGTTTGTGATTGAATAAATTGTGAGCAAGTGAAATGTGAGAGAAAGCGATAGGACTCGAGAAATTAGCAGAGAATTATGCAACAACAAAGATCGAATGAAAGTCTAGGGATAAGGATGATGAATTGAGATGTCTAGAACCCAGAACATGATTGTAAGGTTTTTCCACTATATTGGCTCCAACCTTCTATGCTCTACACCCTAATAGACTCTGATGTCGCATGGTTATTAAAAGGTGAGAACACGCGGTATAAACAAGTTCTGATAGAGTTCACCAAACTCCTTAAGTATCTGGTATGATTATTAATGTAACACCCCAGATTCTAGAAATGCTTGGTGCATTGTCTGAGAATATGTGGTGCATGTGGAGAGGCTTAAAAGAATTGATTTGGCTACCTATGTCACCAAAGTGCACTTATCTTTTCGGTCACTTGTCTTGAGAGAACTCCAGAGTTAAGCGTGCTTGAGCTGGAGCAATCGAAAGATGGGTGACCTACTGGGAAGTCATTTCCAGTACCGGGTGAGTGAGGCCAAAACTCGGAGAAAGATCGCGTGGTGATTGCAGGGTCAGTAAACATGCATTTCGAGTCTCCCGGACAACACACCAACCAACTTATGATCAAATTGATAGTAAAGCAATAGGCATGAAGAACAAGCAAAGATGAAGACTATATTTTATCCCTAAACAGTCATTGATTCTATTGAAACATAAGACTCATTGAAAACCCTAAATCGTAACTAGTGGACTGCTCAAGCATGGTGCACAAAAAAACAACAAAGAGATGATGAATTTATGATGAATAAACTTGATTAAAAGAGAAAGGGTTAGAAGATTCTTCTCTATAACGAAGTATAAAGCGAGATCTCCTCCTTAGAGCTCTTGAAACACAAATCTATGAAATAAACAGAGGGGTTGCGTTTTTGTGATGTATCCTAGATCTAGTTTTTGGCACACACATAACAAAAGGTTAAAAGCAAGTATATATAGGGTCTTGAATCTATTAGGGCTTCGAAAAAGGAAAAAACGTCAAAACAGTCGAAACAGCTCCACATAGGGCCGTGGCACCGATCGGGATTTTAGGTCGGTATGGGGGCTCAGTTTTCCATGTCCTGATGTGTCCTGATGATCTGGGTACTGATCGTGAGATCTGATCGGTATGGGGGGGTCATTGCTCCTCCTTCGTCATCTTCTAGGCAATTTGACATGTATTCAGGCTTCTGGGTATAACTCTCTCCACACAAGTCTAAATGCTGTGATTCCACCTCAAATGGCTATCTTCAATACAATTTTCATCTAATTCAAATCCATTTGGTCCTCTGTCTGTAGCTAAAATTTTGGCATGTATAATCTGTTCATCTTGGTGAAATATGTAAACTTCGAAATTCCTTGGCTCCAATGGGTTCTTTGGCTCGCATGAGTTGCTGTAGATTGGTGTATACTCCATAATGTTAATTTTGGTCCTTTTTGACTGATTTTCCTAATAAAGACTCTTCAAACTACAAATACGAGAAAACTACCTCTAAAGGGGTATAACCATGCATAAATGTAATAAATATGTATAGAAAACCTTAGTAGTATAGGTAAAATATGGGACTTATCAACTCCCCTAGACTTAACCTTTGGTTTGTCCCCAAGCAAACGAACAATGTAAAGAAAAGAAGTTTGAAAATACGGAACTTACACGAATTCTCTGAATGTAGCCTTTAGATCATAACTCATAATCCACATATCACCTGGTCGGTTCAAGACATCCCCATCAGCTACAGATTCATGACCATCGCAAACTGGTTCATAAATCTCGATCCTGCAAAGTCTGAATCCTCCCGTTTCCAACTCTAAGTGTGGTGTTTCTCATCAAAGGAATGATCCAAGGTAAACTAGGCTAGGATTTAAAAGGCTAACTTAAGTGGTGAGACTTATTGTGTTCAGGGTTACCAAATTCTTCGGGATGCAAGACATTATGCAAAATCGCAAGAGAGAACAGACCTATTGAAGCCCACAGTTCCAACCACTTTCAACGCCCTTTCCCCCAGACTTAGATTCTTTGGGGAATCGCTTGTCAATCTCATCAATTTCTTCACTCCTCCACGCCATTCCTTGGGGATATCTTCGGCCTTAGACTCTTTTTATAGACATGTTTCTCCTTTCCCTTTCTTTGTATTATAACCCGTTTTTTTTTGTTAGAATGGGGGAGAAACGGTCTCTTAATACGTGAATTCAATAAAGACACGAAATTGGTACCAATGATGTGTCGTTCCTAAGGAATAACGGTCTTTAACAAACTTTGCATTTGTACTCCATCTTCTATACTCCAATCGTTGCATCTCTAGTGGTTAGAACTGCGTCGATCCTCTTTCTCTCCAACGTTTTTGCACAGATCTGCATATAAGGTTAAGAACAAGAGTGCAACTGGTTTGAAAGAAGGTTAAGGGTATAGGTGGGGTACCAACTAAAAGTGAGGTGGCCATTCAAGACAACAAGAGGGTGGTAAAAAGGGAAAAGATGTCTTGAATGTGATTTTCCTTGAGCTAAGTCCTCCAATGACAAACGGTGGATGAAATTGGTGTAAATAGAGCCAGAATTGGGCTGATTGGAGACAATGCATTTTCGAAGCCTTCTGGGGAAATTCAAGTCATAAAGGTTTTCGAATCGTCTATCCTGAACAAACCCTGTAACAATGGTCACTGAATCACAATATTTGGGCATACATTCATAAGATGTCAATCGTTCAAAATAGGTTTTTGACTCGATGAAATCCGAATGAAAACATAAGAAAACAGAAAAACTCATTAGTTCAACTAAATTCCCCCAGACTTACTTCACACCGTCCCGGAGTGAAAGTAGTCCATAATTGGGAGATTGACTCAATAAAAGTGAAAATAAAACATAAGTAAAGATAGAATCGAAGTCGTAACACCTGGCTCAAAAGGTCTCTGAAACCGTCTCCGGTGTGTCCGGAACTTCTCCTGGAATGTGCTTGTCGTCGGTGTTAAGATCAAGGATCTATGTACCGTTGGAATCATCATCATGGACGACCAGTTGCTGTCCATGTGCATCGTGTGTGTGCTCTCCATGGTCACGTGTGTGGTGGTGACTAGTAGCATCGTCGTCCTCATCTCCAACATCAACAAACCGGACAATAGTGAAAGGCTCACCGAATCATGGCTAGTCGTGGGTCTTCTCGTGGTTGATCTCTTGAAGAAGTATGGAACGGACTTCTTCATGGCTGTCACTTGTGTAGAGATCAACTTCCCTTGCTTAGAAATCTTAGCTTCAAGAGCCAAACATTTCTCCTTTTCCTCCTCGAAACTAGCTTGAAAATTGTCCCTATGGCCGTCGGTTGGTGGCTCATCATGTGGCGTCTCTAAGGGTGGCATGTGGCAGGTGGAGGGCTATGCTATTTTTCCTCTTTGTGTCTTTCTAACTCTCTCTCTCTTTATGCCAACATAACCTTCTTCTTGTAGTAAAGTGCAACGCTAACAATCGAATCACCGGGACAACGAATAAACCAAGAGGATCGTGGTGGATCAAAGGTGACCACGCCACTACTCAAGGCTGGGACCTCCTTGTGAGGAAGGAAAACACACTTCTTCTCATCCATGTATGGTGGCGTGAATAGGTAACCAAAGCTCGTGGAGTTCTCATACCAACCGCATATAAAATGCTTCATTTAAAGTGCTAGAAGGTCTTGTTTATCCTTAAGTGATGGGAGTGTCTCTTGGCTAAAATCAAATCCAGAAGCCAACAATATTTTCGTGATAGTCCCTCCAAGATCACTACAAGCCTTCTTCGCAACATTCTCCTTAGCAGCATCATGCTTAATTCAAACCATTCGACGAGGTAGAAGCGATCCATAGTTAACTAGCTCAGGCTTTTCCACAAAAAGTGCTATAAGCATGTAAAACTCATCTTGATTGACCACTCCACGGTCGGTCCTAATAAAAATCCATTGTGAAACAAGGTAATACACTTAACGAATCGCCGGGTGTGTAATCCGTGGTGCTATAGATTCTCCGGGTTTGATCTTCTCGTTTGCAATCTTCAACCATATGTCATAGTGCTCCTCACTACCACTGTACTTTATCATCTCATGGCACTCAAAACCCAAAATATCATAAAGCTCCTCAATTCACAAAGCTCCTCAATACTCAAAGCAATCTTAAAAGCTAGAATTCCTTCCTTAGCTTCAACAATCTTCCTCCTTGGGTAGGCTAGGGTCACAGTGGCTAGGAACTCTCTTGTGATGTCCACATATGTTGGGTGAGTGGTGGCCACAAATTTCTTCAATCCTAATGCACCAATGTACCATTCAACATCTTATCGAATACCGAGTAAATGAAGCGTCTCAAAATCAATCGTTGGAGTGGGTAGCATAGCAAACTTCTTAAGACCAGCCATGTAGTCAATATTGGCTCTCATATCACTACCAATAAACTTCATTGCCACTTGTGGAGCTTGAGTGAATTCCATGTTCGAAGTGGTGCGCGATTTCTTCCTCCTAACCGTCGGTTTAGGTGGTATTGTCTGGGTGACCTCCACAACTCTCATAGGCTCTTCATAAGCCTCATATTCCTCATCTCTAAGGGTGTAATCTCGTTCCTCATCATCTCCTCTCAATATCTCTTTGTCACGTCTCTTTGACGCGCCTTTCGATGGTTTCCTTGAATGAGCTCGAACTGAAGCGAGGGTCTTATCGTCGCCTATGAGTGGTGCTACCTCCTTATGTCTAGGGATGCTTATGGATCTCCTTTGAGCATTCCCACCATCCATCATAGTGCCTACAAAAGAAAAACCCTGAAATCGATGTTATTACCAAGAATTTTGTATATTCCAGAAGAATTGCTTCTATTGAGAAATTAAATAAATTTAAAGCACATCAATGGATTAGAAACATGTAAGAATGATATTCTAAAACCAAATAATTTTTCCAAAATTTTATCATAATTTTCGGATTTAATGCTAACGACATGTGAAAATTTCCAAAAACTTTCAAATTCAATCTCAAACATGTCAAAATCTATCATAATCCTATGTATATATGATAAACCCAACCTAATGAATGCAAAATCAACCTCCAATTCATCCAAATTCGTTTTAGTGGAGTTACCCAAAAACTCAATTTTTGGTGAAAAGTTGATTAATTAAACTAATCATAAACTCACAATTCAATCTTATTCAATGCCTAACCAAGTTTTCTAAGCTATTTCTCTAACAACTTAAGTGAATAAGTCTAATGAAAGAGAAAATTGAAAAAGTTCTTAACTTGGAAATTGCAAAAAATCAAAAGATTAGATGAGCACACCTTTGTTTTAAGAGCAATTGGTTTGGGGAACTGAATTCTTATGGAAAAACTAAAGAAATCTTAGTGAATTAAGCAAAAACCCTAAAATTAAACTTTTAAGGTTCTTGAGCTCAAAAACTAAAGAAATCTTAGTGAATTAAGCAAAAACCCTAAAATTAAACTTTTAAGGTTCTTGAGCTCAAGAACACTTTAAGAGAAAAGAGATGGTGTCTGCTTTTGGGAGACAAGTTTAAAGGGAAAAGACTCCTTTAAAAATCAGATTTTTTAGTGGAATTGGTTTATTTTCGGTTAAAATCCGGTTTGAGACCGGTCTAGAAATTTAAAATTGAAACGAAAAATTTTCCGAACCAAACGACCCCGGTACCGATCGGGGTGGGTGACCGGTACCGGTGGTCATTACTTACCTTGGGCGTAGTCGCGGTGCGGTACGGTGTTGCGGTACGTGCGACGGTAGGTGAAGGCATCGGTACCGGTACGCGGCTCATACCGGTCCGGGACATGTGTCAGCGTGATGGGTTGGTACGGGGGTGGATGCTTCGGTACGTGTCCTTCGTACCGGTTGGGTGAGTCGACCGGTATAGGTAGTCGTTGCGGGACGCACGAGACGGTCTGGATTAATGGTCCTCGGTACCGATCCGGTGCGTGGATAGGTGTGCGGTCGGTACCGGGTGTTGGGTCGAGGGACGGATGGGTCGTTATGCGGACGCTCGGTACCGATCGGATTGCCCGATCCGTTTCCGTGTCCGGTATATGTCGAGGGTCGGTCGGGACGTGGCGCGGCATGGTTGTGAGTACCGGGCAGGGATCCTCTGTACCGATCGGATTGTCCGATCGGTACCTGTGCTCGGTACAGGCCTGGTCACATCCTTCCCGGTACCGATCGCGTGTGGTACACGGTATGGGCGATCGGTACGTGCTTTCCCGGTACCGATCAGTGCCATCAGTCGGTGCCGGTTCGTCTCTTTTTTTTCTGCAAAAACCAAAACAAAAGATTAGAAATCTAAAAAGCAAAATCAAAATTCAAAACTTGAAAGAAATAAGAAAATAAAACCAAAACAAAAATGTGGGTTGCCTCCCACAAGAGCGCTTGTTTAACGTCATTAGCTCAACTCCTTATAAATGATTAAGCTTCTGGTGAATCCACTAAAGAATTGGTGACTCCTCTAGCTTCCTTGCTCGTGGGTTTCTTATCTCCTTGAGAGGCCTTAGGCATTTCTCCAATGTCATACTTGACAACAATAGCTTTCGGGAAAAGCTTCTAAGTGTTTTCAAGATTCTTGTCGATGGTCTCCTTGGGATTGGCCTTGTCTTCTCTTGGCACAATGATCTTGATTACGTTGAAAATGTTGGTGAGACCTTCATTAACGGCTCTCTCTGGCTCATCATTTTCCTTGATGGTCAAAATTTAGCTCACATCTTTGTAAACCTCCTTATGCCTTGTCCTTGATGGTTTCTCAACCTCCTTAGACTTAGCACTTGAAGTTCCTCTTTTAGCAACTCTCAATCTTCTCATAGGATTTCCGGGATCAAAACTATGTTCCACAACCTTAGTTTCATTCAAGGTGTATCCCCGTGTTCACGTCATGGTAGAAGACATTTTTGTTGATCTTTGCGAAAGAGATTCTTCGGTTGGGGAAATCAGCAATGGCTCCTGCGGTTGCTAAGAATTGCAAACCAAGTATCAATGGGTTAAGCATTCCGGTCTTCATCTTCAATACTTGAAAGTCGGTAGGGACAACACCATCTCCTACTTTCACTATCACGTTTTCAAGCATTCCATAAGGTGTACATGATGACAAATCCGGATACTCTATTAGACTCTCGATGACTTGAACTCCGACCATCGAAGCTCTCTTGCCATGGCAAGAGACATGACGTTGACATTAGCTCTAGTATCACACAAGCAATCAAAGACTTCAATTCCATTGATAGAACTCCGAATTTTCAATCTTCTCGAGTGGCTCTCCGTGAAGCCTTCTCTTGTAAGATCTCCTTGACTCCCCCGATCGGCGTGCTTCTACTGTCCCTACGACCAAATTTGGATCCTCCTCAAGTGGTTTGGGAACAACCACGAGTGTATCTTTAATGGTGGAAGCAACGTTGCAAAACTTCATTGGCTTCTCCTCTTCTTGTTTCTTGACGGCTTCGCTTATTTGGGGGAGTTGGACATCTATCTTGGAAACATGGGTCCAAATAGAAACAACATTTGTGTTTAGCTCAGCATAGACGTTATCAACTTTTTGGTTAATCTCTTTCTTTATTTGACCAAGAGCTTCTAGTAGTTGATTTTTCATCTCTTCAAACTTAGAATCCAAAGAAAATGGTGCGTTAGGCTTGGCGGTAGGGAAAGGCTGCTTCACTTGGTACATACCTAATGAGTAGGGCTGTTGTCTAGGCTGGTATTGGGCTCCTTGAGTGGTGTTTTGCTTAGGATAGAACTGATCTTGAGGGTTATCCACGTTGTTACTCTGGTAGGACAGATTTGGATGCGATCGATAGTTGTTGTTGAAACCTCAGTTTCCATAGTTAACTCCAATGTAGTTAACTTCCCTTGATTATCCTCTATCGTTCCTTCAAAGTTCTCCAAGTTAGGCTCAAAATTCGGACCAACAACCTCCTCAATAGCATGAACTCCACGGTGAGCTTTAAGTAGTTATGAAACCATCGTCTTAAGCTCCGCGATTTGAATTGATTCAGATGAAGATCGTGTGGGGTTGATGCTCCTATTGTTTTCTTGAGAACAATGAGAATCACTTACAGCAAGTTCTCAATCAATAACTTAGCTTCCGGTACAAGCCTGGTCATGAAGTTTCCAATACTCGCAGCATTCAAAGATGTTTGATGCTTGTTATCGACTCTATTGTAGAAAATATTCCATAGGTTTCCTTCACTAAAACCATGGTTAGGGCAGTCCCTAGTGTACTCCTTGAAATGTTCCAATGCTTCAAAGAATGACTCCGTGGCTCCTTGCTTGAAACATGAGATTTTGTTCCTCATGGAACTCGATCTTTGCTTCGTGTAGAATTCGTTCAGGAAGGCTCCTTTGTATTCGTCCCATGTGGTAATGGATTGAGGGGGCAGTGATTTCATCCATCTAAGTGCCTTGTCGTTCAAAGAAAACAAGAAGAGCTTGCACTTAAAGTAATCCACAGGAATTCCATTAGCACGAGCTCGTGGGTTAGGACGTCCATCAAAGGGTTGTTCAACCCCTTGGTGTTCCTCTCCACGGGCAGCAGCATCACCGAGGGCTCTCTCCTCCTCGGTCATCTCTCGATGGTCACCTTCTCCGGCCATCTAAAGCGCTCTCTCTCTTCCAATAGCTCGTTCAAGTCTGTCAATCTCTTCTTCAGGAAACACTAGATTCCCTTTGGGAGAGTTTCTAGTAATGGGCATAAAACACCTGAAACACACATAGAAAAACAAAAAAAAACGAAATCAAAGTGGTGAAAAGAAAGAGTAAAAATCTGAAAAACTGAATGTTCTAGACTAGGTTTTAAGCAAAAATTAGATACTGATGTTCTTCAAATTCCCCAGCAACGGCGCCAAAAAACTTGATGCGGAGGTTTTCCTCAATCGAGTTTTAACCTCTTAACCAACTTTCTGCAAGTGTACAGCAATCACGGTTAGTATAGTAAAGGGATCGAATCCACATGGACTTCTTAACCACACTTCGAATTGTAATGAATAAAACTAAGCTATAACAGAATATGAAGTCGTTTGGGATTGAATCAATTGTGAGCAAGTGAAACATGAATTATAAGTTGTAAATCAATGGGAGAAAAGCGCTAGGACTCGAGAAATTAGCAGAGAATTATGCAACAACAAAGATCGAATGAAAGCCTAGTGATAAGGATGATGAATTGAGATGTGTAGAACTCAGAACATGATTGTAAGGTTTTTCCACTGTAGTGGCTCAGAACATGATTGTAAGGTTTTTCCACTGTAGTGGCTCCAACCTTCTACGCTCTACATTCTAATAGACTCAACTGTCGCATTGTTATTAAAAGGTGAGAACACGCGGTATAAAATAGTTCTGATAGAGTTCACTAAACTCCTTAACTAATTGGTATGATTGTTAAGACGCTTAGCTCATCGAATACTAGATCCAAAGGTATTAAGAACACTTCCGTGGATACACCTACCTATGATCAAATTGCTAGTAAAGCAATAGGCATTAAGAACAAGCATAGATGAAGGCTAAATTTTATCTTTAAACAGTCATCGATTCTATTGAAACATAAGACTCATTGAAAACCCTAAATCTTAACTAGTTGACTACTCAAGCATGGTGCACGAAAAAGAGCAAAGAGATGATGAATTCATGATGAATAAACTTGATTAAAAGAGAAAGGGTTAGAAGATTCTTCTCTACAACGAAGTATAAAGCGAGATCTCCTCCTTAGAACTCTTGAAACACAAATCTATGAAAGAAACAAAGGGGCTGCATTTTTGTGATGTATCCTAGGTCTAATTTTTGGCACACACCTATCAAGAGGCTAAAAGCAAGTATATATAGGGTCCTGAATCTTCTAGGGCTTCGAAAAGGGCAAAAACGTCAAAACAGTCGAAACAACTCCACAGAGGGCCGTGACACTGATCAGGATTTTAGGTCGGTATGGGGGCTCAGTTTTCCACATCCTGATGTGTCCTGATGGTCTGGGTAGTGATCGTGAGATCTGATCGGTATGGGGGGGTCGGTGCTCCTCCTTCTTCATCTTCTAGGCAATTTGACATGTATTCAGGTTTCTGGGTATAACTCTCTCCACACAAGTCTAAATGCTGCGATTCCACCTCCATTGGAAAGCTGACTCAAATGGCTATCTTCTATTCAATTTTCATCTAATTCCAAATCCATTTGATCCTCTGTCTGTAGCTAAACTTTTGGCATAATAATATGTCCATCTTGGTGAAATGTGTAAACTAGGAATTCCTTGGCTCCAGTGGGTTCTTTGGCTCGCATGAGTTGCTGTAGATTGGTGTATACTCTATAATGCTCCTTTTGGTCCTTTTTACTGATTTTCCTAATAAAGAATCTTCAACTACAAATACGAGAAATCTACCTCTAAATGGGTATAACCATGCATAAATGCAATAAATATATATAGAAAACCTAGTATTATAGGTAAAATATGAGACTTATAAACAACATCGCCTATCCTTGCTAAGCCACTATCTAGAGAACCTATCTTCCTCTACATCGCTGTTTCTGAAACAGTTCTCAGCGCCATACTTGTACACGAAGAGCGAGGCGAGCAGAAGCTTATCTTTTACGTCAGCAAGACCCTCACAGATGCTGAAACAAGATATCCTCAGCTAGAGAAGCTAGCACTATCCGTCCTCATGGCGTCACGAAAGATAAGACTTTACTTCCAATCTCACTCTATTGTTATCTTTAAATTCAACATGTTTCGTGCTTTCTACTCTTGTTGTGTTGTTCCCTCAACCATGTCTGAGTAGTGTGCTTGTTATGTTTTAGGCATTCAAGGATTTCATGTTAATGCATCAAAATTGTTAGGGTTTATCATATAGGTTTTTCATCTTTATTTGTGCACAAAGCCTTAGCTGGAGTAATTAACCATGCTATTGGTCTTAGGTTAGTGTATCCACGGAACTGTTCTTAATACCTCCTGAACTAGTATTTGATGAGGTAGGCGTCTTAACAATCATTCCAATTAGTTAAGGAGTTTAGTGAACAATTGAACCTTGATCTAGACTGTGTCTTTTAACCTTTTAATAATCATGCGACAGCTGAGTCTATTAGAGAATAAGACATAGGGAATCGGAGGCACGACAGTGGAAAGATTCTATAGCCGTGGTGTGAGTTCTAGAATCTAAAACCCCATTGATACCTTGTATGTGTTCATGAGTTTCCGCGAATTGCCTAACGCCGAACTCTTCCATCATATTGATTACACATCCTAGTTTACATTCCCATTCATTCATCACGGTTGCATTCACATAAAAACCCCAATTCATATATTGTCTTAGCTTAATTTGCATCTCTAAATTCGTACCGTATCATCTTTCTAGTCCATGCGGATCAACCCCTAACTACTATTGTGTTTGCCTATGCACATGCAGGAATCTTTGGGTTATAAATTTAAGGCTTGATAATATAACCCCCATCAGTTACCATTTTTTTTCTTGTATCTCTGGCTTTATAAAATAAAAACATAATAAAAAGATAAAATATTCTCGTTGAACGAAATCGAGATTGCTTTCCCATTCATTCTTCCTTTCTTGCGTCAAATTCTTATCCATTTAGTAACTTAGTGAGGAAGGAGATGAACTTCTTTTTGTCATAAAATCCTTAACTTCATCTTCTATCTAACATTGTGGTTGATTCAGGCCTCGGTTGATTAGAAATATGTGTTTATCGTAGCTTTCAATTAAACAGGGCTTCATATACATCATGTGCTTTGTTGTGATTTTGGGTCACTTTAAGTTTCAATTTTGCGAGAAGCATAAATAATCGTACATTTGTGTTTTTGATTTTTTTGAAAATTTAAACTTTTGTTATCATTTCACAAGAATAAGAAAAAGTGTACTCGCCATTAAAACTAGAATGCAATTAAAATGTCTTTTTACATAATGGAAAAGATATTTGGTTTGTCGAGATATTAAAAGAAAATATTTGATGATGATAGAACAGAAATTTGGAGATATGTTGAATGGTTAATGTTGTTATTCATGGAAACACTTATAATCTATAACTCCATCTATAAGGGTTCGAGATTATCTTTCGCTCATGTAGTGTTTTCGAGTATATTAAAAACAATGTGATCAACTCATTAGATAGAGGAGATCATGTAGAGTGGTTATTTTTGGGAAATTATTATTATTATTCATAGAAATAACAGAAAACATAGATTCAAAAGTCAATTAATATTGAAAAGGACTAGCCATTGGGGGAATGATATGGATATTCAAAATTTTCGTAACAGCAGCAATACGTTTTGCCACAAACTCCTCTTTTATAGATTGTACTTGTAGATTTGCATCTTGCAGTGCATTCCGCTGTGCTAGTGCAACTTCCTGAACATATGCGGTTTTCTCCTATTCAATTTTTTTAACAAAATTAAACCGATGATCCATATAATATTTCAGCATGTAAATTGTAAATACAAATGCAATCAAAATATTTTTTTTTTTACTTTTATTCAATCGTTAAAAGTGACATTTTTGATAGAGCTTACAATTTCAAAGATTTTTTTTATTTTAGAACATCGAACAAAAAAATGCGTTACCTAAAATCATGGGTAAAAGAGCGAGAGAAAACAAGATCACGTAAAGCAAGAGAAGAGATGAAGACTTCTTAATTGTCATTTGTTATGTTTTTAGAAGATGGAGCCACAATTTTATTTGTTAGAATACCCTTTTATATATCATTAAAGATGGAACCACAATTTCTGAACAATATATACTTTTGGCATGTTTTAGATAACTATTAATATTTTTAATGAAATTGACTAAATATAAAAATTGATTTACCTTTTTACTTTTTTTTTTGATATTATATTACCTATAGAACTAATTGTATTTAATGTATATCAAAAGTCTTTGTAAAACTCAAATGTACATAAAGTATCACATATATTACATATTACTTTTATTTTCATTTAGAAATCAGTTAACAATAATAAAATGTTGAGAAAATAAACTAACTAATATCTGAAATAATAAATTTTAAATTATATATTAGCTAAATACATATTAATACTTGGTAGTAAAAAATAAAATAAATATTGTTTCAAAATGCTTGGATCAATCTTGTTTCAAAAGTTTGATGCTATCCAATAAAAATTGATACTAAGTACGTAGATATATTCGGCTTTTCAAGCCCATGTCCAACCCCTTACTAGTATGATATTGTCCGCTTTGGGCTAAGCTGACAAAACCCGCACAGATTTATTTTTGGGCTCTTTCCCAAAATGCCTCATCCTAAGTTGGTTGGACATCTCTTATATATAAACTTCGAATGTGAGACATGGATTGATATCCCAATAATCTCCCCCTCAAACAAAGTACCACATAAACTCGATGACTTCTACCTCTACCGAAACTTAGTACCCATCTAGCACCGCATGTACTCTTGACACCCTTCTTCGTGAGGTTACGTTTTTGAGGATTAATCTATCACAACAAACATGTCCAACCCACTTTTCCTGGTCCACTTCTCTGCGCCTAGGCTTTGATATCATTAATAGGACTTGTAAAGCCCATGCCCAATTTCACATTAGTATGATATTGTCCGTTTTGGGCCATGTGGCGAAACCCGTTCGAATTTGTCTGTGGGCTCCTTCCCAAAAAGCATCATACTAATTGAGTTGGACACTTCTTATATACTAAACAATTATCGTCTAAACTTATGCCGTGGAACTTGTATTGATATCCCAACAAGATATATATAAAATTATCATAATCGTAGCTGATATTGATTAGTTATCTAATAAGAAAGTAAAATCTAGTATAAGATGTTCGATACACCTGCTCTACGCGTAGGCTTTTGTGTTGAATTATTATTTTTTAAGATATTTTGTTCAACGTTTTTGTTGTTAGTTATGTCCATTTGTGTTGTTAGTTATGTCCATTTGTGTGTGCATTCTAGGTAGATGGAAACTATTAATTGATTGGATGTTGGGTTCCTTTAATCATTTATTTTACTTATTTAAGAAATTGAAATTTTTGTGTGTCATACACATTGTTTACAAACTCGGACTACATTCTTATATTAGACAAATTTTATGGTTATTTTTGCAAAAAAAATGTATACGATGAACTACAATCGTTTCCATGTGTAATATTTGGTCGTTCCGTTAGTTAGTTTTTTGTTGGTTAGGTTGCTGGCTTTGATTATAAATTCGTTGAATTGGATTGATTGTGATTTTGTTCGAAACTGATTATGGGTTATTTTGCTAGTTTAGTTGGTTTGAATTGTATTGATTTTCGCTGGTTGTGTTACTTGTTTTGTTTGATTGGATGTTGAGAATAAGTATTTATGAGAACACTAATTCGATTTCAATATATATATATATATATATATATATATATTTTAAATGAATTGTTTCAATTTGGTATCAGAGCCTTTACGGTTTTAGGATATGCTTGGGATGATTGTGAATTGTTGAGATTGATTATGTGGTATTTAGTCAATTTCTATGAGTTGGAATCCTAGATACTTTTCTTCGAGCCTTTAATGAGATTACACGGTAAGTGTTTGTTTGTTGGTGTTTTTGCTTTTAGTTTTCTTAGTTTGTGCTTTGATAGTGCAGAGTGATGGCTAGAGGTGCTAGAGGTCGTGGTGGTCGTAAAGGTCGTGGGCGTAATCAAGGACTAATGACTAAGTCTGCTGGGAGTGCGGCTCATAGTTCCACGCACGAGCAGGCGACAGGTTCAACGCATGAGCAGACGAAAAATTCGCAGACGTTTCAGGAGGGGCACGTGAGTGGGGCTAGTATGAGCGCTAGTGTGAGCACCAGTCCGCGCGCTAGTGTGAGCACTGGTAGGACCGGTGTTGGAGACGGTGTGGCACATGGTGCACCCATAGGTGGAGCCTAGGGTTGAAATAATTGTTTGGCGGATCTGATGCAATTGTTGTTGGAGCGGTTACCGGGAGCAGTACCAAACCAGGCTACAGTAGTCCCAGGCAGAGGTATAACCGAGAGTTGCGGCTACGGAGGAGCTCCCATCTTACCTTAGAATGATGGAGCAGATGCAGAAGATTGGCACATGATTCTTCTCGCGAGATGCCAAGCCTAAGAAGGGGCATGAGTGGACAATAAGGTTGGAGCGTAATTCAAAGCTTCTAATAACGAAACAGAATATGAGGCTATTATAGTCGGTATGCGATTCATTAAAAGACTTCACATCAAGCACGTTCACGCATTCTGCAATTCACAATTAGTTATTAGCCAGTTTAGCGGCGAGTATGCAACGAAAGACGATCGTATGGAAGCCTATTTGAAGATAGTAAAGGAGCTTGCCTCGACATTCTAAGAGTTTACACTTACACGAATTCCTAGAGGAGAAACGTTGACACTGACGCAATGGCAAACATTGCCTCCGCTTCAGCTCCCCCAAAAGACCCAGCTTTGAAACGGGTAATTCTTGTTGAGTTCATCGAATCTCCTAATATTCAACAAGAGATGACACTCACTATCTCTACACGATCTTAGGCTATAAAAGAGAAAAAGCCATTGCTGAATCACTTGAGACAAGACCTGAAGACGTCGAGATGATAGAAGCTGCTGAAGACAGAGAGCCCAAGCGTCTACCGATGACATCGTCTACAGTAGGCCAACGAGGACCTGCTAACACCGACGTCTCTGCCACCAATGTCTCAGTCGCCGATTTCTCTGCCACCGATGACCCAGATCAACCCGAAGGCCTCTCGCCAGAGAACCTCCTACTTGATCCTGAAAACCAAAACATTCCTATCCCAATGGAGACAGATGAAAAACCCGAGTACGGTTGCGGTAAGCTTTTGATAGATCAGATCCGGGCATACATTGTCGATGGAAAACTGCCTGCCAACAAGTGGACAGCCGGCAAAATACAGAAGCAAGCCACTCGATATGTTCTGATGGACGGTAACATGTTCAGATGGGGCTTCTCTGGCCCTCTGCTCACCTGCGTAGAAGGAAGGAAAGCCAGACAAATCATGGAGGAAATCCATAGCGGGTCTTGTAGCAATCACTCAGGAGGCAAAACCTTGGCAATCAAGATCAAAGAACATGGCCACTTCTGGCCTACTATAGTAGGCGACTGCGTAAAGTTTTCAGCCAAGTGCCAGAAGTGTCAGCGACATGTTCCAAAGATTCATAGTCAAAGACCTTCTGTGCAAAGTGGAAGATTCGCCTACTAATGGCTAAGTAATGGTTAAATAGAAGCAATCAAAAAGACAATTCTTGATGGTCTTAAGAAACGCTTAGACGCTAAGAAGGGTCGATGGGCCGACGAGCTGGAAGGCGTATTATGGTCTTACCGCACCACTTCCACCGAGCAACAGGCGAAACTCCATTCGCTCTTGTCTATGGAAATGAATGCCTAATCCCCTCGGAAATCAATTCCTCTGGATTATGATGACGTCTCTTACCATAGAACGAGGAGCTCAACAACTTGTTTCTCCTCAACTTGTTTCTCCTCGACGAGTTGGACTTCATTAACGAGAGGCGTGATCAAGCACTCATCCGGATAGCCAACTATAAAAATGCAGCCGCACGTTATTACAACTCCAGAGTTCGAGAAAGACGTTTCCGTGAAGGTGACTTAGTCTTGCAAAAAGTCTTCTAGAATACAACGCAGCGAAACGCAGGCAAACTTGGAGCTAACTGGAAAAAACCTTACAAAATCCTCACCGTCGTCTGACCCGATGTTTATGAACTTGCCAACATTGTAGGCACACCAATCCTCAATTCATGGAACGCGAAGCATTTGAAAAGGTATTATCACTAGTCCTCCTTGAAGGCTTTTGCAATGAACTACGAGGCGACTTGATCCCTGCAATTGGTACGTAGGCAGCTTGTCTCCGAACGAGTTTAGCTGCCCTCCTCCGTCAAAAAGGGGGGAGGAGTATGTATTTAACAAACTACGGGGTGACTTGATCCCTGCAAAGGGTATGTAGGCAGCTTGTCTCCGGTTAAGTTCAGTTGCCCTCCTCCTTCAAAAGAGGGGAGGAGTGGGGTATGTATACTCGTATATTTTTTATCAAATTTTGTGCTGAAAATTTCAAAGTCAAACACTTGACACAAGTCTCACTGACTTCATCAGTTACATCCTATGTGGATTATTCAAAGCCTTTGCAAGCAAGTTCATTCCACAACCGTTGTTGGTGGCCACAATGACGATGTGTGAACCCGAACATGTCCATCATCGGATCCCAAGCACGCTATATAAGTTCTAATGTTCAGTATCTAGGCGGTGGAGCTTGGCTGATCATTCGAAAACCCAACAACATCGTTTGTAAAAAGCAGCTGCCAATGGTTCTTCAGTTTTGTAACCCAATGATCATTATGAAAAACCAATAACGCATTGGTCAAAACAAAGGGTGTGTTTGCTCCTGCGCAGATGTGTTCAGAGAGCAACACCATTCTAGAAAACCCAACAACAAAGTTGGTAGATCACGAACCCAACAACAACGTTGGTAGAAGTAGAGCGTAAATGCATTTGTAATTTTGCTACCCTGCTAAAGGCGTTTCGAATGTAAACGACCTCTAACTTACAATGAGACTTAGTCAACAAAATGAGTATCATTACTCTTGAAGCTTGTGTGATCTATGAAAGAACAAAACGAGCCTAGCTCATAAGAAAGGCAAAAAAAAAAAGCCGCATTCATTATCATCCTACATTTAGCTACAATGTAAGGTAAACATAATCATAGCGTGGAAACAAACCATCCAACGCCTTTACCAAAAATCATGGATAACCACATCCAAAAATCATATGAAATTCATGGACAAAAGTCATAATATAGGCTAAGTCTGAAAGGAAAAGCATAAAGCAAGAAATTCAATCAGTCATCGATCTCCTCATCGCTCTCCTCGTCACCATCCTCGTCCACCTCGTCTTCGTCAGTAGCGAGTAGCGAGTAGCTTCATCAAGAAGTATGAAGAATAGCCTAGCGAGGGCCTATTTAGAATTCGGTCCAAGAACATAAGTGGCTGACCTTAGTGAGTCTGTGGAAATCGAAAGAGTTAACTCGGATGAAAGGAAATACTTGGAATTAAGTATACTTTCCTTTTATCTTTTAAGGAGATTTTCTATATCTCTTAGAGTTGATTCAACCATCTTAACATCTTTTATAAGTACTTGATATTCTGATCCTAGAGGAGACATTCACAGATCCACATCCATCCTAGATCTAGAATTGGATTCAAGACTTAGAAACACCCCGTAAGACATATTCGTCATGTTCTAGTAAATAACGCAAACGACGTAGAAGATCAACTTCGGAAGTCCTTCTATTTTGTACACAAATAGAAGACAGCCATACAAAGCTACAGGCACAACCAGAACGTAATTTGATATTATGGTTCGAAAGTTATGCTCAGTGTCCTGAGACCAAAGAACAAGGATACGAGGTTCCGAAGAGCCAATTTCGTACCTTAGTCCACAACGAACTACAACAAACCATGTAAAGATTTACATAGTGTAGGAAAGATATCTCTCTCTAGTTTCCAGAACAGGCTTCAGATCGTACATACAAGCTATGTAGCATCCTCAGTCGCGTTTCCAATAACGCATGTTCTCTAAGAACTAAACTCATCACGTATGTGACTTGCCTATGAAAGCATAACGCATCACCCTTGTGACTTGCCTATGAAGGCATAACTCATCACCTTCGTGATATGCCTATGAAGGCTTAATTCATCACCTTTCGTGACCTAGCTGCCTAGCTGCCTACCTGCCTAACTGCATAGCTTCCTAACTGTTTATCTGCCTAGCTAACTATCTGCCTAGCTATTTATTTGGCTAGCTGACTATTTGCCTAGCTCGCCTAGCTATCTAGGTCGATGACTTAAGTCGGTAAACGAGTAATAACGAATGTTATAAAGACCTAGCTCAATAAACGAGTAATAATGAATGTTATG
This sequence comes from Arabis alpina, assembly GCA_900128785.1. NCBI lineage: Eukaryota > Viridiplantae > Streptophyta > Magnoliopsida > Brassicales > Brassicaceae > Arabis > Arabis alpina. The sequence goes on from LT669795.1 coordinate 15,284,263, forward strand.
CACATGAACTATTGATGGCTTGATCCCTATTCTAAAGGGTACATAGGCAGCCTCTCACATGGCACAACTATAACATATCAATCTTCCCATAGTTTGTATCTATGTTAAGGAAGACGATGTGTATAGAGAACTCTATACACATCTTCTTGAGTACTTGTTTTCTTGGTGATTTTACGCTTAAACCTAAGTCCTCTATTCTTTGGAACGATCTAGAACTGTTGCTCAATCCGACATCCCCATCGCCTATCAAAGTCGCGAGTCATCTCGTCTCTCACTCTAGCAATGGCCTCATAAAACTCTAGTGCTCTAAAGATCGCTAGCAGACCTAAGCTTACTCTTCAGCGAAGCTATCTCGTCCTCGCCTTTAGAACATCTCGACTTGAGCTTCACCAACTTAGTACCCCACTCTTTTTTGCTCCTATGCACGGAGAGAGCATCGGGCTCAAGAACCCTGTTCCGCTCGGCGAGCTCATATAGTCTTGACTTTAGAATGGTGTTGGCCTTTCCGGGCTTGTGAAGCTCATTATCTCTGGAACGAACATCCTCATCGTAGTCACCAACGAATCGGTCCAAGTGGAGGAAAAGCTGCAAGGAAAAGAGATATGAAATCAAAACAAAAGAAGCTAAAGCTTAGGAAAAATGCTAAGTAAGAAAAGAATCAAACCTCATAAACCTTGAATTTCGTTGCTGCATAGGATTTCCAGTGAAGCAGCCCACTGAATGGTGGAAAAAAGGCACCGAGATCAAACGGCCTAAAGGAAAGAGGAACCGAGGTCGCAGCACCACGACTTGTCGACGCTACTCTCTCAACAACAGTCGCAGGAGATGTATCTACCCTCTGTCGACTATACAACCTCTTCTAATTACCATTTCCAGAGGCGAGATCTCTATGCATAGCGGTAACAACATCGGTGGTGATGGCAGGAAACACTAGCTTCACTACAAAAGACAACAATTCAAGAGTAAACTTATGAGGCAACATGTGTACAAAAAAACAAAAAAATGAAGAGGAGCTAAGTGTTTGTTACCTCTTCTCTCCCATCTCGTCCTGACAAGAGCAATACAGTCCGCCTCGACAATCTTCTCTGAAATCTCAACAAAGAAGAAACGATTCACGAAGTGCTCATCTTTGCTCGGGCACCCGTCGATGAATCCCATCTTCGTTATGCTACAAACGTTGTACTTGAGTTGACCACTTCGACCGCGAGCTCTGAAATCCAGCAAACAGGACAAGTGCTCGATGCTAATCTCAACACCGCGCTCTCTACCCAACACGTATACACCAATAACATGTTTGAGACCCCTAGGGTTAACTTGAGCAAGAAAGGCGTTTTTCGCTGCTAGGAAACGCATACGGAACCTGGGAAACTGAAACTAAAGCTGGCACTGGTCGAAGTAGTTCTCAAACAAAGTGAGATACCCTAGACGCGAGGCGTCAGCAATGTCAGCAGGGTCGGGAACAACTAGCATGATCTCCTTTGAGATCCCACACTTCTTTCGGAGGCGCTGCAGAGTTTTCATCTAAAAGAGTAGATCTACGAGGGTTAGGACGAACTTCCAGCATTCACATCTTCTTAGCCTTCTTCTTGTGTTCGACCTCGTCAGGCATATCTTCATAATCTCTCTCAACACTATAAGCTCCTCAATCAAAAAAAGAGGAAGAAGACGAAGACAGCGGGGCGTCGGCACTGCCAGGCGGGAGCTCTGAATCCTCATTTCAGAAGTATCAAGTCACCAACGCCCTCGCATCGGGTCCTTGGGCCTTCGTCGTCAACATATTTGGTTGGGTCATTGGTGAACCCATGGGAGCTCTGCGGGTCTTTGGCGTTTCGACCAAACCCCACGCGACCAATCGTCTCATTCCCGAGATTATCAACGTCCGCACCATAATTGCGGCGTGCTAAGTCATTGGCATCGGGAAGCCGACACTTCGAAGGACCTACAACATCGGGACGATGTGTCCCTGACACGACTGGCGCGTTCTTCGATCCCTCGAATTCGAGATCTACAAGCTTGGATTGTCCAAAAACTATGGAGATCTAGAGGACTTTTACAAGAAAACAACAAATATTCTCACCAAAAGAAATGAGTGCCGACGGTGGCAGCATGAAACGACGACGTCGGCGTCGGAAAGTCGGCAAGGCTTGTTGGCGGCGGTGGTGAGGAAGAAGAAAAAAAACCAAAACCCTAAGAAAATGAGTGGAGAAGAAAAGAAGGGAAGAGAGAGAAGGTGAAAAAACAATCTTATCAGGTGATACCGGATTGAGAAAATATCCGAGATCGGTCCAAAGAATAGAAGAACTAGGTTAAAGCGTAATATCACAAAGAAAATATCAAGTAAAAAGATGTGTATAGAATTCTCTATTGAAGGAGATGTCCTCGTTTTGGAGGAATACATCAAGTATTTATAAAAGTACAAAGTCGGTCGAAATAATCTTTAAAGATAAATAGAAAATCTCCTAAAAGATATAAGGAAGTTATACTAGTTCTAAGTATTTCCTTTTACCCGAGGTAAGTCTTTCAATTTGTCTGTAGTTGCCTAGGTTAGTTGATGCTCCTTAACGGGTCGAGACGTTGCTAATGGGTCCTCGCTGGCCCATCCCCCGACCTGTCTCTAAAACTTCGTATCGGATCGGATGTGAGTCGGGTATGGTAATGGGTGTCGGACCCTGTACCACCATTATCCTTTAGAAAAGTGAAAGCTTCTCTTTCTTTCCAATCTCACTTGCGGGTCCCGAAATCTTTAGTGACATTATCACTCTCGGAATTCATTTTTCCGTTGCAAGAGACATCGTTCACATCAACAATGTCAATGCGGAGTGTTAAAATCTTCGTAGCACAAAAAAACAAATTCAGCAGCAGCTTCAACAATCGAAGCGCGAAGTCTTAGAATCTTCATAAAACATAGAGTCTTAAATCCTCCAAACACGTAAAACTCCTTTCGCTACAATTGACAACTTCAGCAGTAAAAACGCTGCGTTTGCGGTCTTGATGCTTACTAATGCCCCAAGCCTACATCATCACGCTAGCAGTAACGTCATATCATGAGTTGCAATATCGACACCCACTAGTCCTTAACTCAATATTGTTATCACTAACACTACCGAACTCGGAGGCTAACTGTTGAGGTCGGATTTCACCCGCTCGACATTGGAGTCCAAAATTATGCAAGCGTAGAGCGTAGACACGGAATCGCATTAACGTACAAGATGTTGTATGGCTCTCCCAAGTCATTTCCCAACAAGAAGATGAAGTCTTTCTCCTTTCTTAAGTCTTCTCCGTCCAAGAAGGGAGTCTTTTGAGTCCTCTCTACTCAGAACAGAAGTCATGAATGTAGTATCGGCGAAGTCACAGAGCCAGCAAGGACACTGTGTCGACGATAACACAGTGACAACGATGTGTCTGAACACCGATGTGTCTGGACACCGATGTATCTGCCAGAGTGACGACAAAGACTCTAGAAGATTCTATGCACTAATGCCCAATCCAGTTACAAAGCTCACATAGGCGCGACCGACATAAAAAAAGGAAATCCGCGAAGACTTATGAAAGTGATCATTATCTTTATGGAAAGAATTAGCCGACTTAGAGAGTTATATATATATATATATATATATATATATATATATATATATATCAATGTACAAGCCCTTGTAAAAAGCATCCGCAACTTTATTCACAAAAGCGTTCACATCAATAACAAACATTTTTCTCTTTGCTCATCGTTTCATTTCGAAGCTTAACCTAGAAATCTATGTTTCCTTTACGAAACCCTTACAAATCTAATTGTGCGAGTATTGGCTTCAGACGCGTTGACTCGGTTCAATTTCGGTCCAAATCGGGTTGTTTTAAGTATTTTCAATCAATTTTGGCCGGTTGGAACACCCAAATATTAAATTTTAGATTTCTTTCCTTCACTTTCCCATGTATTTGAAATTATTTAGCATCTTTCTACTTATTCTTTCTCTAAACTTTTTGGATTTCAAATCAAGATTCCCTTTTCTCTACGAATTTCTTGAGAATTTTTGAATTCACCATCTTTTTTGGATCTCTTCTACCCTAATATTTGATTAGCAACAAGGTGTGCTCTTTCTCCTTTACCCATCTCATTTATCTTGATCTCATGAAAGCGTACATGAGATTCTTGTGAATTTCACTAGCTTTGGGTACTTGAAATGCATTCTTGTGATGTTGATATTGTGTACTATGCATGGGTTGATGATTTCATATGATAATTTGAAACATTGATGACTGAATTTGAAATTCTAATCTCTCTAGGGTTCTTGATATTGAAAATGAGTTAAAATTGAGTTTAGTGGAATTAGAGTTTGAATATGTGTTTTGCTAATCAAATCACATCATTAAGCTTTGTTGTTAACTAGTATTCACTAGAATGATTGGAATTTGTTCAATTACAAGCTTTGGATTTGATCAAATATGCTTAATTTGATGAGAATGGGAAGTCTTGAATGGATTTTAATGTGAGTTAAATGTCAAATTAGTGTTGTCTATTGCTATGATTGATTACTTGTCTATTAATGTAGGCTTTCAATTGCTAATTAACACTTTAGATATGGATAAACACTTGTACTTTAATGTGTTAAATTGTTCTCATTAGAGGATTGTTTTCTTTCAAGGATCATCATACAACCCAAGGACTATGGCGTATACACTACAAGTAGCGGTTCAAGATGACAACCCCTTCAATTGGTGGTGTTGTGAGGAAAAAGAACCCTTAGCCATTGCTAAACCGAGCAACGTTCGAACCTACATGTTTTGCTTGTTCACTTACTTTCTTACTGACATCTCCACTATCCGATCAAAACTAGTTACAAGGTAACTTCCTATCATTCATTTTAAATTTCCATTTCATGCATTTTTGCTTTTAATCTCTCTTTTCTTCTCTTTGGTTTTGCTTTCTCATCGTGACGATGAGAAGTAAGTCTGGGGGAATTGGTTGCTAATGCTTATGTTAGTTTTTTTTTGTTTTAATTTTGCATCCTTTGAGTCTCATACATTGCATTATACTTATGAGAGAAACACTGAAAATTTTAAAATTTTCGAAAAACCAAAACGATTTTTAATTTATCATATAGTTGCATTTTATACATATGTATGATCATTTAGGTTGCATTGAGCATGTTTATAATTTTTTTTTGAGATTGGTGGCTTAGCATTCAATGTGATACTTAGGAAAATGCTAGATATTGGTAAGCGAATTATAGAAATCTCTTCTTTGCATCTTGATCTTCGCTCGAAACTCGTGATTAAGTTGAAGTATAGTAGACTTGGAACTCATTCTATCAATTTGAACCTAATATTGACTTTAATTTCTTACTTAGAGACTTAATATGCTAGTTCAAAGTAACCATATACACATTTGGACATTCTTTTACCCCTTTTACCACTCTTTGCTAGTCCAAATGGCCTTCGCGATTCACAAAATCTAATGTGAATGAGGATGGTTCCCCTGACCTTGCATAACCTTTACCCTTCTTTGAAACCTAAATATATTTTCTTGAGTGAGGCCTTGGTGATACCGGATTGAGCAACAATCTGAGATCGCTTCAAAGATTAAAGTAGAAAGATGTGTCTAGAATTCTCTATTAAAGGTGATGTCCTCGTTTTGGAGGAATCCGTCAAGTATTTCTACAAGTACAAAGTCGGTTGAAATAACCCTAACAGATAAATGGGAAATCTCCTAAAAGATAAAAGGAAGTTATACTAATTCTAAGTTATTCATTTTCTCTGAGCTAAGTCTTCCAGTTTTGCATGTATTTTCCTAGGTCGGCGGACGCTTCTTAACGGGCCGAGATGTCCACATTGGCCCTCGCTGGCCCATTTCTCCAAGATGCTTCCCGAAGCTTCATGTCGGATCGAATGTGGGTCAGGTAGGGTAATGAGTATCAAACCCGGTACCACCAACTAGTCCCCCCCCCCAGTTCGGCGAGTATTACATTAGCAAGCACGGCCGAAATGTATTGAGGAAGATTTGTCCAACTCAAATCTTGATTCGACACGTCGCTTTGCCTTCACCCGCGGCACGCTCTGGACCACTCGTTCTTGAAAGGACACTAAAGAGACACCTCGGTTTGCTCGTGTCTGCCGCCAAAGTTTACTGATTACCCTAGACTTTCGCGCCTTAGAATATAAATGTCGGATCTTTTGGCCTTTGGATTTTCCTTATTTATTCGTCATCTGAACAAGGTAAAATCTTCTTTCACCCTTCTCTCTCATCCTTTTCCTTACCCATCTTATTTTTTTCTAATACATTCGTGTTTTATTCTGTTTTGCAGTTCCTCATCCTCCAGCGCCTGCTCTTGCGGATTTTCTTTTCAGGGAAGATCTCAACAGATTAAGGGAAAGAAATCATCTCTGGGACGATCTGTCCTATAGTCGTATTTGTCGTACTCTTGACAGACTTGGTAAAGACTCTTTACGAGTTACTTTAATGTCATAAAGTTATATTCATGTGACTTCAATGTCTGACATCACTTCTGATGTTTATTGTTTTCAGATATTTGGAATAGCGAATACTGGGCCGCAGAGATGAGAGGAGCTACCCCTAGTATCCATGCGTTCAATACTCCTTCTATCATGATCCATTCTAGGAGGTCCAAGAGACTTCCCGAGGTGTCCAACAGGTCGGATGCCGAGGTCATGGAAGATCCGTCTACCGTAGTGATTATCTAAGACTCAGAGGATAATATTGAAGGCACCTCTCTTCCAAGTCAGGAAGAGAACCTAGCTGTTAGAGATGGTTCACAGAAGATTCCTTATGTGACCGATACGCAAAGGGCCGATGATACACTAGCTTGGGGGTCGGTCCCTGGCGAGTCTAACGAGCCAAATGGTCCTAGTGATGCTTCTCGTTCGAAGGAAAAAGGGAAAGTAAATCTCGTCGATAAAAACGCGGAGAAGAAAAGGATCGCGGCTAAGGCTAAAGCCGACCTTGAAGTAGAGAGGATTCCAGCCTTTTGGATCGGTGGAACTTGTGAAGTTCTTCCGTTCGAAGCACCTGTTGCTGAAAGTTTGGGTGTTACACCTCCTGCTCCTCTTCCTATAAATTCTGACTGCTTGGTGATCCCGCCTTGTTCAGCTGTTCAAACAGCTGTTGATGTTCCTCAACCTCCTCTTCCTCGTGCTCCTCCCTCACTCCGTTGACCAGATCAGCTTCGGAGCTTTCGTCCGAGTGTTCTCTTTCAAAGAGAAGACGCACTTGTCAATAGACATTTTCTCACGTTTATCCAGTTTTGCCTTTTTGCAATGATGCTCCGCATCACAAAAAAAGCTATGCTGATATCTCTTATCGACAGCGTCATAGTCAGCCTTCCTAACCCGGATAGACTATCGATCTCCAAACTTCTATTCTTTGACTGGGCTTCAGACATCATTGGCGTAAGTCATCCTTCGCCTCAATCGTTTGATTCCCTATAGCCCATCCTTAGCTTTTCTCTTGATTTTTATAGGTGATCAGTACCGGTAATTGCATCATCGACGCGTACGAAGCCAAAGTGCAAAGACGAGAAGATAGGATTACGACTATTGCGTCTCGTTCCGATGTGGATGCAACATGGCCGGAAGTCGGTCGTCATATGCATAGAGCCGATAATTGGGAAGCAACTGCTTCTGAGAATCAACAGAGTCTAAATGACTTATTTAACCAAGCTAATGCTTTAAAGGACGAGAAACAGAACTTGGAAGAAGAATTGAAGAAAAGAGATGCTCATCTTGAGATGGCTTCTGCCGAGATGGCTAAACTTTGATCCATTCTGGAGAAGTCATGCCTTACGGAGGATCATCTCAGGAAGGAGCGTGATGTAGTCCGTCGCCGAGTTGATGAGATCGCTAGCGGCAGTTCTGCCCAAAGTGCAAGACATTCTTCTTGGTTGGAGCAGATACGTTCGTATCTAGTTACTCTTCACGCTCAAGAAGAGGTTACGGCTCAACTCTATTACAGGCGTGGGACCCGGATAACCTAAGAAAAGATGGTGGAAGCTAAGTACGAACTTCTCCCTGGTCTTCTTGAAAACTACGCGAAGGAGGAAGAAGAGTATCTTGCCCAGGTCGAATCCTTCAGTGCTGACTCCCTCGACGTTGATACTTTGTTTCCAACTCCGCCGCCTCATCCTGCTTGTCCTCCTCGAGACGTTGCATCCCAAGTTCGAGAAGGAATCAGCAAGCACGGGTCGTTTCTCTCCTCCCAAGATAGACAAGATGGCGACCAAGTTTAAGCCTCATGTGGCTTGTTATTTTTATTTTTTTTCTGAACAAAATGCCCACTCTTGTGGATTTAATTTACTTTTGTAAACATTACCCTTTTCAAGGAGTTTTATTTCCTAATACTTTTAAGTATTGATATTTTTCTTGCAATCTTTTTTGGGAAATTGGCTTTTTACTATTTCGTAATAGGAAATTTTCCTTTTCTTGCGATCTTTGTGGAAGATCGGCTTATTATGAGTAATTTTTGTGATCTTATGACTGGCCGGCTTTGATTTTTCTTTTGCGATCTTATGGGAGATCAGCTTTAAGTACTTCATAATACTCTAATTTTTCTTTTGCGATCTTATGAGAGATCGGCTTTAAGTATTTCATAATACTTTGATTTTTCTTTTGCGATCTTATTGGAGAAAAACTTTAAGTATTTCATAATACTTTGATTTTTTTTTGCGATCTAAAAAGAGATCGGCGTTATGTATTTCATAATACTTTGATGCAAATCACGTAGGTAGACTGTATTAACACGTTTCGCTTCTTAAGAAGCTTAAGTAATGACAATCTTTATGGAATTTGGCTTACTCTTCACACTTTAGGACTGCTTTTGTAAGAACCCTTAACTGATTCCGAGTTAGGAAGCTCGGTTTGAACACTAAGATTACTTTCAGAAGACTCTTTAGTGGTTGCGAACTATGTAATTTGGCTTATTAGAAGCAAGATTCCTCCAAGACTCCACTGCTTACCAGCTCGGTGTCGGTTCTTAGAATATGTACCTAGGTACCAGGCGGGATCGGTTTGGGGTTTGAGAGTGCAAAGGACTAGTGCTTTAGCTTAGCTCAACTTATGCCTTAGGACGAAACTTCAGTATGCGATCGAGAGTCGGCATGAAATTACATAGTTGTCCTAAGTGTGAGGTACGGACCTAGCTCCAATTATTAAAGTTTGTGGGTTATTTTACCATGGTACTCATGAGAAGCGCATTGAATGTTGGATACATGGCCAGGGTACCAACGTGAGTAATCACAGTCCGAACAAGGTAAGCTCGAATTTTTGTAAGGGCATGTATTCTTGCATCCGTCCAACCTTTTTAGGGGTCGGATAAGTCAGAAAAAGTTTTTTTCTATAAAAAGTTTATTTTCTTTAAAAACTTAAAGTTTTTATTAAGGGTCTGACTGCGGTTTTGCAAATATCTGCCTAAGTATCCGCAAAGAAGAATCAAGTCACTTGTATTTCATACATTTGTATGGGCTCGTGTATAACGAGTAGCTTTTTTGTGATATGAAGTAATCAGATCGGCTTTCATGCTTTACTCTTCGTCATGGCTCGGGCTTTCTTGACCTCATTTTCCTTTGGAACGTTGACCTCACCGTTTCTTAAGCGACCTTCGGATAAAGCTTTAAATCGATTCTTCTTCTCGATGGCAAAGCAATTGCGAGCTTCCATTTGGTTTCCCTTGATCGTGTATGTTCTGCTAACATTAGGGAACTTGGCACATTGAGGATAGGTTGAGGCCACCGCTTTCATGGCATAAAGCTAAAGCGTTCCCAAGATTGCATTATAGACTGAGGGTGTATCCACAATAACAAACTTGACGAAGTGAGTAACTCCGGCCATATAGACTGGAAGCTTGATCGTACCGACTATCGAGGTAGTATCATTGGAAAAACCGGTCAGTGGTCTCTTCCCAAAGTTGATGTCATCGTGAGTTACGCCCATCCTTTCGAAGGTATCTCGATAGATAAGGCTACCGAGCTTCTGGTGTCATTCATTACACGACCTACTTCGCAATCGTTGATAACAAGCTGAATCACCAGAGGATCGTTATGAGGTCGATCCAGACCCTTAGTATCTTGCTCATCGAATGTAACGAAAAGGTCTTTTTTGGCTGGTACCGGCCCCATCCTGGCGGTCTCGGTCTTTCTTTCGTGTTGCTGTATAAATCTAACAGGATCGTTACATTCTTCAAGTCCGCCCATAATCATGTAGAGCTTTTTCCGAGGTGCAGACGGATTTTTTCCCCAAGCAAGTCGTCTCGGTCCCGCTTAGGGGGGTTGACTCCAGGTGGCGGTTTCTTCGGCTGGCCCCGATCGTCATGAGATACCGTAAACGTCGTGAGATGCTGAGTTGGATCGGTCTTTCCTTCGTAAAACGTGATCCGAATCTTAGCATTTGGTTTGACCGAAGTGTTTAGAATCCGGATGTTGAAAGAGGTATGTTTTGTTCCCTCAAGGACCTTACCAAGCTCGAGGGCCGAGCTTACTACGCGATGCATTCTTGAGTTAATCAAAACAGATGGTATCCTTTATGGCTGCTATCTCATCATCTCTTTCCTCCAAGCTTCGTGAAGGTGGTCTGACTTGAATTGCAAGTTGGCCTTCCACGGATAAGTCTCTAGGCGTTGTCTCGGTTGGAAACAAGTTTCCATTAATTTGAGTTGTCCTGTTCTGGGAGTTATGATTGGATCGTTCCATGAAGAAAGTCATCTCCTCGCGGAACTTTTTATGGTTGCTCTGCTAGTTATCGTACTTTTCCTGTAGCAATTTCAGCGCGGCAGGAACATTAAGTTCCGTGTCTTTAATCACGATTACATGTTGGTCTGATGCCTCTACTCGGGCCTCCGGTTGGTGATCCTTCTCAGCGATGGGGACATCCGGAGTTGGATTCTGCCTTTTTGAGGCTCTCTATGCCTCTTGAGAATCGTTTCCGTCGGCTGGATTTTTCTCCGCTCAAGGTGTGTTCGTAGTTGGTGGAGTTAGGGTTTCGTCTCCGGGCATCTTCAAATATCTCCTCTCGTGAAAGTTACGTAGTAAACCTAATAGGTCCCCTTAGTCGGTGCCAATTTGGTGATACCGGATTGAGCAACAATCCGAGATCGGTCCAAAGAATAGAGGAACTAGGTTTAAACGTAATATCACAAAGAAAAGATCAAGCTAAAAGATGTGTATAGAAGACGATGTCCTCGTTTTGAATGAATACATCAAGTATTTATACAAGTACAAAGTCGGTCGAAATAACCTTAAAAGATAAATGGAAAATCTCCTAAAAGATAAAAGAAAGTTATACTAATTCTAAGTATTTGTTTTTATCAGAGGTAAGTCTTCCAATTTGCTTGTATTTTGCCTAGGTCGGCTAATGCTTCTTAACGGACCGAGACGCCTAAATGGATCGTCGCTGGCCCATTTATCCGAGGTGATTTCCGAAGCTCCATGTCTGATCGGATGTGAGTCGGGTATGGTAATGGGTATTAAACCGATACCACCAACTGTTCTTGTACTTCTTATTGTACATCTCTAAGTTATCAGGTCTTCCTCGAACTATAAAGGATTCCCCATTTCTTTGTTGGCTTGGATTTTCCCTTATCTCTCTTTCCTTTGATCTAGCATCTCAGATCACTTCTTCTAAGGTAAGGCTCTTTCTGCCATACTCCAGAGTCTCCTTCAGCGAGTTGTATAGATGTGGTAGTGAGTTCAACAGCAAGATGGCTTGCACTTCCTCTAACACACAAACCTTCATACTCGCCAACTCCAATACAACCTTCAAGAAATCATCAATGTTTTCATCAACAGACTTATGTTCATTCATCTTATCCGTATAAAACTTATGTTGCAAGTAAATACGATAAGGAAGTGACTAAGAGAGATACAACCTTTCCAATGTTGACCATGTAACTACAATAGTTGTGCAGTCATCGAGTTTGTGCAGGACTCGATCTCCAACATTCACAAAAATAGGATTCATAGCACAACTGAACTGCTACAGCACAAAAATAGGATCTTTCGAGCCGATCTGCTTCATCCTTCTGAACACGAAGCTTTGCTGCAGCACGATCCTCATCCTTCTGAACTGCTACAGCCTGCAGAACAGCTTCGACCAGGACATCCTTCAGCCCCAAAACATACAGATGTGCGAGCATGCGCTTCTTCCATAGAGAAAAATATCTTTCTCCATCGAATCGCTCCACCTCGATTCGAACGTTCGCCATAGATTCACTCAACCTTAGCTCTGATACCACTTTGTTATGTTTTAGCTTTGTGAATCTATTACTTTAACCAAGCGATTGATAGTTTCACGAACAAACCCTATAAATATAGCGATCGTCTGAACATGCAAAGATTAGAGATAGAGATTTGCACAAGAGATTGTTTACTCAGTTCACACCTCGATGGGAGGATGCTACGTATGGGACATGATGGTACAAGCAAAAAGATTTCACTAGAACAAGAGAATACAGTAAGACCTAGTTACAAGAGAACTCAACAAACCATTGAAGGACTCTCCTACATCTCTCTTCTCTTTTTTCTATCGAAGACCTAAACCCTAAGCCTCCTTCAAGACGTCATTCCTTTTTTTTTTCTAGATTAAGTTGACAAACTCTCTTCTTCCTTATATATATATATATATCAAAAGCTGGTACAACTTGAATTAACCATATCCAATAACCACACCGGTTATTTCCAATTAACTCCTAAACTAATAGAATCAAACCAACCCCGATTCAATTGTAACAATGAGTTGTAACATGTCATAATGGAATCAACAGTTGGACCAGATAAAAATTTATAATTTTAAGTCTACGAAAACTTTAAACTATTGGAAGAACAAAATGAGAATTTCAAACTGAAGTTCTGAAAGAAAAACAAAATTACAAATCTAGATATGATAGATTTATTCTAAAATTGGTTATAAAAATTTAAAATTAATTTGCAAAAGTGGCATTCATCTCTCTTGAATCCATTTCATAATATTTTTCGTTCAGAACAATTTTGGAGCAAAACATTTGTTGTCAAAAATTTCAACAAAACAAAAAACAACTAATCGAATGATATATAGGATTAATTGTAGTAACATGTCACGTTAATTTTTGAAATCCATTTGCAGTGTTATTACACTTAGTTTAATAGACGTGTACATAAACTACTCTTCCATGTAAAGAAGAATTACTCAAAACCAAGAATTGGGTTAGAAGTTGATTACTAAATTTCATCTAGATATTTGTTACACTAATTTCTAAATCGTACAAGTAACCTTTTTTCTAAGTTCTCCTTAGAAGTTGACATGTGACATATGTTTTTACGTCCTTTTAGGGTCTAACTGGTTCAGCCGCAGCGGTTGCGGTTGCGGGAGTTTGCGGAAGCGGGCGACTGCGGTTGGAAGCGTTTGCGGGATGTTTATATGACTAGCGCAACAGTTGGAAATTGGTGCGTCTGCGGGATGTTTATGACTGGTTGACTAGCAGAACAGTAGCGGTTAAACAATAAATTTACAATATAAAACTTATTATACAATAATAATAACATCAAAACCCATAGTATTATAAAAAAAGTATAAAAATCATTAATTCAATATAATTAATAATAGAAAACTATTTATATAATATTTACTTTGTTTTTGAAAAGAAATTTGGTTGGATGAGAGTTATGATTTTAATGAAGAATTTATTTTTTTAATGGAGAGATTAATATTATATTTAAATTGTTAAATTTATGTATGTTTACAATTGAAATTTATCTAGAATATTTTAGTTTGAAGATTCTATAACTATAAAATTGTGATGGATTATTGAATATTAATTGAAAATATGAAATTAGTTATATATTTTGTAATTATAATATTTAAACTTTGAATTTTAAATATATATTCTCATTTTAAAATGATATTTTTTTAGATTTTTTTTTAAAACATCCAACCCCAACCGCTCGCAACCGCCCGCAACCGCAAACGCTCGAGGGAATGAACTTTTGGATTTGAGAAGTTTGGAGCGGTAGAAAGCGGTAGAAAGCGTTTTTCATGATTGTTGTCAAACGCTACCAACCGCAAATGCAGCGTTTGCGGGTGGTAGCGGGTAAACCAATCAAGCTCCTAATTTAGAAGCATTTACGTGCAGCCGTGCAGGAAAACTATTAAAGCGTCATTACACTAATTTTCTGCTCTATCATGTTTTGAAACTTTTGTAATAATTTAGTTTTGGGTTGGAGGTTGATTACTAAATTCCATCTGGATCTTTGTTACACTAATTTCTATGTCGTATTTTTTTTTGGGCAACTTTCTATATCTTATAACTTATAAGTAAACTTTTTTCTAAATCCTCCTTAGAAGTTGACATGTGACCCAAGTTTTTACTTCCTTTTAATTTAGAAGCATTTTACGTGCAGGAAAGCATTTAAAGTGACACTGCAGCGTCATAACACTAATTTTCTCCTCTATCATGTTTTGAAACTTTTGTAATTGTTTAGTTTTGGGTTAGAAGATGATAACTAAATTCCATATATATCTTTGTTACACTAATTTCTATATCGTACGTATAAGTAACCTTTTTTCTAACTCCTCCTTAGAAGTTGACATGTGACCCAAGTTTTTACATCCTTTTAATTTAGAAGCATTTACGTGCAGGAAAACATTTAAGTGACACTGCAGCGTCATAACACTAATTTTCTCCTCTATCATGTTTTCAAACTTTTGTAATTGTTTAGTTTTGGGTTAGAATTGAAGTTGATTACTAAATTCCATAAATATCTTTGTTACACTAATTTCTATATCGTATAAGTAACCTTTTTTCTAACTCCTCCTTAGAAATTGACATGTGACCTAGGTTTTTACATCCTTTTAATTTAGAAGCGTGCAGGAAAACAATTAAAGTGACATTGCAGCGTCAGCTGCGTCACTACACTTATTTTCTCCTATATAATGTTTTGAGACTTTTGTAATTGATAAGTTTTGTTTAAGTTGTGAACTCCGAAAACATCAAGAATGGTGACTCACAAAAAGCTTTTGTTAGCGACATGTGTCAGTCTACTTATCATACATATTGTTGAATCTCAGAATCAACAAGGTTTTGTTATCATCTTTTCTTTATAATTTGTTGAGATATATAGAACTTTGTATAAGATAAATAATATTTATATATCTCTCTTTCTGTTTTTCCAGGATTTATTAGTTTGCTTTGTGGATTACCCTCGGAAGAGTCTCCTTTTAAGGAACCATTAACCAATCTAACCTACGTATCCGATGTTAACTACATCAAAGAAGGACAAACTGCTAAGATCCAGAATGACTTGATTGGGTCACCTAAGGTTTTGAGATATTTTCTCGATGGCATACGAAACTGCTACAGCATTAGTGTCACGCAAGATACTAGTTACTTGATCAGGGCTACGTTTCATTACGGGAACTATGATGGTCTAAATAATCCTCCACGATTTGACATCTACCTTGGCCCTAATATTTGGGCGACCGTAGATCTTCGGAAATCAGGGGACCTAAGTTATGAAGAGATCATTAATCACCTTACAAGGTCCAGCCTTGTAGAGGTGTGTCTCGTGAAGACCGGGGCGACCGCACCCATTATATCTGCGGTAGAGTTGAGACCTCTACCGTATGATACATACACTGTGCACTCAAATTCTCTGAGGTACTTTAACCGCCTGTATATCACCGATTCAGAGAACGTTATACGGTACGTCAGGGTTACCCTTTGAGTTTATCTAATTAATTTTGGTTATATAATGGTCTAAAGCAAATAGTTAATTTTTGGCAGATATCCCCAAGATATTCATGATCGAATATGGATGCCCTACTTGAAGCAAGAATGGACGCATACAGATACTACCATCAACGTCAACGATTTTTCTGATGGCTATTGTTGGGGAAAACAAGCACCAATGGCGCAGCGGAATAAAGTTCCCCACACTTATGTGAACTTAAAATAAGGGAACAATACAAGAGCTTAAAAATAAGGCAGTCCCTAACGACCCTAAGTTCACTAAGATTCCGGTCACCAAATAAGATCTCCACCGTACAAATCCTAGATAAACGAATCAAGAACACCTCTACAAAATTTCAGCTCAATCGGAGAAGAACTCACCGTCGGATTTCTCAAACACTCAAGACAACACAACCTGAAATCTGCACTCGCAACAGATGCGAACAGCCACGTTAAAACCCAGATCTGCGACGAACCAACCGTTAAAATAGAATCTCCACCCTTGAATATCAAGACCACTGAGTCACGAAGCTAACCCCAAAATTTCAGCCAAATCGGAGCACGTTTAAGCCTCCAAACGTTCTCTTGAATAAACCCTGACAAAACTGTTTTTCTCCTGCGAAAATTGCTTCTCTTCTCAAAATTTCTCTCTACTCCAAAATTAGGTTATGACTAGTTTATATAGCCTCTTATAACCTCCTTAAGCCCAATAACAATCTCATGGACTATAATAGGCCCAAGTTTGGTTTTTCCTTAAACCAAACCCAAATTGGTTTCCCCACTAGGAGGAACACCAACAAACTCCCCCTCCGACTAGGTGGAGGAAACAGCCATTCCGGCTATCTCTCGACAAACTCCAAGCTTCCCTCTCGGCAATGACTTTGTCATCATATCAGCTCCATTATCATCCGTATGAACTTTTGAAAGTTATACTTCCTTAGAAGCCACCACATCACGTATCCAATGATACCTTCTAGCAATGTGCTTAGAACGCGAATGAAATGTAGAGTTCTTTCCGAGATGAATTGCGCTTTGATTATCACAAAGCAACTCATACTTATCTTGCTTGAAACCAATATCCTCAAGAAAATTCTTCATCCACAACAACTCCTTACAAGCTTCCGTTGCGGCTATGAACTCAGCTTCAGTGGTAGAAAGTGCAACACATTGTTGTAACCTTGACTGCCACGCTACAGCTCCCCCTGCAAATGTTACCAAGTAACCCGAAGTAGACTTACTAGAATCAATATCCCCAGACATATCAGCATCTGTATAACTAACAAGCAAAGGCTTGTCACGTCCAAATGTAATCTTCAAACTAGAAGTCCCTCTGAGATATCTTAAAATCCACTTCACTGCATTCCAGTGTTCTCTTCCTGGATTAGAAAGAAAACGACTAACTGCACCAACTGCAAAAGCTATATCAGGTCTTGTACAAACCATAGCATACATCAAGCTACCAACTGCAGAAGCATATGGAACCTTTGCCATATCTTCCTTCTCTGAATATGTACTCGGACTCTGTTGACTGCTTAATCTAAAGTGTGTAGCAAGAGGAGTGCTTACACCTTTAGACTTGTCCATGTGAAACCTATGAAGTACCTTCTCAATATACTTCTCCTGAGACAAGTGAATCAACCTCTCACCTCTATCTCTATTAATTCTCATACCAAGAATTTGTTTCGCTGGACCCAAATCTTTCATGGCAAAAGACTTGCTAAGCTGCTTCTTCAATTCTTGAATTATGCCTATGCTTTTGCCCACAATCAACATATCGTCAACATACAGTAACAAGATGATAAAATCATCATCACCAAACACCTGCACAAATACACAATGATCTGAAGTAGTCTCTTTGTAACCATGCCTTGGTGCCTGCTTCAATCCATAAAGGCTTTTCTTCACGCGGCAAACTAAATCCTCTTTACCCTTTTTCTCAAAGCCTTCCGGTTGTACCATGTAAATCTCTTCCTCCAAATCACCATGAAGGAAAGCCGTCTTTACATCCATCTGCTCAACCTCTAGATCAAGACTCGCTGCCAATCCAAGTACAACCCGAATGGATGACATCTTCACAACAGGAGAAAAGATTTCATCATAATCAATTCCCTTCTTTTGGCTGAATCCTTTCACAACCAATCTAGCCTTGTATCGAGGTAGCAAACTGTTCTCTTCATGCTTAATCCTATACACCCACTTATTAAGCAACGCCTTTTTACCTTTAGGCAACTTCACCAGCTCAAATGTGTCATTCTCATCAAATGACTCCATCTCATCTCCCATGGCAATCAACCATTTATCCTTATGTTCACACTCCAAAGCTTCACCAAAGCTTTCAGGCTCTCCCCCATCAGTAAGTAACACATACTCACTAGGATCATACCTTGTTGACGGTATAAGACCTCTCTGAGATCTTCTAACAATAGGCGGGTTCTCAGTAGTTGGTGTCTCACCATGATCGTCACCATGATCACCAATACTCTCATCATGTGCGGGAGCATCTGCACTAGGTGTATCAACATGAACCTCACTCTCAACCTGACCGTGGACCGATGTAGAAGGAACAACCTCTGAATCAATCAGACTCTCATACCTTTGAGCTGGTTTTCCGGACTTGTCAATGTCCTTAATCGTCTGATCTTCCATGAACACAACATCTCTGCTCCTAATGAGCTTTTTCGTGACGGGATCATAAAATCTGTACCCAAACTCTTCCTGACCATAACCAATGAACACACATTGTCGCGATTTCATCTCAAGCTTTGACCTCTCATCTTTGGGAATGTGCACAAATGCCTTACACCCAAAGACCCTCAAATGACCATAAGAAACATCCTTACTTGTCCAAACTCTCTCTGGAATATCACCCTCTAATGGAGCACTTGGTGACAAATTCAACACATGAACAACTGAGCTTAAAGCTTCACCCCAGAAAGTCTGCGCCAAGCCTGACTCTGAAATCAAACATCTAATCCTCTCGACAATAGTCCTATTCATCCTCTCAGCCAACCCATTCAATTGTGGAGTCTTGGGTGGCGTCTTCTGATGCCTAATACCATGTTCCCTGCAATAAGCATCAAATGGTCCAGAATACTCTCCACCATTATCACTACGGATACACTTCAACTTCTTCCCCATCTGTCTCTCAACCAATGCCACAAAGTGCTTGAAATATCCCAAAACCTGATCTTTAGTCTTCATAGTATAAACCCACAACTTCCTAGAATGATCATCAATGAATGTGACAAAATATGATGCACCACCAAGAGATTTTGTCTTCAATGGACCACATACATCTGAATGCACCAGATCAAGTATCTCGGGTTTCCTGGAAGGACTAGAGGACCTGAAAGAGACTCTGTGTTGTTTCCCTGCAAAACAATGCGCACACTTCTGTAAGTGTAAACCGGAGATACTTGGAATAGCCTCCTTCTTTGACAACACAGACAATCCTTTCTCACTCATATGACCGAGTCTCTTATGCCACAATTCTATGGCATCATCATTCTCCACAGCATTAACAATGTCTTTGGAGACCTTAGCCTGCATCCAATAGAAAGATGAATGCTTATCACCTCGAGCCATCACCATGGAACCCCTTGTGAGTTTCCATTTACCTTCTCCAAATAAACTATAAAAACCCTCATCATCAAGTTTTCCGGTAGAAATCAAATTCAACCGAATATCAGGGACATGCTTAACTCCCTTAAGCAAAAGTCTAGTACCAGTACTAGTCTCCAAGCAAATATCACCAATGCCAGCAACCTTAGCTATAGCATCATTACCCATCTTCACAGAACCATAACTACCTGGAGTATAGGTAGTGAACAAATCCCGCTGTGATGTAGCATGAGTAGTAGCTCCACTGTCAACAACCCAACTGGTGTCCTGGCATGCAACATTAATGGCATCACTCTCAAGAAGAATAAGAAACTGATCATCGGTAACAGTCAACCGATCTTCATTATCTTCTTGCTTGTTTCCAAGTTTGCTGTCCTTTTTCAACTTCCAGCAATCCTTCTTCAAGTGCCCTTTCTTATGACAATAGTGATACTCCAAATTAGCAAATTTGTTAGATTTGCTCCTGCTCCTGTTCTTGTTATTCCTGGGCTCTCTAAATGAACTCCTCCCCCTCGACTCAGAAACCATTAAATCTGAACGCGAGGAACTAGGACTAGACTTCCTCCTTACTTCCTCATTCAAGACACTGTTTTTCACTAAGTCCATCGAAATAACACCATTCGACGCGGAGTTACAAAGAGACATTGTAAACACCTCCCAAGAATCTGGTAATGTACCAAGAAGCCACAAACCGTGAATCTCATCTTCAAACTTGATTCCCATGTCAGATAATTTATTGAGCAATCCCTGAAACGCATTCAAGTGATCTGCCATCGGAGTTCCCTCCTGGTACTTCAGCTCAATCAACTTCTTGATCATGTACATCTTATTATTCCCGGTCTTCCGAGCAAACAGTTGCTCCAGCTTCAACCACAAAGAACGAGCATGGGTCTCATTTTCAATATGATTCCTCACATTATCATCTACCCATTGCCTTATCAAACCACACACTTGGCGATGTAGCATTTTCCACTGATCTTCAGTTTTATCCTCAGGTTTTGCTGTGTCAAAAACTGGACCATGGAGTTCTTTCACATAAATCAAATCTTCCATCTTGCCTTTCCATACATGATAATTAGAACCATCCAAGCTGATCATCTTGCCCATATTTTCCATCGCTCACAAAAGAAGATAACCAATAACCAAAGTTATCAAACCACAAAGCTCTGATACCACTCTGTTGGGGAAAACAAGCACCAATGGCGCAGCGGAATAAAGTTCCCCACACTTATGTGAACCTGTGAGAAAAATATAATTTGGCAGCAGCAATTCAAATCAGTAAAGTAAATGAGACACAAGTTATTTTACGTGGAAAACCTTCTCAATGTGAGAAGTAAAAACCACGGGACCGTAGTCCACTCAAAAATCCACTATATCAATGAATTGAGTTACAACCACGTCCTCCAGAGACTAAGGCTACAAAGAGCAATCTCCAACACAAGAAACACCACAAGAGAACAATACAAGAGCTTAAAAATAAGGCAGTCCCTAACGACCCTAAGTTCACTAAGATTCCGGTCACCAAATAAGATCTCCACCGTACAAATCCTAGATAAACGAGTCAAGAACACCTCTACAAAATTTCAGCTCAATCGGAGAAGAACTCACCGTCGGATTTCTCAAACACTCAAGACAACACAACCTGAAATCTGCACTCGCAACAGATGCAAACAGCCACGTTAAAACCCAGATCTGCGACGAACCAACCGTTAAAATAGAATCTCCACCCTTGAATATCAAGACCACTGAGTCACGAAGCTAACCCCAAAATTTCAGCCAAATCGGAGCACGTTTAAGCCTCCAAACGTTCTCTTGAATAAACCCTGACAAAAAAATTAGGTTATGACTAGTTTATATAGCCTCTTATAACCTCCTTAAGCCCAATAACAATCTCATGGACTATAATAGGCCCAAGTTTGATTTTTCCTTAAACCAAACCCAAATTGGTTTCCCCACTAGGAGGAACACCAACAGCTATAACCTACCGCAAAACGTAGTTAGAACCAACGGAATGCCCACTAACGTTAGTGATGCTATGACCATTACATGGCAGTTGGAAACAGCTGGCGACCATGCGCGTGGTTACTTTTACATAGCCGATATCACCGAATCGTCCATCAATGACACAAGAGAATTCAAAATTGTGGCAAACGATAAGGTTCTTTTCGATACTTACCACCCAGCGAAATTTGAAGTACATACGGTATTCAATACTGTACCACTGACGTGCGAGGGAGGTGTATGTGGGGTACAACTTGTAAGAACTCCACGGTCGACTCTTCCACCAGTGATGAATGCACTCGAAATTTACACGATCGTTGAGTTTCCACAGTTAGAAACAGATAGAAATGAGGGTAAGTAGCAATGAACATTCATATAGCTGATATTTTACGTATTAATTCATTCTAACTTTCCACTATTTTTCAGTTGTTGCTGTAAGGAGTATTCAATCTACTTATGGTTTGAATAGAACTAGCTGGCAAGGCGATCCATGCGTCCCTCTACAATTTATGTGGACTGGGTTAAAGTGCCACGTTGTTGATATGTCCACACCAAGAATTGTAACATTGTAAGGCATTCAAACTCAATCTTGTTAGCATAATTTTAAACCCTTCGAATATATCTGATGAAAAATCATTTGGATTATCTAACAGAGATTTATCTTCAAGTGGACTAAGTGGAGCTATAGCTTCCATTATCCAAAATCTAACTCAGCTTAAACAACTGTATGTCTCTCTATAATAAATGATCATATCTTCATAAAATTTGTTTTAACATTTTTCCTATTTGTGACAAATCCCAGGGACTTGTCCGAAAATAATTTGACTGGAGAAGTGCCTGAATTTCTAGCTAAGATGAAATCTTTGATGTTCATGTAAGTCGTTTAAAATACAAGAAATATTTGAAGTTGCTTTTTTATTTATAACGGTAGCTTACCATTTTGAACGATCTCTACATCCACAGAAACTTGAGTGGAAATAATTTCAGCGGTTTTGTTCCTCAAGCTCTACTTGATAGAAAAAAAGATGGACTAAAGCTATGTAAGCATAATTTTACATGAACCCTAAGATCTTTAAACATCTAGGTTAATCACATAATAGAATCTATGAGGAGGTTTATCGGATTACCTCCAGCCATTGTAGAGGAAGACGGAAAGCCTGATCTGTGAGATAGGAGTTATGTTTCTCTCCCCTTGCCTATAAACTTCTTTTAGGTGTTGTGAATTGGGATGCCTTTATGATGGACTAAAGGCATATATTTATAGGCGGAGAGAGGACCTAATTCCTCATTAGGGTTTCCTTTAAGTTATCTCAACCGTCCATCAAAGTAGGATTAATTAGGAATTAACTCCATTATTTCCATTTATTTGGTTACCAAATATATTATGGAATAACATTATTCTAATAGAAAACGGAAACTATAAGACCACATAATTGGAAAAGGAAATATTATAATATATTCCTTACAAGCTATTGTAAGATTTATTTATTTTTAATTTTCTTTTATTTATTAGTTTCGTTTTAATAAGTTATGTCTTCAATAACGTTTTCTATTCTTTAGGGTTGACGAAAATATAAAGAAATGTGTATCATGCCATAAAAAGTTTCCGATCTCGGTGGTGGTTGTCGCGTCTATTTCCTCTCTAGCAGCCATTCTGAGTGAGTCTTTCCTAGACACAGGTGAGTGAGTCTCACTGTAATCGATGCCTTCTTTTTGATTAAAACCTTTGGCTACAAGTCTAGCTTTATATCGTTCAACATTGCCAGTACAGTCGAGTTTGGTCTTAAAGATCCACTTACTCCCGACTTCTTTGTGTCCTTCAGGCAATGGAACAATGTCCCAAACTTCATTCTTAGCCATCGATTCCATTTCATCCTTTGATGCATCTTTCCATTTATCAGAATTAACATCTTTCATGGCTTGTGAATAAGAAACCGGATCTCTAATATTCCCTTCTCCAGATTCTAATAAATAAACCAAGTAGTCATCGGAAATAGTAGATTTTCTCTCTCGAGTAGATCTTCTTAATGCTGGTTCCTCTTGAACTACAGGTTCATCATCATTAGTGGCGATATTATCATTGTGGAATGGATGATCATTATCTGGATTTTCCTCGTTGTCTAACAATTCAACAACAGGAGGATCTCCAGTAACATTCGAAATCAAAGGTAAGGGAACATCAACCCTGATTTCATGAATGTCCACATCTTGAACTTTATCACTCCCACTGATCTCGCCATTCTCATAGAATCTGGCATTACTGGTTTCTACTATTCTCGTAGTATGGGTTGGACAGTAAAATCTATATCCTTTAGACTTCTCAGGGTAACCAATAATGAAACCACTGATCGTTCTGAAATCTAATTTATTTTCATGTGGGTTATATATTCTTGCTTCAGCTGGACAACCCCAAACTTGGAGATGTGACAGACTAGGTTTCCAGCCTTTCCACAGTTCAAAAGGAGTCTTAGGAACTGCTTTGCTAGGAACCCTGTTCAAGATATAGACTGCAGTACGTAATGCATCCATCCACAAGGATATAGGTAAGTTAGCATGACTCATCATGGATCTAATCATTCCCATATACGTTCGATTACGCCTTTCAGCTACACCATTCTGCCATGGAGAACCAGGCGTTGTGTACTGAGCTACGATTCCTAATTTCTGGAGAAGTTTGGCAAAAGGTCCAGGATGTTGTCCTGTTTCATCATACCTGCCATAAAATTCACCACCTCTATCTGACCTAATGATTTTCACCTTTCTATCTAATTGTCTCTCTGCTTCAGTAATGAACGCTTGGACAGCATCCACAGATTGAGACTTTGCATGCAATAGATAGAGATAACAATAACGTGAATAATCATCAATAAAGGTAATGAAGTACTTTTCACCTCCAAAAGTTGGAACGTCAAAAGGTCCACAAATATCTGTATGTATGATTTCAAGAAGCTGTGTACTTCTTGTGGCTCCTCTTTTAGTGTGTTTAGTTTGCTTACCTTTAATGCAATCTATACACTCTTTATGATTAGTAAAATCAAGATTCGGAATGACTCCATCTTTTACCAACCTTTTAATTCTTTCACTAGAAATGTGTCCTAGTCTTTTATGCCACAAAAAATACGATTCATCCGCACATGTTTTACGCTTAAGTCCTCGTTTAGCTTGCAGGGTGAGATGTGTTTCAAAATGTTGATCAACCAAATTTAAACGATAAAGACCATCAACTAATATTCCAGAACCAATTCGATTAGAGTTTAGGAATAAATTAAAACAACCATCTCCTTGAGAGGATTTAAAACCAGCTAAATCAAGTTTGCTTACTGAAACTAAATTACGGGAAATAGATGGAACATAAAGAGTCTGAAATAAATCCAAACTAAATCCACTATCCAAAATGAGACGATAAGTGCCAATAGCTTCAACTGGCGCTTTGTCTCGGTTTCCCATAAATAAGTAGTTTTCACTTGGATTTATACTCTGGGTCGTAAGGAATCCCTGCAAGGAATTCGTAACATGTACATTAGCACCGCTATCAATCCACCAAGTGTTAGAAGAAACATGAGTAAGATTAGTTTCAAAAAAGCTTACTGAACCCATAAGGTTACCTTTCTTTTCGAACCATTCTTTTCTTTTATGACGATCCTTCTGAAAGTGTCCAGACTTTTTGCAAAAGTTGCATCGGTCATCTTTCTTTGCCTTTTTCTAATCTTGGTCAGCATCATTCATTCTGGGTGGTGCTCTTTTATGGCTCACTTGATGCCTTTTCCCAGCTTTAAGTCCAGCTCCTTGGACATAATGGGCAAACTTAATACCTTCACGACCAAGCCTAGCCTCCTCTTGAACCAATTTATTGGCCAATTCATTAGAGGTCCATCTCTCATCAATTGCATTATAATTGATTTGAAATGGTCCGACTTGAGGAGGTAGTGAATTTAGGATAAACTGAACGAGAAAAGAATCGTCCACGCTCATTCCCAAATTCTTCAGCTTAGCCGCAAGGTTGGTCATTTCAATGCAATGTTCATGCATAGACCTTGCGCCATCATGCTTCATGGTTGTAAGATCTGCCATAAGTTTCCCTGCAAGGGATTTGTCAGCAGTCTTAAACCGTTCTTCTATAGCTGCCAGATAAGCATTAGCTTTGTCTGCAGCCGGAAGGGAAGTCTTAATGTTGCTAGCTATAGTCATCCTTAAGAACATGATGCTCAATCTGTTGGCTTTCTCCCAAGCTTTATGGAGAGCCTTTTCATCCTCAGTACTTTTATCAGTAAGTGGACTTGGCTCGTTTTCACGAAGTGCCAAATCCAAATCAAGTACTCCTAAAGTGAACTCAACTTTCTCTTTCCATTCTGAGAAGTTGGTTCCAGTGAGGATTGGAACAGCAGAGACCATGGATGACAAGTTAGCAGGAAAAGCTGCAATTTAGAGATACGACAAGTCCTAATTAGGCTTCTAAAACATAATCAACACAAGTAAATGAATGCATATGACATGAAACTAAGGTGTTCCGGTGGGTAATCACCAAATTCTCAAGAAAAGCCATAGATTCAGGAAAGCATTATTGAGTGAAGTATTGAATTATTTAGACTTAGTTATTTGTGGATATCCTAAATCTTCACATATACAAGCACTCCATAAGTTATTAATCAAAATTCAGATTTCTAGTCTACCTGTGGGTAACTAATTACTATATGAATTGATCAAATATGCAAATCATTATGGGATGAATTCACTATGGTGATATCCAAACCCTAATTTTGCACTTTTATGAAACATATGTTCTGCACGAATTATGCACAAATTGTTTATTTAAATTTTATGTACAAATTGTTTTTGCACGAATTATGCACAGAACAATCTGTACGAATTTTTCAAAACGAATCTGCACCAGTTATGCACAGAACGTTTCTGTACGAATTATGCACATAATATGTTCATAATAAAATTCGCACGGATTATGCACGAAACAGATCTCCATAAAATAATTTGTGAAAAAACTCAAATTTCACAGAGAACGAAATTCGCACGAAACAATAATTGCGGAAACATAAACTTTCAGCCGCACGAATTTCGCACAGAAACAGATCTAAGAAAATTTTCAATTTGCAGAAAAACCTTAATTTTGCACAGAACAAAAAATTTCAATTTTCAGAAAACCCGAATTTTGCACAGAAGCAGATCTACGAAAATTTTCAATTTGCAGAAAAACCCTAATTTTGCACATACGATTTTCACATAGATCTATTACTCTTAATGGATTAAAGAGATGTTTTGCAACCTAAGCTCTCAAACCACATGTAAGCATAATTTTACATGAACCCTAAGATCTTTAAACATCTAGGTTAATCACATAATAGAATCTATGAGGAGGTTTATCGGATTACCTCCAGCCATTGTAGAGGAAGACGGAAAGCCTGATCTGTGAGATCGGAGTTATGTTTCTCTCCCCTTGCCTATAAACTTCTTTTAGGTGTTGTGAATTGGGATGCCTTTATGATGGACTAAAGGCATATATTTATAGGCGGAGAGAGGACATAATTCCTCATTAGGGTTTCCTTTAAGTTAATCTCAACCGTCCATCAAAGTAGGATTAATTAGGAATTAACTCCATTATTTCCATTTATTTGGTTACCAAATATATTATGGAATAACATTATTCTAATAGAAAACGGAAACTATAAGACCACATAATTGGAAAAGGAAATATTATAATATATTCCTTACAAGCTATTGTAAGATTTATTTATTTTTAATTTTCTTTTATTTATTAGTTTCGTTTTAATAAGTTATGTCTTCAATAACGTTTTCTATTCTTTAGGGTTGACGAAAATATAAAGAAATGTGTATCATGCCATAAAAAGTTTCCGATCTCGGTGGTGGTTGTCGCGTCTATTTCCTCTCTAGCAGCCATTATCATAATTGTTTTAGTTCTCATCTTCTTTTTAAAACGGAGAAAGACATCAGTTTGCAAAGGTACGTAAAGGAGAATAATAGATACAAAAAGTATAAGCCTATATCAAAAGTAGAATCTCATTGGATTTTGTAAAATTTTATTTGCAGTTGGCCGTCCATCTTTCAAATCAAAAACAAGAAGATTTTCTTATTCAGAGGTTATAGAAATGACTAAGAACTTTCAAGTAGCTCTTGGTAAAGGAGGGTTTGGTGATGTCTACTAAGGTTTGCTAAATAATGAACACGTAGCTGTTAAAGTTCTGTCTCATTCATCAGTTCAAGGCTATAAAGAATTCAAAACTGAGGTATTCGTACTAAAATCGTCCACTAAATTATTTTAAAAAGAGGTTGATGTTTGAGAGAAACAATAAATTACACTTTTATATCCCTTAATGTTAGGTCGAACTACTTTTGAGAGTTCACCATGTAAATTTAGTAAGCCTCATTGGGTATTGTGATGATGGTAACGACTTGGCTCTCATCTACGAGCTAATGCAAAATGGAAACTTAAAACAACATCTCTCAGGTAAACAAATGTTTTAATATGTTTTAAACCAGCATCTCAAAGATTTTAAGCTACCTGATTGTTATTGCAGGAAAACGTGGTGGCTCTCTTTTGAGTTGGTCAACAAGACTAAAAATAGCTCTGGAATCCGCTCATGGTATGTATAATAAATATTTATACCTCCTATTGTTATAGTTTAAGCTGAGATAATTGTATCTTCTATGATAATCGATATTTATGATAATTAGTTGATATGTGTGTTTTATAATATGTTCTAGGCATTGAATATTTACATATTGGATGCAAGCCACAAATGGTTCACCGAGATATCAAAAGTTCCAATATATTGTTGGGTGAACAATTTGAAGCTACACTCGGTGATTTTGGACTCTCAAGATCATTCCTAGTTGGAAATGAAACTCACGTAACTACGAAAGTTGCAGGCACTTTTGGATATCTCGATCCTGAGTAAGTTAGGATGCATTTATATCGTTAATGTTAAATATGGATTTGAAAACAACATTAACCGTCTTTTATTAAAATATGTTCTTGCAGATACTACGAAAACGAATTGTTAAGCGAGAAGAGTGATGTATATAGTTTTGGCATTGTCTTACTGGAAATCATAAGCGGCCAACCCGTGATTGATATGTCCCGTGAAAATAATTACCTAATAAATTGGGCCAACGCAATACTCGCAGATGGTGATGTTACAAATATAGTGGATCCAAACCTCCATCAAGATTATGACACTTGTTCTGCTCGGAGAGCTCTTGAATTAGCAATGTCATGTGTGAAGTTTTTTTCCAGAGAGAGACCAAACATGTCTCAAGTTATTCATGAGCTGAATGAATGTTTGAAAACATCTGAAAATTAAGGAGCCAAGAGGTGTACTCAAGGAGTTCGAGACTATGGACACTGAAAAGAACCTCAAGTCACGTTACATTGTAATCTATATTCTCGTGATTGGTTTTTAATGAGCAGTATGTATGATTGTATATGGAAGCGATTTTATGCACATTGTGTGTGTAATATACTATAATGTGAATGTGTGAAAAACGTCTTTTTATGCTATTGAGAGTACTCTTTGTGCAATTAGTTATACAAAAAGAATATTAGCACATACCCACAAAAAAAATTGTTCTTTGAGTTCTGATCTAACACGAATGAGTCCTCAAAACATTTATAAATCACGCTACATAGGAACAACAACATAGAAACACTCGACCGTGGTTCTTAGAAGATGGTTCTAGCTATCTCCGAATTAATGATTACAACGCATGGAAATGTAACTTATTATTCAGATAGAAGGACTCACGATAATGACTTGAGAACCTTCCAGGACTGCTTGGTTTCACTAGGATGCAACTTCCATATGATAAGCTTCCCTCCTCCATGAGCCACCGAATATGTTCTCAATCATACCTTCTGCTCAGGAGGCAAGTAGTTCCCATGCATATTGACCAGAGTTTTTTAACCATAACTGCAAATTTCAGTAATGTGACGTTGTTGAAGCGCTCTTGGTCTGTGACATAATAAGTCACCTTCCATGAAAAGCCAATGATGAGGGAACTTAAGAGATGAGTGTATTAACAATTGAGAAGAAGATGATAGCTTGGTCAAAGTTAACACATACAATGATTCCATGAGCTCCTCTGTAGCAGGAGCTGGTGATGGTCCTGAAACGTTCTTGGCCTACTGTGTCCCACTGTATACACAACGAGAATGATTATGAGCTCTGTCCAAAAAAAAAAAAAAACTGATTATGTTGCACCTTCAGTTACTTATATATCTCTCTCTCAAAATAGAAATAGTTCGAATGTAGGTTAGACAGAGTAGTACCTCGCGGCTCACAGCAATCCAAAATGTGTGATGAAGCTTTGGTATTAACCTGCATAGTAAACATCTAGTGAGGAAACACATACGAAAAGGAATCATCTCGATGGAACTCTATCCAAGGCAAATAGAAATACCTTTTGTCTCATGATCCTAGAGCCAGTGGTGTGTTTTGTAGTTGCACATATCAATTACTATGCAGAGGATTGCAAAAAAATTCCATGACCTCTATCTAAAACACACCAAATGCTACTCGAAATCCGAAAGGAGAAAAGGAAGAAAAAAAATGATCCACTACAAACTACATCGATCTAATCAGGAAAACGAAAGCAACTACAAAATTACACTCAGATATCAAGTTTAATCCATCAAAATCGAATCGAAATGCCAAATTAGATATCAGAACCTTATGAAGAACAATGCTTCTCCGCTTAGTTCTTTCGACGGATGACGGATTGAAAACCTATGGACAACAATATTAGATCGAGAGGAAGAGATGTGACCGAAACAGAAACTCTAACCAAAACTCAAATCAGATCTGAGGATTTCAATAGCGAAAGATCGACGACGGTTCAATTTAGCCGGAATTATATCAGATTTTTAGGGTTCATGAGAAAGGATGGGGTTAAAAGATATGGCGCTTGATTTTTAGGGTTCATAAACGACGTTAAAATACATGAATTAGCATCAAATACCGATTAAATGATACAAAATATTTTATCATTTAGCGTCACTTATGTATAATTGACGCAAACTCAAATGTTTTTTTTTTGTCGTCGAAGTAACTTTCATTTCATCGATCAAGATGCTATTTTACAACATAAGACTCCAAGTTTAACCTGGCTTGCCTAGCTAAATTATCAGCCCAGCCCTATTATTCGCATCTCGAGAGATATGATCAAATTTGAAATTACAAAGCTTGGCAATCTCAAGGATATCGTGCAATTGTATACTATATGAAAGATGCTAATGTTTGAAAGTTTGTCCACCCATACTGAGCCTTGAAGCAACCCATAAAGCTCTTTCCAATCTCTGCAAAATGTGATATTCCTATAGCCAAGCTTGTGCAACTCTACAAGAGCCACTCTCAAAGCCTCAACTTCAGCTATAGTTGGAGATTTTGAAGGTGAAAATGTACTTGAACCGATAAGAATGTCACGGTTTGGTGACTCACATAAGCTCCATCCGACGTCAATCTGTTAGTACTGAAAAATCCAAGAAGCATCAACCAAACAGCAATGCCCCGAGGTATTCTGAAAAATCAACGCAAACTAAATGCTTTAACATCGTTTTAGTAAAGTGATTCTAAATAGGTCAATTTCCAAAATACCACTTTTTTAGTTTTTTTTCCAAAAATATCACCTTAAAGTTTTTTTTTTTAAAATACCACTTTTTTTCCAAAGTTCCAAAAATACTATTTTTTAAAAAATTCATTTTTAACATTCAAAACTAAACCCTAAACCCCAAACCCAAACCCTACCCCCTAAAACTATACCCTAATTTTGGAATAGTTAACCCAAACCCAAAAAAATTTCAATTCTAAACCTTAAAAATCAACTTTTAAAAAAGTGGTATTTTTGGAACTTTGAAAAAAAAAATGGTATTTTTGGAGAAAAAACTTCACGGTGGTATTTTTGGAAAAAAAACTTCAAAGAGTGGTATATGAGAGAATTCCTCTTCTAAATATTAATGTGTTTTCTTTTTATTTTGTATCAGTTAAATTTATGATGGTAAATAAATGATGATATATACATATTTTCTAGTAGTGGTTATTGTGCGGTTAGAAACTAGCACAATTAGATTTGTAAGGCTTTCGAGAGGAATAAAAGATTCTATGTTAAGCTACGCAAAAACGATGAGCAAAGAAGAAGTTTTATTGTTGTATACTAGGTTGCATGGAAACTCCATTTTATGACGTTTCACGCTTCGGAATCGGAATCGGAATCAGAATCTCTTGGAATATCTTGGAATCGTCGTGGAATCGCGATTCCAAAAATTACCATTTTGAAAGCGCCTTGGAAGCGCCTTGGAAGCGTCTGATTCCATTTTGGAATCGCGATGGAAACTTCTTTTCATGTTGGATGATAAAAATTAAATTTTAGAAAACTTAAAAAAGTGATATTTTTATAACTTGGAGAGAAAAACCTCTAAAAATATGAATCATCACATCCCTAGTCACTAAAAAGTAAGAACAATTATGATTTCGCTCACAATCTCTGTAGAATGACTCTTTAAGCTTACAATGTATCTCTCGGCAATCTCGTAGAAGAACATGATATATTTCATACTATATGTAATGAAACTATTCTTGAAAGATATGAGTTTGAAGATCTTTTCCTCGACAAACCAGAGGTATGAAGCAATTTTATTTGATAAAGCAAATGAAAACCAACATGAATATGATAGTCTAAATCCTTGATTTTAGTATTATGAGTTGTTTATTCTAGTTAAGTTACTTAATACGTTTATGTATTAGATTTATGATCCAATTCGTAAACAAAGTTTTTCAATTTGGTTTAGTTTTGAACGTTAAAATGTATTTATATATATATATATATATATATATGGTTTCGTTTTACGCTTCCAAAACGTACCCGTTTCCGAATTTTTTCAAAAAAATCGCTTCTGCGTTTCCAAACGTTTCGCTTCCACGTACCCGTTTCCGATTCCATGCAATGTGAATAAGGTTGCGGATCTCCTTCTCAAAGGTTGTACAATGATATATAGTGTTCCTAGGTTTTTCCGTAAGAGATAATGTCAAGTTTCTAAGTTTTCGCGAGTTTCCTTTTTCCTATGTCGGCTGCACCGAGACGGGCTTCGAATTTGGGCCGGGCTTCAACGTTGAGACGTCAAACTCCCGCGGTCGTTATACGATGTTGCTTCGTACCTGCTAAGTTTATCCTTTGGAGATACCACGGCTTGATCTCTCAACCATCTTCCAGCCGAAGCCCAGCACTGAAAATTTTCAGGTTTATGGAATCATCTCTGGAGAGTCGTCGTGACAGAGAGTCATCATTACGACGGAGAGTCATAAACGTGACAGAGAGTCAACAATGGCATTTGCACTGTTGGTTCCTTCTGCAAGTGGATTTAGAAAAGACTTCCTTCGCAGGCGGAGAAGACTTAAGGTCGGAAAAGACTAAGGATTGGAAAAGACTTGGGGTCGGAGAAGACTCATCTTGTAATTATAAATGACTTAGGAACCATACAATATCTGCACGTCATTGTGATTTAGTATATATATGTTGCGTCCGCACAACTTTGAACTTTAATATAGAGCATGTGAAATCCGACCCTAACAGTTTTCCTTTAACTGATTTTATTAGTAACCATAGAAGAATCTTAGTAACCATAGAAGAATCTTCTGATATAAACTGATTTTATTAGTAACCATAGAAGAATCTTCTGATATCCTTTACTGCATCTTTTCACTTCAAAATAAAGTATTCTAATTAGGCCTACTTGTTTTCGAAATCAGTGTTCTCATTATCTATAACTCCTAATACCATCACAATATTCAAGACATAGAACATACATTATTTCAAGGGACATACTCATCTCTTATTTACAAGGGCATCACAACCGGTGTAAAAATATACTAACCAAGTGACAGAAACTTCAAGACACATAATCAAACAATTTCAAACAGACAATTAAGATCAACTAGCTATATTGTTCGTCATGTGTTTTTTTTTCATGTATTTCATTTTAGCTACAAGGTTCAAAAACTTGTATTCCAAATGTAAGAAAGGGCATTGACGAACCATAATATCAAATCTGTTTGTTTCTATACTCTCTCTAAGAAAACAAACACAACTCTAAACATTACTCTACATTTATATTTAAATATGATCAAGTACATTGTGTATGATATTAGTATAAACCAAAACCTATATGGTTGGTTGTTGTTTACGAATGTACATATAAGATATTAATATGTTCTTAGTAAGTACAACTATTTTTCTTTCTCTCAATCTAGATGAATAGACTAACCATCTTTTTTTATATATATGCAATCAAAGTATGTCCTTGTACATTACAGAGCTTCGCACTTGGATGATGGGTTTCTATCTTGTGATGACTCGGGCGATAGTATAACGATTTTCGAGTCCGACAACTCGAATGAAGACCATTCAAGTCACGCAGGTTCTGCCTGTGAGCATGATAATCTTGTTGATGGTAGTGACACAAAAAACGTTAATGCGGTAATTGCAATATTATTAATCTACATCTTTGTGTATTTTTTTTTCCAAATCTCGTTGAGATTCATTGCTTCCCTGTTTCTTGAGGATTGCAAAAATCACATCACCATATTTCTCCAGACTCTGTCTCTTGATGACACTCTCCCAGGTGATTGAATTTAAGTTAACTGTTTGACACATTATGTATGTGACATACATGATCTCCTCATGTTGTGTATGGTGTTGGCGTCGAATTTCACCCGTTGAACATTGAAGTCCAAAGTTATGCAAACGCCGCATAGACACGAAATCGTAGATGTTATATGGTTCTCCCAAGTCATTTCCTAGCAAGAAGATGAAGTCATTCTCTTTTCCTAAGTCTTCTTCATCTAAAAAGGGAGCATTCTGAATCTTCTCTACTCGTAGCAGAAGTCATGAGTGCAGCGCCAGCGAAGACACAGTGCCAACGAAGACACAACGTCAATGATGACACTTGTCACCGAAGACCTGCTAGAGTAATGACGAAGACCAGAAGGTTCTTTGCGCTAAAGCCCTGTCCAATTACGAAGCTCACTTTGACGCAACCGACATAAAGACAAGGGAATCCGTGATGACTTAGGAAAGTTAACATTATCTTTTATGGAAAAACCTAATCGACTTAGGGAGCTATATATATCAATGTACAACCCACTACAAGAAAACAGATAATTTGTGACACCCTTAATCGTCACAAAATCGTCACAAATGGGTCATTTGCGACTACTTAGTGACGGAAACACGACGTCGCAAATATGTCGTCGCTAATTTTAGTAGTCGCAAAGTAGTCGCAGATTAGCGACTACTTTGTTACGCTGTTTTATACGTCGCTAATTAGCGACTAATTTGTGACAGCGGTACATAGTAGCAAATTAGTCACACTTTTGTTACAACTGTATCGTCGTCGCAAATTGGCGACGCTTTTGCGACAATAGTAGGGAGTGGGAAATAAACGACGAAGTAGCGACGCGTGGTATTTGTGACTACTTTGTGACTATTCTTAGCAATCGTTAATTTACGACTGATTAGTGACGCCTTTGTAGTCACTAATAAGAGACTGATTAGTGACGATTTGGTAGTCACAAATAAGCGACTGATTAGTGATAATCTTTGTAGTGGCTAAATTTTACAGTAGTTACAAATTAGTATCAAAAGCGTCACGAATAAGCGACGACTTAGCGACTCCCAGAAAGTGTTTGGTTATTTTCAGTTCCAAATTTGGTATGGATACTATTTAGATTTGAGAGTTTTTGGAAAGCCTAAATCAAATTCATAGCTAAAATTCTTCTAAATTAAACAAAGCATATGTATTTAAACATTAGTTTAGAGTGTTATAGTAGAAGAGGTAATTATACAAAACATTGAAAAATAAAAAGTTTGTTCAAGAGTTTAAGAGTAAGAGATTTGCAGATAGAGTCATATTGTCAAGCTTGGGGAGAGGTTGTTGTGTGTTGTGGATTTGGTTCTGGTTCAGGGGAGTTGGATGACTGACCGTTGGTCATCATGATATCGGTAACCATCTTCTCTAATTGAGCAATCCTCGACTGACTATCCTTGAGCTCATTAGCGAGGCGCAGATTTTCCGCATCACGACGCTTGTTATCTTCATCTTGTGCAGCAAGCTTTTCACGAGCTTCTTTAAGGTCGTCCTGGATCTCTAAGAGAGATGTTGTAGAAGACTCAGCGTAACAGGTCTTCCTCTTCCCATTCCTTACCTCAAGCTCCTGTGATAGTTGACCCATTCCGTAAGGGTTACCCTTGGGATCAAACCTAGTACACTGCAACATACACATATCCACATACACATACACATATCAAACACAGTACACTGCAACATACACATATCCAAGCAACAACAAGTAAAGAAAAAATCCAGTTTGATCAATAATAAATGGAAGCTCAAGTACACAGCCCTAAATACAAGTATGATAATACTAAATCCAAGTTTAAGCAACCCTAACTCTAAGCTCAAGTATTCATAAACTAAAATCAGTGACAGAACAATGGTAGCAAAGAAGTACACTGACAAATCACCTAATTGAGAATGAACCAAATTGTAGAACATGGTATTGAAGCATAAACACATGGAAAACAAAAACAGAGGGGAAGAGAAAGGGTAAGAAAAGAAACATACCTTAAGGAAGATTTCATTCTTCTGAGCAATTGTGAGATTCCGATGAGTTGAATCGAGAGTTGAATCTGACTGTTCTGGTGCATCGGCCTCCTGCTCCAGAACATCTTGAAGGGCATTCTCATAAGTCTCAGTGACTTCCTTAGCTTTCTGATCAATGAAGGAGCCATCGTCATTGGTATGAGTCCTCCTAAAGACTTCACCCCATGAGACTGGTCGTCCTAGTTCCTCCTCCTGCAATAGTAGATAAGATTGATCAATTAGAGGAAGTTTATTTGTAAGAAAAGGAAAAGAAAAGATTATTACCATATCTTGTTGAATGGTCAAGTAAGAAGACTGGCCACCTCTATGTCTGTGAGCTCCAAGTCCATTACGATGAGACATACGAGAGTTGGAAGCCGTTATGCTCTTACTCTGAGCCTCTGGAGTATCCCAATGGAGGCACATGTAATTCCAAAGTTTCTCACCAATCCATGTTGGCCTGACCCCCTTCTTCTTAGCCTGACTCACAATTCCCCTCATCCGCTTTGTCGCAATCTTGTTGAAATGAGACCTAACAAGGTCAGTGATCCCTAACTCCCAATTGTACTTGCTCTACACAGTAAAAAACATAGTTAAACATGCATAATTGAAACATAATTGGAAAGTATGTGAGGCAGAAAAGATTACCGCAAAAGTTCTGAAGTATCTTTCTTGCTTGTCGATAGGTGTGACAGTCCAGCTGTAGAAAGGTCCATCAAACTTGTGACGAAAGATTCCAGCGATGACACGAGTAAGTTTGCCTTTGTCTCGAGTAAACCTCGCAAAAAGATAAAAACAGAGGCTGAGAAACTACCAAATACGCTAAGAAACAGAGGCTAAGAAACTACCAAATAAGCTAAGAAACTACCAATCTACCACAAGTTAGCTAGCAGATGCAAACTACCAAATAACTTAGCTACCAAATAACCAGTTAACAAGAATGAGAGGCATATAGATCGATGTAAACTAAACAAACCATTGAAATCAACTTACCAAACTATACAACACATAAACTACACATTTACAAAAATAAAAGACAGTTTAAAATCAACTTACCAAATACTATTTTCAACTGTGGGAACGTGACTGAGGAGAGGCAGAGTTTGACGACCTGGAAGAGCCAAAACATCATCCAACAGCTGCTGGTAGTCTTGCCCTTCTGGTTCTTGCTGAACCACATGTTCGTACTGAACTTCCATGTCTTCAACCGCGTCATCACCACCTTCCTCATCATCTTCCTCATCTTCTTCCTCTTCCTCATCTTCCATTTCAATCTCCTGACTGCCTGGTTGGAGATTGAGATTGAGTTCTGGAGATAGACGAAACGGTGGAGGAGCAGGACGGTTTGATAGAGGAGGGTACTGAAGTGGAACATCCCTAGTCCGAGAGACTGAGACAGTCCCTTGAGACGACGGCGTACCCTGAGAAGGAGTCGTATGCTGACGGTTGGAGTTACTTGAAGATGTCTGACCGCTGTTTAACCTAACTCGTGTGGTTGGTGAAGCTGCGTCCTTGTCATGTCCGGCTAAATTTGATCCACGAGGCGCCGCCAGTCTCTTAGAACCACTGGCAGGAGCAAGATCCTTGACTTGAGTCTTTGAGACAGACGGAGAACCACCAGCTGCAGCAGGACGCTTCCCATCTCCTTTTGAGAGTGGCGGAGAACCACCGTCTGTTGCAGTACGCTTCCCATCAGCCTTTGAGAGTGGTGGAGAACCACCGTCTGCAGCAGTAGGGTTCCCAGCAGGCTTTGAGAGCTTCAGATAACCACCTCGTGTAGCAAGACGTTTCCCCTCATCCTTCGCGTCTGCACGAGAACCACCACCTCTTCCACCGCCACCTCCGCCTCTTCCACCGCGTCCTCCGGTTCCCTGAGGACGCCCTCGTGGAGCCCCTATCCTTGTTTTCGCCATCGAACACGTCGTTCGATCTGGTTTAGGGTAAGGAGGTCGGTTAGGGTTTCGAAAGAGTAAAGACTGGAATGATTGAAAGAAAGAGATGAAGATTAGTGGTTGTGTTTGAAGAAGGACAAAATCGGAGGCTTAGGGTTTGAGAGATGAAGAATCGATCGATTTCTTCACAGACGGATCGAATCGAGAAGATGATTCGATACAGAGAGATGGAGAATAAACGATTAAGAGAGAATCGAACAATAAACGCTCAATTTTGTGGAGAAATCGAAAGAATCGATGAAAGAGTCGAATCGTGTAGAGGAGAAGAGAGAAAACAAAAAAATAGGGTTTGTGCGAAATGAATTTGGGAATCGGTCTGAATTCCTTTTGTTTTCAGTGTAGTCACTAATTCGTCACTAATTCGTCACTAAGCGTTAGCGGGCTTGAAGCCCAAATATTTGGTTCTGTAGGCCCAAATATTCGTCACAAGTGAGTCACAAAGTAGTGGCTATTTTGTGACTAATTTGTGACTCAGTGGTAGTAGTAGCAAATGAAACCCTAAACCCTAAACATTTGGACCAAATACTTTGGTCAACTAAAACTCCAAATTATTTCAAATGCATTCCTTCATTGTGTGTTCTACTATATCATCAAAATATTAGTAATCATAAATTTTGTGAAACAATACAAAATTATCAAAACTTAGATTCAAATTCTTAAAATTCTATGTGTCTCATACCAATTTACTTGTAGAGTTGGAAAATAATTTTTTGTTTTTGAAAAACCCAAAAATAATTTTGCTTTTACCATTTGAGTTTATATACATTGTAAATACGAAACAAAGAACAAAAAAACATATAATGTGTTGATTTAAATGCAAAACTTAAAAAAAGCGTGGGTAATCAGTTGCAAAGTAGTCACAATGTTTTTATGGCGTCGCAAAGTAGTCACAAAGTAGTGGCTATTTTGTGACTAATTTGTAACTCAGTTTTCGTAGTCGCAAATTAAACCCTAAATACAAAACAGTCTT
Source organism: Arabis alpina (assembly GCA_900128785.1). Classification (NCBI taxonomy): domain Eukaryota; kingdom Viridiplantae; phylum Streptophyta; class Magnoliopsida; order Brassicales; family Brassicaceae; genus Arabis; species Arabis alpina. The sequence continues at coordinate 15,323,166 of LT669795.1, forward strand.
TGAGCCATTAAAGAGTAGATAATCAATTGATTGTGTGTTTTATTGTACAATCGAAATAGTTTTAATCATATAATTCAGGAAACTTAAAATATATTGATTGAAATGCAAAACTTAAAAAAAGCGTGGGTAATCAGTTGCAAAGTAGTCACAATGTTTTTATGGCATCGCAAAGTAGTCACAAAGTAGTGGCTATTTTGTGACTAATTTCGGTGGTAGTCACAATGTAAAAAAATCCCAAAAAAGGGGTTGGCCGGGTAGGTTCGAACCCGGGTACGAATGCATTTATAGTGAGTGTCAAACCATTGTGCCATTGTCTTCAGTCGGTACTTTGATACACACAAATTTATATATACTTGATCAATTTTTTAAAAAACCAAAAAAGGGTGGTTCAAGTAGGTTCGAACCCGGGTACGAATGCATTTATAGTGAGTGTCAAACCATTGTGCCATTGTCTTCAGTCGGTACTTTGATACACACAAATTTATATATACTTGATCAATTAAAAAAAAACCAAAAAAGGGTGGTTCAAGTAGGTTCGAACCCGGGTACGAATGCATTTATAGTGAGTGTCAAACCATTGTGCCATTGTCTTCAGTCGGTATTTTGACACACACAACTTTATATATACTTTATCAATTTTAAAAATTTACCGAAATTGTAAAATACAATCACACAAATATATTACATATAAATTTGAATCCCGGTTCAAACTTCGTCGTCATCGTCCGAAGATGATAAATTACATTGAAACTCATCTTCTGCATCATCGTCTCCAATCTCAAAATCGATGTCTTCCATTGGTTGTGCGCGATCAACTAAAGAATCGACATTGATTTCATCAACGGTAGACGTTAATCCTTCATCGTAGGTTTGTTGCAAAATAACGACCTCTTTCTCGTTGTACTTTCCTTGAACACGATTTCTTGGATTTACTTTCAAAACAGATTGCCATACTTTCCGAGGACGTTTCGTATTTGGGTATGTCAGATAACACACTTGATCAGCTTGGGATCCTGACATTAATTAATTATTTGATTAATACAAACACACAAACATATATATATATATATATATAATCAATAATGTGGATGACGAAAACATACCCAATATGTATGGTTCGTAGTTTGGATATTTCCCAGTTTTAAGGACGTCGACAACACCTACCGAGCTCTTTCTCGTCCCTATGTGAGGAGTAGGATCTAACCATTTACATTGGAAAAGTACGATCTTCAAATTCAACGCTCCGGGATATGTGAGCTCGATAATCTTATCTACGGTTCCATAAAAATCAGATTCCACAGACGCTTCAGAATAACTTTTCCCTCTGACACAAACCCCATAATTCATTGTTTTCCTGTCTTTTCCGTGGTCCTCGGTGTGAAACATATACCCCCTTGTAAAATACATAGGCCATTCAGTTGCCTTGTTTAGAGGACCGTCTACTATATCATAAACCCATAGTGGAAAATGTTGTTCATGTCTCGTTGCATTCACCTACATGATTCGATTGAAAAAGCAAAGTTTGTCAATCCTGTGCATGCGTAAGAACATTTTAACAATTAACTCATAAAAAGTACATACGTATTGGTAAATCCACGTGTGAAATTCATCATCTATTTTTGCTCTGACCTCGTCATCAGTTAGGTCTGAATTTTCCAATCGAATTTGTGCATCGACAATGCTGTGTTGCCAAAACACGACTAAAACGTAAGGATGTAAAATTATATAAATATGTTATACATCATTGTGCGATGAATCACAATTACCTCTCAAACTGCCGGAAATACTCACAATTACGCAAAACATATGCATGAACGCTCTTATATTCCTTATCTCTGAACCAGAAATCACTACTTTGGCCACTTAGACGACCCACTTCCTTAAATATATCTGGTACATCTACATTGTATACGGGCACTTGGCCTTCGTCATACCGAGAAGCCCTAAAAACAATACCATGTCTTGTACAGTTATTGGAAGAGAAGCATATATAAGTAACAAACAAGTGAATGTTAATTAATAATTACCTCCTTCTTCTTGCTGTAGAAATTTGTGGTGGAAAGTAGTGTTCTGAGAAGTAAGATATCTCCTCCTTCATGTACGCATGCACGATGGATGCCGCTGGATATCTTTTGTTCTTCGCTAAGCGTTTCAAATGTCCAAAAAATCTTTCAAACGGATACATCCATTTGTATTGCACTGGACCGCCAAGTTGTGCTTCGTATGGTAGGTGGATAGGAAGGTGCTCCATCACATCAAAGAAGGACGGTGGAAAGATTTTTTCCAAATTACATATAATCATCACAATATTTTCCTTCAAAACTAGCAGGCGGCTTTTATCCAATGATCTACTACTTAGATCACGGAAAAATGCTCCAAGTGCTGCAGTTCAATTTCTTTATATAAGTCCAACATTTAAATCCTTATCCAATACCAATTAATATAATGATGATTGTAATGTAAATATACCTGATATTGCTTGGTGAACATTACGCGGGAGAAGTTCTGCAAATATGAAGGGAAGCAAGCGTTCCATAAAAACATGTGCGTCATGACTTTTCATTCCTGAAAACTTTCCACCTTTTATGTCTGCACAACTTGCTAAATCTGACACATAGCCATCTGGAAACTTAACTTCATTTTTGACCCACAATAGTAAGGTAGCTTTTGCTTTTGCTGTTAGTCTCCAGATCGGGAATGGGGCATTCCCACGGGCGTCAAGATGCAGTTCCTTCCGAGCACAGAACGTTGCGACATCTACTCTTGACTTCAGATTGTCTTTCGATCTGTCTTTGACATTCATTACAGTATACATGATGTTATCTTCAACATTCTTCTCGATATGCATCACATCCAAACAGTTTCGTAGATTCAAATCAACCCAGTACGGAAGCTCCCAAAATATGCTTTCTTTATGCCAGTTGTGCCAATTCCCATAACCGGCAGGTTTAGTCTCATGCCCATTTCCACCGCATTCTGATGTTTTCGGTGCTCCGGTATTTAGTATACGCTGGTATACTTGTTCACCAGTCAACGTTGCAGGTGGACACTCGTCCAAGGCGCTCTTTCCCTTAAGAAAATTAACTTTATTCTGTCGTAATGGATGATTGTCTGGTAGAAATCTTCTATGATTGTCAAACCAACACGTTTTCCTACCAGCCGGCAAGTAGAAAGAATTTGTATCACTCATACAAAGTGGACATGCTAAATTTCCATGTGTCGTCCATCCCGATAACATCCCATACGCCGGAAAATCACTTATTGTCCATAGGAGAACAGCTTTCATGTTGAAGTTTTGATTTAAGGACACATCATACGCCTCAACTCCATGATTCCATAAGTCCTTCAACTCCTCGATCAATGGTTGGAGAAAAACATCAAGACTTCCTCGTGGATGATTTGGTCCGGAATTCAAAATCGTCAAAAACAGATATTCCCTTTTCATCGCCATATCCGGAGGCAAGTTGTACGGTGTCATGATCACCGGCCACAATGAATGGTTTTTGGACATTCCAAAAGGATTGAAACCGTCGGTGCATAAACCCAAATACACATTTCGCGTTTCCTCCGCAAATTGTGGATGTATTTGATTGAAATTTTGCCACTCTTCCGCATCAGATGGGTGAACCATTTTTCCGTCTTCTGTCTGGTGCTCAGCATGCCACCTCATCGACGCTGCAGTCCTTTTGGATTGGTACATCCTCTTTAATCTGTCAGTGATGGGTAGATACCACATCTTGCTAACGGGTATTTTAGTGCGCCCCCGACTAGCCTTGTATCTCGGTTTTTCACAAAACCTACAATGGTCCAACTGCGCATCGTCTTTCCAGAAGAGCATACAATTATCTACGCAGACATCATATGTATGGAACGGCAATCCTAGCTTCCGCATCAACATTTCCGTCTCATAGAAAGAACCAGTTGCATTATTAGGCTCCGGCAAATACTCCGTCATCAATTCTGCCACTGAATCCATGCAAACTTCAGCTAAATTGTGATCTGCCTTGATATTCATTTGCCGAGCTGCTAATGATAATTGCGACAGACCTTCACGACAACCATCATACAATGGCGTATTTGCTGCAGCTAACATGTCGTAGAACTGTTTCGCGTCATCGGTAGGTTCTGCATAAACAGGATCATTTCCACTTTGATCCTGTTCATGGTGATAATCAGTAAATGGCACCGAACCACGAAATGCATCATGAACCATTTCACCATAAACATTTGCGCCATTGTAATTAAACTCTTCATTACCACCACTAAAATCAGCATTCTCATAATAGCTACTGCTTCCTCCGCCATCGTAATTTGTTTCTTGGTTACCGCTACTAAGATCAGCATTCCCGTAATAGCTACTACTACCTACCCCAGCCCCAGTTACATCGTAATCTTCACCGTGTGCCGTCCAAACATAATAGTTTTCCATGAAACCTCTACTATGTAAATGGTACCGAACAGTTTTAGCTTGTTTAAAACCATTATCATTTTTACACTTTGCGCAAGGGCAGTATAACATACCTCCACCTGTAACTGACGAATATTGGGTAGATGCAAACTCCAAGAAATGTTGTACCCCCACCAAAAATTCATCTGCGATATTATTTGTACGAGGATCAATCCGGTTGTACATCCACTCTCGATTAGAATTAAACATAATTTTTGGATTTTTTTCGGGTTTCTCGGTGTTTTCGTGATTTTGAAATTTTCCTTTTTTTGGGTTTTTTTTTCTAGGATTTTTTGGTTATTTTGGATTTTTTTTTCTGATTTTAAGGAAGAGAGAGAGGTTTGATAGATGGATAAAGAAAGAGAGGTGCGTTGTAAATGGAGAGGGAGGGGTGTGTTGCTTATATAGATAAAAATTAGTCACTACTTTGTGACTCTTAAAAAGTGTCACAAATTTGTGACGATTTAGTGACGCTTTAGTGACGATTTAGTGACGATTTAGCGACTACACGAACGAGTCACAAAAGTTAGTTTACTCACCAACCACCCGCATTAATCACGTGTCCAACCACTTGACTTCATTGCCGACATAGCTACCGACATAAATATTAGTGACTGATTTGTGACACTTTCATACAGTCCGTTCGGCGTCACAAACGTGTCACAAATTTGTGACTAACTTGTGACTAGCCTTACTGACCACGGATGTAGTCACAAAGTCGTCGCTAATTAGTGACTTCTGTATTGTAGTCGTTATTTCGTCGCTAATCTGCGACGACTTAACGACCATCTTTATTGGTCGCTAATTTGTCACCACTTTGCGACTAACAATATGTAGTCGTTATGGCGTCACAAATTCGTCATTAATCGGTCGCAAAATTAGTGACTGAAAAATCAGTCACAAATTGTAGTCACTAATTACCTGTTTTCTTGTAGTGACCCTTGTAAAAGAGATCTGCAATTTTACATGGCAATACACTACAAAGATCAATAAAGCTTTCTCTTAGCAAGCAATTCTTGTTCGAACCTACGGTAGTTTTACGTCAAAAATCTCTTCTTCCCTAAAACCCTTAACAAATCTAACTGAGCAGTTTCGGCACGCTAATTTGGTTTTTCCGCAGGGACCATCAACAACTATGTCCGGATTGGTTCATCGCCCGATGAAATGGAGGAACTTGTGCACGAGTATGTAGTCTCAACCCGAAGTACCAATTCAGATGGTAATTAGAATTAACAATTGTCTCTACTCCATAGAGTTTCCATCACAACTAACAATTGGTTACCTCGTCTAAAGCCCACTTGGCAGCTTCTCAGCTGGGGACATTCATGATATATGAGGATCCGTCTAAGACATCATCAAACTACCACAGTGTCCCAAGTTTAGGTCCAGTTTATGTGTCATGTTTTTGATTCCTTTGCAATCTCAACCCGAAGTACCAATTCAGATGGCAATTACAATAATTTTATTCTGCTCATAATTGACAATTGGTTATATTGTCTGGTATGCTCACTTGGCAAAAGTCTCTCTTGTGCAGCTCCCAAAACTCAACGACAACGTTTCCAACTCCTTGAAGCCTTGACAAGTTTCTGAATGTGCAGTCTTTGTTTTAAACATTTACTTCAAGATCTTTATCTCTCGGTGTTTTAAGCCCCAAGGCATCAAACATTAAGGGGTGGTGTTTTCTTTTGTTACTATTTTTACCAGCTTGCTATCTTGTTGGGTTTGAGGTTATAAAAAGGATCTAGTTAAACAATGTTCAAAAAACATAGCGTTTCGGCTTTTTAGTACCTGAACTTTGGATAATAGTGAAAATTTATATCCAAATTGTGAAAAAGTGCATATACATACCCCAACTCAGTAAAATTGAACTTTTCTATATCCAAACTTATTAAAATCAGGTTATTGGTACGGGTGATTTACACTAAGAAACACTTTTTCTAACTTTTCTTACACTATGAGACACTTTCTATCTACAAAACACTTTTGCTTGGAATAATTATATTCATGGACATTTTTTTCCAAAGTTCTTACACTTTGGGACACTTTCAATATTATGCACATTTATTTTTAGATTCTATGAGGTAAAAGTCCAAATTGCCCTTTACAAAACTCAAACAACAATATCTCTTCTTTCCTCTCTCCTCTCTCTCTCTTTTCTCTTCTCCTCTCTCCGTTTTCTCTTCTCATCTCTCTTCTCTCTCCTCTGATTTTTCATCTAATGTAAATACCTCATATCTATCCAATATAAACATCAATCGTTTCCACCATTTTTTTAGTTTTGTTCTAGATTCTTAAATTTTTGGATTTGGAGTTTTATTTTAGATTTGGTAAAATCTATTTTAGTGGTTATTAGTGTGGTTATTGGAGATAATAGAATTATGCTGGAGCTTTCTGGGCAGTGCTCGACCGCGAATTCAGAGCTGAAACTACTGATTATGGAACATAGTTCGATACTTTTAAGAGAGCTTTGGTTATTGGAAATCAAGAATGGTCTTTTCTCATGAAAACATTGAAATGCTTTGAGTTGTTTTTGGTAAACTCCAGAGTTCTTCATAGACTTATCAATAATTGTACTTTTGCTACAATTCATTTATTCAGCCACAATTATCGTTTTTTGTGGACACGTTGATATGGAATCGTTTATTTTCCATTCGAATTTTAGGGTCACAAATCGATTTCCTGCTTGTAAGTTCTTATGATTTTTTGGAGATAGATTGTATGTTCCTTCGATTTCATAGATTTGAGTAATATGGTTATTGGACTTATGTGATTATATCATGTTCTTATTCCAATAAAAGTCAATTGTGTTTACGAGTCCGCGTGGCCACAACACACAATCATAGATGAATGCATATCATATTCATGTCATTTTTACAACAGTTAAGATAACAACAATAATTTAAGCACATTAAAGCTTTTTTGAACAATACCTCTACACTTGTTAAGCACATTAAAGCTATTGTGTACATAGTAGAAATCTGAAATTCAGGAACTTGACCCCCATGGACAAGATCTCGTGGATAAAGAAGTCTTCACACGTTCTTGCCCAATGTAATCATGATTTTGTATATCTTACAAAATCGGTTAGATTTGTCATTGAATCACTGTTTAATCCAATTTTGCACTTCAATCTTTAACAATTTTTCAAACAAATTGAATCAGTGCTTAAGAAACGTTTCCAACTTTCAGTCATAAGAAAGCAACAAAAAATCTCATACAAATAGATTAGATGATGATTGTGTCATTTTCACAATATATAGTGTGGTGAGACTTGCAGGTGAACTTGAATATTGATATAAAACCGTCGACGAAAAGAATTATGGTGGACTCTTGTGGATTCAAGGTCACGGTCTCCGACACGATCATAGCCGGAGCAAGTACTCACAACCTAACGAAGACCCAAAAAGAATCGAATCAAATCGTTGTGATTAGAGCATCGATGATGGAAGAATTCAATCATTGTGGAAGAATTTTACTAGCGATTGAGAATTTCAGATCTATACAAACTCGAATTGATTTTCCTACAACCACTAATTTCTCCACATAATTCTTGTCGATATGCAAAGATCAACAAATAAATTTTCCAACCCAAACATGATTTTGTCGCGAGATTCATGATGGCTCTTCATCCTTATGGAAACGTTGAATTTTGTTGAAGATTTGTTGATGAAGAAGTTATATAGTTGGGACAAAGAGAGTGGAGAAGAAGAAGAAGAAAGGATGAGGAGAGGAGGTTGTAGGTGAGAGAAAAGAGATTTTGTTTTGTTTTTAGTGGAAGGTTATTTTAGTCATAAATTATTTTCAAGAAAGCAAAAGGAAATAATTACACTCACACACGCTTTTTTCCAAATTTCTTACATTTTAGACACTTCCAATATTATGCACACTTTATGCATTACTTTCTTTACTTTTCAAAAAGATGAGACCAAAATACCCTCAAATCCTCAACCAACCTTTATTCCATAATAATTATAATTTTTTTATTTTTAACTTCTCTCCTATTTTTTTTGTTTTTTTTTCTCTCTCTCTTTCTCCTCTCTCCAACGAGATTCAAAACATTTTGTTTTTTTTCTCTTTCTATCCTCTCTCCTCTCTTTCTCTTTTCTCCAACAAAATTCAAAACAATTTGGCTTCTTCCTTTTAGAAATCTTATTCGATTTTTTTCTACAATCTAAACCACTTGTTTGAGAATCTATTATTAAATCTCACGTGGATAGTAAAATTCATGATTAATGTCAAAGTACATGACACACTAAAGAAATTTGCGTGTTAACAAAGATTAAAAAATTGCAGAGGTGGATGAAGAGGAAAAAGAGAGAGAATTTGAGAACTATGAATGTTTTTGTCCACATGGATGCTGCAGAGGTGGATGAAGAGGAGAAAGAGAGAGAGAATTTGAGAACTATGAATGTCTTTGTCCACATGGATGCGTTTGAGCATTGTTCATGTATATCACATCGATATTCATAGGTGTTTTTCCACATGGATGCTGCAGATGTAGACGAAGAGGAAAAAGAGAGACAATTTTAAATTTATGAATGTCTTTGCCCACATGGGTGCGTTTGAGCATCGTTTACAAAGAGAAGATGCAATTGAAAAAAAGGTTGGGAAAGAAGAATTCAATTAAGAAGGAAATACAACGACTGCTTGATTACAAAGAGAAGATGCGTTTTCCATATAAAATTTATGGGTTTTGTTCAATTGCAGAGGAAATCTTATAAATTTTCTCTATGAACTCGAATCGTTTTCGAGTTCCAAACAGATAATCTGATCTTGGTATATACACGATGGTGGATCAAGCTCTTCTCCATGTTTAGTTTTGTTGAATTCTTCGAGTTTTACATCAAAAACTAATGAGAGAGAAGGAAAATTTTAGACGAAGAAGATGAAGATGAGAGACCTGCTTTATTTACTCTCTCTCTTGATGGAGTGTTCAAATTTCTGCAATATAACTATATTTTTTTTTTAATTTTGTAATTAATGAAAGGAATAATAAGGGTAGTTATGTCATGAAAACTTGAGAAGTGTGTATGAGAATTTTTTTTTTAAAGTGTTAGCTTTTCTTTGAAAAGTGTATCATAGTGTAAATCACCCCTCATTTGGTCCCTTCTAATTTTGATTTATGTTATGATTTATTCTTAAATAAAAACCATGTAAAAGATAGATTTGTCTTTAATGAATGTTACCAAAAGACAAAAGGATAAGGGAGAGGGTCGTGACTTTTCCCTAAATCAAAAGTCCAAATCCCTAAAATTCCAACTTCTCCTTTCTCTTTCAAATCCGAGAGAAAAAAGACAAACCGTCGTACTTCGCTGTGTCATCGTTGTCGTCGAACACGTCGATGTCGACGTCGTACATTCGCTTTCTTCATCGGCGTCGTACTAAAGAGAGATAAACCGTTGTAGTTTCCCTTCCTCCTCTCGCCGTCATCGTACACTTGTTGCCGCCATCTTTGAATCTTCTTAAGGTAATCATCAACTGTTATGATCCTTTTCTCGAAATTGAAAGAAAGCAAACCCTAAAACTAATTTTTTCATCTTCTCTTTCTCTTAGCATCTCACAGCCTCGTCGTCGCCAATCTCTTGAAGGTAACCGAAGAACTCTGCAATTTCAGTAAAGGTCGATTGTTGATTTGGAAGATTTCATAGGTTTTGGGTTGCGAGATTAAAGAGAATCGAATGGGTTTCTTTATGTGAATGGGTTATGGATTTTTTCTTCTGAAATTCGCTATTCTGATTTCAATTGAATGGGTTTTGGGTTTTGGTTGGGCATTTTCTGAAACTAGTGATATGTTGGAATTGAATTGAATTGAAACCACGCAACATATCTTGTTCATTTTACGATTTCAATTAATTGGATTCCAAAACTGGAATGGATTTGTTTCATTTTGGATTTTACTTTTGGATTCTGGTTCTGAAATTGGACTGAAATTAGGGATTTTGTTTAGTTGCAAATGTTGCAGAAATGGCTCGTACTAAGATGGCAACCAGGCGGACTATAAGATATGATGTGAGTGAAAGTATTAATTCGTCAACGGGTCCATCGCCAACGGCTCCAGTGCCAACAAATGTATGTAATCGATACTAGTATTAGGATAAATGTATTAATTAGGACAACTGATAATACTCAGTAATATGAGTAGTATCAGTAGCAAGAGTAATACTACTAAGTCGTAAGAGTAGTTAGGGATTATGAAATCTGTGTATTGATACTATTGATACTAATGATACGATTGATACTACTGAGTTGCATAACTTATTATACTGAGTATAAATGTTTGTACTTTGGATAGCTGTTACTACTGATTATGACTTTGGTATTTTGGCATATTTTGTTTGAATTGCAGGATAATGAGCATTCAGCTGCACTACCAATGCAGCCTCGATGTGCTGATTTCTACTTCCCTCCTACTGTGTATAACACCGTTTGCAAGATACAAGCAAGGTGTGATGTGAACGGTTTCTTGGCTGTTATAAAAGAAGAGGGATTGAAACGGTTTGAGACACATCCTCAGTTTAAGCATATTTTCCACAGGGATGAGGAGCCCAATCATAGGCTTCAGGGATTGTGGATGTTATTGCTTCGAACTGTGAAAGTAGAAAGGACGGACGCTATTTGGTTTGTGATAAATGGTGTTCCTATCTGGTATTCTTTGAGAGAACATGCTCTCTTCTGTGGGTTTAACTGTCACGATTCCCCAGGTGGAATGAACCCGTTCCAGAAATTGGTGAAATTTGAAAGTAAGTTAAAGCAGAAGGTGTTTGGGGAGAAGAAGAGAGTGAGTATCAAAGATGTGAATGATAAGCTGATTTTAATGAAGAATCAGAAGAGTACTCTGAAGCACCAAAGGTTGGTCTTCTTGTACTTCTTAAGCTTTGTAGTTTCATCTAAGGCTAATGTTGATGCAAATATAGATGCATTCCTGTGGAAGATGGTTGAGACTCCAAATTTGTGTAAAACATATATGTGGGGTCGAATGAAATTTGAAATTTGTGTCAAAGCTATTCAGCGTGGTGTGGATCTTATGAATGGTTCTGCAAAAAGCAATGGAATGCTCCTGGATGTGTAATTCCTTGGGAGGTAAAAAACTACTTCTCTACTTTTGTTTATTCCTTATAACATTTGTTTGTCTAACATTATCTATATTGTGTAGTCTATAAATAGATTATGGCTTTTGAAGCAATACCAAATCTGAAGAACTATTATAGGGTCACTTTTGAAGATCACGGGGGATGTTGTCCACGGATGTGCAAGACAAGGCTCCAAGGTTCGGGTATGAAAGTTTGGTTAGTGGAAGAGCTTTATGGGAATTTGGTTCTCTTGAGGTATTAATTTAAGTTGATTCTTAATTAGAACTCATTTTGGCTAATTTATACTTATTTACCTTTCCAGGAAATTCAAAGTATCTTGGTAACATAATATGAAGAAGAAGACGAGCTTTTGAGTGACCTCTTCTATGAAAATTATAGAGGCTTCGACATGATGCAAGATAATTGGAACAAGCATCTTGAAGCAAAGAAGAAGATATGTTGGAAAGAGTTGTATGATATGGATGTGGCATCTCGAAACAGAGATGCGCAAGGAGAAGAAGCTATACCGGAAGAAGCTATATTGGTTGAGGACTTGGATCCGGAAAAGAATCCGGCTTTGTTTCAGTTTATGATTTTGGTTTGATTATATCACGGTTTGATGACGATTTAGGGTTTAGGGTTGACAAAATTTAAAATTACTTAAATATCCAACATTATTTATGCACTCCTCATTGCTTTGTTTTGTTAACGAAGATGAAGAACCGAAAAAGAATGAGGATTACGAGAGAGGAAATAGAGAGAGAGAGAAAGGAAAAAGGAAAAAATTCGAAGCTTCCTCTGTGTTTTTGTTTAGTTGTTCTTTGCCACTAAAGGAGAGGAAAGAGAGGAAGAGAATGACGACGAGAAGAATAGAACAAACATCATCGATTCAGAGAGAAATAAGAGTAAGAGATGAATAATCGATTTTGTTTTTTAGCTTCTCTATTTCTTTCTTTCGTAGTAGAGAGAGAAAAAAAGAGAGAGAAGAGGAAAGAGGAAGAGAGTAAGTATTTGGTTGTTGCCTAATTGAATTCCAAATTTAATTAGAGGAAAAGATAAGAATTACTCCAGAATTGATGTTTTGTTGTACTCCTCCTCTGTTTCATTAACAATAGCAGAGAGAGAATGGAAGAAGAAGAAGGTCACGTGGAGGGTTTAGAGTGGGACTTTAATCTCAAAAACCCCACCTTACCCAACAATATTCTAATAACCCTTTGTAATCTAACTAACCCCTAAATCATTTTCTTTCATCTTTACCCTTATATATTTAATAATATAATACATAAAATCTAATTAAATATCTAATTCAATTATCTAACAACCAAAACTAATTTTAACCTATCTAAACTAAACACGTGCTCCATGATCTCCTTCTCGTTTCTCTCTCTTTCTTCCGCTTAACCAAAAACAGAGCAAGCTCTACAACAACAATACATGGATATTTCTCCTTCATCTCTTACTCTAATTAAATTTCGAATTTAATTACCCAACAACCTAAAACTAACCCTAACCTATCTAAACCCTCCACGTACCTTTCCCCTTCCTCTTTTCTCTCCGTCTCTTTGTGTTACGATGAAACAGAGGAAGCTCCCAAAATCGATTCTTCCACCTCTTCATCTTATTTCTCTTTTCATCGTCGGATGTTTACGTTCGTTCTATTAGACTCGTCGTCATTCTCTTCATTTGTTTCCTCTAGTTTGGTGCAAAACAAAATTAACCAAAAAACAGAGGAAGCTTCAGATGTCTTCCTCTTCCTCTCTCTCCGCTCGTCATCGTCATTCTTCTTCGGTTCTTCATCTTCGTTAACAAAAACAAAGGCAATGAGGAGGAATAAACTAAGGTTTGATATTTAAGTATTTTTTTCAAATTCGTTGAAAGTATATGCTAAACCGTGATCAACCAGTGATATAATCAAACAGAAATCGGAAGTAAATCGATTTTAAATTTTGGTATAACTGATATACTGATGTAACTGATACGACTGATATAACTGATATTACTGAACGAAACTATATTAACGATATTTGTTATTTTTATTTTAGGGAACAATGACAAAGAATTGCACATTCATATGTTTTGATTATGGAGGATATTATTTAACGGAAGGGGGTACCGGCTAGAAGGAAGTTATTGTCGCGAGAGCTAAACCACTCGTCCCATGAGTACAATGTGATTGGCCTTGATGTGAAGAGTTATATAGTTAATTTGAGCGAGAAAACTTGTAGTTGCAAGTACTTCGATATAGACGAATACCCATGCGCCATGCAATACAAGCTGTCTTCCAATTAAGCGGAGAGAAGGAGGTCTGTCATTATGGGTTTGCTTCCAGCTTTTATTTGGTCAAGATGAGGGCAATAGAATGTACAAAGATGATATATCATGTACCCCATTCCATAACTTGGCTGATACCTGAGCTAGACCTCAGCGAGATCCGTTACGGCTTGCCTCCGGTCCACGTGGTTAAGAAAGGAAGAAATCGAGAAGTAAAACACCGGTCAATTGGAGAACATGGAGGAAGAGGAAGAGGAGGTATGAGGGAGAGTTTTACAGATGGAGATGGAGTGCAGGAACCCAACGAGTAGGAACAAAACTAGCTAGAAATGGTAATTCTCTCTGTCTGATATAACTACTACTACTGTGTATGACTGTGTTTGCCAATTTGTATAACTGGTATATATGATTATGACTGTGTTGATTATTTTGTGTCTTCTTTTTCTTTACGTTTTGTTTCCGTAGTATAAGACTTATGTATCTATTATTTATTGGTATATCTATCTCTACTTGATTATCAGGTACTACAGGAAAAAATTGAAATTAGAGAAAAAGCATAACTTTTTATCCAAAAACTATACCCTATACATATGGTTAATGTATGAGTACATGCTTCATTCTTATGTCAAATAAACTAAAAACAAGGTTTTTCACATTTGAATACACGAAACGATAGTAAATACATTTAAATGGTTCAATTTGATGAATACTACTAGAATTTGTTTAATTTGACCTAAGTATGACTGATAATACTTGAAAACTAGCTAAAAGTGACTGTGTGTAAAACGGTACTACTAGATAACTGGATATAACTAAATGAAGTATTTTAATATTTTTTAATACATGACGGCCCATGTGTTAAATATGTGACTTAAATTTCTTATATTTTTTTTTTTTAATTTTATTGATTAATACATATTTTACACGTTTTTTATATTCAAGACACATAATTGACAAACATTTTTAACGACTAGTTATATCAGTAGTACGAAAAATAGAAATCAATTCATAGTCATACTTATTAGTATCATTCCTATTAAATAGTTCCCAGCACCTAAAATCCATACAAACGAGTACAAAACATCATTCAAAGTTGTCCAATATTCGCAACAGCCTAAACACAGAAACCATTATTTCTTCTTTCGCACAAGAACCATTACGTCTTCAGTTTCTTCACAATCTTTCCGGTGTTTTTCCTTTTGTCCAGCTTCTTTGCAGCATCCTTCATCATGTTTTTGCTTTCTGTCGTACATGGATGTTTCTTCTTGGACTCGCAGCAACAATTGTTTGATCTTCTTCTCTTTCTGCAAACATTAAGCTTCAACCCATTAATGTGATTACATAAACATTAAGCTTATAAACAAAAAGAGAAAAGTATCTTTCTCTTGGTCTTCGAGATACATAGAAGTACCTAAAACATTTGTTTCAAATAGAATAGCAATTCAACATAACAAGATATCATCCATTCCTGAATTTTTATATCCTCCTAAATCATTCTAAAATCCTGTCATTTTTTCGTTTTCTGTCTTGTTCTTCAACATAACAATTTTTTTCCTACTGCTGCTTGCGACGATGAGTGTTCTTGGTTTGTACGGTTTGGTTCTTGAGAACCAATTAGCAACCTAATTACGATGCAAAGAAACCAAAGTGACTCAAGTAGAACACACAAAGATTGCAACCTTAAGTAAGACAAAAATCTCAATTTACCTACTTTTTTGACAATCCTTTTTGTTTCGCAAACATAATTTTCTATCAGGTTTCTACAAACAAAAACCAAAAGATTACACAAATAAATTCGCTTAATTGTTCTGTAATGAGAATTTTGAAAAGGTTGCAATAAGAAGATTACATAAATACACACCTTTGCATCAGACCTTCTTGACGTTTGTTGTATTACTTGTTCTTCCTTGTTTTTATGCTTATTTCCTAAAACCCAGGATTTGCATACATATACAACTAAATAACAAGTTCCAGCAGCTATGTCTCAAGAAATTCAACCACATGTTTCGAATACAAGTACAATTGCGTAAGGTTCAAGAACAAATTCTAAACTAAATCACAAATTTCGAATCAAATCATCACCCGTAAAATTGGCAACAACTTTCACAACAACAAATTAAATCGACTAATGAAGATGGAAAAATCGGTGAACGAAAACACGATCGATATAACAAATTTAACTTACAAATTTGAGACTAGAGCCATGGACATCCATCACCCGTCGATGTATATTCCTCGACCAACAAAGAAGACGAAAGTTGCAAAAACAAGGAAAAAAACGAGGAGCACAAGGATAGATCGAGATCCTCCACACCACTGCCTCTAATCGATGAACTTCATATCATTTTAACACCATCTCTGTTCAAATTAGAAAAACCCCTAAATCAAGCAACGGATCCAAAACGCAGCAAATTGATGGAGAAAAGAGACACGAAATCATCATACCTAGCATCTATAAGAGATTAAGGGATAATTGAAAAGAATCTAACGTGGTTAATGGCTGCAAAGAAGAATGAGAAAAGAAGATTAGCCTATGAAGAAGAAGATGATTGTCGAAGAAGAGGAAAAAAAGGGTTGTCTTTTTATTTATGATCCATATTTCTTGATTTTATTGTTGGATCTGGATTTAGATTCGGATCCGAATGGTTGGGTTGGTAATTTTAGAGATTCATTAAAATTTTTTGGTCTTTACATAGATTTTGATTTAAAAAATAAAGAAAAAATAAATTCATTTTGGTCAAGGGGCATATCAGATTATATGTTTTGGTCAAGGGGCATATCAGATTAAGGTCCTTAAGGTAGTTTTAAGTTGTTGGGTAATTTAATTGGTTATTTAATTAGATTGCATATATTATATTAATAGAAATGAGGGGCAAAGTTGAAATACCAAATTATGGGGGTTAGTTAGATTACAAAGGATCATTTAAAGTAGATTTTGATATTTTGGGTCATATGAGATTAAAGTCCTTTTTGATTCGCACACAAAACGACGTCTTTTTACTTGCAAGAGTTTGTTTTTAAAAAGAGAAATTTACTTCTATTTATACTTTTTGGCAAAATTATTTCAGCAATAAATACTTTTGTTGGAAGGCATACTTTTTCTATGGTTATTATCTTTTATACCCTTTAAAACATACCAACCATTTGCTACCTTTTACTCAATACCCCCATTGTAGAGTTTAAATGGTTGAATAAAAAAGTTTAACTACTCCATTGTACATGGTCTAACGGAATTATTAACTCTGTCAAGCGTTAGGTACAAATAAGCTGGTTTTAATAAATTTAGGTATAAAAAAGTCTGAATTTCACTGAGTTGAGATATGTATATGCATACCTCAAAATCATTCAGGGAAATTCTCATTTCTAAGGTTCAATAGAAAATCAAAATATTTTAGAACAAACCAAAGCCTTGAAAACCATAAAAATAGTTTCATAGGTTTACAAATCAATCAATTATGAAAGGGGAATAACCCTCTCCATGGGCTGCCCCATAAGCAAAGGAAGAGCTGCCACGTTTGCAAAAAAAAAATCAAGCGTCTATTCTAGAATCGTCTACAAAAGTGAGAAACTAAAACATCAGGAAAAACCAAATCGTTCTTCAACGCTCTTCTAATAATCGTGTGTGTTAAATCTCATCTAAATTTGACTCTGAACCAAATTAATCATCTCTATTTCCGGTTATCTCTCTGTTCATTAAACCAAAGATTTTCTATCATACTTCTTGTTTCAGTTGACTCGGTAACTCGACACTCAAACACAAGCCCTAGCTCTTCTCCTCCGTTAGTGTTTCGTAAGCCCGCTAACATCGAATCAGTCGTTAAATCCGCCAACAAAGGCCACTTTCCATCTCTTTCTCCTCTTACCGTAGCGTTTACTCGATTTTTAAATTTTACGTTGATGTTTTCTTTTGATTATCCGTTTTAATTGCAACTTAACACATTGCCCAGATGACTGCCTTGGATACGAAGTGTTGATATGTATCCCTAACAAAATCATGCGTCCATAATTTCATTATAGTATTTTTTTTAGATGTTATTTCTTGTTTTGCAAATTCACTAGATAACCAACTAATCACTCTTCTAAGTAGTAGCTGGACGATTTGATTTTCAAAATTAACCTCTTTGGTTTAGCCATTCAATTATTTCTTACACATTATATTGTGTTATTTTATATTTCTGGGAAGTTTTGTGATGAGATCTTGGTACGTGACTTTGGCTAAGGCCAAAACAAGAATTATTGAGGTACACTTTCTATCTTAAAACCAATCTGCGTCAGCCTGTAATCCTCTTCTTCGATTGAATATCATGAGATTATTAGTTTGATTTTCTTATTGATGTTAATCTGGTTATTCATTTTCTCTTCTTTGTTATATAAGAAATGGATTAAGCACCTGACCATGGCTGTAATCTTGGATGCATATATGTGATGATTTCAACTCCATTGCAAGGACAGTCTCTCCCAGACTATTTTACTTGTGATATCACATACTTTCATGCCCTTAATCTTAAAGACTATGTTAGAAAATGGGGATGATGTTAGATGCAATTGATAGAATCCCTCAGGAAGCCGTAAATGGAGGTGTAAATGGCAAGCCGTATAGGACAAGTAAGTCCTCTCCTATATGGACTCATAGTGAAATCTCAAAACACCGTGATGAGACCTCTAGATGGTATGTTTTCCATGTTCCCTTTTCCCCTCACTCTTTTACATGTTCATGTCATCCTATCACAACTTATGTATGTGATGTCCACGGATCCATATTTTATTGATTCTTATGTGGACAAATTTTCCCTAAATTTATTTCATGGGGATTTTTAAATTACCCTTTGACTTCATTATTATCCACCCAAAAAGTTAATAATACTTGATACTTGTTCTGTGATGTTCATCTACGTTTGTTTTAGATATAAGCAAGTTTTTGTAAAAAAACTAATTCCCACGAATTTTGATCTTTATTAGTTCCAACAGGAGTGGAAAGTATTCCCAACTGAAGACACATATCCAACTTCTTTAATTCAACCACGAGACCACATGATGAAACCACTGACTCAAGTGAAAGAAAGAACTAAAGGTATAATGTTAGTATCTTAAGACTATATAACCCAATTAACAGCAGGAGACTGGAGAGAATGTTAAGAAATGGTCTTTTCTACTTCACTGTGAATAGATTCCGTGGAGATTTTAGTCTATGCCACCTGCAGGTAGCCGTCTCTGAGCACTCTCACTAAGGAAGACACTAAAATCATGTGGTTGGGGGAGAAAAAAAGTGTGATCAAAGGCAATTGTGTGATGATATATTTTTTCTCTGACCAAGTAAACGATCCTACCTTTGTTTAGCATTTCTGACCTTTCTTATCAATACAAATAGGATTCTAAATACTTTAAAAAAATGTCAACTTATATGTTTTTGCTCAAATTACATGATGAATTTGTCTTCGTCTTCTTAACATATTCATTGCCCTTCCATTTGAGGACTTGTACGAGGAATGAAGATGTACAGTTTTTGGCTCAAATCCCACACGCAAAACCCTTCAAATTGATGTTTTATTCTTCGTGATTGCAAGCTTTTGTTGTCCTAGAATTGTAGCTTTCTATCAACATTTCTGCTTCGTTGTAAATTGTGTACCTGTAGTTTTGTTCAACTTCTAGAAAGGTTTCTACTAAATATAAAGATGAATAAATCTCCTACTTAATCAGTATGCCTATAGGCAGGCCGGTTGAGACCATGTGCAACAAGTGCAAATGCACACTGTCCCACATTTTTTTACCAAATTTCTTTAAGTAATCAAGGCTTTTTTGAAAAATTTATGTAAAATTGAGCCCAAAATTTCAGAATTACAATAAGATTGGGTGGGAAAATATAAAATTCAGCACGAGATCCATTTATTTTTTGAACCGGGCCTGCCTATAGGGAGTAAATTTTCCAATCTGATTGAGTGAGTATCATGTATTCTGTATAAAGAAAACAGATAGAAACATCAAGTTGTTATCTGTATCATGTTTCACTCATCAATCACATTGGGTTTCAGTGTCGACATAGGTTATGTATTTTAATTAATATACACAAGAGTATAAATGTATAATGTATTGTATTATATTGTGTATACACAACACAAAAAACGATATTGTTTTCAGCTAAATCAGAGAAAACATGATCCTATATTACTAAGTAGTTGTGCAAATGACTTTCAAAATCAAAATGCTTTTTAATGTTATTTAATGATTTTGTTTACAATATTATTAGTGGATCAAAACTACGTCGGTAGTCATGTTATAACATGATACAACAAAAATTTTGTTACTTATTTTCTTGTAGCCATAAAACTGAAGATAAAATATCTACAGTTATAATCCCGTAAGTCGTACATATGAACTATAAACCATAAATATATAGAAACAATTTCTTTGGCAACCAATAAAATTAAAATATTTGTGAAATATAAATGAAATTTGGAAGAGGGGTAAATTAATACAGGGAACGTCCAAATCTGTTTCGAGTAAGAAACAAGTAAGATGCGAAAAAAACACTCCAACATTGTCACCTTTATGCTTTCATCTTAAATAAGAAGGGTGATAAATTTTGTTTAGAGAAAGGTAACCAACGATGGCAAAGGAAACCAAAGTCCGCTGTATGAGGGTTGAGGCCATGATGATAGATTCAGTGCAAAACAAAAGAGAAGTAAATAGTGGTGTTACAACAAAGGACTATTTTTTTTTTTTGTAATCTAAAATAGTACAGAAAAACAAAGGACTATTTTGACATGAAAATGAGCCGTTGATGTGTTACTCAATTTCATAAGGTATTTGTAGATAATATTTACAACGATTTTTACAGTATTTAAGTTTTATTGTCTGGGATTTCCTACTTAATTTTTCTTTTGCATGTTGCTTTCATGTTTTTTTTTTTTGAAATTTTTTGCTTTCATGTTTATCATGGGTTTCACAGATTATATCATTAAAAAATGACTCGAATTTTTTCCAACCACAAAAGAAATATTGTCCTTAGCATTTAATTGAACATTTAAACCTTTGCTTCGCATTTGAACTACACCCTAGTATCCAATAAAGGAGCAAGGTTATTTAGTAAACACGATTGTACAAAAATACAAGCAAATTTTCATTTTTCAAGGACTTAGAGTGTTCAACTTTGCTGACTCTTCATTTTTGGCCTTTCTTACAATTTTGAAATTGAATTTGGTTTCACATTTTACACATGAGTTTTTTCTATATTAATTCATGGTTATGAGAGTATATGCTCATAGACTACTATACTTAATTGAAACGTGAAATGGAGAAAACATTTGGATTCTCGAAAGCAAATATTTAACATATGTTATGCACATAATAATTAACAAAAAAATTGCAGGAACGTATAAATCCTATCATAATTTATTAACAAATGGCACGTAAAGACCAAAGTAGTATATTTTTCATAAATACAATTTAGCAAAATATAATAAACAAAAACCCGCGTGTATGCGCGGGTACTCACCTAGTCTACTATGTGACACATCACCAATACAAACTCTTCTACACATGCCACGTGTACCTGCTAGAACTAATGACAGACTCTAACCTCATATAACCCTCCCACCAAATAGTTATTCCAAACTGACCCCCTATTTAAATTTTGATTTATTTTTAAATAAAAATAAAGGAGAAGACAGAACTAACCTTAATGAATCAAGGAAAAAGACATGAAGGACAAGGAGAAGGGTTACAACTTTTCCCCAAATCAGGCTCTACAATTCCCCAATTATATTTCCTTGCCTCCTTTTTTTCGAATCCAAGAGAAAGAGAGTCTTGCCGTGTTCCGCCGTGTTTCTGTCGTATTCGAGCCATGTTTCTGTTGTTTTCACGAAATCTCCTTCTCCGCGTCTCTTATTTGTGCGACTCAAACAGTTTGAAGTCGCCGTTTCTTATTTCGCCGGCAGAATCATCGTCGTCGTCATCAACTTTTCCGTCGTCGTCATCAACTTCTCCATCTCCACGACTTTTCTAGGTAAGTCATTTCCTCAATTAAATCTCTTAAGTTTCAGAAAAATGATTTTGATTTCAAATGGATTTTCGTTTTTGAGTTTCGATCTGTATTATGATTTTGATTTAAAATGGAAATATGTCGGATTTTACTCAAATTTGAGATGTATCCGTTTGACATTGAACAAATTGGAAAACTAGGGTTTTTAGTAAAACCAATCAATTTAGGGGTTTCTGGTCAAAATGGGTTTTGGGTCCGATTGTGGTATTAATTTTACTCGGATTTTTATTTGAAAAAGAGATGTGTTATAATTTGGGTTCAGGTTTGAGTAAAACAAGAATTTGGAGAGTCTAGTAACTAATTTCATTTGTTTTGTTGTGTATTTTGCAGAGATGGACCCTTCAGAGGCTGGAAGTAGTAGATATGGTCCTAGATATGCTGTGAGTAGTGGGTCTGAATCTGAAAAAGAGGTCCGTGAAAATGAGGAGGATACTGCATTGCCATTGAAGGTATGTATTCGATCTACATTGCTATCGAAAATGATAGTAATTGTTAACTGTCATGGAAAGGATAACTGATACTACTGAATTAACTAGTAGTTATGTGGACGCAGCTTAATACGACTAAAAAAACTGAATTTAACTGTTAGCAATTAGGAAAAATGTCATGGAATCAGATCGAACTGATACTACTGAGTTTAAGTGTTAGTTATTAAGATGACTGATACTACTGAATATAACTGTAGTATACTGGGATTGACATTTTGGTTAGATTGCAGGACAATGAGGATTCAGATAACCTCCCTATGAGGCCTGGTAAGTTTTTCTTCAAACCGAGCGAGTATGGCATTGTATGCAAGATCCAAA
Organism: Arabis alpina; assembly: GCA_900128785.1. NCBI lineage: Eukaryota > Viridiplantae > Streptophyta > Magnoliopsida > Brassicales > Brassicaceae > Arabis > Arabis alpina. The sequence goes on from LT669795.1 coordinate 15,345,798, forward strand.
CAAGGTGTGATCTGAACACTTTTGTGGACATCGTAAAAGAATTTAAACCAGAGTATGAGAGGTTTATGAGACATCCTCAATGGCAGCACATATTCCACCTGTTTCCGGAACCCAAATCATAGGCTTCAAGGATTGTGGATGTTGCTGCTTCGATCTGTGTAGGTAGATAGGAAGACGGCTCCCTGGTTTGTGGTGAATGGAGTCCATTTGCGCTATTCTATGAGAGAGCACGCTCTCCTCTGTGGGTTTGACTGCCATGGTTACCCAGATGGATTAAAACCAGACATGAACTTGCACAAGTTCCAAAGTAAGTTGAGGCATGATTTGTTGGGAAGAAGACAAGTGTGAATGTCAATGATGTGAAGGACAAGCTATTGAAATGAAGTATTGTAAAGATCGCCTGAAGTTGGTGATAGTGTTTTTCTTAAGCTCGGTACTCGCATGCAAGGCAAACGTAGCTTCAAATATAGAGAAATTTGTGTGGAAGATGGCTGAGAGACCGAGTTCGTGTATATCTTTTCCTTGGGGGAGAATGACTTTTGAGAGGTATGTGAGTGCTTTTTACCATGCGGTGGAGAGTATGATGGGTTCGGTGGAGAGTATGAAGGGTTATGCTAAAGAAAGATGGTGCACTCCTGGATTCGTAATTCCTTTGGAGGTAATAGTTTATGTCTTTAGTTATGGTTTAATATTTATAAAACAGGTGTACTGACTCTATATCTATTTATATAGATTATGGCTTTGGAGTGTATACCGAAGCTGAAGAAGGAATTTAGGAAAACTGTTGAATGTTATGAATATCATTGTCCAAGAATGTGCAAGAGGAAGTTCTCAGGTAACGGTATGAAAGGTTGGCCAGTGGAAGAGCTTTATGAGAGTCTCGGCTCTATTAAGGTGAATGAAGCTAATTATTTCTTATAAATCATTTTGTCTAATGTTAATTGTCTAAATTGTACTTCTTTGCATTTTTAGGAAATTGAAAGCATTTTGGGAATATAACACAAAGCAGAAGAAGAAACTTTGAGGCGCATGGTAGAGCAAGAAGAAGGTATTGGAGGCTTGGACGTGATCCAAGACGCTTGGAATATGCATCTGGAAGCGAATAAGGTTGGAAAGAGCTGCATGATATGGATGTGGCATCCGGACCCAAGAATCCAGAGAGTATACTGCTTGAGGACTTGGATCCGGAAAAGAATCCAGTGTTGCTTAAGTTTCCGAAAATTGAGGCTTGAATTAAGTGGGGAGTTTGCAACAAAGGCGTATTTAAAGAAGAAGAACAAGAAGTTAAGGAGTAGAGTGACACTTCTTAGGAGTAAATTTAGGTTTCTTAGAAGTGAAGTGAAGAGTCTTAGGTACGGTTATGAAGGAGTTCACTATGAAAATGACTATAACTTTGTAGGGGTCGGATTTCACCCCTATAAGATCAATATAACGACAAGATCAATTCAGCTTCAAAGGGACAAAATCAGAGCGAGCCTACAAAGGACTAGTTGAAATCTAGGCCCAAAATGACATTAAACCCATATGTAAAATGGGCTTGATAAGAATATGGGCCTAAATTTAATATATTGCTTAATAAGCCAGACTCATTCTGTTAGTTGACCTAGGTTACTTAGTGGGATTATATATAGTTCATTGTATTCACCTAGAAAAAGGATCACAACTTTTAGCAGAGAAACTCTCTTGTAACGATGCTTAAGAGATAACAGTAATAAAGAGATTTCTTTTTATACAGATGTCTTGTGCTAAGTGACTCCGCTTACTAGAGATCTCCATCTCTTCTACAACCCTTGACAAATTTAATTGTGCAGGTTCACGCCCCCACAGTTTGGTGCCGACCAAGGGGAAGGAGAATTCTCTGACACTTAGGAATCACTACACGCATCAGACCCAAGGCAATGACTAGCAGCAACAAGAGCTCCTTAGCATCGCACCCTGACATGGACACCATCGCAACAACTTCAACAGACATGGCCGAGGTGAAGAACATGCTGAAGACGCTCCTCGAGAAGACTGAAAAGCAGGACAAGTTGAACACTACCTTTAAGGGCAAGCTAAAGGTTCTCACGACAGCACGCAAGAAGGGAGGACCACGATGATTTGATTGGACGGTTCAAGCCACATGCCCTCAGCTTCTCGACACCGCGCACTGCACGAAGAGCCAGAGATGACCTACCACGACCACCGCCGCCGCAGACAATGGATGCTGCTCCAGAACAAGTTGATGATGCAACGCATGTCAACCCGCCAGCTTCAGGATCAACTCGCTTCAACCTCCACGAGACTCGCATAGAAAACCGCAACCTACCTACATACATGAGCCGTACGTAGACTCAGCGAAGCGGTGCAGACGTGAGGCGTCCACAAGACCTCGCCAATGAGGTGGAGGATCCCTATTAGATTGAGCATGAGATACTTGAGCAGGAGCACAAAACACAGCACCAGGCTCAACATGAGGAGATGGCAAAGTAATGAGCGTAGATGGAACGAGTCGCCTCTGACTTAAGGATGGTGCAATCTTAGGTACACCGCGTCACGAGTAGGGCTCCCGAAATTGAACATATACTCGAGGAGGCGCAAAACACTCCCTTCACTGAACGAATCTGTAAGACAAAATTTACTGACCCTGGAAGAATCAAGATCTAACCCTACAAAGGAAAAACTGACCCAAAAGATCATCTCTTGTCATTTAAAGTAGCATTGGAAAGAGCTAACTTCAGAGACGAAGAAAGGGAAGCCGGGTATTGTAAGTTATTTGTCGAACACCTCAAGGGACCTGCCCTCCAATGGTTGTACAAATTGGAAAAGAACTCAATCGATAATTTCACACAGCTCTCTGGGATGTTCGTGCAACACTATGGAATATTCTTGGAGCGAAAGATCTTTGACGGAGATCTATGGAATATTTGATATGAAGAAAACGAGAGTCTGCGAACCTTCATGGAAAAGTTTAAACAGTGCTTTCCAAGGTGGAAGGAATTAGCAACGACTCCGCTTGGATGCTTTGAGAAGAGTTTTATTATGCCCATCTCCCTTTCGACAAGAAATGACCATGAACGCCCCAACAACCATCCAAGATGCTCTTCATCGCTCTATAGACTTCGCTAAAAGCGAAGACGAGATTCGAGCTTAACAAAAAAGGGTAAAATCCAAGCCGACAAGTGACCCACCACAGACCACAAACCCCCTACTTCAAAAAGGGGTAGTACCGGCTCCGGCTACATCCATCACGAAGAAGGATTCAAAGGCGCTCACACCTATCAAGCAGAGTCACCGGGTTATGGTCATAGCCGAGGCCGAGGTCGAGGACGCGGCAGAGGATCCTAGAGTAACAATTGGGCCAGAAACAAAGAAGAATATGATGAGAAATTATTTTGCGATTTCTACAACATAGCTGGACACTCCACGATGATGTGTCGCATCCTGGGACAACGACTCAGCGCCAGACTAGCTTCCGGCACTCTCAATGGAGACATCAAAGTCAAAGACTTTGAGTTAGATGAAGATAAAGCCCCTGCCAGGAAACTACAGGAGAAAAACCCAAAACGTAGCCGCCGAAACAACGAGCCAGACGAGGGCGGTGCCACCCATATTCTCTACATGATAATGGGAGGATCGCAATATTATGCAGACATAGTTTCTGCGATTAAGGCCTATCAGCGACGTGCCAAAGCCAGTGTCACCCTGGATGAGTGTTGGGGTCAGATCTCACCTCAACTAAAATCATCAAGAAAATGGCTAAGTGTCAGAGGTGTGCGTATGCAAGTCTTTGTGGTGACATGCGTAACTCTCTGTTATGACGTGCTCAGCTCTCTCTGCAGACGCGCGCATCTCTCTGCAGACACGCGCATCTCTCTGCAGACACGCGCATCACTCTGCAGACGCGCGCATCACTCTCCAGACGCGCGCAACTCTCTGTAGACGTGCGCACCTCTCTGGAACGATGTCTACGGGGACGAGCACTACCAGTCTCTGGGACGAGCACTGTCTTCTGGGATGAGCACTGCTAGTCTCTTGGACAAGCACTGCCTTCTGGGACGACGTTTACTTGTCTTTCGGACGACGCCAGCTTGTCTCTGGGACAACGTCTTTTAGGATGACGCCTGCTGGTCTCTAGGACGATGTCTCTTTGCGACGATGCCTGCTTGTCTTTGGGATGACGTCAATAGTCATTGCCTCTTTTGCACGATGACTAGAACTTTCCACTAACAGTTAAAGTCAACTCCTTCCCAAATTGAGAGGATAATAGGTTAAAAGTCCCAGGACGATGTGGCAGCAAGACAAAGACAAGTTGGGCCGACCTTTGATACGTCAAGCTCAAGTTGGGCCTAGGTGACTATTCAGCTCTAGGCCCAGGACGACGACGAGGACAGAACCCTAAGCGACCGCCAACTACGCAAGAAGGAAATCCCGAAGAATTAGGAAATCTTCCTTATCTATTTTGAAATAGGTCTGACCGACTTAAGACTTATATAAATATATCTTGTACGCCTCATTCAAAGGGATCCGCAATTCAATTGACATACTCTTATACGCAGGAAGCAATAAAGAATCACTTCTTCTTTGATCTTTGCATACGTGTTTTCATCTAAGAATTCTCTGTTTCCTTAAAACCCTTGACAAGTTTATTGTGTAGGTTCTAGCACTTACAATTGGCACCGACTAAGGGGACAAGAGACTTTCTGACACAACCCAAAACCACGTTACGCATCAGATCCAGGAAGATGGCCAGCGAAGCTGAGAAAGAAAACGAGTCTTCGCCGCGCAGAGATAACCTTGAAGGGGAGGACACTATCACAAACCCTACTGCGAACCTGGGGCCCTTAACCGAGGTTAGGAATATGTTCGAGACGCTCCTCGCTCGTAGAAGGACCACGAGGCTGTGGCGATCGATTTGGTAATTCAAACCTCATGCCCTCCGCTTCTCAACGCCGCGGGCTAAGCCAAGAACCCGAGGAGACCTACCACCGCCGCCGACGCTACGGATTAGAGACAAGACCCCCGGACGCGTCAATGTCTGCATTAACAAAAATCCTTCTCCGTTACGAGAAGGCGCCAGCACACATGAAGAAGGTAACAATCCTCGCAAAACGGCTGATTGCAACGCACCAGCGAGAAGGAATCGGCCGCGTAACCAAGAAGAGGCAGACGCAGAGTACGCCAGATACCTCGATGAAGAAGAGGAGGACTCCTTCAAGGCCAAACCATCTTCTTTGGACCGAGAACGTGGGGCGCTACTCGAAGCACACAAACCCAAGATGGCCGAGATGCGAGCACAGATGGAACAAACGTTCTCGAGCATGAAATGACAAATGTACCATACCGCCGGAAAGGCGCCGGATGTCAACCGCGTACTCCAAGAGGCGCGCAACACACCGTTGGCTGAATTTATCCCGAGAACCAAAATCTCTTACCCATGAAGAATCATGCTTCCGCTCTATGAGGGAACCACCGATCCACAAGATCACCTCTTAGCCTCCGAAGTTGCCATGGGAAGAGCGAACTTCAAAGAACATGAGAAGGATGCCGGCTATTTCAAGATGTTCGTAGAGAGCTTAAAGGGGCCTGCGCTCCAATGGTTCTACCGACAGAGGAAGAACTCTATTGACAGCTTCTTCCAGCTTTCAGAAATGTTCGTAACTCATTACAGCATATTCGCAGAACGTAGGGTCTACGACGGAGGACTGTGCACTATGAAACAAGGCGAGAGCGAAAGTCTAGGAGACTTTATGAAGAGATTCAGGACTATGCTTTCAAAGGTAGAAGGGGTAACCAACGAATCCGCCCTGGTAGCTTTGAAAGAAGCACTCCTATGCCCTTCAGCTTTTTGGCAAGAGTTGATGGTACATGAACCAACTACTATCCAGAACGCTCTCCACCGCTCCGCCGACTACATCAGAGTCGAAAATGCAATCCTAGCAAAGACCCAAAAGACTGGAAAAACTAAGCAGACAACCGAGTCGGCCATTCCTGCGTTGAAGAAGAACAATCCTGGTTTCAATCCGCACGAAGAAGGATTCACATGAACTCACAACTACTAAGTCGAGTTGGAGAGATACAACATGTGTACCATAGGACCAAGCACCGACGATAGAACAACTTATTATGAGTACCACTGTGCCTTCAGACATTCCACCACAAACTGTTCTACCTTGGGACAAAAACTTGCTACCAAGTTGGTAACTGGAATACTCAAAGGCGACTTTAGTCTAGCAGATTTCGAGATGGAGGAAAGCACATAGTAACTTGAGCATTACAAAATATAAACTATGAGGTGGCTTGATCCCTGTAAGGGTACGTAGACAGCTTTTCTTTGGAGGAGTTCAGCTGCTCCCTTTCTTAAAACGGAGGGGGAGTGGGTGCGTATACACATATACTCCCATTCTCTTAAACGCGATATTTCGCAAACTTTTAAGTCGGAACACAACCGACATCTCAATAACATCCTACAGGGATTACAAATATCTTAACAAAACAGACACTCAATCACAACCTTTATGGATTACTCAATGTCTTGACTAAACAGACGAGTCTATCTTTCACCGTCGCTGCTGGCCACAGCTACGATCTTTATATAACACTCTGTAGATTTTACAATAACATCCATCATCGGATAAGCGCGCTATACAAATACTAATGATTCATTACAGGAGCGGATGTGTTCAAGGAGAAACATTTCCGTAAACCCAAATGATCATTCGAAAACCGAACAACATCGTTGGTAAAATGCAGCTGCCAATGCTCATTATAGGAGCGGACGTGTTCAAAGAGCAACACGTCCGTAAACCTTAAGGATCATTCTGAAAACCCACCAACAAGTTGTTAGAATCAAATGAGTTCATTCGCGGAGCAGACACCTCCGAATCGAAGTGGTCATTCTGAAAACCAAACGTCATCGTTGGTAAAAAGAAGTATATATTCATTCTTGGAACAGGCGTGTTCAAAGATGAACACGTCTGTAAACCAAAATGATCACTCCAGAAACCCAACAACATCGTTGGTAAAAATAAACAACAAACGCAATTACATCTTTGCTACTAAAACTCTGCAGTCATGATCGGAGCATCTAAGAGACGTCTTAAGATGAAAACCAAATAACCATTGACTTACGAATTCATCAAGAAATGACGTAGTCAAGTTCTTATGGTCTATCAAGAACAAAACGAACCTTGTTCATAAGAAAGACCAAGATAAAGAAAAGCCGCATTCATTATCATTATGTAGAAAACCAAAGCAAAGAAAATAACTACGCAACAGTCTCCTTGTCGCTCAGCAAAAACCGTTTTAAGCCTGTCGCCATCAACCGTTGAGGTCTCAGAGAAAGCAATCTCAGCTAAAAAACCTCGTCTCAAACTACAAAGCCTAAAACTAGTTTTGCGCTCGGCTTGTGAAGATTCAAAGCTTAGTGCTTGGCGACAAGACATAACTGAGATTTTGTTATCGACAACTTATCAACGATATTTTTGAAAAAATCAATAAATTGACTTCTCGCTAAGAGAAATCATGGGCACAAGTCACTGTGACCTCGGCACCAATGTTTTTCCTCATCAAAATATTGAGACGTCGGCACAACTAGACCAAGAGCTCGACAATCTCGCCTAATCTCTCTCCTCAGCGACAGTTTGAATACGATGAGCATTCGAGTAGATCTAAAACTCACGTCGGCATAAGTCAAGAGAGGTCCCTTCTCGTCATAAAAAAACTCAAAATAAACCAATCTTGCCGAGATCTCAACCACGTCGGCACAAGTCAGAAGAGAGCTCAGAGAGGATCTCGGTAATGAAAAAAATAATCTAGCGCACCGCGATCCTAAGCACGTAGGCGGCAAAAGTATTCACAACACAAACGATGACCTCGGCAAAGCTTAACACTTGAAGCCGAGATCACCAAATCCACATTGAAGCCGAGCTCAACATTGGCAAAAGTCCCCTCGGCGTTTTATTTCTAAGTCAGCGTCGGCATCAAAACCTTCTCGGCAAAAATGCATAATTCAACCTCGGTAAAATTTAGTCATCGGTAAATCTTCCTAATCTCAATTAGAGACCTCGGCATTTGACAAGCTCTCAACTCAAACCCAAATCAGCATTAGCTTTGAACCCAAGATCTCCTCGGCATCGACTCGTGCTCAGCGAGAGAGATACATCTATTCTCTCAAGATATGAGAGCTGACGAAGTAACGTCATTTGTGCCGAGGTGGAAAGAAGAGCTCGACATGGTGCCTTCTTCTTTTTGGATTGAGGTGAATTTTTGTCACAAGGTAGATACTTGAGTAAGCTTTCATCCAAAAGAAGTTTTGAGTCATTCTAATGAACGAGGTGAGAGATACATCAATTCTCTCAAGCTATGCCGAACTGACGAAATTTCATGCCGAGGTGAAGATACATGCTCGGCACGACGCCTTATTCTTTTTGGGTTGAGCTAAAAATTTGCTTCAGGATAGATAATTGAGTAAGATTTCATCCAAAAGAATTTTGGAGTCATTTCAACGAACGAGTAGAGAGATACATCAATTCTCTCAAGCTATGCCGAGCTGATAAAATATTCAAGCCGAGGTGAAGATACGAGCTTGGCACGACGCCTTCTCCTTTTTGGATTGAGCTGAAATTTTGGTACAAGATAGATAATTGAGTAAGCTTGCATCCAAAAGAAGTTTTGAGTCAGTCGGACCCACGAATGAAGAGATATTTCAGTTTTAGCCAGACATGCTGAGCTGAAGAGATAACCTCATTCATGTCGAGGTGGAAAGAACAGCTCGGCAAAATACCTTAAAATGCTTGGATTAAGCTGAAATTTTACTGCAGTATATATACTTGAGTAAGCTTTCATCCAAAAGAAATTTGAAGTCATTTGGATTAACTGTTCGAAAGTTACATTAGGTATGGTGGAAACGCATCGATATAGCCGAGCTCACTAGTTAAGAAGCAATGATTCAACTAATCCTAGCTCGCCATGAAGAAATTGGCCGAGTTCATCATCTAAGACAAGATATGCCGAGCTTACTATCAAACATAAAAACTCTTGGTGAGGAGTTAAACATTGAGGAAAACATGTTAGCTCAACATTAACGAGACATGTGGGAGCTTGGCAAAAATAAAAATCTCTAAGCAACAATGGAAAGCTTTTACCAAAAACAAGCTCCGTGAACTTCTACAGAACCAACTGTATAAATTCAACAAAACACAAGTCTTTTATAGGCTACGCTGAGCTAAGCATTAATGAAACATGAAAGCTCAGCAACATTGACAGGATTGCTGGGTACGATCTCGTCTCGACAACAACACATTTTCTTGAGAACCTCATTCTCACCTATAACTCTTTTTACCTCGGCACTATCATAAATGATACTACCAAGCTAGGGGGCTAACTGTTGGGGTCAGATCTCACCCCAACTGAGATCATCAAGAAAATGGCTAAGTGTCAGAGGTGTGCGTATGCAAGTCTTTGTGGTGACATGCACAACTCTATGTGATGACGTGCGCAACTCTATGTGATGACGGGCTCAGCTCTCTCTGCAGATGCGCGCATCTCTCAGCAGACGCGCGCAACACTCTCAGACGCGCATAGGACTCAGAAGACGCGTGCATCTCTCTGCAGACGTGCACATCTCTCTGCAAACGCCGCGCATCACTCTGCAGACGTGCGCACCTCTCTGGACGATGACTAAAACTTTCCACTAACAGTTAAAGTCAGCTCCTTCATTTCACTACAAAGAACTGGGCCGAGCTTAGGAGGCCCAAATCGAGAGGATAATAGGCTAAAAGTCCCAGAACGATGTGGCAACAAGACAAAGACAAGTTGGGCCGACCTTTGACAGGTCTAGCTCAAGTTGGGCCTAGGTGACTTCTCAGCTCTAGGCCCAGGACGACGACGAGGACAAAACCCTAAGCGACCGCCGACTACGCAAGAAAGAAATCCCGAAGAATTAGGAAATCTTCCTTATCTTTTTAGAAATAGGCCTAGCCGACTTAAGACTTGTGTAAATATATATTGTACGCCTCATTCAAAGAGATCCGCAATTCAATTGACATACGCTTATACGCAAACAGCAATAAAGAATCACTTCTTCTTTGATCTTTGCATACGTGTTTTCATCTAAGAATTCTCTGTTTCCTTAAAACTCTTGACAAGTTTATTGTGTAGTTTCTAACACTCACAATTAGCTAGTTAAGCTCTCCAGTGATCCTATCACCTTTGAAGAGAAGGACACCGAAGGCATTGATCGGCCGCACAATGATCCCCTTGTGATCAACCTAATTGTTGGCGACTATAACGTCGCTCGAGTGCTCATCAATACAGGACGGTCTATCGACGTCATCTTCCGTGATACCTTAGAAAGAATGAAGATAGACTTAGCTAGAATCAGGCGACATCCCAAACCAATAACTGGATTTTCTGGCGAAACAACAATGACAATAGGGACAATAGAGTTACCAGTCAATGCCGGCATCACTTGGTGTAAAGATAATATGGGGGAACTAAAAGGAGTCTTGAATGTGTTTTATGGCTGAGCATAAACTTCACAATCCAGACAAGGAAGACGAACCAACTTTCCCAAGTGGGAGAAAAAAGATGAAAATTAACCGAGAACAAAGAAGAAATGTTGCTAATTTCTTATAGCAATTACATATCCACGACAGCCGCGCCAAAGAGAAGCGGCCCACTTGCGAGCCCGTCGTATCTGTGTGCATCGATGACGACCATCCTGAACGCTGTATAGAGATCGGAGCCAAGCTTAATGATGAAATCAAAGGGAAACTTATCTCTTTTCTCAGGAAGAACGTTGACACCTTTGCATCGGCAGCGGAAAATATGCCAGGAATCGACATCAGCGTCGCCGGTCATGAGCTAAATGTCGATCCAACCTTCAAACCAGTCAAGCAAAAATGACGCAAACTTGGACCATAAATAGCGAAAGCAGTCAACGAAGAAGTAAAAAGACTTTAACAAGTCTGTTCTAAAATTGAAGTCAAATATCCTAACTGGCTAGGTAAACATGTCATCGTCAAGAAGAAAAACGGGTAGTGGCGTGTGTGTGTGGACTTCACTGATCTAAATAAAGCTTATCCCAAAGATAGCTTCCACATATAAATCCTTTAGTCGAGGCAACAACATGAAATCAACTCATAACATTCATGGACGCATTCTCAGGATACAACCAGATTTTGATGAACCCTGACGATCGTGAGAAGATGGCTTTCATCACTAATCGTGGAATCTACTGTTATAAAATGATGTCGTTCGGTCTCAAAAATGCTGGAGTAACTTAGCAACGTCTAGTAAACCACATGTTCGCTAATCAACTTGGTAAGACAATGGAAGTTTACATCGATGACATGCTGGTAAAATTGCTAGAAGAGAAGGACCACATCGCACATATGGAGGAATGTTTTGCACAACTCAATGTCCATAACATGAAGCTCAATCATACTAAGTGTCGTTTCGGTGTTACCTCCGGCGAGTTCCTTGGTTACCTTGTCACTCACCGTGGCATTGAAGCAAACCTTAAGCAAATTGACGCTTTAATTAAGATGGCGTCACCAAAAAATAAACGAGAAGTCCAGCGACTAACATGACGAGTCGCCGCTCTTAATAGATTCATCTCATGGTCTACTGACAAATGTTTGCCTTTCTACGATGTCTTATGCGGCAACAAAATGTTTGAGTGGACAGAATCAAGTGAAGAAGCCTTCCAGCTATTGAAGCAATACCTCACTACTCCCCCAATACTCGCAAAACCGGTCGAGGGAGAAGCGTTATTCCTATACATAGCCGTCTTTACTATGGCAGTAAGTGGCGTGCTAATTCGAGAAGAACGAGGGGAGTAGAAACAAATTTTCTACAACCAAAGAGTATCGAATGATAGCATACTTAAAGTTGGCCAAAGACTTACCTGCCCAGTTGAAGGAATTTACGCTAACACGCATCCCTCGAGGTGAAAACACTAACGTCGATGCACTGGCTAACATTGCGTCTGCCTCCACTTCGGATTCTAACCTCACACGAACCATCAAAGTGGAATTTATTAAGCATCCTAGCATCGCACCACCTGCAGAGGTAAATATTGTTACTCGATCTAGAGCAGCTAAAAGAACAAGGGAACAGGCTACACCAGCAATGGGTGAAGAAGATGATACTGAAACGCAAGATCTGTCTATCAACCCACACGCTGAACAACCAGTACTCCCTACCGCTAGGGGCGAAGCAACACCAACGGACATTGATTATCTTACAACAACACAACGAGACGTCACAATCTCTCAAGCGCCTACAAATCTTTAAAACGAGGGTGACGGGGCCAACACGGAGAAAGACCCCCTTGAAACAGAGTATGGTTGTGACAAGCATTGGATTGTCGCCATTCGAAACTATATCAGCAACGGCGATATTTCGCCTGATAAAGGGAAAGCTCAGAAACCTAAAGTTCTAGCCGCCCGCTATACGATGCTGGATGGAAAAATCTTTAAATGGCAACTTTCAGGACCTCTCTTAAAGTGCGTCGAAGGAGGAACCGCCAAATCAATCCTGAAAGAAGTGCATAGCGGATCATGCGGTAATCATTCTGGCGGAAGAGCAATAGCCATCAGAAACAAAAGGCATGGATATTTTTATCCAACAATTATCAAAGATTGCGAGAAGTTTTCGGCCAAGTGCGAGAAATGTCAACGTCACGCTCCAAAAATCCATCAACCCACCGAGCTACTCTCTTGCGTAACATCACCCTTTCCATTCATGCGGTGGGGGATGAACATCGGTTGTCCATTGCATCTGTCAAAATAGGAACGCTTCTTACTCATTTTAACGGATTATATTTCTAAGTGGGTCGAGGCAGAAACTTATGCCAGCATCAAAGACGCCCAAGTTGAACAATTTGTGTGGCGCAACATCATCTGCAAACATGGAGTCCCGTACGACATCATCGCTGACAACGGTTCACAAATTTCAAACTTTTTGCGAAAAATAGAAATCACACTTAACACGTCTACTCCGCGATGTCCACAAGGGAACGGCCTGGCAGAATCAACCAACAAAACAATCATTGCCAGCCTTAAAACGCGTGTAGACGCTAAAAAAGGCAGATGGGCAGACGAGCTCGATGGTGTGTTGTGGTCCCACCGCACTACCCCGCGAAGAGCAACAGGTGAAACACCATTTGCTTTGGTTTATGGCATGGAGTGCGTTATTCTGTATGAAGTGCACTTTCTAGGAATTCGCTGTCAGCTTCTACCAGAATACGAAGAACTCAACGACATCATGCTAATAGACGAGCTCGACCTTGTCAACAAACGGTGCGATCAGGCCTTGGTCCGCATAACAACCTACCAGCAAGCCGCAACCAGATATTACAACTCTAAAGTTTGAATACGGCGATTCCACAAAGGAGACTTAGTTAAGCGTGAAGTTTTTCAAAACACAGCGGAGCTGAAAGCTGGGAAACTCGGAGTGCGCTAGGAACGACCTTACAAAGTCACCAGAGTCGTCCCTTCGGGCGTCTACATAATCGCTAACATGGAAGGTGTCCCGGTAAAACGATCATGGAACGCTCGTCACCTTAAAAAGTACTAACACTAAGTGCCATCAAGGCACTCGTAACGAACTACGGGGGACTTGATCTCTGCAAAGGGTACGTAGGTAGCTCATCTTTGGATGAGTTCAGTTGCCCCCCTCCTAAACACAGGGGGGGGAGTTAAAGTGCTTCAACGAGCTACGAGGCGACTTGATCCCTGCAAAGGGTACGTCGGCAGCTCATCTTAGGATGAGTTTAGTTGCCCCCCTCCATAAAAGGGGTCGGGGAGAGTGGGTACGTATACTCGTATACTCCCATTTTTGTAAGCAACTCTACGAGATCGATAAAGATCAAAGATTTGTTTACATTTCTCATCTTTCACGGATTATTACATCCTTCACGGATTATTCATGTCTTAGCAAAAAAGACTTGACGTCACTACTGGCAACAATGACGAACTCATCTAACAATTACACCAACCACGGGTATGCAGCGCGCTATACAAATAAATGAATGTTCATTATTGAGTGGAGGTGTTCAAAGAGTAACGCCTACGTCATCCAGAATGATCGTTTTAAACCCAGTTAACCATAACACTGGTACCGTCGCAAAGTGTCCATTATAGGAGCGGCTGCGTTCTTTGAATACAAAGCCGTAAACCAAAATGTTCACTAAAAAACCCAACTAACCTTAATCGTTGGTCATTACGCGATAATATGATCATTTTTGGAGCGGGTGTATCGATTTGCCCGTAAACCAAGATGATCATCAGAAAACCCAACCAACACATCGCTAGTCTCAAACAATATAACATAATCATTCTTGGCAACACAGACTCGCCCGTAAGCCAAAAGGATCATCAGAAAACCCAGTTAACTCAACACTGGCGGCAAAAATAATGTACTTGGTCTTAGAAAGCAGATTGGTCAAAGATGGCCTACCTGCGAACAAGATCAATTAGCATTCAAACTTACCAAATTTGAAAGTTTTAGAGCAATTTCGTAGTTGAAGCAGGCTTGCCACCAGAGATTCGCTTATAAGCTGTAAATGTGTCAAAACTCATAAAACGCAAACAAGTCATCCGACTTATCAGCAGATGTACAAACTTCTCAGGACATCGATGATAAAGTTAAAGGAGTCAAAACTAAACCGATTCGTTTAAAGGACGAATACAAAGATCTTAAAAGCTCCATTCATAAAATCTGTTTTAATCGGCAATGCAAGGTAAACAAGAACAAGGTTAAACAAAAGGATAAACAACATCCAAGTAGAATCAAATGCGGAAAAAAAAATCAGAGCAACAAAAGCTGAAACATCTAAAAGAAAACCAAAAGAAAAAACTAAGGCGCGATCTCCTCAACATCTTCCACGACCCACTAAGGTGGACCCCCGGTTTCAGCCACCGCGGTGGCTTTAGCATCAACGAATCGACCTTTGTTTGCACCCGTTGACAACTCGTTAAGAATTTCTTCAAGCTCGCCCACTTGAAAAGAAAACTCATCGGTCGTAGACAGTAGGACTGCCTCTTGCTTCATTAATGTAACGAGCTCGGCGTCAAGGTCATGCACTTCTCCTTTCTTAAGCAACCTGACGAGCTCGATATTGTTCTGGACTTCAGCAAAATGAATTATGTTAATCCTCAGTTTGCCACTGATCGCTTTCATATTCCTTTTTGCTTGGCCATTCCCATCTTCATATCTTGCTGCCATATCACGCTTCATCTTCTCAACGGCCTGCTGCACACCTGCATCTTGAAGCTTAGCCGCACCGTCTAAGCGATTCTTAAGGTCGGTGACTTCGTGCTGCAGGCGCTTCCTCTCAGACTCGGATTTTCCAAACGTCCCTTTTATTTCACAACGTTTGTCGTTGGTTGTCTTCATGGTTTCCTGAAGAAGGGCACTCTGTTTCTCTAATTCTGTTGTCTGCTTCATATAATCATTGCGAGTCCTCTCAGCAGCAGCAAGCTTATGAGTTTGGGAGCGAGCATCCAACTCATAACTTCTGGCAAGTTAGTTAAGCGATGAAAGGAACTGTCAAACGAAAATTAAAAAGATAATTTTTAAAAAGAAGTAGTAGAAAAGCCAACCGTCATACATCGAAGAGCCATTTCAGAGTAAGCACCCTTTTGTGCCATTTGCTATGGCAAGGGGAAGTGAACGTCTGTAGAGACAATCTTGGACAAACGCGACGCCGTCAACTTAGCATCACTAAAAGAGTCAGTCGAAAGAGGATTAGTGGTTGGAGGTCTCGTTATACCATCACGCCAAGGAGATTTGGAACGCCTTGATTTGACCGTGTCGTTTCCAGCAGTGACTTTTCCCTCCGCACTTTCTCGAGAATGATTGCGACCGTCCTCCACGCCAACGTCCTTTTTCCTCATCTCTTCATGGCGCTTCTCTGATGGTTTGGGCTGACTATCAGTAGCAAAGATGACGTTTTGCTCTAGATCTGGACGACGCGACTTGGAAGTAGCAGTAGTACCAACTTCAGGGGCTGGCATCGATGATCCGGCTCGCTGAGACATTCTCGCATTGGACTCTGTCCTAGCCTCAACAGCTCTCTTCTCACGAGCGGATAGTACTCTTACGTTGTTTGACATTTTCTATAAAGAATTCGATGGAGTATTTTCGGGGCGACGAGCGAGTGCTTCTCTGACTCTAGGTAGAGAAAAATCCTTCTCAGCGGCAAGTTCAACACAAAGATCAAACAAGTCTCGCGGCAATTCTCAGTACGGTTCGGAGCTCCTACAAAATCCTTGTTGATTCTCGCGAAAAAGAATTTATCCTTCCAAGAAATGCCATTTCCAGGTAAATCCTTAATTATTTAGAATTTCGGCATGCTACTCAAATAGTAGAAGGGACCTCCATTGCCACCAGTCCTCGTAATCTTTAAATAGTTCAACAAATGGTCTACTCCGACCTCACGACCGCACTCATAACCGCGCACCATAATCCCATTTTTTGGGGGGAGTGGGTACCTATACTCGTATACTCCCATTTTTGTAAGCAACTCTACGAGATCGATAAAGATCAAAGATTTGTTTACATTTCTTATCCTTCGCGGATTATTACATCCTTCATGGATTATTTATGTCTTAACAAAAAAGACTTGACGTCACTACTAGCCACAATGACGAACTCATCTAACTATTACACCCACCACGGGTATGCAGCGCGCTATACAAATAAATGAATGATCATTATTGAGTGGAGGTGTTCAAAGAGTAACACCTACGTCATCCAGAATGATCGTTCTAAACCCAGTTAGCCATAACACTGGTACCGTCGCAAAGTGTCCATTATAGGAGCGGCTGCATTCATTGAATACAAAGCCATAAACCGAAATGTTCACTCAAAAACCCCATCTAAACTTAATCGTTGGTCATTACTCGATAATGTGATCATTTTTGGAGCGGGTGTATCGATTTGCCCGTAAACCAAGATGATCATCAGAAAACCCAACCAACACATCGCTAGTCTCAAACAATATAACATAATCATTCTTGGCAACACAGACTCGCCCGTAAGCCAAAAGGATCATTAGAAAACCCAGTTAATTCAACACTGGTGGCAAAGATAATGTACTTGGTCTTAGGAAGCAGACTGGTCAAAGATGGCCTACCTGCGAAGATAATGTACTTGGTCCTCAACATCTTCCATGACCCACAAAGGTGGACCCCCGGTTGCGGAACCCGACGAGTCCTCATCATCCGACGGACTAGAAGAGCTAGAAGCAGCCACCGCGGTGGCTTTAGCATCAACGACTCCACCTTCGTTTGCACCCGTTGACAACTCGTTAAGAATTTCTTCAAGCTCGCCCACTTGAAAAGAAAACTCATCGGTCGCAGACAGTAGGATTGCCTCTTGCTTCCTGAGTGCAACGAGCTCGACGTCAAGGTCATGCACTTCTCCTTTCTTAAGCAACCCGACGAGCTCGATAAGGTTCCGGACTTCAGCAAGATGAATTATGTTAATCCTCAATTTGCCATTGATCGCTTTCATCTTCCTTTTTGCTTGGCCATTCCCATATTCATATCTTGCTGCCATATCACGCTTCGTCTTCTCAACGGCCTGTTGCACACCTGCATCTTGACGCTTAGCCGCACCGTCTAAGCGATTCTTAAGGTCGGTGACTTCGTGTTGCAAGCGCTTCCTCTCAGACTCGGATTTTCCAAACGACCCGTTTATTTCACAACATTTTTCGTTGGTTGTCTTCACGGTTTCCTGAAGCAGGGCAACCTGTTTCTCTAATTCTGTTGTCTGCTTCATATAATCATCGCGAGTCCTCTCAACAACGGCAAGCTTACGAGTTGGGGAGTGAGCATCCAACTCATAACTTCTGGCAAGTTAGTTAAGCGATGAAAGGAACTGTCAAACAAAAATTACATAGAAAAGTTTAGAAGACCAAAAAGAGTGATAGAAAGATAAATTTTAAAAAGAAGTAGTAGAAAAGCCAACCGTCATACATCGAAGAGCCATTTGAGAGTAAGCACCATTTTGTGCCATTTGCTATGGCAAGGGGAAGTGAACGTCTGTAGAGACAATCTTGGACAAACGCGACGCCGTCAACTTAGCATCACTAAAAGAGTCAGTCAAACCTGGATTAGTGGTTGGAGGTCTTGTTATACTATCACGCCAAGGAGATTTGGAACGCCTTGATCTGACCGTGTCGTTTCCAGCAGTGACTTTTCCCTCTGCACTTTCTCGAGAATGTTTGCGACCGTCCTCCACGCCAACGTCCTTTTTCCTCACCTCTTGATGGCGCTTCTGCGATGGTTTGGGCTGACTATCAGTAGCAAAGATGACGTTTTACTCTAGATCTGGACGACGCGACTTCGAAGTAGCAGTAGTACCAACTTCAGGGGCTGGCATCGACGATCCGGCTCGCTGAGACACTCTCGCATTGGACTATGTCGTAGCCTCAACAGCTCTCTTCTCACGAGCGGATAGTTCTCTTACGTTGTTTGACATTTTTTGTAAAGAATTCGATGGAGTATTTTCGGGGCGACGAGCGAGTGCTTCTCTGAGTCTGGGTAGAGAAAAATCCTTCTCAGCGGCAAGTTCAGCACAAAGATCAAACAAGTCTCGCGGTAATTCTCAGTACGGTTCGGAGCTGCAAAAGATGAACGTTACAAAGAGTTAGAATTTCTAAAGCTTGAAAGCAAAACAAGCAAAATAGCAAATGTCAAAACTAGTAATTCTAAACAGCGGCACGACTAGGCTAGCTACCACAAAATCCCCATTTTGTCTGAATCTTTTGAAAAAACGACTCCTACAGAATCCTCGTTGATTCTCGCGAAAAAGAATTTATCCTTCCAAGATCTGTCATTTCCAGGTAAATCCTTAATTATTTGGAATTTCGGCATGCCACTCAGATAGTAGAAGGGACCTCCATTGCCACCAGTCCTCGTAATCTTTAAATAGTTCAACAAATGCTCTACTCCGACCTCACGACCTCACGACCGCACCCATAACCGCTCCCCATAATCCCAAGTAGATGGCGCATTCCGAGAGGAGTAATTTGAGCAATAGCAGTGTGACTCCTCAACAAAAACTCTAGAATCGCTGCAAGAATCGGGAATGATAAGTGCATAAATTGCCCTTTCTTAGCATGCATTTTTGTAGTATTTTGAGGTATTTAGCTTAGGTTTTTGCATAATTTGACACATAAGTTGTTCATTTAGCTTAAATTGAGTTTTAGAGTCCAATTTTTTGTTTTCTTGCACTTCCATGCATATTTTGCATATTTTAGGTGCAAATGGAGTCTTGGGACAAGTATGGAGCAAGTAGAGAGAAGAATCAAAAATGAAGAATAAAGGAAAACAAGGAAAACCTGCAGTGGCCGCTGGCCTGACCAACAACTCGGGCAGCCGGTCAGGCCAGGAACCAGAAGAAGCATGAAGAAGTTGATTTGCCTGATGATCAAAAACTCTAAGCTTTAGCCTTTTTTCTTTTATCCTTTGTGTAAAACCTAAAACCTATGTGTTTTTGATGATTTGAGGTTAAAGTCTTCACCTTTTATGTTTTAAAGAAATTTTTTTCTTCTTTATTTACTTTAAGCTTTTCATTATGTGTCATTTTAATCATGCTTTTTGTGTTTTAGTTATGATTAGTGAGTAGTTTCCTTAATGGATCTTGAGTAGAAAAGATTAAGGTTGATTCATGTTAGATTTGTGATGCTAGGTTGTGAGTCTTTCATATATCATTGATTAAAGAGCTCTTAATGCTAGATTAGGAAGTAATTACCCCAAATCTAGATAATGGTTTTTTCATGCCCGGAAGGTGTTTGTGGAAATGTCTAGAAGAACTTTAATCATGATTTTCTCATCTTAGCCAATGGAAGTTGATGTCTAAGGAGGTTTAGTAAGCTTCTATGAACATATTCTTAATGATTCTTAGTTGATCTCTAACAAGATGGAAGTTTGTGTTAGATTTTGATTAAGAAATGGATTAGTATCATGGAAGTGGGTTAATCTAGATTAAATGGTTTCATGCTTTGAAATTAGCTATCTTTAGTTGTTGTACATCACTACCTTAACTTGTTTCAACCTAAATCAATCACCTTTATTCAAGATCCATGTTTTAATCTCATTGATTTTCAAATTGGACTTTTGTTGACTTTTGTTGACTTTCCCGTTCACTTTTTGTTGACCTTTCTTAAATTGCATTTTTGGTTGTTTTACTTTCATTTATGCATTGCTTTTCTTTAATTTAGTGGTCTGCATTGTTTAAGCTTTTGCATTTTACTTATTGCATCATTTCATATTGTCATTTACATTTAGTAAAAGTAAAAATCACATCTTGAATTTGGATTCACCTAGCTTCATTAGTTTCTTACATTCCAATTGTTAAACAATCATTAGTCCTTGTGGAAGAATGACCCTTGATTACTACATTGATTGCACCATGCAGTTGTGATTAGTTAATTGAAGTTTAGAACTCATAAGCACATCTAGGTTGAGCTTTCATTTGAATTGTTCATCTCACTTTTATGTGCATCAAGTTTCTGGCGTCGTTGTCGGGGATTGATTGATTGATTTTGTTTTTAGCATTTGGATTTGGAATCTTTTGTAAACTAGGTTTTATTTTTGTTTGTTATTCAATCTATCTTGTTTGTCTGTTGTTTTTGCTTGGTTTGTAGGTGCATGATAACAAGGAGCAAGAGGTTAGATGACTTTGATCCATGTATTGATATAAGCCAAGTTAAGAAGCAAACTAGATTAGCAAGAAAGGAAAGATAACGTTTAGCAATGGAAGCTAACGGAGGTAATGGTAATGGCAGAAATCGTCAGATGGAAGAAGTAGGAAGAAACGTGGATGGTCATGGAAATCGAGTACCCATTCATGCCTCTAGAGAAGAAAGAAGGATCGGAGATTTTCATGAACCGCTCACGAATGGGACAAGAACTGGTATTCGCCCTTGCACTAACAACAATTGGGAAATCAAGTCGAGCTTGATCAATATGGTACAGAACAACCGATTCTTCGATTTACCCTTGGAACACCCAATTGAGCATCTTAATAACTTTGATAGACTATGCGAAACAGTGAAGATGAATGGAGTATTCGAGGATGTTGTGAAGCTTACTTTGTTTCCATTCTCTTTGGGAGACAAGGCTAGTCAATGGGAGAAGAGCGTAGTGACTTCTTCGATCACTACTTGGGAAGAGTGTAAAAACCAATTCTTGACTAAGTTTTTCTCCAATCAACGCACTGCACGGATTATAAACAACATCACAAGGTTCAAACAAGGTCCGAATGAGGCACTCTACGAAGATTGGGAAAGATTGAAAGGCTATACTAGGTCTTGTCCTCATCATGGAGTTCCTATGGAAGCTTTTCTTGCGATCTTTCATAGAGGAATAGAAGAGAAGTACTATCTAGCTTTAAATATAGCAAGTAACGGAGACTTTGGAAGCTTGACTATTGAGAAGGGAGAGGAGCTTTTTGAGAACCCTGCTTTGAGCAACCAAAGTTACAATAGAGAATACGATAGGTCTTACAAGGAGTCTAAGAACGAGTTCAAGAGTGAAGACCAACGAATCAAGGAGATGAGTGACAAGTTGGATAAGCTCATCTTAGCTAGCATGAAGCAAGTCCACTATGTTGGGGATTTCGATGCAAATCAAGAAATGGTTGTTGAGGGAGTCCAAGAAGGACAAGAAGAGATAAGCTACATTCAAGGTCAAGGGTATTATCAAAAGGGATTCATTCCCAACTATAGGTCTCATCCTAACTTTTCCTATAGAAGCACTAATGTGGAGAATCCCCAATACCAAGTCTATCCGCCCAAGCAACAAGCTTTCATTCCCGAACAAGCTCAAGGATTTGTTCCCCAACCAGCTTTTGTTCCTAAGCAACAATACTACTCTAATCAAGTTGGTCCTACTAATCAAGCTACTACCTCTACTCAACCAGCTTCTCAAGACCAAGAGCTCAAGGCGTTGGTTCAATGGGTTTTGGATGGTCAAATCAAGAGTAATGCGGATATCGCGAAGAGATTCCATGAGGTAAACACTAGGATTGATGGAATGTACCAAGATTTGGATGGCAAGATTTCGAGCTTAGCTTCCCATGTTAAGACCATTGATGTGCAACTAGCACAATTCGCTTCAAGTTCAAAGGTACCAAGTGGTGTTCTACCGGATAAACCCGAGTCTAATCCTAGAAGCAACATTTACAATGTGGTGATCTTAAAAGAAGATAAAGGATGGAGATCAAGGTATGGACCTTTGACTAACAAAGATTATGAAGAAGATGAGCTCTACTTAGAAGGATTGGTTAACCTATTGAAGCTTCCTCAAGAGATGAATGTTATTGTGAAGAAGGAACACTCAAGAAGGATTGAGATGGTTAGAAAAAAAGCTATGGAAATTCCAACCTACGAAGACAGGAAACGCAAGCCTAAGCTAGACCTTCCAATACCGGATTTCACTAAGGCGGTGAAGAAGATCTTGGGTAGCTACAAAAAGGATATGGAGGATATCTGTATTAAGTTTCAAAAGGTAGACGACTACAAGCGGATCGCTAAAGAGCGTGATCTTATCACGGATGTATTGGCTAACCAAGGAAAGGTTAGAGAGGTTATGATGAAGTACCAAGCTAAAGGGGAAAGGGACAAACCAAGAACCCTTGAGAAGAAGCTCAACCCCGAGAAGTTTACGATTTCTTGTGTACTTGGAGACTTAGGGGTTGAAGATGCATTATGCGACTCCGGTTCTAACGTTAACGTGATTTCTCAAGAAATTATGGATCATTTGGGAATCACTAAGCTCAAGAAGACTCCATGCTCTCTTATCTTTGGTGATGCAACATGTAAGCAACCACTTGGAGTCATTGAAGAGTATCCTTTGAAGATTGGTAATTGCATTATACCGACGGATCTTATGGTTATGGAAATGGAGATGGCTAAATCACTCCCGCTCATACTTGGTACGCCTTTCTTGGATACCACCGAAGCTAGTCTAGACTTTCTCCACATGAAAGCTCTATTGATGAATGTGGATCCTTACACTTACTATAATATTGAACCCATTTTGATTGGTATTTGTGGTATGGTCTCTAGTGAAGATGTTAAAGAAGAAATGATGATTCTAGAGACTAGTGAAGAGATCAAGAAGATTATGAAAGAAGCTCCAAGCAAGATGATTATAAGGAGAGCTTAGATTTGTTTGATGGTGGCGGTATTGGTTCGATGTTTGAAACAATTGAAGAGACATCTATGGCTATAGCTAACGAGCCTAATGGAGCTGATGGTAAGAGCTCCGAGATGCCCAAACAAAAGGTTAAAGACAAGCTCATACTTGAGCCTATGAAGAAAATTGAATAGGGGCTTGAGTGTAAAGCTATTTGGAATGGAAAGCTTGGAAGCTTCTACAAAGCTAAGATCGTTTTCCCCACCGGTATAAACAAAGAAGAGATTGACAAGTACAAGAAGGGCATGAAAGAAGCTTTTGACATTGATTTGGAGGATTGGGAACCAAGAAAAATTGATGGTTCTCCTTTGATCTGCAACTAGCGCCTTCACCAACCGTCAAGCTTAGAGACGTAAAACAAGCGCGCTTGGGAGGCATTCCCATGGTATCTTTTGTACATACATCTTATGCTTTTTAATTATGTTTATTAAGTTTTTGGAGATTGATTTTGGTGTAGAACTCAAGAGAAAGGATTGGAGAGGACTTATGACATATTTTGAAGGTGAAAAAGAAGCAACAAAATTTCAGCCACCTCGCGCTCGATCGACTAGTCGAGCGTCTGGTCGGGCCAAGGTGACCTATAGCCCAGAGAAGTCTACGGTGGTCACTGGCCCGACCAACAAGCCATGCTGGCAGTCGGGCCAGACCCCACCGAGCCTCCAGGTTTGACTTTTTACTCTACGCGTTGATTCGGTCCAATTTCGGTCCAAACCGGTTTATTTTAACTATTTGTAATCAATTTTGGCCGGTTTAGTCCCTAGAAATCTGATTTTCAAAATCCCTCTCCTTTTTCTTCAAATTATTTTGAAATTTTTAAAGATTCTTTAGCAACACTCTCTCTCTTACTTTCTTTTTTCTCTAAAGTTAATTTCAAAACTCTCAAAACTTTCAAAATCAAGATCTACTTTCTCTCTCAAACTTTGAAAGAACTTTGAATTCAACATATCTCTTGGATTTCCTCTACCATAATCTTTGATTATCACAAGGTATGCTCTCTTTCCTTTACTCATTTCAATTACTCTTGAAGCTCATGGATGCATACATGAGAATCTTGTGGATTTCACTATCATTGAGATTTGGATTGAGTTGCTTTGTGTTTAGTTTGAGTTACAATTGCTTAGGTAGATGGTTTCATATGCAAAATTGGAATGTTTATTGTTGAATTTGAGTTTATATCCTTTTAAAGTGTTCTTGAAGTTGAAAATGCTTTAAATCTTGAATCTTTAAATGAAATTGAGTTGATTTATGAGTTTTTCTAATCATTTATTGCAATTAAACCTTGTTGGTACCTAGTATTCACTAGAATTTTGAGAATTTATCAAGTTCAAGATTTGAGCTTTGATAAATAGGTTTATTAAAGAATGGAAAAGTTCCTTATATGATTTCCATTGTTGATGAATCTTTTGCAAAATTGGCTAGACAAGTTGTGCTTTGAGTGGAAAATGGTTCTTATTTGTGAACATTTCTTTGTAGGATCAATCAAGCAACAATGACTACTTGAATTGAGAAGTTCGCGGCAAGTGTTGACGAGATTCGAATTGATATCTTGAGCCAAGCGACGTATGAGGCTACAAGATTCACATGTCCATCATTTTGGCTAGGAGTGGACTCAAAGACAAAGTTGATGAGCTTCTAGGAAGAATGCATTTAAGTAGCTTATCCTCGATGAGCTACGCTACTTACCCCGAGCTCACCAAGCAATTCATAGCCACAGTGACGTGCAAGTTCGATGATCGTCTAGGCACTTACCTCATTTGTTTCAAGATAGACAGATGGAAGTATATGGTCATGTTTAGGAATTTTTGCAACATTTACGATTTTCCACCGGGGAAACTTGGAGAAACAACAAAGTTCAACATGGAAACTCTATTATGGCGTATTGTAGCACTCGAGGAAAGCTACACGGCAATCTCCAATCGCATTACAAGAGCCAAGAATCCCACGGTTTGATATGTTCTTCACTTATTGGCCAACACTTTCAACGCAAGAGGAAACGATGATTTCCCAACAAATGACGACCTCAAGCTACTCTACATGGGAATCCATTCCGCTTTGAATGACTTCGATGGTCAACCTATGGAGAAAGATCACAATAATTACGGATGTGAGCTTGGCTCGATGTTCTTCGCCAAATTGAAGAAGTTCCGGTTTTGCTTGACAACTACAAGCACACCACACATCTGTTTTGGCGGCATGCTCACTCCATTGTTCTTACACATGGGAATCGATCTTAATGATTTCGAGCCTTTACAAGAAAGACCGTTGATCGATGTTCAATATTTGGTTGAGAAGGAGACTTTAGGAGGACCATTTGGGGTAGGCGTTGACATGTCCATTTATCATATATTGAGTCTCATAGCATGCATTGCATAGTACATATGAGAAAAGCTTGAAAAAACCCTAAATTTTTTAAAATTTTTGAAAAATACAAAAAGATTTTCATTTTCCATATAGTTGCATTTCATACATTTGTATGATCATTAAGTTGCATTGAACATATTTCAAAATGTTTTGGAGATTTTTAGCTTAGCATTCAATATGATCTTTAGGATAATGCTAGATATTGCTAAGTGAATTATAAAAATCTCTTCTTTGCATCTTGATCTCTTCGCTCGAATCTCGTGATTAGTTTGAAGCTTATTAGACTTGAAACCAATTCTATCTATTGAACCTAATATTGACTTTAATTTCTTGCTTAAAGACTTGATATGCTTGTTCAAAGTAACCATATACACATTTGGACTTTCTTTATCCCTTTTTACCATTCTTTGCTAGTCCAAATGGCCTTCCCGATTCACGACATCTAATGTGAATGAGGTTGGTGCCCTTACCTTGCATAACCTTAACCCTTCTTTAAAAACCTACATGTATTTTCTTGAGTGAGGCCTCATTTTTGAAAATGCATACGCAAGTAAAATATTTAAAGATGGGAACGACAAAGAAGTACTTTCATTTTAGAGCTAGTCTCGCTTTAAGACTAGTATTAGCTTAGGATTTGTTGTTTTTATGGGGTGGGTTTGGTGAGTAAAAGAAAGAGTATTGATCCTAATGAAAAGAAAGCCAAAGAATGAAAAGAAGTTGAGCTACTCTAGGAAAAGAGTATGTATTATCAAAGATTAAAGAAAGACTCTAGTATTTGATTGTGAATAGAAATCCCCTCTATAAGTTAGAACCCAAAATGGCTAGTAGAAAAGTTAAAAAGGAAACCATAGAGGAAAGGATAAAATTAAATGAAAGAGTCTAGCAAGTAAAAAAAACCCCTAGAGTATGCTAAAAAGTTTAAAGGAAGATTCAAAAGGCTTAGATCACCAATAGGAAGAAGATTTTGCAAGATCATGGGTAGAACTTAGGAGTTCAAGATTGTTATGGGTTGGGTAGAATGGAAGCACTAATTTGTATGCATCAATTGTTCCATTTCTTCCTTACTTTTACATGATGTTTTGCATTACCTTTTCCTTGAGTGTGAGTCACCAAAAAAAAAACAATTTCAAAACCGCCTATTCTTTCGCATTTAACCCTTCATTTACCTAGCCTTGAACATTGTTTGATAGTCAATAAGTAAGATCACACATTATATCCTAATGAATGTTAAAGAATTGGTGAATAGGAAGATTTGTGAATGCTTAATTAACTTGTCTAGAGGCAAAAGATTGAAGTTGCGATAGATTGCGAGAAGATTCATTGTGCTTAAAGCGCTTAGGGATAACTCGGTTTTATCTTATGCGATGGTGTTGAATGCTTTGTTTGAATCTCTTTATTTTATTTTCTTTGTTTTCAAACCTCTCCATCGGTTTGCCCTCTTTGTTTGCTCGAGGGCGAGCAAAAGGCAAGTCCGGGGGAGTTGATAAGTGCATTTTGCCCTTTCTTAGCATGCATTTTTGTAGTATTTTGAGGTATTTAGCTTAGTTTTTTGCATAATTTGATATGGGTTGGGTAGAATGGAAGCACTAATTTATATGCATCAATTTTTCCATTTCTTCCTCGCTTTTACATGATGTTTTGCATTACCTTTTTCTTGAGTGTGAGTTACAAAAAAAAAAACGATTTCAAAACCGCCTATTTTTCGCATTTAACCCTTCTTTTACCTAGCCTTGAACATTGTTTGATAGTCAATAAGCAAGATCACACATTATATCCTAATGAATGTTAAAGAATTGGTGAATAGGAAGATTTGTGAATGCTTAATTAACTTGTCTAGAGGCAAAAGATTGAAGTTGCGATAGATTACGAGAAGATTGATTGCGATAACTCGGTATTATCTTAGGCGATGGTGTTGAATGCTTTGTGTGAATCTCTTTGTATTATTTTCTTTCTTTCAAACCTCTCCATCGGTTCGCCCTCTTTGTTTGCTCGAGGGCGAGCAAAAGGCAAGTCCGGGGGAGTTGATAAGTGCATAAATTGCCCTTTCTTAGCATGCATTTTTGTAGTATTTTGAGGTATTTAGCTTAGGTTTTTGCATAATTTGATACATAAGTTGTTCATTTAGCTTAGATTGAGTTTTAGAATCCAAGTTCTTGTTTTCTTGCATTTGCATGCATATTTTGCATATTTTAGGTGCAAATGAAGTTTTGGGACAAGTATGGAGCAAGTAGAGAGAAGAATCAAGAATGAAGAATGAAGGACAACAAGGAAAACCTGCAGTGGCCGCTGCCCCACCAACAACTAGGGCAGCCGGTCGGGCCAGTAACCAGAAGAAGCATGAATAAGTTGCGGTGACCACTGGCCCGACTAACAAGTCGAGCCACCGGTCTGGCCAGGAAGCACGAAGAAGCTACGGTGCCATCCAACCTGACCAACAGGTCGGGCGGCCGGTCGGGCCAGAGCTTTCTTTATGCACTATTTTTAGTCTTATCCACATTTGACCGGGTTGACCCAATTTGACCCGTGCTGACCTAGGTACACTTTTTAGTTTTCTATAAATACCCTTTTTATGATCAAAACCCCTAAGCTTTAAGCCTCCTTTCTTTTATTCTTTCTGTAAAACCTAAAACCTATGTGTTTTTGATGATTTGAGGTTAAAGTGTTCACTTTTTATGTTTTAAAGAAGTTTATTACTTGTTTATTTACTTTAAGCTTTTCACTATGCATCATTTTAATCATGCTTTTTGTGTTTTAGTTATGATTAGTGAGTAGTTTCCTTAATGGATCTTGAGTAGGGAAGATTAAGGTTGATTCATGTTAGATTTGTGATGCTAGGTTGTTAGTATTTCATATTTCATTGATTAAAGAGCTCTTAATGCAAGATTAGGAAGTAATTACCCCAAATCTAGATCATGGTCTTTTCATGCCTGAAGGTGTTTGTGGAAATATCTAGAAGAACTTTAATCATGTTTTTCTCATCTTAGCCAATGGAAGTTGATGTCTAAGGAGTTTACTAAGATTTTATAAACATATTCTTAATGATTCTTAGTTGATCATTAACAAGATGGAAGTTTGTGTTAGAATTTGATTAAGAAATGGATTAGTACCATGGAAGTGGGTTAATCTAGATTAAATGGTTTCATGCTTTGAAATTAGCTATCTTTAGTTGTTGTGCATCACTACCTTAACTTGTTTCAAACTAAATCAATCACCTTTACTCAAGATCCATGTTTTAATCTCATTGATTTTCAAGTTTGACTTTTGTTGACTTTTCCGTTGACTTTTTGTTGACTTTTCTTAAATTGCATTTTTAGTTGTTTTACTTTCATTTATGCATTGCTTTGATTTAATTTAGTGTTTTGCATTGTATAATCTTTTGCATTTTACTTATTGCATCATTTCATATTGTCATTTACATTTAGTCAAAGTAAAAGTCACATCTTGAATTTGGATTCACCTACTTCATTAGTTTCTTGCATTCCAATTGTTAAACAATCATTAGTCCTTGTGGAATAATGACCCTTGATTACTACATTGATTGCACCATTCACTTGTGGTTAGTTAATTGGGGTTTAGAACTCATAAGCACATCTAGGTTGAGCTTTCATTTGAATTGTCCATATCACTTTTGTGTGCATCAGGGAACCAGAGAAGACTTCTTCTAAGATAAGTGTAGGGGTCAAAACTCCCCTTTTGAATCAACGAGTTAAAAACAACTAAGTATGGAAAACCAGTCATTCAATGATTAAACCAGGCGAACCGCGCGGTAGTTCATTAAGTTGACCATCCGTAAATTGAACCGGTAAACCGGTCAGCCGCGGTTCACCAGATATACTTCGATGAGCCGATTTAAGAGTCCTAAGAAGTGGGCCGACCCAGCGACGACTGTCATCAGGATAGGCCCAAGACGAAAGCCAAGCGCGTTTGGCAAACTGGAAGATGAGAGAAGATCTTAGAGAATATATGGAGATCTAGGAGAATAAGGAATGTTCCCTTATTCTCTAGGGCTAACCTTAAACCGACTTAGACTAGTATAAATACTCTTGTACATCCTCCTTTTGGAGGATCCGCATTTTTACTCAGAAACAGCTTGTAATCGCTTGGCAAACTAAATCAATAAAAACTCTCTTGAGATCTTCGCTTAGTGTTTCTCATCTCAGAACTTTCAAACCTCAAAGCTTGTTTGACTATTTCAACTGTGCAGGTTTCACCCACCACAGTTTGGCACTAGAAGGAGGGGATTGAAAGCTTCTTACTCGGAAGAACCACCGCGAAGAGATCTAGACACGATGATTGACGAATGACGTACCACTGATCCGAAAGACGCCCGGCTAAGAGATCTGGAAGATGGCGAAATCCAGACCGACCAAAGGGTCCGCGAGGATCAAACTGCCCACGACGATCCACCGCAAGCAGCTCCAACTCGCGTTAATCCATCTAGC
The DNA here is from genome assembly GCA_900128785.1 of Arabis alpina. Classification (NCBI taxonomy): domain Eukaryota; kingdom Viridiplantae; phylum Streptophyta; class Magnoliopsida; order Brassicales; family Brassicaceae; genus Arabis; species Arabis alpina. Next base: position 15,375,799 of record LT669795.1, read on the forward strand.
GAGAAGTCGAAAGAAGCCCCGAGGGCAACCTCGCTTCTTCCTGAGCTGCTGCAGAAAATGAGCGCGACACTAGACGCCTTGCTTGAGAGTGCCGATCGACAGAAAAAAACCAATGGGACGATGACCGAATAGCTCAGATCCATTGGAGTAGACGTCCGCGCACGAGCCCTCGAGCCAGGTCTGTTCAGGAAACCAGCGCCACGGCTTGACCCTGTGGCGCTTAACTTCACAACACCAGTAGGGTCATCAAATTGACCTCGGGAGCAACATCCATCCGCCGATGCGAAAGACGGACGATCTGTTCTCCTAGCTCAGGCGCGTCGTGAGAAGGCTAAAATTGGGTGACGAACCAATTGAAGTTGACGACGACGACGAGGACCTCACCAGACAAGTCATGCCTGAAACTTACCGAGCCCTCGGGCTCGGTAAGCAGCGGCCTGGGGAAGGAACACCTACCATCGGCAGGCGGCTTCACAAGAGTTCCATGCGGTTGACGACGATGCTCTCGTTGGGCTAGACGTTAATCACGCCGAGCTCCCAGAAGTAGAAGCAGGGCGATAAGCAATTGTGAGAGCAAAGTGCGCAGACCAATAAAAGACGACCCAACAGTCGACGAATTGTGAACGAGCTAGACGCATGTTAGAAGAGGAAGAAAACATCGAATGGGTCGAGCTGACGGAGGCCGCCAAAGAAAAGCGAACTGTGGTCCGAGCCCAGTAGGACGAGATGGCCGAGTTTCGAGCCTCGTTAAGCAAGACCACTGCCGAGTTGAAGACTATCCGCTCTCAAATGCATCGTGCCACTAGCAAGGCACTAGAACTCGACCTAATTCTTGAACAAGCTCAACACACTACTTTCTCGGCGCGCATCACCAAAGCACGGGTATCGGACCAGGGCAAGATTAGTTCCAAGCTACGACGGAACCAAGGATCCGGCTGACCACCTCAACGAATTCAATGTTCACATGACCAGAGCAAATTTCAACGAGCAAGAGATGGACGTTGGACAATGTCTACTATTCTTAGAAAATCTCAAGGGGCCTGCTCTCCAATGGTTTAAAGGGCTGGAAAGAAATTCCATTGATACCTTCAAATAGCTATTAGAGGCTTTCCTCAAGCATTACTCCATCTTCATTGAAACCCAGACTTTTGGCGCTGATTTATGGTCCATGAACCAAGGACCGACCGACCGAGCCTCTCAAGACCTTCATCGAACGCTTCAAATTGTAATTATCGCAAGTAAAAGGCATAGATGACTCGGACGCACTCCGCGCGCTAAAGAAGGCCATATGGAATGAGTCTGACTTTTGGAAGGAGATGTCTCTCAACGAGCCCTCGACTATCCAGGATGTTCTACACCGAGCGACGAATTTTGCTAAAAGCGAAGAGGAAGCAAAAAAACTCGCAAAGAAATACGGAAAGTCTAAGAAAAGTAGCAACAACGACCACCAACCAAGCCAATTGCGAAAAACCCAAAGTGGAAATTTCGTCCAACACGAAGGAAATTTCAAAGGAGCCCACAACTATCAAGTGGATTCGCCCGGCTACGGCCGAGGAACACCTGGCTATGGCCGGGGAAGAGGTCGCGGTCGCGGACGGGGAAGAGGTCGCGGTCGCGGCCGAGGAAGAGATTTTCCTAACGCCTGGACCGGTAGTTCGACTTACGATGAGTCCCTATACTGCGACATTCATCGCACCCACGGACACTCGACAGTGAAATGCCGATCCCTCGGCTCGGCCTTAGCCCAAAAATTGTTAGACGGCGAACTTAAAGAAAATCTTAATCTAAAAGCCTTCGCAATCAAAAGAGAAGACCCTACGCAAGCGCCTGAGCCTGCACCTGCCAACGAAGAACCGCCTAAACGCGGTAGACAAAACGACAACACGACTCAGGGCGGCCCAAGAAGGAAATGCCTCATGATAATGGGAGGATCCCACTACTGCTCAGATAAAGTCTCCTCGATTAAAGCATTTCAACGCCGAGCCGAATCTAGCGTCAACTGGTCCGCCCTATCTAAGTTCCCGAATGACACAATTACATTTGAAGAAAGAGAAACAACTGGGATAGATAAACCACACGATGATCCACTTGTCATCGAAATCACTATCAGCAACATTGACGTATCCTGAGTTTTGATTGACACAAGAAGTACCGTTGATGTCATTTTCAAAGATACGCTGAAACGGATGGACATCAACTTCGACGAAATCCAACCACTACCAAAACCCTTAACTGGTTTTTCGGGAGAGACAACAATGGCACTTGGAATAATCAGTTTGCCCGTCAAAGCTGGAGGGATCATCAAAGTAGTAGAATTTTCAGTGGCAGATCACCTAGCCGTCTACAACGTCATCCTGGGAACTCTTTAGCTTAACGCAATACGCGCCGTGGCATCCACGTATTATCTATGCGTGAAGTTTCCAACGAAACAGGGCATCAAGACAATTGGAGGAAACCAGAAGGAGTCTTGCGTATGCACTATGACGGAGCACAAAATTCAGAACCTGGTGACCGACCCGATCTCGAAAGTTGAACGAAAGAAGATAAAGAAGAATAGAGATCCGATCAAAGAGATATCCGAAAAGTTGCAGCAATTACAGATCGAGAAGGACCGCGAACTAAGAGCGGTGCCTACCTGTGAACCTGTCGTGTCAGTTTCTATCGACGACGAGAAACCATAATGATGCGTCGAGATCGGCGCTAATCTGAACCAAACAATCAAGGAGAGATTAATCACATTTTTGAAGCAGAATATAAACACTTTCGCTTGGGCAGCCGACGACATCCCCGGTATCGACATCGACCTGGCTTGCCACGAGTTGAACGTCGATCCGTCATTCAAACCGGTGAAGCAGAAGCAAAGGAAACTTGGACCCGAAAGAGTAAAGGCGGTTAACGACGAAGTTGAGAGACTCCTGAAAGTGGGATCGATAATGGAAGTTAAGTACCCTGAATGGCTGGCAAATCCAGTCATGGTTAAGAAGAAGAATGGAAAATGGCGGACTTGCGTAGATTTCACAGATTTAAATAAGGTATGCCCCAAGGATAGCTTCCCCCTCGCACACATCGATCGGCTCGTCGAGATAACAGCAGACAATAAACTCATGTCTTTCATGGACGCTTTTTCGAGGCAAATCCAAAGCAGATCAACGCACTCATTCAGATGTCCTCGCCAAAGTCAAAACGAGAAGTGCAACGACTCACCGGGCGAGTAGCCGCACTTAACAGATTCATCTTGCGGTCCACCGATAAATGCCTCCCGTTCTACGACACACTACGAAAGAATAGGAAGTTCGAATGGACAAAGAAGTTTGAAGACGCCTTTCGACAACTAAAAGAGTACCTTGCTAGCCCTCCAGTACTCGCAAAGCCAGTCCATGGTGAGCCATTATTCTTGTGCACAGCAGTTTCTGAAACAACTGTCAGCGGAGTCTTAGTCAGAGAAGAAAGAGGCGAGCAGAAGCCTATCTTCTACATCAGCAAGTCGCTGACAGAAGCCGAGACTAGATACCCGGTGGTGGAGAAACTAGCCTTATCTGTCCTTACGGCTGCCAGAAAGCTAAGACCCTACTTTAAATCACATCTAATAGTGGTTCTTAGTACCTTCCCACTGATCGGTGCTGCATAGCCCGAGTCAATCTGGTCGACTGACCAAGTGGGCGATAGAGCTGAGCGAGTACGACATCGACTACCGAGGCCGCACTAGCGCAAACTCACAAGTACTGGCCGACTTCCTGATAGAGCTGCCAGATGAAATCAAAGAAGTCAAAATCCCTAGTCTTCCTTGGCTACTTCACGTTGACGGAGCGTCATCCAAGAGCGGCTCAGATGTGGGAATACGTTTAACATCGCCAACAGGAGAAGTACTCGAACAGTGTTTCCGCCTAGGATTCAACGCCTCCAACAACGAAGCAGAATATGAAGCACTCCTGGCAGGAATGAGACTCGCAAAAGGTCTAGAAATCGAAAAAAATTCAGTGTATTGCGACTCACAGCTCATCGCAAACCAGTTCAACGGAGAAGACACTACGACGGATGAACGAATGGAGGCTTATCTTAAAATCGCCAAGGATTTAGCGTTTCAATTCAAGGTATGCACGGTAACCCGAATCCCTCGAGAAGAAAACACTGATGCAGATGCACTCGCAGCTGTCGCGTCCAAAACAGACGAAGATGTTCGAAGGATCATCCCCGTTGAGTTCATCAAAAAACCAAGTATCCATCTTCACAGCTCAACCAACGTGATCACCCGCTCTCAGTCAGCCAAGAGAAAAGCGCAAAATGAATCGGCAGAGTCGCATCACCCTGAACCCGCCAAACAAACTCGTCTTAGAAAGAAGGTTCGAAGCGCACCAGCAGAAACGGCTCCACCGGAACTCACTGAGCTAGCCACTCCTCACAAACTTGCGACAATCCCACGAACTTACCAAACCGGCTCGCCCCACCTGTCTCGCACCAGAGACAATTCAGCCCGAACTCCTCGAGACAACTAGCATTGTATTTGAGGTACCATCTCCTCCCGAAGTAGTGCAGACGGCTGACCATGAATATAACGAGGTAGCTAGTCCCGAACTTCCCATTCCCGAAGATGAAATCCTACCTAAGCAGACCAACCAAACCCACTACGAAACAAAGGAAGCAGCCCCTTCCGAGCAAGTTGAGACAGATAGCCCAATACCGATGGAGACGACTCTTTTTGACCCATGCAAGACGACAGGTGTGGATGCCGGAAATCGCACAATTAGATTTGTAAGGGTTTCGAAAGCAAGCAGAGATTTCTGAAGATAAGCTATGAAGAACAATGATGAGCAAAGAGAAATTATGGTTTGTAATTGCTTTGTATTGCTTGTATGATAAAAATTGTGAATCAATCTTTACAAGTGTGTACATTGATATATGTAGCCCCCTAAGTCGGCTAAGCCTTTTCCTAAAAGATAATGTCAACATTTTCCTAAACCTTCATGGATTTACTTTTTCTCCTATGTCGGTCGAGCCTATGTGGGCTTCTTTACTGGGTTTTAACGAGTTGAACCTTCTGGAACCTTCATTGATGTTCTGACGGACGACGAAGCACCTGAAGCTGATGGGAATGGCCTGGGCACCGATGTCAGCTGCTTGCACACCAATCAGGCCAGGCACTTCGGTGTCACTGGGCAGTGACATCGGTGCCACTGCCTGTCATCGGTGTCACTGCTTAGTGACATCGGTGCCAGGCAGCTTTGGCCTCTGCAACGTCTCCTGTTGGCTCTGTGACCTCTCTGACGCTGCATTCAAGACTTCTCCTGGGTGAAGATAGCTTCGAAGGTTCCTTTGCCAGGTAAAGGAGACTTAGGGAATTAACGAGGTCTTCACCCTTTCTTTTAGGTAAAATGACTTAGAGATTTTAAGAGGCCTTCACCCTTTCTTGTAGGTGAAAAGACTTAGGGGTTTTTCAAGAGGCCTTCACCCTTTCTTGTAAGTGGAATGACTTAGGGTTTTTCAAGAGGCCCTCACCCTTTCTTGTAGGTGGAATTACTTAGGGTATTTCAAGAGGCCTTCACCCTTTCTTATAGGTGGAATGACTTAGGGTATTTCAAGAGGCCTTCACCCTTTCTTGTAGGTAGAATGACTTAGGGGTCATATTATCTCTGCCTGTTGAAATATGCTCGTTGCTTATCATAACTTTGAACGTCGACGTTCAGTGGGTGAAATCCGACCCCAATAGTTAGCCCCCCAGCTCGGTAGTGTTAGTGATAATAGTATCGAGTTTAGGACCATTGGGTGTTGAAGTTAGCTGTTGAAGTTAGCTGTTGAAAGTTATGATGTTGTTGTTACCGTGATGCTATAGGCTTGAGTCTTTAGTGTTGATAACACTGTAAACGTTATTTTTTGTTCTTCGAAGGTTTTAAGACTTCATGTTCTGCTTGCGAGAGCTGATAGCGTTTGCTGTTGACAATGGGTTTTATACTTAAGGATTTTAAGACCTTGCTGAAGATTTAAAGACTTCGCGCTTCGCTTGTCGAAGCTGATAATGAAGATTTTACGACTTCACGTTTTTGTGAAGATTTTAATACTTCGCGCTTCGCTTGTCGAAGTTGATGATAAATATTTTAAGACTTCATGTTTTTTTAAAATTTCTAAGACTTCGCGGTCCGCTTGTCGAAGCTTTGTCAACGTAGAAGACTTCTCATGGGCGGAGAAGACTTCGCCTCGCAGGAGGAGAAGACTTCGTCTCGCAGGAGGAGAAGACTTAGGATCACCTTTGTCAGTGGAGAAGACTTCATCTCGCAGGCGGAGAAGACTTCTTGTTTTTGGTTGTGAAAAACCATTGTCTTAGGTCTTGATTTTGATTTGGTGTATGTGGAAGATCCATAGCCTAGATCTTTCTATTGACTTGATGTATCCAAAAGAGTTTGACTTTGAGCCTTCAACCCGGTCTTGCCGACGTCGAACGTACCATCGGTGACACCTATGTCGGAGGCATCACAGAAGAACCGTTGATGCCGAACCACGCGTTGGTGCTGATGTCATTCACATCGGGGACAAATCGTCCCGATGTCGCGGAGAAGCCATCGTCGTTGCCTCTCGAGACCGATGTCGTGGGGGGCCGAAGTCGAGAGGTCATCGGTGTCGTTGGGCATGACCGAGCCATCGAAGGTACCGATGATCCAATGGGATTGTTTCGACGAGATGACAGCCAGACGAGTGCTCGGAGCTCATCGGGCATTGATGACCCGACGTCGAGGGTACCCCAAAGTGGTCCCAACGTCATGATGGCCCCGACGTCGAGGGTACCCCGAAGTGGTCCCAACGTCATGATGGCCCCGACGTCTCCGGTACCCCGAGGTGCCGACATCGTGATGGCCCCGATGCCTTGGCTGTCTAGCATCGATCAGCTCGATGATCATGTGGATGAAACTGTTAAAGGTGTATCCTTTTGCTCCAGAGGAAGACCCGGAGCTACCTCTAGGTTTTACCGAGATTTCATGTTTTTCTTCTTCTTTGATGGATAACTAGAATTTCAAGAGTTATGATACTCGTCTTGTTGACCAAGTCTTTATTATAAGCTGGAGGTCGTTTATGATTGAAGCGTCTTTGGTAGGATAGCAAAACTGCACATATGTTCAAGCTTTGCTCTTACCAACGTTGTTGTTGGGTTTATGATTCTAGGGTAGCGAAATCGCAAATGCGTTTAAGCTCCTCTTCTACCAACATTGTTGTTGGGTTTATGCTTTTACCAACGTTGTTGTTGGGTTTTCTGGAATGGCGGTGTTTTCCGAACACGTCTGTTCAAAAGCGATCACACCTTTTGACTTGACCAACGTGTTGTTGGGTTTTCTGAATGATTATTCGGTGTATAAACCTAAGAAATCATTGGCAGCTGCTTTTTACCAACGGTGCTGTTGGGTTTTTGAATGAACGTCCAGGGTCAACAGCCCAGAAACTGAACATTAGAATCAGTCGGGGTCAAAAGCCCAGAAACTGATCGTTATAACTTATATAGCGCGCTTAGGATTTGATGATGGATGTCAATGTGTTGATGTGGCCAGGTTCAGGTTCAGGTTCACACATTGTTGCTGTGGCCAGCAGCACCGATAGTGGATTGAACTTGCTTGAAAAAGGCTTTGAATAATCAATAGAGGATGTAGCTGATGAAGTCTATGAGACTTGTGTTAAGTGAATCCTGAGAAAGATGTTGACGAAGTGCTCGAGACTTGTCTAATAAATCTAGAAAAGGATAATTGATGTTTTCCAGCTTGGTGGAAGTAAAAAATGGGAGTATACGAGTATACGTACCCTACTCCCCCCCTTTTTACGGAGGAGGGCAACTGAACTCGTCCGGAGACATGCTGCCTACGTACCCTTTTTGCAGGGATCAAGTCGCCTCGTAGTTCGTTCTAGAGGCCTCAAGAGGTACTAGTGGTAGTACCCTTCGAGTGCCCTGCAAACCACTAGGGAGTGGTGTGGTGGGTTGTTTGGTGATGCAGATCCACGGTGGTGAAAGGCTGCAGACCTTGCTACTTGCAGACGCGTTTGCTCTGCGTTTTCAGTAGCTTCTACAAGTTGTAACTACTATAGAAGGTCGGTCAAATCTTTGACATGTTCGGAGCAAGTCCTTGTTCTCTTTCGTGATTCGTGAGGTGAAGATTCCTCTTTCTTTTTATCGGTGTTCCTCAGCTTGTGATCTGTCATGAAACACATACGAGACTCCTTCTGGTTGCCCCATATCGTTTTTACGCCGATGGGTGTTGGGAATTTGAGGCATAAGTGGTATGTTGAAGGTACAGCTCTTATCAAGTTGAGCCAAGGAGTCCCCATGATCATGTTGTAGATTGTTGGATGATCGGAGACGGTGAAGTCAACCATCTTCTTAACGTTGCCAGCTTGGACGGGAAGGCAAATTGTTCCCATCGTCATAGCTTGTTATGGGTTTAGGCCTCCCTTTGATCATGGATACATCAATCTTCATTCGCTCAAGTGTTTTCTTGAAGATGACATCCACCGAGCTTCCTATATCGATAAGAACACGAGCGACGTTGAAGTCGTAAACAGTCAACGTGATTACCAGGGGGTCTTTGTGTGGTTGATCGAGACCCTCAGTGTCTTGCTCGTCGAAGGTGATAGGGTCGCTGGAAAGCCATAGCTTTGCATGAGTTGTTATGTTCGCACAGACGTCAGCGCGTCGTTGATATTATTCGATTGCAGGGCCGTTGTCAGCACAATATTGCGATCCTCCCATTATCATGTTGATACTTTCATACTGGCCTTCGTTTTCAACATTGTCATCACTACGTTGGCGTTTGGGGTTCTCCTCATGCTGTTCGGTGTTAGCAGGAACTTTCTCCTCGGGTTTGAAGTATGACAGGCTGACGTTGCTTTTCAAAGTGCCTTCAGTCAGTTTGGCTATGAGCTGCTACCCCAACTCCCGACACTTTGCAGTTGAGTGTCCATTTGCCTTGTGGAAGTCGCAGTATAGCTCTTCGTCATACTTCTTTGGTTCTTCGTAACCTGATGACTCCACTTGGTAGCTATGGACCCCTATGGATCCTCCCTCGTATTGGATGTAGGCTGGATTCACAACGTGAGCTGGCTCACTTGCCTGTTTCGGCTTCCCACCATTCCTAGCACGGACTTTTTCTTCGGTTCGAGCGAAGTCAGCAGCACGGTGGAGGGCGTCTTGGATTGTCGTTGGCGTGTTGAGACTCATCTCTTGCCAGAATGGAGATGGGCACCGAAGTGCTCCTCGCAAAGCCTCTAGGGCTGACTTGTTACCGATACCTTCAACCTTTGACAGCGTGTTCTTGAACCTTGTTATGAAAGACCGAAGACTCTCGGTCTCGCCTTGCTTGTTATTCCATAGTTCGGAATCATAGATCTTCCGTTCCATGAAGATGTTGTAATGATGTACGAACAACTCGAAAAGCTGGAGGAAAGTGTAAACTGAATTCTTCTCCATCTTGTAGAACCATTGAAGGGAAGGTCCTTTGAGGGTTTCTACGAACAGCTTACAGTAGACGATGTCTTTTTCCGCTTCCTTGAAGTTTGCTCTCCCCAAGGCCACTTCGAATTCCATCAGATGATCCGAAGGGTCTGTAGTTCCTTTGTGATTGGTAACTTGATTCTTCCAGGATTGGAGATTTTTGTCTTTCCGATTCGTTCATCGAAAGGCGTGTTCCTTGCCTTTTCTAGTACCTGAGCGATGGCAGGAGCCTTCCCCGTTCCGTGGTGTATCTATGATTGGGTACGCTTTAGGTCTGAGGTTACGCGATCCATCTGAGCCTTTACTGCAGCTAGCCCTGCAGCGTAGGATCGTTTGAACGCTCTACGCTCTTGCTCCTTCTTATACCGTTCTTCACTAGAGTAGTTGGTGTAATCTGATGTGTCTTTCAAGACCTCAGTCTTGGAAGAGCCTGACGCGCTTTGAGTGTCGGAGGTGTGTGGTTCTTGTCGGCTGCCTTCTGCACCTCCCGTTTGTGTACGCTTTGTGGGAGCCAGTTCTTCTTTGGCAGAGATGTCCACGACGCGGTCGGGACACTTTTCCGTTTCTCCACGCGGCGGTGGTGGTGGTAGATCCTTTGGGTTTCCCCGAGTAGTGCGAGGCGCTGAGAAGTCGAGGTATCTAGCATCTTAGTGACATCGGTGCCAGGCAGCTTTGGCCTCTGCAACGCCTCCTGTTGTCTCTGTGACCTCTCTGATGCTGCATTCATGACTTCTCCTGGGTGAAGATAGTTTCGAAGGTTCCTTTGCCAGGTAAAGGAGACTTAGGGAATTAACGAGGTCTTCATCCTTTCTTGTAGGTAAAATGACTTAGGAATTTTAAGAGGCCTTCACCCTTTCTTGTAGGTGAAAAGACTTATGGGTTTTTCAAGAGGCCTTCACCCTTTCTTGTCGGTGGAATGACTTAGGGTTATTCAAGAGGCCTTCACCCTTTCTTGTAGGTGGAATTACTTAGGGTATTTCAAGAGGCCTTCACCCTTTCTTATAGGTGGAATGACTTAGGGTATTTCAAGAGGCCTTCACCCTTTCTTGTAGGTAGAATGACTTAAGGGCCATATTATCTCTGCCTGTTGAAATATGCTAGTTACTTATCATAATTTTGAACGTCGACGTTCAGTGGGTGAAATCCGACCCCAACAGCAGGTCCTGTTCCAACAGAGCAAGCTCATCCTCAAGCTGAAGAAGCAAGCCGTTGTCCGCCTTTAGCGATAATCCCTTCAAAGCCTGGCAGCACGTCCAGTACTGAATCAATGGCAACAAAAGAGACCGATCAGCCAGCTCCTAACAGAGAAGAAGCCACAACTTAAGGCGAAGCAAGTGATACAGAATACAGCTGCGACAAGCCGTGGATGGACAAAATCCGTGGATACATAGCTGACGGCGAGTTACCTAAAAACAAATGGGCGGCTCGTAAACTTAGAGCACATGCGGCTCGCTACGTTCTCCTCGATGGATATATCTTCAAGTGGCGACTGTCCGGACCTTTGCTCGTTTTCGTAGAAGGAAAAGACGCCAGGCGAGTAATGGACGAAGTTCATAGCGGCTTTTGTGGTAACCACTCCGGAGGCCGAGCACTAGAATTCAGAATTAAGCGCCACGGTTACTTCTGGCCAACCATGGTCCGAGACTGTGAGAAGTTATCCTCTCGCTGTGAAAAGTGTCAACGGCATGCACCAAGGATTCATCGGCCTACCGAGCTCCTATCATCCATAACATCACATTATCCATTCATGCGCTGGGCTATGGACATCGTCGGACCTCTCCACTATCTCTTGGTTTTGACAGATTACTTCTCCAAGTGGGTCGAGGCAGAGTCATACTCCAGCATCAAAGAAAAACAAGTTGAGAAGTTCATCTGGAAGAACATCATTTGCCGGCATGGCGTGCCGTACGAGATTGTCACCGACAATGGCTCACAATTCATCTCTTCTAAATTTGATCTCTATTGCGATAAGTGGAAAATACGCTTGAACAAGTCAACACCACGTTGTCCTCAAGGAAACGGGCAAGCTGAAGCAACTAACAAAACTTGGATTCCAGGTTTTAAGAAACGGCTGGATGAGAAAAAAGGACGATGGGCAGACGAACTCGAAGGTATCTTATGGTCCTATCGCACCACCCCACGATGAGCAACGGGCGAAACTCCATTTGCCCTCGTATATGGAACAGAGTGCGTCATTCCTCCTGAAATACACTTTCCCGGAGTCCGTCGCTGACTCCTCCCAGAGCAGGAAGGACTCAACCATCTGCTACTCCTTGATGAACTAGACTTAATCAATGAGCGACGCCACCAAGCATTGCTTAACATCACCTGTTACCAGCTGGCCGCATCAAAATATTACAACTCCAAAGTCCGCACCAGGAGATTCCACGAAGGAGACTTAGTCTTACGAGAAGTATTCCAGACGGAACGCCGGTAAGGTTGGAGCGCATTGGGAAGGACCTTATGTAATCACCAACGTAGTTCGACCAGGCATTTATGAACTCGAAAACATAGAAGGACGAGCCATTTCGCGCGGTCATGGAACGTGCGACATTTAAAAAAGTACTACCATTAAGTTACCATTCCACCACTAAGGCGTACTATCATTCATCTACATTCCAATTACTTAGCACGAACTACGAGCGACTTGATTCCTGCAAAGGGTACGTAGGCAGTCCATTTTTGGATGGATTCAGTTGCCCCCCTCCCAAAAAGGGGGGGGGGGGAGTGGGTACGTATACTCGTATACTCCCATTTTTGTAACAAGTTTTCCTCTAAGGAAAAACAATTTGTTCCATTTTCATTTACATCCTCCGCGGATCGATCAACTTAACATAACATACATCTTGCCTTTATAAACGTTGCTACTGGCCATAGCAGCTAACTTATACATATTATTCAGATCTGACTATTACAATTCTCATAAACTTTACAGCGCGCTATACAAATAAAGATGTCCATTTCGAGCGGAGTCGTTTACGGGAACGTCTCTGTAACCCAAAATGTCCATCCAAAGCCCGACTATCTAAACGTCGTTTAAAACATGTTTGTTTTAGAGAAAGTGTGTTCATGAGGAATCTATTTGTAAACTAAGGCAAACATCGGAAAACCCAGTAAAACAAATCACTGGTCTAAACATTACATATTTATCAACCAGTTGGCAAACCTAGACAGCCGCAAAAAGATGTTTTGTAAACGGGACGCCGTCTACGAAAAACAGAAACCTTGAACATCCAAGAGAACATTGAGACAATTATCCAAGCAAAAAAAAAAATGTTTTGCATTTGTTTCTCTGAACATTTAAGATGACGACCCATCACCCCCAAGAAACGGTTCGCGTCGTCTCAATTAAACCTACATTCTTTCGAACAAATCTCTCCATCAATGGAATCACATCATCCCTTCATTATCGGATCGCCAAGACGGACCGACACTATCTCTTTCAAAACGGCTCGTCACGGCATGACCTTAGCCATTCTAGCAAATCACGACTCGCGACTATCATGGTCACCACGACTCGCCACTACCATAGCCACTGCGGCTCGCCATAATCTCTTGAACGGTTTGGCGCTAACATGAAAATCCTCACGGCTAGACACCAAAATCAAATTTCATGGGTAGGCATCATAATCTCTTGACCAGTTACGAATCGTCGACATCTCCCATGTACGGGTCGGCTCAAACTTCTTCTCATAATTGATTACGCCAAGAGAAAATGCGCGAAGGGCTCATCAAATTTTCACTAAATATGGGATAAGACAAGCTACAACCCCTAGTTATGACACGTCGAAACGTGAAGGAAATCCGCAAAACTTATTTTCGTCACGGCTAGTCATAATATACATTCTTTCAATGATCGTCATACTACCAAAGCTTTCACGAGTCGCCATCAAGTTTTTCATCATAAGATATGTATCATGCCTCACTTGGTTTGACTTGGCGTTTCTCACGGATGCTCACAACGGCTAGTCAAATATCCTTTTTCACGGATCGGCAAGCCACATCCTCCTGTCGGATCGACATCTTTGCACAAAAATGGTTTACGACTCGTCATTGGCGAGCCATTGATATATCACAATTGGCTCGGCATATCACTCAACAATGGCTCGACATCTTTTCACGGAAATGGTTTACGGCTCGTCATTAGTTTATCACCACGAAAATCGACGTTCCTACCAAATACTCTAAGGGCCGCTAAGTCTTCACCACAGCTAGTCAAAAGTTCTTTACCAAGAACCAATGTATATTCCCTTTCATAATCGATCTTGCCAAGTTAAGAAAAGCTATATGGGATCGGCATATGAACGGCACAACATCAACAATGGATCGTCATGGAATTTACGTAATGACAACAATATTCACTTACATGGGCCACTAATGGGCTTGTTCACTTGGTTAAATCAAAATCTTTCATATTGGCTTACCTTCAAGTGCAAACAACGAATCGGCATCGTTTTCCTATTCTCCATGAATTCATCATCACCATCTCGAAGTACCATGGCTCATCATTTCCCTTTATCATGTCTTGGCAATGTCGATAATACTACACCCTCACCGCCATGACTCGTCGTCAAAAGCATCGCTCTATCAATAACGGCTTGTCATAAATATCAAACGGGTCGGCGTTAACGCATCATTGCGGCTCGTCGTAGCACCTATTCATCAACGGCTCATCATTATGGCCATCCACGGCTCGGCATCATCATGGCTCGTCATGAATGCAAGCAACGACAACGGCTCGGCACGCCAACGGATCATCGCATCTTTGCACATACGGTTCGACGCCAAGCTTATAAAACAGGTCATCAAATAGGTCTGATTCAGATCGTCCCTCTCACGGCTCGTCGTCCAAATCAGTCCACTGCGGCTCGTCATCAAATAAAGACGAAACAAAGTAACAAGACCAAACTTCGTTGTATCTTGAATGTTCGACGAATTTTATCGTGAAGAAAAATCATCGGACAAATATTAACACATGGGCCTTAATAATTCAACATGTCCATGGGCTTAAACCCATAAATTGCTATCAGCTCTTACTCAAGGCTCGTCACTAACACCATTCATGAGTCGCCATCATTTTCACACGACTAGCTGTCGTCTCAAACAACGGATCGGCATTGGTGCATTATCAAAGTCCATGGGTTTTCTGTAATAACCCCATTACGTCTACTTGCATGGGCAATCACAAATTAATATTTGTGATAATGGGCCTTGTTGTACGTAAAATCTATCTCCTTATCAAACACATGAACGTATGATTTGTTTGCCATCCGCAGATCGTCACGTCATCCTAAATAACAATTCGACATTAATGTCTTACCACGGTTCGGCATCACTTGAGTTTAGCAACTTAGCGTTTTCTCACTTAATCTTTTGGCTCGCTGATTTTAACCACATCGATCACATTACCTCGACATTGTTATAACAAACATTGTTGAGCTGGGGGGCTAACTGTAGGGTTCAAAACTCCCCTTTTGAATCAACGAGCTAAAAACAACTAAGTATGGAAAACCAGCCATTCAATGATTAAACCAGGCAAACCGCGCGGTAGTTCATTAAGTTGACCATCCATAAATTGAACCGGTAAACCGGTCAGCCACGGTTTACCAGATATACTTCGATGAGCCGATCTAAAAGTCTTAAGAAGTGCGACGACTGTCATCAGGATAGGCCCAAGACGAAAGTCCAGCGCGTTTGGCGAAACTTGGAGATGAGAGAAGATCTTAGAGAATATATGGAGATCTAAGAGAATAAGGAATGTTCCCTTATTCTCTAGGGCTAACCTTAAACCGACTTAGACTAGTATAAATACTTTTGTACATCCTCCTTTTGGAGGATCCGCATTTTTACTCAAAAACAGCTTGTAATCGCTTGGCAAACTAAATCAATAAAAACTCTCTTGAGATCTTCGCTTACTGTTTCTCATCTCATAACTTTCAAACCTCAAAGCTTGTCTGACTATTTCAATTGTGTAGGTTTCGTCCACCACAATAACCTTCGTATAAAGTGAAGAAACCCTCTAGAGGATTGTCTGCACGCTAATTCCAACTAGGAATGATAAACTATACTACTTCAGGAACATGAAATTGAGCGATGAGACCATCTAAAGATTTGCGATTTGAGAGAGTAGATCCTGGCGGATCGGGTTTCTTTGGCGGCAGTCTCTTCTTCTTAACAGCATGTGGGACCGCAACCTCAACTTCGGTTGTTATATCCAGAGCACTGTAAGAAGCTGATCCAACCGGACTGCTAGTGTCAGATTCTGAAGAAAGAACCACTCTCCCGCCGAGAAGAACAGGGCTAGCAGACACATCTTTAGAATCGTCTAAGTCTGAAACAGTTTATGAACCATCCTCGTTTTACTTGCGATCGAGCCACGAATCCGCAGAGTTATAAGTCATTCTCTTCTGTTCACTTTCTCCGATGCGATGAGAATTCAAGACTTAGTCAAACTCGTGGTCAAATTCAGTCTCAGTCAACCCGCCGGTCAAACCAGTCAAACCTCGTCAAACTGGTCAAACCAGATAAACCAGTCAAACCGAATCAGACTAGTCAAACCGGATCAGACCAGTCAAACCGAATCATACCAATTCAAACCAGGTAAACCGGTCAAATCCGAGTTGACCAGATCCGACAACGGAGGAGATTGACAATGGTGAAGAAGAAGGCAGAAAAAGACAAAACCAGAAAAAGGAGAAACAGACTAGAAGACAAAAAAAAACAGAAAAATATTAAAAAAACGCAGGAAGGAAAAAGAAGAGAGCAACTTTTTTATTTTTACTCTGGAAAGAAGAGATGAATTGGTAAAAATCAATGGGAATGAGTAGCTTATTTATATTAAGAGAATTTCCTAAAATCAATCAAAGATTTAGGAAAAGTTCCAGAAACTTCTCACCAGGCCTCAAGGCCCATTAACCAAAGAAAGCCATGAACTTCATCAGAGTCCACTGAGTAAAAAAACAGACACACACATAAGTCCAGGAAAACACGGTGACACCAGCTTAACATGGAATAACTAAACTTTTCGAGTGTGGTGACAAAACGTTCACGCCTGGCTAACGCGCAGTTCATCATATCGATCTCCGTCTTCAGCAACGACTACCTTGGCATCATCATCACTTGATACTACCAAGCTGGGGGGCTAATTGTAGGGGTCGGATTTCACCCCTATACGATCGATATAACGACAAGGTCAATTCAGCTTAAAAGCGACCGAATCGGAGCGAGCCTACAAAGGCCCGGTTGAAATCTAGGCCCAAAATGACAATAAATTCATATGTAAAATGGGCTTAATAAGAATATGGGTCTAAATTTAATAAATTGCTTATAGTAAGTATCAACTAATTTTTTGTTGGTGTTGAAATTACATAATAAGAAGAAGAAGAAGAAGAGAGAGAGAAAGAAGAAGAAATAGAGAAACCAGAAGAAGAGAAAGAAGAAGAAGAGAAGTATGGAGAAAAGGAACAACAAGATAAAGGAATAAAAATGTATGTTGTTTATGCGAAAAATTATAGTAAGCAAATAACTAATTTGTTGTTGGTGCTTGTAGGGGTTGGATTCCACCCATATGAGATCGATATAACAACAAGGTCAATTCAGCTTCAGAAGCGACATAATCAGAGCGAGACTACAAAGGTTCAGTTGAAATCTAGGCCAAAATGACATTAAACCCAAATGTAAAATGAGCTTAATAAGAATATGGGCCTAAAGTTAATATATTTCTTATGGGTCATGCCCATTCTATTAGTTGACCTATGTTACTTAGTGGGACTATATATAGTTCATTGTATTCACCCAGAAAAGGGATCACAACTTTTAGCAGAGAAACTATTTTGTAACGACGATTAAGCCATAACAGCAATAAAGAGATTTCTTTTTATACATCTGTCTTGTGCTAAGTGACTCCGCTTACTAGAGATCTCCATCAACCCTTGACAAATTTAACTTTGCAGGTTCACGCCCCCACAGTTTGGCGCCGACTAAGGGGAAGGAGAATTCTCTGACACTAAGGAATCACTACGCGCACCAGATTCAAGAAGAGAACCAGCAGCAGCAACAACAGCAACAAATGCAGCAACAGCAGAACCAACACCAGCAGCGAGGACTCTTCGGTCTCACCGCCAGACAACATGACCAGCAACAGCAGGGGCAACGAGGCAGGCGACGATGCTGTCGATGCCACGATAGCTCCAACAACCATGGACGAGATGAAGGACATGCTGAATACGCTCCTCGAGAAGTCAGAAAAGCAGGACAAGCTGAACACTACCTTCAAGGGCAAGTTAAGGGTTCCCACGATAGCACGCAAGAAGGGAGGACCACGAGGATCGATTGGAACGTTCAAGCCACATGCCCTCAGCTTCTCGACACCGCGCACTGCACGAAGAGCCAAAGATGACCTACCACCAACACCGCTGCTTCGTTACTAGTAGAGCTTCCGAAATCGAACTTGTGCTCGAAGAAGCGCAAAACATTCGCTTCACTGAATGCATCTGTAAGAAAAAAATTAGTGACCCTGGAAGGCTCAAGATCCAACCCTACAAAGGAAAAACTGACCCAAAGGATCATCTCCTCTCGTTCAAAGTATCCTTAGACAGAGCTAACTTCAGAGAAGAAGAAAGAGAGGCCGGGTACTACAAGATATTCGTCGAACACCTCAAGGGTCCTGCCCTCCAATGGTTCTACAGACTAGAAAAGAACTCGATCAATGACTTCATGCAGCTGTTCGAGATGTTTGTGAAACACTATGGAATATTCTTGGAGCGAAAATCTTCGACGGAGATCTATGGAATATACGGCAAGCAGAAGACGACAGTCTGCAAACCTTCATGAAAAAATTCAAAACGGTACTCTCCAAACTCGAGCATGACAAAACATGAACTACGAGGCGACTTAATCCCTGCAAAGGGTACGTAGGCAGCTCATCTCCGGATGAGTTCAGTTGCCCTCCTCCGTATAAAGGGGGGAGTGGGTACATATAGTCATATACTCCCAATTTTTGTAACAAACTCTACGATTAATAAATATCAAAGATTTGTTAACATTTATGTTACATCCTTCACGGATTACTCAAGTCTTAATGAAAAAGACTTGACGTCACTGCTGGCCATAGTGACGAACACATTCAAAATCAAATAAACTGTTACACCCATTGCGGTACACACCGCGCTATACAAATTAATGAATGATCATTATCGATCAGAGGGGTTCAAGGAGTAATGCATGCATCATCCGAAATGATCATTGTAAACCCAGTTAACCATAACACTGGTATCATCGCAAAATGTTCATTATAGGAGCAGCTGCGTTATTGAATATAAAGTTAAATACCAAATTGTTCACTAAAAACATCCAACTAAACTCAATCGTTGGTCATTACACGACAGCGTGGTCATTTTCGGAGCGGGCGTGTTGATAAACACTTGCTCGTAAACCAAAATGATCATCAGAAAACTCAGTTAACTCAACACTGGTCTCGCACAACTTAACATGTTCACTCTTGGAAATACGGACTCGCCCGAAAGCCAAGAGGATCATCAGAAAAACCCAAAAACCCAGTTAACTTAACACTGGTCTCAAATAACATAACATGTTCACTCTTGGCAACATGTTCGTCTTTGGGAGCGGAACGGTTAGCGAAAACCTGCTCGCAAACCATGACGACCATCGTTTAAACATGAAAACTTTCCGTCTTAAAATGATTACATAAATGAGGCAGGCTTATCAATAGAGACTCGCCTGTTAACCACAATTATGTCAGGACTCGGTAAACACGAACAAGTCATTCGACTTATCTCTAAAAGCCCGTCAGCCGAATCGTAACTCACAACACCTCTTGAGCAAAACATTAGAGGCACATTATCTCCAAAGTCATCTAAGTCATAAATAATCTTCAGAGCATCATCGTCGGATTCAAGGAATAACCAAGAATCGAAAAAGTCATAAACCACCCATCTCTACCACGTCGGTTATCAAGTTTTACCTTGATCAAGCATCGAATCAATCTCACGCAATCAGATTTCAAGACTCCGTCTCACCTAAACAACTTCGCTCGCTCACGCAAGACTTCAATCGATCGTGATAAGGCTTCACCAAAATGACTTCGCTCACGCACGCAAGGCTTCACTTGATCGTGACAAGTCTTCAGCAAACCGACCTCGTTCATGCACGCCATCTTGTTGTTGTATCACGATCTCTTCTCCAAAGTTTTCCCTCATCATGGAGTCACCCACCTCGAAACAGTATATCACCTTACCGTAGAAGATAACCTCGTTACACTGCCAGTCCGCTTAACAATTGGTCGAGATTCACCGTATCACAATGCACAACGAACCAAAGCAGATCCGCGAGGCTCTCTCTGAGTCTTCTTCACCACCACGATCTCTTCTTCAACAACACCTCGTCAGCTACAACCAAAGTACTACAAGAAGCCAGTCTTGTCGAACTAAAGAACCATTCTCCATCCGAGGAGTGAAGGGTCAGCAGCCATCTCTCCAGAATCGTCTAAGTCTGAAACAGTCTCTGAACCACCCTTGTCATTCTTGTGATCAACCCACGAATCCTTAGAATCAAAAGGCATACTTTTCAATTCACTTCTACATTGCGATGAGAATTCAAGATCAAACTCAGTTTTGAACAAGTCATCGGTTGACTCAGACATACCGAAATAACCTGGTCAGACCACATGTTGACCCGAGTTGACAACCAGTTGACCGAGCTAACCAGGTTCAACCGAGTTGACTCGGTTTAACATAGTTGACCGAGTCGACTCGGTTCAACATAATTGACCGAATTGACTCAGTTTAACTCATCAACTCGTCTTCTTCTTCCTTGATCACGAACTCGAGCCACTGCTTCAACACGAACTCATCGCACGAATACAAGCTCGCTTTGAAAACCACTTCGTCAACTTCACCACGATGGCACGCGCAAATAAGTCATGTTCCAGATGAGGGTTTGGGTCGAGAGGCAACATCAACACCTTGATTTGATCTCTCAGAGTCAAGTCGATTTTGTCAACAACAACAGAGGTCGGATGGCGCAGTAGAGACAATGAACAAAGTTTTAAAAAAAAACCAGTCAAACCGAGTCACACAAGATCTCAGATCTGACCCGGTTTGAATCGTCTCTTCTCCGATCTGCGTCTACCTTGCTCTGATCTCGATCCTTTTTGCTTGCGATCTCACCACACCATCGTTGGATGCTCCTCTCTCCTCGCTGCACCCAACAAGCTCCACCACGAACGGTTTCGCTTCACGAGCAATGCGGCTCTGGCAGCAAGAAGACACAGTGAAAAAATTCACCAGAAACATGGCCGTGGCGTCGTCTGAAATGGAGCAGCGGGGCAAGTTCCAAGAAGAAGAAAGCTGGGGAAAGGAAGAAATTAGGAAAAGGACAAAACAGAGACGAAGACAAAAAAAATATATATAGAAGAGAAGTATCAAAATTTACTTTTTACCTCTGCAAAAAAAGAGGTGAATTGGTAAAAATAAATGGAAAGAAACAGCTTATTTACACTTAAAAGATTTCCTAAAATCAATCTAGGGTTTAGGAAAAGTTCCAAAAACTTCTCAGCAGTCCTCAAGCCCTATTAACCAAAGAAAGCCATCAACTTCATCAGAGTCCACTAAGTAAAAAAAAACACACACATAAGTCCAGGAAAACACGGTGACACCAGCTCAATATCGAATAACTAAAACTTCTCGAGTGTGGTGATAAAACGTTTACGTCTGCCAAACGCGCAGTCCATCATATCGATCTCAGTCTTCAGTAGCGACTACCTTGGCATCATGTTATTAGTAGACCTAGGTTACTTAGTGGGACTATATAGTTCACTGTATCCACCAAGAAGAGCGATCACAACTTTTAGCTGAGAAACTCTCTTGTAACGACGCTTAAGCCATAACAGCAATAAAGAGATTTCTTTTTATACATTTGTTTTGTGCTAAGTGACTCCGCTTATTAGATATCTCCATCTCCTCTACAACCCTTGACAAAGAAGAAGAAGAGAAGGAGAACGAAACAGATGAGCCTGAATCAAAAGAAGAAGCTGACGAAAATAAGAAGAGTGTTAAGAAACAAAAGACTCCTAAGCCTGAAAGGATGAAAAAACCATTGGTTTACAAGCAAACGCCCTTTACAAGCGGTGACCGTAGAAGGACAAGGAAAAAAGTAGGAGATGACAAAGATGGCCAGAGAAAGACAAGGAAGAAAGCAGTAGATGACAAAGAGGTTGAGAACAAAAGGAAAAACACTGAAGAACCTAGCAAGTCTTCGAAGAAAATAAAGAAAAAGTGACTTGAAATGATGTTTATGAAACTTGTTTAAAAATGGTTGTTTTTAGGTTATGAAACTTGAATGGATGTTTGTTTTCTGGTATTTTTAGGCACTTGTGATGTTCAGATATTGTAGGTACTTATGGTGATCGGATTGTAAATACTACTTGTACTACTTCTTTTTATTTATAGTACTACTAGTGTTTATGGTACTAGTAGTTTTTAACATACACATGTCCTTAAAAAACACATGTTTAAAAAAATAAGAATAAAAAACTTAGCATATTTAACACATGCGCCGTCATGTATTAAAAATATTAAAATACTTCATTTAGTCGTATCCAGTTACATAGTAGTACCGTTTTACACACAATTACTTTTGGCTAGTGTTCAAGTATTTTCATTCAAACCTCGAAACAACTATAATTTTCTATTAGTATTCATCAAATTGAAACATTTAAACGTATTTACTATCATTTCGTGTATTAAAATGTATGATAACACCAATTTTGCTTATTTTACTTGAAAAAAGCTTGTACTCATACATTTTACCATGTTTACAGGGTATAGTTTTCGAGAAAAACATGTTTGTCTCTAATTTCAATGTTCTTAAGTACTACCTAAGTTTTAAGGAAATAAAGATGTAGCAATAAGTAATAGGTAAAAAAGTGAACATACCAAGGAAACAAAACGTAAAGAAAAAGAGCACAGTCATATCTAGTAGTATCAGTTATATCGGCCAAAGAGATTATGAAAATAATAAAACATAGTCATATCCAGTAGTATCAGTTATATCAGCTAGAGAGATTCCGAGAATAATAAAGCATAGTCATATCGGCGAGAGAAAATTATAAACCAACGTTGGGGTCTTCCACTCTTGTAACGCCCCCGATCAGGATCAGGTCAACGCTGACCCAAAACACGACCGAGGATGCTACGTTTGCGCACTTGGCCGTCCGTTCCGAGGTTCCAAAAACTCATTAAAATATGTAACCCAAGCTTTAAGCAAATACTTCATTTATACATACTTATACTTAAGGTTTACAATAGTTACCAAAACATAGATATTTGCCGGCTTCGAGCCAATGCTCAAAATAACATTTCTACATAATAAATACATACACGTTTGCAAAAAGGCAGACGATCTACACCAACTTTCCTAAGCTCCTCCAGCCCGACTAAAATCTCACTATTGGTTACCTGCAAAACAAATGAGTCGTGAGCACTAATTGCTCAGTGAGTCAAGGCTCCCCTAACATGCAATAAATAATCCCAACCCAAACCCAAAATAACAATCAACAAGCAATCAACAATAATAAACAGAGAATACACATGCGGAAATGATAATTAAAACATAACACACTCAGAGGACCTCTTACCGCAGTCCTCTTTTGAAGTAACATGTTAGCACACAAAATCCTAAATAAAACCAATTGACAACTTCCTTCCATTGTCCCTTTTACCTCACTCGGCCCTAACCACCAAGGCTAAAAGACCAGTGATCCGACTAGTGTAATACCACGGCCCAAGGCTACAATCCCGTCTCTCCGTGGATTACATCGGCAGAGTCACGGCCCAAGGCTGCAATCCCGTCTCTCCGTGACTCTCGATACATGGAAGTGTCAACCGCTCTCTACTAATGTTAGAAAGTTAGAACATTACATGATCTTCTTGATCACTTGTAACGTTAACCACAAACAAAACACACAATCATCACAAGAAATATGCAACACACAATCACACAATCAAACATCATGCATAACAATTAATTAAAACACTTAAACTAAAATCCTAGCATGAACCTCAACGGTTATCAGCATAAAAATAAACAAGCATGACGCTCTATTTGTTTTGCAGTAAAGCAACAAACATAACCATGACTCACCTTTACTCTATGAACGGTTAGGATTTGGATTCGACTAAAGATCTATAATGAATCTTCCTTCTCTAAAAACGGCCAGAGCTTAGGCTAGATTATCGACTAATCTTGCTTCTACTCGATGGTCTAAGATGATAGAAAAGAGTGGATAAAAACGTGGACAAGAACTCGGGTTTTCTAGACCGATTTTAACAGAGGTTCGAAGTGGTTTCTATGGAGAAATGGGAGCTGCTTGCCTCCTATTTATAGACCTAAGCAAGCAGGCAGGCACGTAGCTGAGTCAGCAGGGCTTTGTCGTGCTTGCGGATTTGTCGTGCTTCCGATTTTTCGTGCTTCCGCTGACTCGTTGCACATGGTCGCGACACCTCGTGCTTGTGGGATTTGTCGTGCTTCCGATTTGTCGTGCTTCCGCTGACTCGTTGCACATGGTCGCGACACCTCGTGCTTGCGGGATTTGTCGTGCTTCCGACTTGTCGTGCTTACGAATTTGTCATGCTTCCCATTTGTCGTGCTTCCGTTGACTCGTCCCACACGGTCGCGACACCTCGTGCTTACAGGATTTGTCGTGCTTTCGCTTTGTCGTGCTTCCGCTGACTCGTTGCACATGGTCGCGACACCTCGTGCTTATGGGATTTGTTGTGCTTCCGCTTTGTCGTGCTTCCGCTGACTCGTCCCACACGGTCGCGACACCTCGTGCTTATGGGATTTGTCGTGCTTGGACAAACCCAATCAGCTTGGACGTTTCTTCGTCCGAAGGTAAGTGACGTTTCTTCGTCCAAAGGTAACGCTGGTGACTAACCAACCAGACAGGCACTTAGCTTAGTCACTAAGGTGCTTAACTAGGTTTTGGCCAAAAACTATCGGACTGATCCGGCCATCGCATCGGGGCTTTGCCGAGACGCGGTTTAGCCCTAAGCGAAGGTCATTACATTCTCTCCCCCTTAAAGGAATTCGTCCCGAATTCCTAAGGTTGAATGTTTTCTCAAATATCTCTCTCGCATCTTTGAGAATCGGTTTAGGACGGTTTTTCCTAAGTAACTAAAGCACTAATCAAATCAACTTGGTTTCTAGGATTGGGTCTCAAATGCTAACTAGACTCAATCAACTTTGGAACAAAAAATAAAATCTAGCAATTCTACAATACACTATAGCACCTAAATGCATGCATAAGCAATCACACAATCAATCAATCACAAAAAGAGTTAGAACCCATACTTACTTGTACCGAGACCTTTAGAGGTCGTGAAAGGTTTAAGGTTCTTAAAGCTAAGTATTTCCTCGAGGTCGCTTATCACCAAGCCAAAGCTTTATCACCAACCATGTATACTCAATACAATTTATGCGGTGGCATCTGCAATCAACAAGGGTAAGTCCTAATTTCATCTACCTAATAAAGGAGCTAGTTGGTTTCCTAACTGCTTTTTGCGACTCAATTACTCGATAAAACATTTGAAAACGAGTTCCATGTGTACATGGTTAGAACCATGCTCTGATACCACTCTTGTAACGCCCCCGATCAGGATCAGGTCAACGCTGACCCAAAACCCGACCGAGGATGCTATGTTTGCGCACTTGGCCGTCCGTTCCGAGGTTCCAAAAACTCATTAAGGAACCCTAGACCAAACGTCCAAGTATGCATTTCCTATCGAACATAAACCAAGGCTTTTCAACCCGATTTATGATCGATAGTTGGTTCGTCCTGGACTAGGACTAGTATCATATGTAACCCAAGCTTTAAGCAAATACTTCATTTATACATACTTATACTTAAGGTTTACAATAGTTACCAAAACATAGATATTTGCCGGCTTCGAGCCAATGCTCAAAATAACATTTCTACATAATAAATACATACACGTTTGCAAAAAGGCAGACGATCTACACCAACTTTCCTAAGCTCCTCCAGCCCGACTAAAATCTCACTATTGGTTACCTGCAAAACAAATGAGTCGTGAGCACTAATTGCTCAGTGAGTCAAGGCTCCCCTAACATGCAATAAATAATCCCAACCCAAACCCAAAATAACAATCAACAAGCAATCAACAATAATAAACAGAGAATACACATGCAGAAATGATAATTAAAACATAACACACTCAGAGGACCTCTTACCGCAGTCCTCTTTTGAAGTAACATGTTAGCACACAAAATCCTAAATAAAACCAATTGACAACTTCCTTCCATTGTCCCTTTTACCTCACTCGGCCCTAACCACCAAGGCTAAAAGACCAGTGATCCGACTAGTGTAATACCACGGCCCAAGGCTACAATCCCGTCTCTCCGTGGATTACATCGGCAGAGTCACGGCCCAAGGCTGCAATCCCGTCTCTCCGTGACTCTCGATACATGGAAGTGTCAACCGCTCTCTACTAATGTTAGAAAGTTAGAACATTACATGATCTTCTTGATCACTTGTAACGTTAACCACAAACAAAACACACAATCATCACAAGAAATATGCAACACACAATCACACAATCAAACATCATGCATAACAATTAATTAAAACACTTAAACTAAAATCCTAAAATCCTAGCATGAACCTCAACGGTTGTCAGCATAAAAATAAACAAGCATGACGCTCTATTTGTTTTGCAGTAAAGCAACAAACATAACCATGACTCACCTTTACTCTATGAACGGTTAGGATTTGGATTCGACTAAAGATCTAGAATGAATCTTCCTTCTCTAAAAATGGCCAGAGCTTAGGCTAGATTATCGACTAATCTTGCTTCTACTCGATGGTCTAAGATGATAGAAAAGAGTGGATAAAAACGTGGACAAGAACTCGGGTTTTCTAGACCGATTTTAACAGAGGTTCGAAGTGGTTTCTATGGAGAAATGGGAGCTGCTTGCCTCCTATTTATAGACCTAAGCAAGCAGGCAGGCACGTAGCTGAATCAGCAGGGCTTTGTCGTGCTTGCGGATTTGTCGTGCTTCCGATTTGTCGTGCTTCCGCTGACTCGTTGCACATGGTCGCGACACCTCGTGCTTGTGGGATTTGTCGTGCTTCCGATTTGTCGTGCTTCCGCTGACTCGTTGCACATGGTCGCGACACCTCGTGCTTGCGGGATTTGTCGTGCTTCCGACTTGTCGTGCTTACGAATTTGTCATGCTTCCCATTTGTCGTGCTTCCGTTGACTCGTCCCACACGGTCGCGACACCTCGTGCTTACAGGATTTGTCGTGCTTTCGCTTTGTCGTGCTTCCGCTGACTCGTTGCACATGGTCGCGACACCTCGTGCTTATGGGATTTGTTGTGCTTCCGCTTTGTCGTGCTTCCGCTGACTCGTCCCACACGGTCGCGACACCTCGTGCTTATGGGATTTGTCGTGCTTGGACAAACCCAATCAGCTTGGACGTTTCTTCGTCCGAAGGTAAGTGACGTTTCTTCGTCCAAAGGTAACGCTGGTGACTAACCAACCAGACAGGCACTTAGCTTAGTCACCGAGGTGCTTAACTAGGTTTTGGCCAAAAACTATCGGACTGATCCGGCCATCGCATCGGGGCTTTGCCGAGACGCGGTTTAGCCCTAAGCGAGGGTCATTACATTCTCTCCCCCTTAAAGGAATTCGTCCCGCATTCCTAAGGTTGAATGTTTTCTCAAATATCTCTCTCGCATCTTTGAGAATCGGTTTAGGACGGTTTTTCCTAAGTAACTAAAGCACTAATCAAATCAACTTGGTTTCTAGGATTGGGTCTCAAATGCTAACTAGACTCAATCAACTTTGGAACAAAAAATAAAATCTAGCAATTCTACAATACACTATAGCACCTAAATGCATGCATAAGCAATCACACAATCAATCAATCACAAAAAGAGTTAGAACCCATACTTACTTGTACCGAGACCTTTAGAGGTCGTGAAAGGTTTAAGGTTCTTAAAGCTAAGTATTTCCTCGAGGTCGCTTATCACCAAGCCAAAGCTTTATCACCAACCATGTATACTCAATACAATTTATGCGGTGGCATCTGCAATCAACAAGGGTAAGTCCTAATTTCATCTACCTAATAAAGGAGCTAGTTGGTTTCCTAACTGCTTTTTGCGACTCAATTACTCGATAAAACATTTGAAAACGAGTTCCATGTGAACATGGTTAGAACCATGCTCTGATACCACTCTTGTAACGCCCCCGATCAGGATCAGGTCAACGCTGACCCAAAACCCGACCGAGGATGCTATGTTTGCGCACTTGGCCGTCCGTTCCGAGGTTCCAAAAACTCATTAAGGAACCCTAGACCAAACGTCCAAGTATGCATTTCCTATCGAACATAAACCAAGGCTTTTCAACCCGATTTATGATCGATAGTTGGTTCGTCCTGGACTAGGACTAATATCATATGTAACCCAAGCTTTAAGCAAATACTTCATTTATACATACTTATACTTAAGGTTTACAATAGTTACCAAAACATAGATATTTGCCGGCTTCGAGCCAATGCTCAAAATAACATTTCTACATAATAAATACATACACGTTTGCAAAAAGGCAGACGATCTACACCAACTTTCCTAAGCTCCTCCAGCCCGACTAAAATCTCACTATTGGTTACCTGCAAAACAAATGAGTCGTGAGCACTAATTGCTCAGTGAGTCAAGGCTCCCCTAACATGCAATAAATAATCCCAACCCAAACCCAAAATAACAATCAACAAGCAATCAACAATAATAAACAGAGAATACACATGCGGAAATGATAATTAAAACATAACACACTCAGAGGACCTCTTACCGCAGTCCTCTTTTGAAGTAACATGTTAGCACACAAAATCCTAAATAAAACCAATTGACAACTTCCTTCCATTGTCCCTTTTACCTCACTCGGCCCTAACCACCAAGGCTAAAAGACCAGTGATCCGACTAGTGTAATACCACGGCCCAAGGCTACAATCCCGTCTCTCCGTGGATTACATCGGCAGAGTCACGGCCCAAGGCTGCAATCCCGTCTCTCCGTGACTCTCGATACATGGAAGTGTCAACCGCTCTCTACTAATGTTAGAAAGTTAGAACATTACATGATCTTCTTGATCACTTGTAACGTTAACCACAAACAAAACACACAATCATCACAAGAAATATGCAACACACAATCACACAATCAAACATCATGCATAACAATTAATTAAAACACTTAAACTAAAATCCTAAAATCCTAGCATGAACCTCAACGGTTGTCAGCATAAAAATAAACAAGCATGACGCTCTATTTGTTTTGCAGTAAAGCAACAAACATAACCATGACTCACCTTTACTCTATGAACGGTTAGGATTTGGATTCGACTAAAGATCTATAATGAATCTTCCTTCTCTAAAAACGGCCAGAGCTTAGGCTAGATTATCGACTAATCTTGCTTCTACTCGATGGTCTAAGATGATAGAAAAGAGTGGATAAAAACGTGGACAAGAACTCGGGTTTTCTAGACCGATTTTAACAGAGGTTCGAAGTGGTTTCTATGGAGAAATGGGAGCTGCTTGCCTCCTATTTATAGACCTAAGCAAGCAGGCAGGCACGTAGCTGAGTCAGCAGGGCTTTGTCGTGCTTGCGGATTTGTCGTGCTTCCGATTTGTCGTGCTTCCGCTGACTCGTTGCACATGGTCGCGACACCTCGTGCTTGTGGGATTTGTCGTGCTTCCGATTTGTCGTGCTTCCGCTGACTCGTTGCACATGGTCGCGACACCTCGTGCTTGCGGGATTTGTCGTGCTTCCGACTTGTCGTGCTTACGAATTTGTCATGCTTCCCATTTGTCGTGCTTCCGTTGACTCGTCCCACACGGTCGCGACACCTCGTGCTTACAGGATTTGTCGTGCTTTCGCTTTGTCGTGCTTCCGCTGACTCGTTGCACATGGTCGCGACACCTCGTGCTTATGGGATTTGTTGTGCTTCCGCTTTGTCGTGCTTCCGCTGACTCGTCCCACACGGTCGCGACACCTCATGCTTATGGGATTTGTCGTGCTTGGACAAACCCAATCAGCTTGGACGTTTCTTCGTCCGAAGGTAAGTGACGTTTCTTCGTCCAAAGGTAACGCTGGTGACTAACCAACCAGACAGGCACTTAGCTTAGTCACCGAGGTGCTTAACTAGGTTTTGGCCAAAAACTATCGGACTGATCCGGCCATCGCATCGGGGCTTTGCCGAGACGCGGTTTAGCCCTAAGCGAGGGTCATTACATTCTCTCCCCCTTAAAGGAATTCGTCCCGAATTCCTAAGGTTGAATGTTTTCTCAAATATCTCTCTCGCATCTTTGAGAATCGGTTTAGGACGGTTTTTCCTAAGTAACTAAAGCACTAATCAAATCAACTTGGTTTCTAGGATTGGGTCTCAAATGCTAACTAGACTCAATCAACTTTGGAACAAAAAATAAAATCTAGCAATTCTACAATACACTATAGCACCTAAATGCATGCATAAGCAATCACACAATCAATCAATCACAAAAAGAGTTAGAACCCATACTTACTTGTACCGAGACCTTTAGAGGTCGTGAAAGGTTTAAGGTTCTTAAAGCTAAGTATTTCCTCGAGGTCGCTTATCACCAAGCCAAAGCTTTATCACCAACCATGTATACTCAATACAATTTATGCGGTGGCATCTGCAATCAACAAGGGTAAGTCCTAATTTCATCTACCTAATAAAGGAGCTAGTTGGTTTCCTAACTGCTTTTTGCGACTCAATTACTCGATAAAACATTTGAAAACGAGTTCCATGTGAACATGGTTAGAACCATGCTCTGATACCACTCTTGTAACGCCCCCGATCAGGATCAGGTCAACGCTGACCCAAAACCCGACCGAGGATGCTATGTTTGCGCACTTGGCCGTCCGTTCCGAGGTTCCAAAAACTCATTAAGGAACCCTAGACCAAACGTCCAAGTATGCATTTCCTATCGAACATAAACCAAGGCTTTTCAACCCGATTTATGATCGATAGTTGGTTCGTCCTGGACTAGGACTAGTATCATATGTAACCCAAGCTTTAAGCAAATACTTCATTTATACATACTTATACTTAAGGTTTACAATAGTTACCAAAACATAGATATTTGCCGGCTTCGAGCCAATGCTCAAAATAACATTTCTACATAATAAATACATACACGTTTGCAAAAAGGCAGACGATCTACACCAACTTTCCTAAGCTCCTCCAGCCCGACTAAAATCTCACTATTGGTTACCTGCAAAACAAATGAGTCGTGAGCACTAATTGCTCAGTGAGTCAAGGCTCCCCTAACATGCAATAAATAATCCCAACCCAAACCCAAAATAACAATCAACAAGCAATCAACAATAATAAACAGAGAATACACATGCGGAAATGATAATTAAAACATAACACACTCAGAGGACCTCTTACCGCAGTCCTCTTTTGAAGTAACATGTTAGCACACAAAATCCTAAATAAAACCAATTGACAACTTCCTTCCATTGTCCCTTTTACCTCACTCGGCCCTAACCACCAAGGCTAAAAGACCAGTGATCCGACTAGTGTAATACCACGGCCCAAGGCTACAATCCCGTCTCTCCGTGGATTACATCGGCAGAGTCATGGCCCAAGGCTGCAATCCCGTCTCTCCGTGACTCTCGATACATGGAAGTGTCAACCGCTCTCTACTAATGTTAGAAAGTTAGAACATTACATGATCTTCTTGATCACTTGTAACGTTAACCACAAACAAAACACACAATCATCACAAGAAATATGCAACACACAATCACACAATCAAACATCATGCATAACAATTAATTAAAACACTTAAACTAAAATCCTAAAATCCTAGCATGAACCTCAACAGTTATCAGCATAAAAATAAACAAGCATGACGCTCTATTTGTTTTGCAGTAAAGCAACAAACATAACCATGACTCACCTTTACTCTATGAACGGTTAGGATTTGGATTCGACTAAAGATCTAGAATGAATCTTCCTTCTCTAAAAACGGCCAGAGCTTAGGCTAGATTATCGACTAATCTTGCTTCTACTCGATGGTCTAAGATGATAGAAAAGAGTGGATAAAAACGTGGACAAGAACTCGGGTTTTCTAGACCGATTTTAACAGATGTTCGAAGTGGTTTCTATGGAGAAATGGGAGCTGCTTGCCTCCTATTTATAGACCTAAGCAAGCAGGCAGGCACGTAGCTGAGTCAGCAGGGCTTTGTCGTGCTTGCGGATTTGTCGTGCTTCCGATTTGTCGTGCTTCCGCTGACTCGTTGCACATGGTCGCGACACCTCGTGCTTGTGGGATTTGTCGTGCTTCCGATTTGTCGTGCTTCCGCTGACTCGTTGCACATGGTCGCGACACCTCGTGCTTGCGGGATTTGTCGTGCTTCCGACTTGTCGTGCTTACGAATTTGTCATGCTTCCCATTTGTCGTGCTTCCGTTGAATCGTCCCACACGGTCGCGACACCTCGTGCTTACAGGATTTGTCGTGCTTTCGCTTTGTCGTGCTTCCGCTGACTCGTTGCACATGGTCGCGACACCTCGTGCTTATGGGATTTGTTGTGCTTCCGCTTTGTCGTGCTTCCGCTGACTCGTCCCACACGGTCGCGACACCTCGTGCTTATGGGATTTGTCGTGCTTGGACAAACCCAATCAGCTTGGACGTTTCTTCGTCCGAAGGTAAGTGACGTTTCTTCGTCCAAAGGTAACGCTGGTGACTAACCAACCAGACAGGCACTTAGCTTAGTCACCGAGGTGCTTAACTAGGTTTTGGCCAAAAACTATCGGACTGATCCGGCCATCGCATCGGGGCTTTGCCGAGACGCGGTTTAGCCCTAAGCGAGGGTCATTACATTCTCTCCCCCTTAAAGGAATTCGTCCCGAATTCCTAAGGTTGAATGTTTTCTCAAATATCTCTCTCGCATCTTTGAGAATCGGTTTAGGACGGTTTTTCCTAAGTAACTAAAGCACTAATCAAATCAACTTGGTTTCTAGGATTGGGTCTCAAATGCTAACTAGACTCAATCAACTTTGGAACAAAAAATAAAATCTAGCAATTCTACAATACACTATAGCACCTAAATGCATGCATAAGCAATCACACAATCAATCAATCACAAAAAGAGTTAGAACCCATACTTACTTGTACCGAGACCTTTAAAGGTCGTGAAAGGTTTAAGGTTCTTAAAGCTAAGTATTTCCTCGAGGTCGCTTATCACCAAGCCAAAGCTTTATCACCAACCATGTATACTCAATACAATTTATGCGGTGGCATCTGCAATCAACAAGGGTAAGTCCTAATTTCATCTACCTAATAAAGGAGCTAGTTGGTTTCCTAACTGCTTTTTGCGACTCAATTACTCGATAAAACATTTGAAAACGAGTTCCATGTGAACATGGTTAGAACCATGCTCTGATACCACTCTTGTAACGCCCCCGATCAGGATCAGGTCAACGCTGACCCAAAACCCGACCGAGGATGCTATGTTTGCGCACTTGGCCGTCCGTTCCGAGGTTCCAAAAACTCATTAAGGAACCCTAGACCAAACGTCCAAGTATGCATTTCCTATCGAACATAAACCAAGGCTTTTCAACCCGATTTATGATCGATAGTTGGTTCGTCCTGGACTAGGACTAGTATCATATGTAACCCAAGCTTTAAGCAAATACTTCATTTATACATACTTATACTTAAGGTTTACAATAGTTACCAAAACATAGATATTTGCCGGCTTCGAGCCAATGCTCAAAATAACATTTCTACATAATAAATACATACACGTTTGCAAAAAGGCAGACGATCTACACCAACTTTCCTAAGCTCCTCCAGCCCGACTAAAATCTCACTATTGGTTACCTGCAAAACAAATGAGTCGTGAGCACTAATTGCTCAGTGAGTCAAGGTTCCCCTAACATGCAATAAATAATCCCAACCCAAACCCAAAATAACAATCAACAAGCAATCAACAATAATAAACAGAGAATACACATGCGGAAATGATAATTAAAACATAACACACTCAGAGGACCTCTTACCGCAGTCCTCTTTTGAAGTAACATGTTAGCACACAAAATCCTAAATAAAACCAATTGACAACTTCCTTCCATTGTCCCTTTTACCTCACTCGGCCCTAACCACCAAGGCTAAAAGACCAGTGATCCGACTAGTGTAATACCACGGCCCAAGGCTACAATCCCGTCTCTCCGTGGATTACATCGGCAGAGTCACGGCCCAAGGCTGCAATCCCGTCTCTCCGTGACTCTCGATACATGGAAGTGTCAACCGCTCTCTACTAATGTTAGAAAGTTAGAACATTACATGATCTTCTTGATCACTTGTAACGTTAACCACAAACAAAACACACAATCATCACAAGAAATATGCAACACACAATCACACAATCAAACATCATGCATAACAATTAATTAAAACACTTAAACTAAAATCCTAGCATGAACCTCAACGGTTATCAGCATAAAAATAAACAAGCATGACGCTCTATTTGTTTTGCAGTAAAGCAACAAACATAACCATGACTCACCTTTACTCTATGAACGGTTAGGATTTGGATTCGACTAAAGATCTAGAATGAATCTTCCTTCTCTAAAAACGGCCAGAGCTTAGGCTAGATTATCGACTAATCTTGCTTCTACTCGATGGTCTAAGATGATAGAAAAGAGTGGATAAAAACGTGGACAAGAACTCGGGTTTTCTAGACCGATTTTAACAGAGGTTCGAAGTGGTTTCTATGGAGAAATGGGAGCTGCTTGCCTCCTATTTATAGACCTAAGCAAGCAGGCAAGCATGTAGCTGAGTCAGCAGGGCTTTGTCGTGCTTGCGGATTTGTCGTGCTTCCGATTTGTCGTGCTTCCGCTGACTCGTTGCACATGGTCGCGACACCTCGTGCTTATGGGATTTGTCGTGCTTCCGATTTGTCGTGCTTCCGCTGACTCGTTGCACATGGTCGCGACACCTCGTGCTTGCGGGATTTGTCGTGCTTCCGACTTGTCGTGCTTACGAATTTGTCATGCTTCCGTTGACTCGTCCCACACGGTCGCGACACCTCGTGCTTACAGGATTTGTCGTGCTTTCGCTTTGTCGTTCTTCCGCTGACTCGTTGCACATGGTCGTGACACCTCGTGCTTATGGGATTTGTTGTGCTTCCGCTTTGTCGTGCTTCCGCTGACTCGTCCCACACGGTCGCGACACCTCGTGCTTATGGGATTTGTCGTGCTTGGACAAACTCAATCAGCTTGGACGTTTCTTCGTCCGAAGGTAAGTGACGTTTCTTCGTCCAAAGGTAACGCCGGTGACTAACCAACCAGACAGGCACTTAGCTTAGTCACCGAGGTGCTTAACTAGGTTTTGGCCAAAAACTATCGGACTGATCCGGCCATCGCATCGGGGCTTTGCCGAGACGCGGTTATCCCTAAGCGAGGGTCATTACATTCTCTCCCCCTTAAAGGAATTCGTCCCGAATTCCTAAGGTTGAATGTTTTCTCAAATATCTCTCTCGCATCTTTGAGAATCGGTTTAGGACGGTTTTTCCTAAGTAACTAAAGCACTAATCAAATCAACTTGGTTTCTAGGATTGGGTCTCAAATGCTAACTAGACTCAATCAACTTTGGAACAAAAAATAAAATCTAGCAATTCTACAATACACTATAGCACCTAAATGCATGCATAAGCAATCACACAATCAATCAATCACAAAAAGAGTTAGAACCCATACTTACTTGTACCGAGACCTTTAGAGGTCGTGAAAGGTTTAAGGTTCTTAAAGCTAAGTATTTCCTCGAGGTCGCTTATCACCAAGCCAAAGCTTTATCACCAACCATGTATACTCAATACAATTTATGCGGTGGCATCTGCAATCAACAAGGGTAAGTCCTAATTTCATCTACCTAATAAAGGAGCTAGTTGGTTTCCTAACTGCTTTTTGCGACTCAATTACTCGATAAAACATTTGAAAACGAGTTCCATGTGAACATGGTTAGAACCATGCTCTGATACCACTCTTGTAACGCCCCCGATCAGGATCAGGTCAACGTTGACCCAAAACCCGAACGAGGATGCTATGTTTGCGCACTTGGCCGTCCGTTCCGAGGTTCCAAAAACTCATTAAGGAACACTAGACCAAACGTCCAAGTATGCATTTCCTATCGAACATAAACCAAGGCTTTTCAACCCGATTTATGATCGATAGTTGGTTCGTCCTGGACTAGGACTAGTATCATATGTAACCCAAGCTTTAAGCAAATACTTCATTTATACATACTTATACTTAAGGTTTACAATAGTTACCAAAACATAGATATTTTCCGGCTTCGAGCCAATGCTCAAAATAACATTTCTACATAATAAATACATACACGTTTGCAAAAAGGCAGACGATCTACACCAACTTTCCTAAGCTCCTCCAACCCGACTAAAATCTCACTATTGGTTACCTGCAAAACAAATGAGTCGTGAGCACTAATTGCTCAGTGAGTCAAGGCTCCCCTAACATGCAATAAATAATCCCAACCCAAACCCAAAATAACAATCAACAAGCAATCAACAATAATAAACAGAGAATACACATGCGGAAATGATAATTAAAACATAACACACTCAGAGGACCTCTTACCGCAGTCCTCTTTTGAAGTAACATGTTAGCACACAAAATCCTAAATAAAACCAATTGACAACTTCCTTCCATTGTCCCTTTTACCTCACTCGGCCCTAACCACCAAGGCTAAAAGACCAGTGATCCGACTAGTGTAATACCACGGCCCAAGGCTACAATCCCGTCTCTCCGTGGATTACATCGGCAGAGTCACGGCCCAAGGCTGCAATCCCGTCTCTCCGTGACTCTCGATACATGGAAGTGTCAACCGCTCTCTACTAATGTTAGAAAGTTAGAACATTACATGATCTTCTTGATCACTTGTAACGTTAACCACAAACAAAACACACAATCATCACAAGAAATATGCAACACACAATCACACAATCAAACATCATGCATAACAATTAATTAAAACACTTAAACTAAAATCCTAGCATGAACCTCAACGGTTATCAGCATAAAAATAAACAAGCATGACGCTCTATTTGTTTTGCAGTAAAGCAACAAACATAACCATGACTCACCTTTACTCTATGAACGGTTAGGATTTGGATTCGACTAAAGATCTAGAATGAATCTTCCGTCTCTAAAAACGGCCAGAGCTTAGGCTAGATTATCGACTAATCTTGCTTCTACTCGATGGTCTAAGATGATAGAAAAGAGTGGATAAAAACGTGGACAAGAACTCGGGTTTTCTAGACCGATTTTAACAGAGGTTCGAAGTGGTTTCTATTGAGAAATGGGAGCTGCTTGCCTCCTATTTATAGACCTAAGCAAGCAGGCAGGCATGTAGCTGAGTCAGCAGGGCTTTGTCGTGCTTGCGGATTTGTCGTGCTTCCGATTTGTCGTGCTTCCGCTGACTCGTTGCACATGGTCGCGACACCTCGTGCTTGTGGGATTTGTCGTGCTTCCGATTTGTCGTGCTTCCGCTGACTCGTTCCACATGGTCGCGACACCTCGTGCTTGCAGGATTTGTCGTGCTTCCGACTTGTCGTGCTTACGAATTTGTCGTGCTTCCGTTGACTCGTCCCACACGGTCGCGACACCTCGTGCTTACAGGATTTGTCGTGCTTCCGCTTTGTCGTGCTTCTTTTGATTCGTTGCACATGGTCGCGACACCTCGTGCTTATGGGATTTGTCGTGCTTCCGCTTTGTCGTGCTTCCGCTGACTCGTCCCACACGGTCGCGACACCTCGTGCTTATGGGATTTGTCGTGCTTGGACAAACCCAATTAGCTTGGACGTTTCTTCGTCCGAAGGTAAGTGACGTTTCTTCTTCCAAAGGTAATGCTGGTGACTAACCAACCAGACAGGCACTTAGCTTAGTCACCGAGGTGCTTAACTAGGTTTTGGCCAAAAACTATCGGACTGATCCGGCCATCGCATCGGGGCTTTGCCGAGACGCGGTTTAGCCCTAAGCGAGGGTCATTACAACGTTGGGCTCCTGCACTCCATCTTCATTTTCCTCTTCACCTCTTCCATCTCCTCTTCCTCTTCATCTTCTTTTTCCTCTTCGTCCATGTTCTCCACTTGACTTGTGTCGTATTTCTTGATTTTTTCCTTTCTTCACCACGTGGAATGGAGGCAAGCCGTAGCAGATCTTGTTGAGTTTTGCCTAAGGTATCATCCAAGTTGTGGATTGGGGTACATAATATATCATCCTAGTATATCCCATTACCCACATGTCGACCAAATAAAAGTGCGAGGCAAACTCATAATGACAAACCTCCGTCTCTCCGCTTAATCGTATGATAGCTTGTATTGCATGCACGCATGGATACCTGTCTATATCAAAACACTTGCAGCTGCAAGTTCTCTCGCTCAAATTAACTATATAATTCTTCCCATCAAGACCAATCACAACGTACTCATGGGTCGAGCTGTTTAACTCTTGCGATAGTAACTTCTTTCCAATCGGTACATTACTCTCTATCACGTTGTGAACGCGAGGAACCAACTTCTGTGACTCATGTATTCCTGCCAAAGCCTTCCGATTGGTGTTGAACCATTCCACTATTTTTTCAAGGATCATATCAATCATTGGTAACAATGTATACTTCCTAGCTTCTTTAAAAACGCCATTGACTGATTCTATGCTATTGGTCGTTACTATGTTGTACCTATCTCCTGGAAAGTGACTTCTTGCCCATTTTTTCACCTTAGGAGCATTTTTATCGATATACACGCCTGCACCTGTATACCTAACCCTGAAAGCACTACAAAGTCTTAAGAACTCGTCCTCTGTATAAGCCGCAACGCTTTTTTTTCTTCGCACAAGAAACACTTCCTTTCACATTCTGAGACAAAATTGTATATACAAAACTCATGTTGAGCTTTTGGGAACACCACAACAACTGACTTGAAGAAGGATTGATTTCTATCAGAAATAAAAACCAATTTACGAAACTCCGGATCGTTATCCTCAACCATTGTATGACTTATCACTTTTTTCAGTTCCTCCATAAACCACATCCAACTATCTTATTTCTCACCGTCAGCTACACCGAAAGCAATTGGATAATGGTGATAATTAGGATCCTGAGCCATAGCAACAATTAGAACACCACCATATGAATGCTTAAGGTGGGTGGCATCCACGTTGATGACTTTTCTCATGGCCCTAAACCCTTCAATACAAGCTCCTAACGCAAAGAACAAATACTTAAACTTCATGTCAGGCTCCCATTTCACTGATGATATTGTTCCCTCATTCATCTTATTTAGCATATACATATAAGACTATCCATTGGTTATTACCTTCAGGTACTTCATATCATCTACCCTTATTTTCTGGTCAACTACCTCTTGAACCTCATTCTTATCATTAACAGAAAAAGGGACAAACAATAGAGATGGCTCATATTATCCAAGTTCCATCTAGATCCTACCTTATATTAGTCACAAAATTTGTGTGTTTATTATGAATATGAGCTAGCTGTTTACATTTACAAACAATTCTGAAGATGAAAAACTTATGCGATCAAAACTGAACATAATCATATATCTATCTATTTTAAATCATAAAGGTTACTCACTTGTTAAGATGATGGCTGGAGGTGTGTTGAAATATGTTATCATCGCAACAGCTTCAGTGCGTACATTCTCAGACCACATAAAACTCTATTATGTGTTGGTGAAAAGGTATTCTCCGTCCTACTAGTTAGACCAATAAAACTCAGGTTGTCCCCGGTTTGCTTTATCATCTCTTACTCTTACATCATTTCCTTGGTCTTCTAGGCACCCCTTTTGTTATTAATTTCATGTTGAACTCTTAACCAGACATATTTTCATGTTGAACGCTTTCAATAAAGTTTTTCCATTTCTACTTTTGATGGCTAAATTATTTGTGGGTTTGAGATTTCTTCACAAGATCGCAATGAACGAGTGCAAAGGCATGGTCATTAAAGTTCGAACATAACTACACAAATCTGGAAACTAGAGCAATGAAGATAGAAAGAAAAGAGAAATTGGAGGAGGAAGCTCTCCAAAAGTGAAAACAAAGTCGAAGTCGTCAAATCACAAAAGAAGCAGATGATGATGTAGTTGTCTTAGGTCAAATTCGACCAAAAATGCCAAAGGTGGAATCAAAGTTTCACATAGCTTTCTTGGTTTATGCATTTAGTGCTTTTACATATATAGAGGGTGTAATGTTACCAATTTCTCAAGTTAGTGAAAAAAGCTTGAAATATATATGTCAACATTGTGTTCTCTTCCATAGTTGCATGATCAAAAATCTAAAACCCTTTTGGAAAAGAAAATACAATAAAACATATGAAGATCAAAACATTCATCTTGCTTTTGAATTGCTATCATTCCTTTTTTATAGTTAAAATTTCATTCAAATCAGCTAGGAGGCCGTCAAATTTAAAATCAATCAAAACTTTAGCACTAAAGAAAAAATCCTCAAAGAGAAGTGAAACAAAATTCAGATGTTGCATGACTGATAGTTGATAAATAAAATTAATATATTTCAACTGTACAAATTTCGAAATCTATTTGCGTCATATTTTTAGCTGTCTTGGTATAACATTAGATTCCACAATATTGATTGATGTTCTAATTCATAAGCGACTACATGGTTTTTATGCATTTCTTCTGTTAATATTCATATGAAATTGATGAAACAATATTGTAAACTATGTTATACGACGAGAAACCCGCGTATATGCGCGGGTATTGACCTAGTAAATATGAAAGCTGAAAGAACAGAGAAGGAAAAACCAATACAAAGGAATAAACTCGGTACAAAAAAAGATGAGGGGTTTCTTCTTACCTTCCAAAGCAAAGCATACTCTGATTAAAAAACAAAACCAACAAGCTCGAGCTTGCAGAATTGGACTTCTCCAGTCACAACTTCATTGCTTAGTGTTACATTACTAGACCCTTTGCCTTCTGTGGGAATCACGACTCTTTCAGAGATTACTTCCATTGCCAACCCCCTCTTTTGGTTCATAAGGTTTTGGAATTTCCTTCAATGATTGAATTTCGATAGATGATTGGTTCGGTTTCCACTGCATGCTTGGTTCGGATAATGTCTGTCGTAGAGCTATCAAGTGAAGAACTTTCTGCACCATCAGACCCATAATTCAGTTGGTCATCACGGTTCGCATCATCCACCATTTCATCTAAAGATCCACCATTTTTCCTTGATTATTCTACACCTGAAACTTGCTTCCCACCATTTTCAATCAACTTCTCCGCTCTTCTCCAACTCCAAAACAAATGTTTTCTCCTCAAACGTTACCTGAGTATCCCGTTTGATCTCACCAAGAGTCTCAGCAACTAAAGGCCTATAATCAAATGAACGACCACCTTGATGAGTTTCATCAACTAAACAAGGCCTATGATCGAATGCATAGCCATCCAGAAAGTTTACTAGCTCAGATTATGATGAGTGCGAGGCAAATCAGTACAATGTAACTCAAGGTACAAGCCGAAGAAAGAGATTAAAGTAACAAAACAACAGGATAGAAAGTGACTCTTTTCGCGTTCTAACTAAGCAAAGATCAAGGTGGAACCAATCTTTTCACGGATGATGTTAGCATTTCACAAGATACTAGCCTCTAGGTGTTTCTTAGTTAGAATTGAAAACAAAAGTCACCACGTGGCCGCCAACACCAGCTCCAGTGACGGTCAAATTGTAGTAAGAAGATGTGGGCAGGAAGGAAGCATGCGAGGAACCAACATAGTAGCATAGACAAACTGATCACAGCGACAACTATTAATGCTTACCGATATAAATTTCAAAGATCTTTATGCATGATCACATAGAAAAAAAACTCGTACAGAAGAAAACCTACAAGACAAAGGCACGACCAAAATGCACTTGGCTGTTGTTGTGTCGTAGCAAGAGCCAAACAAGATCACATTAGAGTATTTTGAAACGCTGGATATATTACATAACAGTATGACCAAAGCAACGAAGGCAGAGGCCATGTTGAGAAACCAACAATTGTCGGGATACAAAATAATAAATCGAAGATGAAAAAATAAAACATTCTTATAAACTGTGAACGACAATAGATTAGGCTGTTTTCTGGTTGGGTAGTGGTGCAGCTTGCTTGATTTGCACTCAGCTCGGAACATAAGAGCACCCAAGTGGCCAACATCCAGATTCGCCAAGATCCACTGTCTTGAAGTACCCCTTCTTTCCAATGATGTAAGCTATGTTGCGAGTGGGGTTAGGTGTACCTCCGTCTTTATCAAGAACCAGCGCCACCTGATTCTTTTCGTCAACGAAGAAACAACCAGCGCCAAAAAAGAAGGGAAAACCGGTGAGAGGTTTCATATCAACCCTTAGGAACAACTTGTTCCACGACACTGCATTGGGCTCAATCCTGCTGCTAATCCATATCGTCAAGGTATATGAACAACATTTCTGACACAACACGGCAAGCTGCTTTTCCCTAACACTTGATAGAGCCAATGTATCTCGATGGTTAGGGGCAAAAGGCAGAGGCAGACGCGGACCAAATCTCTCGGTTGTAAAATCAAAACAGAGTAAGAAAAAAGAGCGATCTCCTCCTTGTACTGCTACTAGTTTCTTGTCTTGAGCAATCCAGTAAGTGTTGCCACCGAGAGACAAACCACGGCGAAAAAATTCAACATCCCAGTCCGGATTGACATGAAGAACCTTCCATGAATTAGTGTTAGAGTTGTAGATCTCAAACTCACGAATACTCGGGTAGCACTCATCCACAAATCTCAAGACTTTGTGCGAGTAGTGGTGGTTATTCCTCTCGTGTCCCAGAGCATACCTGTCCAATATGTTGTAAGAAGTTCTGGGTTCGATCCTACTTGTTTGCCCAGAGTAAGGGTTCCAAACAACAATCCTAGATCTGTCTTTGGTGATGCATAGCAACAAACCGTGGCAGTGAAAGATATTGTATATATCGACTCGATCTGCATTGTCTAGGCTGATAAGTTTACCTACAGGCCCTATAGATGGATTAAGGAGGTTGAGGCTGAATAAAGAAACCCTATTACCAAGTATCATTACCGCTTGAAACTCCTTCCTCTGCTTCTTCTTTGCTTCACGGACGTGCTTCATTGTAAAGGTACGATTTTTGGATAAAGTGTTCCACTTTCTGCACGTAGATCGTACTCCTCTCAGAGATGTCACCGGAAGCCTAGAGAGCACCTCCTCTGCCATATCCCTTGGAAGATCGGAGAGCATCGTCGCTATTTGCTTTACGAATCCAATCTAATCTGTGATTGAAACAATTTAGGTTAAATTTTTCCTCTTCCTCTTACTTCTTCCCGATCAATCTATCATTTATATAAGAGGTCCGCATCTACTATCAGATTTCTTTCAACACATATGTCTTTCCTTTTTCACAAAATCACATGTCAGACACTTCAGATGTCTTTCCTTTTTACCGAGCAAAGTACACAATTGTGTCGGATTTCCTTTTTCATAATTTGGGTTCGGAATTGGGCCTGGGCCTGGCCTTTCAAAAGTCTGTTTTTGGTTTATGTATTTTAATGGATTTGAAAATCTAAACAAAATCTAGTGTTATTGGTTCTATGATTTTAAAATCCATATTAAAATCCGGTGTTATTGGTTCTATGATTTATAAATCCTAATTAAAATCATGTGTTATTCAATCATACGGATTTACTTATGGATTTGATTTCACTTAAGATTTTAATGGATTTGAAAGGATTTCATGTCAAAAATACAAATGATCAAATTCGAGGGGAAATCTTCGGATTTACAAAGATTTCTAAATTTTATAATATTTACAAATCAAATAACACATATTTATAAATCCACAAATCAACTAAAATAATCAAACCAATATATAACATCATCAAACAAAATAATAGAAAAATTGTGTCACGTACGACAAAAAAAAAATGTAATTTTCGTCTCTTCTTCATCATCTTATGTATATTTTTCTTGCTTCTTTCTTTTTATAGGCTTGTTCATTTTTCTTGCTATTCACGTGATCAATTTCTCTATGATTCTTCACGATAAGGATTTTAGTGAATATTATTGTGAAATCATATACTAATCATTGTAAATAATATATATAAAGATACAAAGGTGTATGTGTTAGTATTTTAGTGTTATTTGTTAAAAGTATACTCAAACATGGATTCAACAAATACGGGAGAACAAGAAATCCTTGAAGAACGAGAAAGACATATATCAAATGAAAATAATGAGTTAGATGTTTATGTTACTTTATTGGTTAGTCAATGAAATCCATTTAATTGATTTGTAAATCCATTTTATTTGATTTTGAAATCCACGTTATCTATTATTATGGATTTTAAAATCCATGGATTCATCTCAGATTTTAAAATCCATTAAAATACACAAACCAATAACCCTCTCTAAGTTTACTTTATTTTTACATTGAACACCGACAGAAAAGTTGTATTTCATTTTATAAATTTGATTTTTCTAAACTTTGTATCTAACACGATCATGATACATGTTAACTTTAATTGGTCAATTATATTTCAAAATATATAAATATATTTTTAAATTAGCTTTTAACATGTACAATACAATTTTTTCTCACTTTCTAAATTTATATCTTTGTATTAATTAAAGAAATTATAATAACTAACATATATCAAATGGGTAAACTCTGCAACAAACCACTCGGAACCTGATGTTCAGCCTTCACTAGCTGACACACGTTGCAAGCTGCAACCCAATCCGCCACATCTCTCTTCATCCTGACCCAATGATAATACCGTTTCAGATCACGATACATCTTAGTCGCTCCCGGATGAATCGAAAACTTACTCGCATGAGCCTCTCTCAGAATCTCCTGCCTCAAGTCCTCATCCTTAGGCACACATACTCGTCCATGTACTAAGATAGTCCCATTAGCAGAAACCTGAAACTCAGAACCAACAACCTTAGAGAGATCGACCAACACCTAATCCTTCTCCTGAGCTACTCGGTCCTGCTTAGAAGATCCGCCTATTCAACTGTCGCTAACCTCAACGGCTCCTCTGAAGTAACGCATAACCTCAAAGTACCAAGCATACTCACAAGAGTCTCGACATCCCGCTCCTAAGATGAATCATACTGCCTCCGACTAAGAGCATCTGCCACAATGTTAGCCTTAGCAGGATGGTAAACAATGTCCAGGTCATAATCAGCCAATAACTCTGAGCATCGCCTCTGTCGTCCATTCAAATTCTGCT
This sequence comes from Arabis alpina, assembly GCA_900128785.1. Lineage (NCBI taxonomy): Eukaryota > Viridiplantae > Streptophyta > Magnoliopsida > Brassicales > Brassicaceae > Arabis > Arabis alpina. Next base: position 15,420,631 of record LT669795.1, read on the forward strand.
GAGTAAAAATGTACTTCATATTATGATGATGAGTGAACACCTGAACTCTGCCACCATACAGATAAGACCTCCAAATCTTCAACACAAAAATCACTGCAGCCAACTCTAAGTCATGAACAGGATAATTGCACTCGTGCTTCCTCAACTGCCTCGAAGCATAAGCAATCACCTTACCGTGCTGCATCAACACACAACCCAAACCAAATCCCGAAGCATATGTATACACCACATAAGGCTCAGCCGGCTCAGGCGACGCCAACACCGGTATACTAGTCAACATTGTCTTCAGCTTCGTGAAACTCAGCTCACAATCAGCAAACGACACGAAAGGAACATCCTTCCCTATTAGCTTCGTCATAGACTGAGCCATACTCGCAAAACCTTTGACGAATCTCCGATAATTACTTGCCAACCCAAGAAAACTCCTGATCTCAGTAGCATTCCTCGGTCTAGGCCAATCTCGGATAGACTAAATCTTCGCCGGATCCACAGAAACTCCATCTGCAGAAACGATGTGACCCAGAAATCCCATCTCTCTCTGCCAGAAACTACAGTTGCTCAACTTAGCAAACAGCTTCTACTCCCGCAACTTCTCAAAAACTCTCCTCAGATGTACCTCATGATCGTCCATACTCTTCGAATACAGCAAAATGTCATCGATGAAGATAATCACGAACTCATCCAGATACTCCTGGAAAACTCTGTTCATCAACCTCATAAATGCCGCCGGTGCATTCGTCAACCTGAATGGCATAACTACAAACTCAAAATGCCCATATCGAGTCCTAAAAGCCGTCTTCCTGACATCTGTCTCATCTATAGGAATCTGGTGGTAACCAGATGCCAAGTCAATCTTGGAGAACCAAGTAGCCCCTCTCAACTGATCCAACAACTTATCAATTCTCGGAAGAGGATACTTGTTCTTCACAGTGACTCGGTTAAGCCCTCGATAATCGATGCACAACCGGAAACTACCATCTTCTTCTTCACAAACAACACCGGTTCTCCCCACGGTGAAGTAGTCGGTCGAATAAAACCCTTATCCAACAAATCCTCCAACTGCTTTTTCAGATCTGTCAACTCTGTTAGAGCCATTCGATAAGGTGTCTTGGACAACGGCGTTATTCCGGATTCTAACTCAATCGTGAAAGGATCAGACTAAGACGGTGGTTATCCCTGCAATGACTGAAAAACATCCTCAAATCCCGAACAACCCGAATATCTCTCACAACAACCCCACCAACAACCTCCGGTATCACAATCGTGGCCAAGTAAGCCTCGCAACCCCTCTCGATCATCGCCTCAGCCTGGACAAGTGAGATCACAAGACTACCTGAAGTCGGTCTCACTCCCTGATAAACCAACCTACCACCGTCCCGCTCGAACACCATTCGACCCCGATGACAATCCAGATGAACTTTGTACTGATTCAACCCATCCATACCGAGGATACCATCATACAACTCCACTGGACTGATCACTAAGTCCGCTGGCATCAACTCGCCAGCCACTAAAATATTCACATCTCTTGCCCGACCATGAGTAGCTAGAAACTCGCCTCCAGCAACCATACCCGGTCCAGTTCGCTCTCCAACGTTAGTGCATATGCCACTCCTCTCTGCATGCTCCGGAGTAATGAAGCAATTTGATGCTCCAGAATCAAACAACACGTGGGATTCACAACCGCCCACAAACAAGGTCCCTACACAAATCCCATGTGCTAAGAAACCTAACTTTTCTACCACAAAGTAAACAATCCAAAACAAACACAAAAATGCAACACTACCGAATTTACAAAGTCTGAATTAGAGAGTTTACCTGTGATCGGCCTCGAGCTCGGCTCACCAGGTGCAGTAATAGCCGGCGGACGCTGCAGCGCCGTAATCTGGTCCACAGGCTGCACTGCCCTATACTGAGTCACTGGCTGCACAACGGCCACTGCCATCTGCTGCAACTTAAGACATTTCAACCTGAAGTGCCCCGACTCTCCACACTGATAACAAGTCTGAGCCGCTCGAGTCTCGCTCTGCTTAGGGCAACTCTCCCTCTTGTGGTCCAAACTCCCACAACCATAGCACGCTGGGCCACTCTGACCCGATCTGGAAGTGTTCTCCCACTTCCTCTTCTGTCCCTACGCAGGCTTGCCGCCTTTGCTAGGACCCACCTGATGCACCTGTTGCTGAGGCCTCCTAGGCTGAACAGCTGGGATAACTACCGCAACCTGCTCCCTCAGGTCCTCCTCAATCTGTGCAACCATCTCCACCAACTCCGCTCTATACCCAAACTTGATGCCTCTGCACCGAGTCTTCAAGTCTGGCCGAAGTCCCCTCAAGAACCTCCTAACCTGAGCCTACTCATCCTCCAGACTCCTACCAGCATAACCTAAGAGTCGGTTAAACTCCACGTCATACTCTCAAAGTGACATCGCGCCTTGAGTCAACTCCAAGAACCTCGCCTCGAGCCTAACCAATGCCTCATGAGGAAAGAACTTGGCATTAAACTCTGCCACAAAGTCTGCCCACGCTATCATTGTCCGAGCACGTCTCGCTGCAACACCCCTCTACTAGAGATGTGTATCACCGTCCAAATAATGGACTGCCAAATCAACCATGTATTCCTCTGGACACCTGATCGAGCGAAAGTTACGCTCCAACCTCATCCTCCACTCATCACCCTCCTCATGCTTAACACCACCTGCAAAAGAACCCGTATCGATCCTCTGCATCTGCTTCATCATCTAAATAAATGGCGAACCTTCTCAACAACCGCAACCCTCAGCTGCACCTCTGTCACTCGTGGCAACACTGGAGTCTGCACTGGCACCGCACCCGGTAACCGCTCCAACAACTGCCTCAACAGATTAACCAGATGATCATCTCCAGCCTGGGCTACACCTGCGGCCGCGACCGCACCCCCAGCTGCGCCAACACCACCAGCACCACCAGCCTCAACGAGACCCAAACCAGCCCCAACAGGACCCAAACCAGCCCCACTAGGATTCAAACCGGCCCTCACACTAGCAGTCACACTGGCTGTCTGACCATCATGCAACGTCTGCTAAACTGACATAGGCCCATGCGTGGAACTCTGAGCCTCACTCATGACTGGCTCGTCCACAGGTCCACGACCTCTGCCTCGGCCTCCTCCTCCACGCCTACGTCCTCTAGTACCTCTAGCCATCTCACTGCACTTAACAAAGTACCCAGCTAAGCACTAGAATGACCAAAACAAAACAAACACAAAATACACTTACCGTGGAATCTCATTGAAGGCTCGAAGGAAGATGAACTAGAACCCTCAACTCACATAATTGCAACTTTAACCAATTTACAATCCTAGCAGTTTTAGCCCGTCCTAAAACCGTATCTCTCTGATACCAAACTGAAACGACCCGACCCGTTTAAAAAAAAACATTACATTGGATTCGAATTAGCATTCTCATAAATGTTAATCTTCAACATCTAATCAAACACACACAAGCAACTAGCGGAAATCAAACAAACTTAAACCAAGGAACCAATTCCATTAAATAATTAAACCCGTTCAACAACAACCAAACTCAATAAGTTCCAGAACTTAAGCCACCAACCTAGCCAGTTCTAAAGCAATAATAAAACAAGAAACAACACGAAACACGAGACCCTAGATCATCTCCCTCTTCGTAGCCGTGATTCCACGATCACACTTTGCCTTTACCTGCATCACATGGAAAAAAAGATGCGTGAGTATTATCATAAATACCCAGTGAGACGGTCATCCCATCTACGACTGCAGACTCAGGCACGATTGACCGCTCAGGCAAACAAATATACCACACAAACAACAAACGGCTCAACATAGCCCAAACAGACATGTGTCGATCGACACTACCACTAGGTGCCGATCGACACCCTCTGAACTGGCCTGTCGTTGGACACACCTCCTGTGTGTCGTTCGACAGACCTCGTACTGGTTTGTCGTTCGACACACCTCATGTGTGTCGTTCGACAAACCCATGGCAGAATCGTGGGAACCGATCATAATCCTCTCGGATCGATTCCTCCTCTGCGCCAGTATGAAAACCTGCACAAACAACAATCACAACACAACAACATGCATACACAACCACAATTCGATCACCACAATATCAATCAACGCATACAAACCTATCACCAAGAATCCCTAACGATCCATCGGCCGAGAACCCATGGTCACGCACTCACCTTGTATCTTTCGGGTAGAAATTAATATAATTGAGGGTAGAAATGATATCCATGAAAACCACCACGAAAAACTACTCCAAATCACCTAAGAATGAAACCTTTCTCACAGAAACTCACCGGAAACAAGAGAAATCCCTCTGAAACTCTTTTCCACTGATTATGTCCTTTGTTTCGATCAGAGTACCGCCAAAAAGCTTAAATACGAAACCCTAGATTTTGCCAAACCGAACCAACACGTACCGACTTAAATCGAATCAGAAATTGATCACTTAAACCTCATGTCGATCGGTCGATCGACACGCACCACTCGTGTCGATCGACAGCCACTCGAAACAACCCGACCTTAATCCAAAAACCAGCCTGTTGATCGACACACCTTCCAATTTCCTCAAAATTGGTTCACGGGTGTCACAGCTACCTTCAAGATGTTAGTTTATGGTATCAGATTACGTCGTCTCAAAGATCTCGAATCATGTACTCATTAAGGGGAGTAAATGTGCGCACTATTTTTCCTTCACCATGGTTTTTTCCACTGGATTTTCCTGGTAAAGTTTTAATGAGGTAGCATCTTATGCGTATTAGGATTATTTTTACTCTAATGGTATCCAAGGGAAGTGTTATAAACCTATTTAGTGGATGCCCATTAAAAGCCCATAGAATGTTCTAGACTTGTTCCCCAAATATTACTTCCTCTTCAAGTACTTGTACCCTATATATACTTATTGTTTTCTATGGAATAAGACATGAATTCCTCTTCTTTTCTTTACCTAAAATATTAAAAAAAAATTCAAGTGAAGACAAAAGGTGAGATGGAAACAAAAGAGGATCGATCCTACGTAGTAGCATATACAAAATCCCAGCCAAAATAATTTCTGCCTACCGATGTCAATTTGTCATCAAGTATAAACAAAAACTATGCCTCTTTTGACAACATCAAAGATTATATGCAAGATCACAAAATACCTACTACGAGGCATGCTACCAACAGAGCTGCATAAAGAACGACCGGAATATCTTTGGCAGATGATGTTAGTATTTCACATGATACTAGTCAGTATGCTTAATCCATCAAGTAATCAATTTTGGGCACAACATCCACAGAGACAAAAGAAAATTTAAAAGACAAAGGCACAACCCAGATGTACTTTGTTGTTTCAAAGACGTATTGGACGAGCCAAACTAGATCACACTATAAATCTATACTTATAAATGCGAAGTGAGTTTTTCTACGTGGCGACTCTACATCGATTTGAGGCCTCAAAATTCCCTAAATATCCTTAATAAAATCGAGTTAATTATAAACTTTGCCATTACTTTATTTGTTTCTATAAAGCGATAAAGTCATACATATATATATATGTTTGACCTTATGTTAAATTTTTGGCAAATTTATGTTTTAAAATTCGTATGTATATGTTTTTTGGCAATATATAGATAAATATATATATATATATATATATATTCTCTTTTTCATATTATTACGTTTGACATAAAATTGGGTTTGAGCTTAATTTGTTAAACTAATTTCTATTGGCCCATTTATATTTATAAAAAAAGGAGATGAAACACTAACTTTTTTGTATATATACAGTAGTTTGATTGTCAAACAAATAATCGTGTTCTCCTCTTTTCATTATTTATTGAGCGTATGTTTATTTGTCTTTCTTCTTTTATTATATGCTTTTCGTTTTTTATTCGTTCTTACGTTCTTATGATCCATTATTGATGTTTCTTGTGTTTACATATTTTTATATTGATGTTCTAATCTAGCATATGTTTCTGACATCATGGCACCATTGTAGTTTAAAGTTATTTATAAATTCATCGGTTTGATGTTTTGTTCACTAATACGTTTTTTTAAAATTATTTTAATGATATTCTCTATTTTGTTTATATTAACATGTTCTTTGTGTCAAGATCTCTCAATACATTCTTCTTCTCTTTCCTATAAACTTTTTGTTTTGTTTTTTTGTGTGTGTGTTAAGTTCTCTACTAAACCATATTAACCCTAACAATTTAACTGAAAGTATTATTGATCTTATGTTTATTTTTATTCACATAAAAAAACCAATGGCTTCTAAACATATTTACGATCTTCGTGCAAGTTATCATCTGAAATTCATTGTTATTCATCTTATTTGCTAAATTTGTTTGTCTTTTGATTTGTTTTTGTAATCAACTCCTCTTTTGATATATATGACATTAATTGTTTTTTTCTTTGTTTTATTTTAGAGTATTGATGGTTTTTACTCATACTAGGGGCTTCTCCCGCACTACGTGCGGGTTTTTCGGTTAATAACTTAGTATCTTTAATTTTATGTTTTCCAATATGAGATTCTTTGTGTGATGTTTCTATGTAATATTGGTTCAATAAGGCTTTCTCGTTTTAAGTCTTTGGCCTCGAGTCACGATAGTCTTTGACAAAATCTATTCAAGATACTTCTATGGTGATCTGATCCAAACACATAATTGCGTTATTGGTTCTATTTTCTCTTCACCAAGTCCCATCAAAGTTTATTTTAGAATCTCCTTCGCTTTAATATTTCTTCTTACTTTATATTCAATCTTCTTTACGTCTTCCTCTTTGTCCTCTATCTCCTTCTTCATTTTCTCTTTCTCGTGATTCCTCTCGACCACCCAATTCATCGTTTATCTTCGACGCCTCCATTACTGCTTTGTCGTACTCCCCTTGCTTATCCATGAATTTTTCCCGCATGGATTGAAATCCTTCTAATGTTATGTTCACTTTCTCTCATATCTCTTTGATCATGTCTCGTTAATCTTGGGTGTTACCGTGAGAATTTTAATGTTATGCTTGTTCTTCTAAGTACTTAGGTTCTTCTTTCGTAAAAGCTTCTTCTTTTTCTGTTAGTACATGTTTGATTACTCTTAGTTTCTGGTTCGATAATCATAGCTTAACCCCGATGTTGTTAATATTCTCCATGAGAGTTTCAATCTCATCTCCTTCCATTTTCAGCTTGTTACATAAATTTCGGAGTCTTATTTCATCTTGACACATATTTGGTCTAAGTGGCTTTTCATTTGGTAGCATATTTTATTCATGGAAATTTCAAATTAAATTGTGTTGCACGATGCTTTTTTATTACGTAAGAATATGAAATCAATACCCCCATAATTGGGGTTTCCCAGTGCTCATGGCTCGACAATTTGTATTCTATTCTACACTTTTTTTGGTTTGTAAACGTGAACAGTGTGGTAGAAAATGTGCAAAGAACATTCTTATAGCTCTTCCATTTGGACAGAAATTTTAAATATTTTTTTTCCTTTAAAAAGAGAGTATATATCATCCAAAAAAGAAAAGAAAAAAAAGAGGGTATGCAGAGATGTAAATTTGTTTGTCATAGTTTTGTTTTTTGGAATGTTTTAGTCTGCAATGTCTTATAAATAAACCGTCTAAATCTCTTTATTTTGATGGAAGTGTGTTTCACGTAGAAGCACATTGACAAAAGAAACAACGTACATTAACAAAAGAAACAACATAACATACATAAGTAAAGAACATAGTGCTATATTTTGACGTATGTTACTTTGTAGATTTTGTTTTATGGTTTTACTTTCTTAATCTTTTGATTCTGTTACTTTCTGTTTTTTCAATTGTATTTTAAATTATTAGGTTTTTTATTTAGTATAATTTGTATTTTAAATTTGATTTCACCAGTTTGTGGTAGTCGAGATTTGGTTTTATTTTGTTTTGAACGATGTTTGATTATAGTTCTATTGTATAATAATAATTGACTTCTTAATTTGTACGTAATTAAAGAGTATCCATTTTCTTCACACGTAATTAATATATATGTACGTCTAAGAAACGATATACGAAATTTTGAGATCATTGTAGCTGACATATTTTGAGAAGATGACCCTAAATACTAAACTCCGAAGTGCTAAAAATGCATACACTCTATCTTAAGTATAATTCCCGATAAAACTCTTTAACACTCATAATTATCCAAATTATTTGTTAAACGTAAGGTTTTTCCAATATATTTCAGAAAATCTTGACAAAAACTAATAGGAATACATGAATTGTACTTGAATACATGACCACAAACCGTTTTTACTTTAATCAAAGCACTTTTCGTTGTAATTGAATGAAGAGCTTTCTTGCACCAGTAAACTTTTTGAGCACTCATACAAAACAGAGGAGGAGCAAAACAAAACAAAAAAGGAACAAAAGGATTCTATGGAGATGTTTACAGAGTTGAAACCATAAGTAGAGGTATAGACTTCTTGTTTCCGCGCTGTATGAGTTGATAAAGAGAAGAGCAACTGCCGAGGGCATCTTGTACCAAAGGATAAGTTGGATGTCTTTCATGAATCATGATCTAACTTGCCGGTTTTGATTCATACTAATGTAGCATAGCATTTTTTCGCCTCCATAGTTCGTAGACCAAAAGCTTTACGATGATTTTACAAATGGTTTTGAGCTTCCGGTTAGTCGATGGTGTTTAAGATAATTCAAGGCTATACGTCGGAGGTAAGACCGAGAAAAGAAGAAGACCATGACTTCCCTTGCACTCTTAATCAGCATTCCCCAACCCCTTCGAAGATTTATATTGTAGTACGTAAATGTGCGATACACAACCACCCAAAAAAAATAAAAGAATGTTCCGCAATGTATATGTTGGCTTTGCTTGGAAACATAAAGGAATGGTTGGGGTAAAACTAAAGAAAGCCATAAATTTTGAAGACAAAACCAAAGTTGGCAAATAGTACATGTTGTAATTGTTTCCATGGTGCATTTGATTGCATGAATTACAAACATAGTATGAGCAGGGTAGTAAACGCAGTCGAAACATATGTAAGATCAAAACATATGTAAGATGAAAACAACCATTCAAATACCTGTGTGATGAGCCTTCGTAGGTGATTATAATATGAGAAAACTTAAATGTTAAAACCGTTTCATTTTGTCCACTTTGATTATAGAATCATAACACCAAATTCCCAAAAATCCACGAATGTATAGCTTTTCGTTGAAAGTGAATTAGCTATCAAACCAAACACAAATCAGTGGTGTGGATTTGAAACTGCAAGAACAACCAAATCTTAACTGTTTTGCAACGATTAACGCCAAACCCCCAAAGGAATTCATTTAGAAGATTAGAAAAGAGTGAACCTTTGTGTTCAAATTTGAGAACGATATTTACTGGATCAAAAGCTACAAATTGACATCGTTGGTATGCAATCTGCTTCCAGCTCGAACAATAACTTTCTCTGGGTTTCGTAGCTGTTTTTCAGAGAGCATGTCTTACATTTCTTCTAATCATAAGGCCGTCCATTTTTATAGCCATGATCAATGCAAAGAAAAAGGTGGAAGAGGAAAGGTTTAAACTAAATTGTATTAATTTGTGTCACTAAATTCATATAATAAAATGAAAACGACTTTTGACTTTTGCATATAAGGAGACACAACGATTGACCTAAGCTATGAGGTTGAACGTGTTGTTTTCAACTTTGGTTTCTTTATTGGGCTTTCTCTATGGGCCAATTTTTATTCATTTAGTGTTTCACGAAGTTTAATTATCTCAAAACTGAGCATAATTATTTGTCTAAAAGAAATGTTTCTATTGGTTGATTATTTTGCTAAATGACTTGCTGATGTGGCACTTTCATTGGTTATAAAAATTCAGAATTATTTGCTTAGGTGGCATGCCTTACATCACAAAATTTATTTCCCTTTTATATAGGAGATTGTGGTGTAAACATGATGCAAATATTCATCATTGTTACGTGTTTTTAAAGGTAATTCTCCTAAAGAAATTAATCTTGGTTTAGAAAATTCCAAGTTAAAACCCTTAAGTTCTTAGGGTTTATTCAACTCATCCGCTTTATTATTGCTTTTAAACTAAATTTAGGTTTCATGTCTCTAATGTTTTCTTTAGTTTTGTTAACGGCTTTTCGAGCTCAACTTATATAAAACTTATCCCAAGACAATCTAATCATACGGATCTCAATCTTTTCTTTGTTTCCATTTCAGAGTATATATATATATATATTTTTTTATTTTTTTTATATAAAAAGTTAAATATAATATATGGATGATTAAAATTTAGAGACAATTGGAAACATTAAATTTTCTTAATTGTTTAGAAAACTACTAGCATATATTACATTTAACTTTTCAAAAATACAAGAATATATCGTAATTAAATTTCCATAAAGATATACACTCTCTAACGGAAAGTTTCCTATTTATTAAAATGGAAATTTGTAATTCTTTTATATAACAAAAAAAATATAAACCACATCTATAAATCTCTGTAAATTTTAAAGATATAACTCTTCAGACTATCCACATAAGATTTAAATCAACCAATTAAAAGTTGTCGCATCATAATATACATAATCAGAATTACCTTAGTGACGGTAAATTAAGTATCCCTAATATATAATTGGTAAATAGCTACAAAATAAGAGTAATTGCAATGATTAATAGTCTAATAACAAATAATTAGGCATCTGATATAACAAAAAAACTAATTTGATAACTAACATAAAATGACAAATATACCCTCACTCCCAATTAACTTAATCTCAATGTTTTACCCTATCCGAAAAATAACAAAAATAAAAAATATTATTACCCTAATTTTTTAAGTACATTTCTCGCCGCCGCTCCTCTTCTTCATCTCCTTCACGTTCATCTTCTTCTCCATCTTCCTCTCAGGCTATTTTTTATCCACCTTCTCCTTCTAGTTCTTCTTCTTCTCCTTTCTCTTTCTCTTCCTCCTTCCTCCTTCTTCTCCGTCACCTCCTCCTCCTCTTTCTCCGTCACCTCCTCCTCCTTATCCTCCTCCTCTTTTTCTTTCTCCTCCTATTTCTCCGTCTCCTCCTATGCCCCATCCTTCTCCTCCTCCTTCTTCTTCTCCTTCTCATTTGTAGATGATGTTGAGAATGTGACCGGTGGTTTCTAACAAAATCACAAGTAAGTTTATAAACAACAATAAGTAGTGAACTCTATATAGTAAATTAACTTTAAATTGTTAAAGTATAGGGAACTATTGTAATAAATTAGCATGTATATTTGTATAGTAGACTATTAATGCGTCTTGTCAAATTTAATATATTGTAGTGACCTATCATTTACATGTATGTTTGATATAGTGAACTATGTAAATTTGTATAGTTGACTACAACTATTTATCAGAAACGGTTGCCCAGTGATTTTTTTGTATAAATATAGTGAACTATTATAGTGAATTAGCATGTATTATAATGCATGTTTGATATAGTGAACTATGTAAATTTGTATTGTTGACTACAAATGATAACATATTATCTTTTATTGACAACATGTTTTTAGATCCACATGGATGAAATCAAGATGGAAGAGATCAAGATGGAAGAGATCAAAAATTTCACAGTTCATCGGATTATTTTTTTATGGACAACATATTTTTAGAAATTTTATTATTTTTACAGATTTTTTTTCCACTTTCTATTATAATGTTATTAAGGGTATTTTTGTCCAATTGGATTAACAATTTGCTACTCACCTAATTTAGTTTTCATATATGTTACTCACCTAATTAGATATTCAAAACATAATATTCACCTAATTAACCCATAAAATAACTATTTATTTTCGTTTTGTTAACTTTCACTTTTTAAATGTTTACTTTTTCTATTTTCTTCTTTTACATTTACAAAAAATATACATTTTTATAAAAAAAATTAAATATAATATATGGATAATTAAAATTTAGAGGCAATTGGATACCTTGAATATATCGTAATTAAATTTTCATAAAGATATATGTTGCTAACACCCTCTACTTTTTTTATAATTTATAAAAATGGAAATTTGTAATGAATTTAAATGAAAAAAATAAACCACATCTATAAAACCAATATAAAATAACGTCGGAACCAAGATATTTTATTAGTTTAGCAAAATATTAATTTATCAAGAAATTAATTTAATCGAAAACTTGATTTCAGACTGGAAAGTTCTATTAATTTACCGAGGTATTAATTTATTGAGTATTAATTTATAGAAGTTATATTGTATGTCCGAACAAAATCTTCATTCAAATATAAATATGGTTATCAACTTATTTCTTCAATGTTCTCTTTTTAAAAATAAACTTATGTCTTCAATGTCATGGTTTCTCGATAACATTAAAGGAGAAAAAAAGCAACTCATGTTGCTACTTGGACCAAAATTGTCTATTTTAAATAGTGAGTTTTACTATCAAATATTTGTGTAGAAACTTATCGTGATCTAATATATGAAAATTACAAAAACTAACAGCATCTATGATTTGATGTGGTATAGGTGGCTAGGGTGTTTGCTTCAAAAACAGTAAGTAAAATATGTTTTCACAAAATAAAATAAAATTCCCGAAAAAATAGCAAAATGTTAAAAAAACATAATACTATGCATGCTTAACCCCTTAAACTAATTTAATAGGAATAAAAACATCATAATATCCAAAAAGAGCAGATAGATAAGACATTGGTACACTTTTACGAACTCATGTTCTATAATAACATTTGATTTCTCTAAAAATCATGTCCATAAATATATCCAATAAACTCAAATACATATTTATTGTGAACACTGGATTCTCCGAAAAAAAGATGATTACTAAAAACAGATGTACTTTGTTATGGTTATTAAACAATATTTAAACCTTGAGAGTTTGGCATGAACATGATATTTATTTGAATATAATTTAAGACTCAACGTCAAAGAGAAATGAGAAATACAAAAGTGAAGGGAGCTAAAAAAATAAAAGAGTTACGGGTTTTTTATTAATAAATTATAGTACATTTGATATGATTGTGTTGCCAAATTATCACATAATTATTTTTAAGAAGAATACATATCAAAAAGTTACAGATTTATTTTCTCAAAGAATATGAGACCAAACACTACACTTTCAGGAACATTGACTTTCAGGCGGAGTACTCAGATTTGGTGGACATCGTGAGGAACCCAGAGGACTGGCCGGCTTTCGTTATCCTGATAGGAAAGTTTCAGAAACTTCTCATCCATCTCCCACAATTCTTGATATCGCACATCGCGCAGGGTCAAATCTTAAAGCGGATGAGTTGGCACGTGGTGCTCGATTTAGGTCTTTAATTTTTTCTTTTGTAAATTCGTTTCCGCCAAATTGGATTTCCAATTTAGGTGGTATTTTCTAATTAAATGTTTGGTTGTCGAAAAAAAGAATTAAAGGAAATTTTAAGTCGATAAAAAAACACTACACTTTGATTGGATAGAGAAGGTAATGCAACAACATGAACATTCACTATCTGAATTCAAAGATATACCATAAGTATATCTAAACATTACATATATATATATATATTTATATATATATATATATCTATAATTCTCTCACACGTAAAAAATTACAGATACCAATACATATTAGTATTTATGGTAAATAAATTATTAAATTCACTATGATTGATTTGCTTTCTTACCATTGCATTTTTGCATTCGTCTATGTCAAGAGATAGGTAATTTAAAATTAGCTTATCCAAATATATATTAAACTTGTCAATAAAACAAACCCACATGTAGCGTTGGTATAAAATTTGGTCTATACTATGTAAAAGTTGAAGTTATCAGCACCTAAAGTTGTCCACGTAGACGATAAATCAACCAATAATGTTGTGCCACATCAAAATTTAAGAATTATGTTAATTTTGTTTTAAGTTGATAATGGAAAGCTATGACATGATTTCCTTATTTTCTAAACTCATTATGTCAAGTAATTTCCATTTTTGTAGATTTCTTAAGTTATGATTTTTGTTTTTAAATTGTATATACTATTGATTAGGAAATTTGCTTATTTTAACAATAATAATACATTTAGTTATAAAAAATAAACTAATGACCACAAAATAAACATCTATGTACTAAAGAGGATACTTAAGTAATTTTATATCTATCTATCTATCTATATATACTACGTAAAATTCGAAGCTAAAGCTTTTGAGAGCGTCCACGTATGATTTAAATTGAAACGACCCGACCCGTTTTTTTTTTAACATTAAACCCTTGGTCTTAGACTACCATTCCCATAAATGTTATTCTCAACAACCAAGCAAACGACACAGACAACCAGCGGATAACAGTAAACCAAATAATACCATTTTATTAAATCAATCAACTAGTTCAACAACAATAACCAATTCCAGAACTATCCAACAACCTATGGCAGTTCTAAAGCAATAACTGAAACATCACGAAACACGAGACCCTAGATCATCTCCCTCTTCGTAGCCGTGATTCCACGATAATAATTTGCCTTTACCTGCATCACATGGGAAAAAGAGATGCGTGAGTATTATCATAAATACCCAGTGAGACGGTTATCCCATCTACGACTGCGCACTCAGGTATGGTGGACCGCTCAGACAAACAAACACACCACACAGCACACAAACAACAAACGGCTCAACATAGCCTAAACAGACATGTGTCGATCGACACTACCACTAGGTGTCGATCGACAGCCTCTGAACTGCTCTGTCGTTGGACACACCTCATGTGTGTCGTTCGACAGACCTCGTACTGTTCTGTCCTTTGACACACCTCATGTGTGTCATTCGACAGACCCCTGGCAGAATCGTGGGAACCGATCATAATCATCTCGGAACGATTCCTCCTCTGCGTTAGTACGAGAAACCTGCACCAACGACAACCACAGCACAACAACAAGCATACACACCCACAATTCGATGACCACAAGATCAATTAATGCATACAAACCTATCACCAAGAATCCCTAACGATCCATCGACCCAGAAGCCATGGTCACGCACTCACCTTGGATTTTTGGATGGAAAACGAGAAAGTACGAGATCAGACTTGATCACCACTAGGAACCACAAAAATTCACTCCCTAAACACAAGAATCGACCTCCTTTCTCGAGACAATCGAATCCTTTCACAAAGAACTCTCAAACCTTAACCACAACCTTTGGGAACGATATAACTCTGTCTTTCTGCTGTTTTCCTCACAAAACACGGCCAAAACAGATTATATACGAAACCCTAGGGTTTCCCAAACCGACCCAGTCCAACCGACCGATTAACAATCGAACCAGAAAACCGACAAATTAAGGCCCTGTCGATCGACACATACAACTTATGTCGATCGTCAGTCAGTTAACACCCTGTCGATCGACAACCACCAATCATGTCGATCGACGGCCACTCGAACAAACCAGCCTGTCGATCGACACACCGCACTAGTGTCGATCGACACACCTTACAATTTTCTCAAAATTGGTTGACGGACGTTACATAAATCATCCAATATCCAATAGAAATTATCCATGTAAGTATTCCGTATTAAGTTAATTTCTTTTTTATTAATAATAGAAAACAAAGCATTAATTTCTTTATTTCATAACCTATTTAGAATTAAGTTATTTTTTCAATTGGTAATCCAAATAGGATTTAAATCAACATATAGTCTTATGCCACATCAAATATTCGAATTTGTAAAGTTTCTTTAATAAAAATTAACAATAAATCAAGTTTTCTTAATACACAATTGGAAAAAGGTATTTATTTTGGTTTTTTTACTTCCATTTTCTAAACATTGTTTTTTTCTACTTTCTTCTTTTCCATTTAAGAAGTTATATGCAGTTTTTTTTTTAAAGTTATATATAATATATAGATCATTAAAATTAAAGTTCATAGGAAACAATAAATTTTACATAATTATTTTGAAAATTACTAGCATATATTACATTTAACTTTCTCTAAAATACAATAGTATATTTTTTGTTAAAAAAAAATAGACGAAAAATGTAAACATGGCAAGACATACCTAAATGACATAAGGAAGTATATACAATTTTGGGAATACATGCTTACTAATCGATGGATTTAAATGAAACAAAAATTGGAAAATCATATAATTGAGTGAATCAAGAATAAAGTGTAAATGCCAATTTTCCATTTCCTTTAAAATATATACATTTTAGAAGTTGAAGTAGTTCATAAATTTTCTATTTTCTCAATTGTATATCTTTTTGCAAAAACAAATATAACAAAAAAAAAGTAAACATGGTAACACATACATAAATGAAACAAAAAAAGTACAGATGAATCTAATAATATACATATTACTTTTTAAAAACATTCTTTTGTTGAACTTGTTATAAACGTTTTATCAGATCAATGAAATAAGATAAAATTTAGATTAAAAATGTGTGTTTGATGATAATTGAGCATTTACAAAGAGTAGGAGTTGAATTTGCAGATTGAACCAACTTAATCTTCTAAGCAAGAGAGGAGCAAAAGCATAAGCTATTTGCGGGTGATGCAAAAAAAGTTATAAATATCAGCTAGGAAAGAAGTAAGCAAATAACAAAAAATATATAAATCAAACCTAGGCTAACTACAAGTGACATTGTCACGTGAGAAACCATAAGCTCTAGAGAAAAAGAGGAAACTAGAGAAAGAGAGTGTAAATAACACGAGCAAGATATTGTAATTTGTAAAAATCAGAAACTCGAGATGTTGAAAGACAGATATACAAAGTATATCAAAAGGTGGGAGAATGTAACAATACTTGCGGTTCTACCTTCTCTCTTATAGAAAAGAAAAGAAAGTAAATCGTCCTTCCAGTTTTGATAGTACAATAATTAGTTCTAACATGAAAAAAACTTAACATGTTCGATATAATATGAAGTATAAAAATCAACTATTACATGTACTGTTCTTTTCATAAATTTTAGATTCTCAATAGTTTGACCAAAGGTTAATTAATGTTTCTACACTAGCGGACTTAGAATTTGGTTCTAGATAATGCGATTTATTAATAATTATGTAAATTAATTGATGTAAACTTGGTGTTGGTCGCCCTAATTTTCCTTCTCTCCCAGGCACGGGTCTCGAGGCCCCTCACCCAAACTCCCCGACCATAGGAATGGATCTCCGTCGTGCCTGCTCCACCTCCGCAGCGACATAAGCTTGTTTGTTTGTGTCGCCGACTCCTCGAAAACCCTTTTATCTCGAAGATCTGATTGGTTTCCTTGGTCCTTTATTGGTGAAGATACATCTCCATCTTCCGCGATGTTGTTTTCTCTCACGTTTCGAGTCCTCTCGATCTCATCGGGCGGTAAACCGTATGCAATTCGGAGTGATCTCGGCCGTATGAAGCAAGTCTTGGAGATGGAAAATCCCTCTCTTCCACCGAAGCCTCCGGTTCCTCCAGATCCGCCAGATCCGGGGCGCCGTGTTATAGATTCTTCTCATCACATGCTTCTGTCGAACCACCGCGATCTCTCAATGAGATCTCGGGTTGTCTTCTTCGTCATAGTCAAAGTCTATCGCGCTGGTCAAGTTATCTGCTCTAGTTCAGATCGAGACTATGTTCGGTACTCTCCACCAGAGATGTCTTGTCCTTTACCGACGTCTTCTCCCTGGTCCTATTCTTTTGCTCAAAACTCATATTCGCCATTAAAAGTCCTGGCTTTGGTGAAATATCAGAAGTCCAAGCTTCTCCATTGGCCACCTCCTCCGAGCTCCACCGTCTTTGTGACATGTCAAAGCTCTGTTTCCGGTGTGCCTTCATCCGGGATTTGTCCCATGAATCTTCTTATATTGGACCTGGACCAATATATGACATTATCTTATCCCTTGTGGAAAAGCCTTGTAAGCTATACTATTGCTTGAGTCAGCGTCATCGTTATATCTTTAAGAAACATACTTGTGCAATCAGTTTGGTGGTCTGATCCGTTGGTCAAGAATCTCTCCTTTACGGGGCAGGTTTGCTTCTACCACTTCAACTCACTAACCGCTGCCTCCATACTTTCCTTTGAGTCCATTACTACCATCAATGTAAGCTCGTCTCCTACAGAAATTTCAGTCCTATTCCTCACCGGCGAAGGGACAATGGGACAATTTGTTCCTGTATAGTTCACTCTTATCTTAGCCCGGAGTTGTATTAGCTTAGGTTTGACCCTTCTCGTAACGAGCAAGTTAATGCTCGGTTATGTCGTGATATCTTTCTCCGTCAAGGAGAGATGTATTCCAACCACTCTTATGGAGTGTGTACACAAAAGCTCAGCCTTTAAGGCAGCTTATGACTTTCATTTACCGTCATTGGTAAAAGAATTGAAGATCGCTTTGCTTGCAATCGATTTTGAAGCCCTTTTTAAGAAGCTTCCGGTTTTTATCTCCGATTCAAACTGCATAACCTATCTTTTGAAGTTTAATTTGACGCATCCTAGTTACTCTTTGGATCCGCTGTCTACTAGCTATGTTGTTAGCTTATCTGTTGCTTTTATGGTTTTCATTTTCTGCTCTTTGCAGCATTGTAAGAGTTGGACTTAAATTTTAATGAAAAGTTTGTTGAACAAAAAAAAAACTGACGTAAACTCACGAGAAAAATCTATCTTGGTGCAAGTAGATCCGCTCGCCACGATTCCACGCATTAAATGTAGAATAGCCTTTCTAACAGGGCTATTTAAGTGGATCTAATAGTCGAATTGAATCTTTTGTGTTAGAATTGAATTTCTAACCGTTCTCATAATTTATAATAAATAATAAATTTAAATTAAAAAAATTATTGTTTATAATGTTAGGAGACAAACATTTTAGAAATTAAAAATGAAAAATAAATTTACAAGTTATATAGTATAGATGTCTGTATATGGTACTTATAAAACAAAACAGTGTATATTTAACGTTAAACAAAAGACCATATATATGATATACAAAAAACCCACGTGTATACGCTCTTTTTCTTATTTTACTTTCTAGAAAATGGCATTCAACATGTATATATTATGAGATCAAACAATGGTATATGTTTCAAAATTTTTTTTGAAACAATGCAGTTTAACTATTCGATTGTCATTATACCCATTCACAATTATGGACAATAAAAACATAATATATAAAGGTACAAATGATCTCAATTAACCTTTTTTTAGGAAAGATATTGAGAGGATAATAATATTTGTAGTGTGGATGAAAAAAACATAGAATTTAAAGAGGCCCACCAACTATGTTATTTGGAAAAAAAGTGTGTACCAAACAGAAACAAGAGAAAATGATAGGAAAAATAGTCTATATACATCCATCAGCAGGAAAGTTATAATATTTAAGAATACTAATCAACAAACTAATATGATGAAATCCTAACAGTTGAGAGTAAAACTAGAGAGATTTCAAATCAACATGCTATATCTTATATAATACTTTAAGGTTCCACTAAGTTAAAGTTTTAACAAGTTGTCATGTGTTACTTTTGTGTTGGCAAGTAATATTCATTTTCATATTTAAAACCTAATTTTTACTTAATTATGATATTTGTCCTTCTAAATTTAGAATTTTTGTATCGATTTTTTAAAAGAAAAATGTGATCAACTTTAATTTAAAGTAAACATTTAATATCAAATTATCTTCATGAATTTATTGAAAATATGTAAAATGATATTCTAATATATATATTACAATAATATGATAAACTTTTATATATTTTAAAATAATTCACATAAAATAGTTTAAAATTATTGTTTAATTTTAATCTTAACTTCACTAAAATAATAAATTGTGAGCATAAATCTTAAACATCACATAATTAGCTACATATAGAAAGGAACAATTTTCTATACTTTTTTTAATATATAATTTGCTACATAATATATTTCAACAATGTTCCATCTTAATTTTTTTTCTACAAATAACATTGTATACATCCAATAATTTGCTACAAATATTTAATCTCTGAACCTAGATAGTTATTTACTATAAACACCAAATTTCTATAATATTAAATATATAAATAGTCAATAAGTTAACAATTATTGTATATTATACCATGTTAAATTTTAAATCCACGCAACGCGTGGACATACCCTAGTTAGTGATATATTGTGAAGTGGACACTCCTCTTAATTTGTGGAAATCAATGCTTAACAAATAAAAGTAGAACTTTCGACTTTCAAATGCTACATCTAAAAGAATATGAGCTCCAACACCACATTTTGAATGAGAAAGAGAAGGTAGTGCAACAACGTAAGCGCTCAAAATATATGCCTATAACCATATCTAAATATGAACATATATAATTCTCTACACACGTAAACAATTACCGATACACTACATATCAGTATTTATGGTAAATAAATTATTTAATTCTCTACGATTGCTTCACATTCTTACCATTACACTTTTACATTAGTATATGTCAACATTTTGCTAATTTAAAATTAGCAAGTCTAAATATATTTTAAACTCATCGACAAAACAAACTCACGCATAGCGTGGGTATAAAATCTAGTCTTATTATATAAATGAGACTTTGTTCGATGAGAGCTTGACACGTAAGGAAAATTGTAACAGACATGTGTCTAATATTAATCGAGATGATGACATGAGTTAAATATTAAAATTAATTAAGCAAAAATAAAATTAAAAAATGTAAAAGACACAAAATTGTTGTTAAATAACTAACCAAATTGTAAAAATGACAGTTTCTATAAACAAATAAAAAATGGAAAACACACAAAATATTTGTTAAGCAACTAACAAAATTGCAAAAAAGGAAAATTGTTAATACTCCAAATTAATTAGATAACAATAAATATTTAAATACTCTAAACTAATTAGAAAAAATAAATAAAATGTCTAATAGTCTAAACTAACTATAAAAAAACTAATAAAAATTGAAAGAACAAAAGTCGTAAATAAAGGTAGAGAGACAATATAAATAGAAAACAATAACTTAGAGAGAATAATTGTAAAAAACAAGACAAAAAATCGAAAGAATAAAAAAAGAAGAATGATTCAACAATAGAATATGTAAACATAAAATAATTAGCAAATGCTATAGATATTTAAATTTAAAAGTTCACAACTACGTCAAAGAACACAAAAAACTTTAAACACACTTTACAACATATGTAACTATAGAATATTACAAAGAATAAAAAATTTGTACTTAAAACAGTATTGGTCTTTTTATGTTTTTAAAAAGAAAATTGTATGAAATAAAAAATATACAAGTTAAGAAGATAATAACAGTATATTTATTATTAAAATAATTTTATAGGTTTTATGAGATTATTAACATTATATTTTTTTTAATTTAACTTTACAATATTTGTATTTTTTTAACGATTTTGTCACATAACTTTTATATATGCATTATGGATAAGAATATTTTTTTTTCTTTGTTATTAGGAATATGAGTTGACTTACACTTATATATATATATGATCCACATATGAATTAAAACATGAAAATTAAGATAAATGTTTTACATCTAATGATTTAAGATTCATGTTTAAATAATATTTCGAAATATTTTAGTAACTCAACGGGTTATTAATTAAAATTAAAATATTTCTATGAATAATTTTTAATACGATTACCCGCGTATTAACGCGGGCCTTAGTCTAGTATGTTAATATAAGCACGGTCGGGTTCAATATATTAATCATATCAATCGCCATCTCCCTTATTATTTGTTTGATCAATCTTCATTGTAACCTATGGGAAAAGAATTATTTGAAGCTCTATTGTATA
Organism: Arabis alpina; assembly: GCA_900128785.1. Lineage (NCBI taxonomy): Eukaryota > Viridiplantae > Streptophyta > Magnoliopsida > Brassicales > Brassicaceae > Arabis > Arabis alpina. The sequence goes on from LT669795.1 coordinate 15,442,369, forward strand.
TATGACATCTAAATATGAAATATATGTTGTAATTTAGCGAGTAAACCTAGATGAAACGGTTAAAGCGTTAAACATAGAGAGAAAATGAATTCAGATGTAAAGCCTTTTGTTTAGGGAAGAGATGTTACAAACTATCGATTCCAAGGAAGACAAACATCAAACAAATTATTATTTTTATTACGTTTGCACGGTCCGTCTCTTCGTATCTTCCATTCACATATTATGCATCCATACTCCGCAAATTCTTTGTCTCTACTTTGTTTGTAGATATCGAAATAGTGAAACTCCTTTCCCCAACTAAACCTGCAATAGAATAAAGTACCTCCAAAAACACTAGGTTTAAATCGAAAATCCCACGATCCACCTGCTACCATAGTTCGCACTCCTAAATCATCGTTTCCTGATTTACAATGATATTTTAAGGGCACATGACCACCAAGATCATTATAAATCACCACGGTTGTTCTTGGGTTGTCAAAACCAAGTGGATTGATACCGTCTTTAGCGTCAGACACGGCTGAACCTACACACAAAGCTATGATTACAAGAGTAACAAATTGTTTAAGAGAAGACATTTTTTAGGGTTGTTTTCCTGTGATATGACTGTAAATTTCAGTGAATACTTAAATGTGTATTTATACTAACACTACAAGAAAACGGTCAACTTTTGACCATCAATTTGGTATAGAATTGGTAAAAAACAGTCATTTTTGATGAATTTTTGACCAAAATTAATTCGTAAAAATTGGGTAGTTGAAAATAAATTTTGGTCAAAAAGTAGTCTAACCAATCATAATGGTCAAAATTATATTTGACCATCTACTTCTATAAATTTTCTAATAATATAAATATTGAATTTCTAAATATTAAATATATATATTCGAAAATATTGAAATTAAAATTTAAATATTTGATTCATAATAATTGAAATTTAATATACATATATATTCGAAAATATTGAATTCAAAATTTAAAATTTATATATTTGATTCATAATAACTGAAATAAAATTAAATAATTTAAAACATATATAATATAAAATAAAACACAAATGAACATACAATACAAATTTATTTCAAGTTCCTACATGCTAATCCGTTAGATAAACGAAGTTTACAAATAGCTAATAATCTTATGGAACAATTAAGTGGATGTCAATCAAGTAACATTTAATACAAGTAACATCTCCTACAAGTAACATAATCTTGTAGTAAATTCATGTATGTTACAACATTTGTACTATCCTTATAACAGAGATCATTCTCTCTTGTAATGTAACACAACATCTATATAACAAATACAAGTCTTACTTCATTCTCTTTTTTATTCATAACATGTTATCAATACGAGTCTCCATTGTTTGAGTTCTCCAACGTAATGTAAGTATTTCTTAAATATATAGATATGTTCATATAGCCGAGTATGCTCTACACTCGCCATTGATATGGATCTTGTGTATCAGAAAAGTTATCATTTACTCAAATGATTTTCTAACAATCTAAAATATATTTTCTATGTTATATGATATCAAATCTTTTCAATTTTAAACTCTCCTTCTCATGAATTTTGTGAGAAATATAAATTTGGCCACATCAGGTTCATATGCTTTACAAAAAAAAAAAACTAAAATGACATCAAATTGTCTTTTCGATTTATCAATAATTGACATGAAACTAAATGGTTATTAAAATTTTATATATAAATATGTTGAATGTTACATTGTATGGTTTTCATATAATTACATTTATTATATATTCACATTTATAAAGAAGTTTAATTAAACATAATTAGTTTGATCATATTTTTGTTAAAATGATTAATTGTTTGTTTGGTAAGTAAAATCGATCGTATTGCTATGAAATGATTAAATTGTTATGTAATCATGCTTACCATTGATCTCTCTACATGCTTATTCACATGTACCATTGATGTTTTATATGATCTATGAACTGCAAGTGTCTATGTAGTATTTATATTGATTTGATATTCAATATACATAGGCAAATTAATTTTCTTGCTTAAGGTTCTAATCATGGTCATTCGTATTTTTATATTATGGTAAAATATTTCAAATATTGATCGGTTTAAATTGCAATCACGAAAAAATATATATATATAGGAGTACTATTAGTTATAATGATCATGACTTTGATTAATATCGATGTTGCTTTATGATCTTGTTATTTTTCATATAATAGATATACACATTCAATAAAGATATACGTGTAGCTTGCTCGTCATATTACTGAAATCCGACCAATAAATTAATGGTATCATTATGTTATAAAATGAAACATGTTTTACTTACATAAATTGTAAAATTTGCATTATAAACATTCTTTAGATCGATGCATATTTTAGTAATGTATGAGAAAGATAGAAAGATTTTACCATGTGAAAATATTACTTATTTAAAGAATGAAAATGCTTTGTAGAGATTGGTTTGGTAGCAACAAGATTAATCTAATTTATTGATTAAAAATCTATTATTGTTCATCATACTAAATATGTTGGTTTAAAAGCTTAGTGTTGAAGTCTAGATGATATTTGTTTGATCATGAAAAGTATATATGAGTATTATTTTGATAGGAAATCATGACTTTGATACTCGAATGGTAAATTGATTGATTGATTAAGAACTAGTTTAATACCATGATAGTAACGAACTAGTGAATGATGATGATTGATTAAATTATATTATATGAATATTGTCTTTGTTCATAACATTGTAACTTGATCATATTTCCTTACCATCCCCTCTATGGGAGTCTTAAGACCAAGTATTTCACCATAAAAGATCCACATGTTCTTTAGAACAATCAAAAATAAAGGAATGATCACTAGAATGTGATATTACTCAAAGCCCCTTATGATTGGTAAATCTAAGAATACATGACTTGAAGTCTGCAAGTGAATCTCATCTATGTTTAAAATATTTTCATGTTGATACTATGCAGAAAGAATATCACTAATGCATATGTGGGAAAATACTATATCTTTACGCACATTATGATGTCCTGAAGACACATAACCGTGACATGATATTTAGTAAATATGATGAATTTAGCCTCTTTGTGGATGTTCAAAATAATGAGTTCCCTGAAGTGAATGTGACATCCTATATATAAAAGGAAAAGGATCACACCAATAACCTAGCTTAACAAGTGGATGTAGAAGTGGTCGCGAATGAGGATGTAATACATACATGGTCAAGGTCAAGGTCAAGGTCAAGGTCAATGAGGTTTCTTTAGAAACTCATATTCTCACCAAAATTGAGGAAATAAAGAGGGTAACAAATAACAAGAAATTTATCTCATATGATGATGACTGAATATAGGGTAATTACTTTATCTATTAGTCGAAAGCTTATTGAAGGCTCCCGAAGAGCATATACACGATTGCCTGTGGGAATGCAATTTGAAATAAGTGACGTGGTATACTCTCTCAAGTCTCAAAAGCTAATGTGATGATATAATATACGACCCAAATTGAGTATGTTGTTGATTAGACAATGGGATTTAATTCGAGATAGATGAATCTGAAGTTTCATATCATCTCGAGGGAGGAGAATTAAAGAACTTCACATAGACAATTAGTAGCATATCTAGAAGATTATGTTCACTAAGTTTAATTAGCTATGTGATTGGTTAAATCTAGTTGTAACCAAGATTACTAAGTGAATATAATTCAACTATATTCATAATTACTTGCAGATTAATATTATATTAAAAGAATATCTCTAATGCGGAGTTGGTAAAGTATACTTAATAAGATTTCCATGCAAGTAATGTTGTCATGAAGACACAATGTCATGGACAAATATTTAAGAAGTATTATGAATTTATCATGTCTTCGTAAGGCTCTGAAGTGAATATGATATATTTCATATAAGAAAAAGGATGAGACAAATTAAATCCTCGATAAAGTAGCTACCAAACTTACCGCATCATCACCAATTTCCGACGATATCCACCATTGGCTTTGGATTTTCCTGGTACACTCCATTTCTAAGCTCTTGATTCTCATACCATATATATATATATATATATATATGTTACAGTTAAATTAATCTATAACATTTACTTTAATATATATACATTATAGATTTACTATAAGATTTACTTTACTATATTATCTCGTTTATTGCTATATGCTTCATAATCAAAATCCATGCTTGGTTATCATGGCTAGAGAAGTTATTTTGATTATGATATCCCATGAAGGGATTAAATGATTAATAATGAAAAGTAAACAAGAAGATTAAGAAAATGAAAAGTAAACTACCAAGAACTTATATGTTTGGCTAAACCAGATTGGTCACCTTGATTTCATGATGATGCGGAAAAATAAATGAAAATTTATGTGGATGATATATCATGGTTCTTACTAGTTGTTTACCATGATTTAACCCGGTTTTATCAAGTCTTTTCGCTGTTTTTCAAGAGTTTTAGAGTCTTTGCAGGTTTGTGTACGTGTGGAGCTTAATTGGTGATTTGGAGCATTCTGAAGCATTGTGGAAAGAGGAGTTGACGTCGTTAGGACGGATTTTCAATTGCCGTCAGATATTGGTGTCGCTCGACACCAGGAGGTGGGTCAATCGACACAGGCCCATGACGAAAAGACTTTCCAGTTTTGAAGATTTTCTTTTCGCACCAAAAGTTCCAAAAGTTTACAATAAAAATCCATCACAAATTTGAGGCTTTATATATAGTTTTCTTTTAGATTTTTAGAGGAATATATTATTTTCAATTGAGACAAAAAGAGATTGTGTTTAGTTTGGTTTTGGAGATTTCAAAGGTTGATGACAAATTCTTAGGGTTGAATTACTCTTAGGATTTATCTTATTGTTCTTCATCTTGATAGCTTTAATTCTTGTTTTAGGATTGATCACCCTGAATTAGATATCTTATGTTGATTAATTAGATGTTGAAGCCTGAACTGAATCATAGATGAGCAAAATCATTTATTCGCAAAGGAATTTAGTTCAGGGATTTTGTGAACATATCGAACCTAAACTTTAATGCTTGTCTAGATTGTTAGAACTCGCAAAGGAATTTAGTTTTTTATGGTTTATACATAGATAATTTTTGCAACAGAAGTTGGTTAATTTTAAAGTAGTGTTTCGAGTTCTAGAACTGCGTTTAACAAATCCTGACAGTCTTTCACTCTGCAATTTAGAGTCATACATGCGAATTCCCCATAGCCCAGCGTTTTGTTTCATTGATTTTAAGAACACATACACAATTTGAATTTTACTTTGTCTTTTACTTATTACATTCTTACTTAGCTTAATTTGAATTCAAAATTTAATTGCGTGATTGAGATTCCCTGTGATTTGATCCCTAAATACTACAAACGATCTCTTCATTTGAGAGAGTAGCTCAGGGTAAATTTCAGCATATCAAATTTTTGGCGCCGTTGCCGGGGAACAAAATCACCAATTGAATTTTGATTTTAGAATTTTGTCTACGTTTTTATTTTTTGTTAGTTACGGGCTCTATCTTTTGTTTTTATGTGTTTCAAGTGTATGTCTAATCACAAAACCAGAAGCGACAAGAATCATGAGCCAGTCAAGCTAATGACTGTAAACAAGCGCTTGGTGGGAGGCAACTCATTGGTAAGTTTATTGTTTTAGGGTTTTTCATCAATTTTCGGATTTTCCTACTAAAAAAGAATTTCGCGATTCCTATGTTTTTTATTTTCTCTTGAGTTTTATTTTCTTTTCTTTTACCAACTTCAGGCTTGATAACACTTGGGAAAATGTTAACAATGTTTATTATTTTGAGAGTCAAAAAGTCATTTATTGAGTCAAAACATGTAGGGAATGATGACCATTTCTAGGAACATGCGCTTAGTCTCTACGATTTATAGTTGTTGCGACGAAGCCTTTGGAAGGAGCGTATTCAAAAACAGATGATACTACAGGTTCCCCTCTTATCGCGGTTTGCAAAACGAAAAAGATCAAACTCTAGACTACCACACTTGATCTCCATCTCACTATTTTCTCTCTAATGATGTCATGATTATAATCGATCCAGCATTCAGGACTCCTTATTCCTTTTTACCAATCTTCGTTCATCCTGAATGGCCAGCTCATTTTTAGTTGGTACCCAATGTAACACCCGCATCTTGGACTATGAATCCAGACCCAAGTGTTAGCCAAAAATGATATTTTCATTGCTCTAAAATTTCTTGGTTACATTGTGTGGTAAATTATAACGTATGGGTACTAGATTCACTACGCATTGGGAAAGTCTTCCTCCATTGCCTGCTGCTCCCTCCTGCCTTGCCGTCCTATGGTCCACCTGACCGGATGTCCTATCCTGCGCACTGGTAAGGGGGTGAGTATTGAATACTCAGTAAGACGGTCTACTCTGTCTCACCACCTAACACTACCTAGCTATTCTAAACCTATAACCCCACACAACAGCCTTAGCACTACTTGCCAGGTACTGCGTCTCACGGCCAACCCTTTGGCGGTGATAGAAACACAACTCCTCAACCTCATGCCGGGCACCCTGTCAACCCTTTATACTCTACACCAGCAAGCTGGTAACCGGACCAGTAAAACTGGTATGCCTAGCACCCTGGCAGCCAATACTATAGTCGGCCCGTCGGCGGACTTTACGAGTTAAGGTGCTCCGACCCTTCTAGCGATCCTCAGAACGCTAGGTCTTCGTGCCCTCTTTCAGGCCAAACACAAACAAGGCGGAACGCATGTCCATTCATACGCCCCTATGCAATAATTAAATGGTGGCATTGTGATCCTACTATCCTACCGGTTTACATGCTCTACTAGTCTATCGTAAGGTTCACAATCAAGCTTTCTACTCCGGTTAATCCTAGTCTGTTATACCTCTACGTTCTCAAGCAATAGCTGAAGCATTTCAAGCAATACCTTTTGCCCCGTATGGTCGGCCCCAGGTAAGTATGGCTATCCCAATACGTTACCCATGACACATCTATGGTCATACGGTGACCGTCCCTGCAGAAATACAAACATAAAACTATCTATTAATTGTGGAAGACTCGTGGTCCAGCCTTTTCCATACCCGGCCTAAGCGTTCCCGCGGACTTGCCTCTAACCATGGAGTCGTATGCGGCCGTACGAGTTTACTAAGCCTCCTTAGCGCTTCTCTTATTGGCATGCACCGTTTAGACTATCTACCAGGTTGACTACGTCGTAGCCGTACAACTATCAAGTTGGCCGGCCACTACCTGTCCGGCCTACATCATTCTCTAGTAGTCTGCCGAGTACAACAAACAAGCGAACCATCGAGTATCCTTACGGCCTTGCGGCGGTAACTCTACCTTAGCTCTATTTTGTGGTTCAATGATCGGTTAGTATCAGACCTTTCAGTCTGCCACGCTAATCCTCACATTTGGCCCACTGGCTCTCTTTTCAGAGTATAGCTGGCCTATGCATTATCTACTTTCTCAAACTACATGCGGTGCGAGTCGGAACTAGGCATAATCCTGCCATGACTAGTTTCCAGTCCGCCAAACAACGAGTCACTCTTGGGCCGGCTTATGCCGAGCCAAGTTTCCTCGAGATACAAGGTTGAGTCCCACGGCCGGTACGCCTAGGTCTGTGTACCCTCACCAAGTTCCATTGTGATAGCCGATTCACTTGGCAAGCTGCGTTAGTCTTGCCATGGTCCTCTAAAATATATATAAGGAGATGATTATGGGCTGATCAGCCACTTTGTGACATTTACATGCATTGATTCAGTGGACACACTAACTCGATTGTTGCATCCTAGAACGTCATTTTTTCCTTGTTATAAACCAGCAACCTGGAGTTTGCGAGGTTACTTTCTTGATTAAATTACAAGTTTTAGAATTCATGTTTGAACCATGATTATTACATGTCCATTTAGATAAGTTTAAACATCCTAAAGCTCATGTTCATACACGAAGTAATCTAGTAGCATTGATTCGCATCAAGCCAATGAATAATTTATTGTTCTCCCCATCATTGGTTTAGGGTTAGAAACCGAATAGCTCCTATCTGAAAGATCTTTAAGTGTAAAAAGTGCTCCACCACAGCGCTCTAAGATGAGACCTCAAAAGAAGATAAGAATATATGTTGGCTATGAAAATAATATATGTTGAATATATTTGGAGATAATACAGAGTCATCCTTGAAGGGTTTTATCTAAGGCTCGATTTGTAGACTCTCATGTTAATGAGTCAGTTTTTCCAACACTAGGAGGAGAAAGTAAACAACATGAGAAAGAGATAAGTATCTATGAATTATCATTGATCCTCGGACTAAAGAATTTATATGAGAAGTCTAAAAAGATAATTCATAAGCATTACTTAGTGTATTAATTGCCAGACGCATTTACTGACCCAAATAAAGTGATGAAGTCATATATACCAGCTGTAAATGCTCTAAATATCATTGATGTCCCAAAAAGACAATATCAAACTGCTAGTGAGTCTAAAGATCGCATGAAGCGTGATGGACTTATTTAGTTCCTAATATTAAGAATCCTCGAAAGAAAAAAAGAACATAAATTGAGAATGACCAGATCGTGAAGAGAAATGTTTTGAATGATCTCCAGAAGAGACTAAATGATCTCTAGAAGAGACATAAACATGACAAATGAAGAAATTCAAGTACTTGAGAGTAAAGAGATTTAGTTAGCTATGTCATGTCTAGGAGAAAATGGAACCGAAAAAGCAAATCGAAGTCGTAACATTTTTGCATGCAGAGTAGTTGATATTATGAAAAAAGGATCATAAGAAAAGTCTATTAAATAGTGTACACAAAGTAATGATTGGCCGAAATGAAAAAGAAAGAAATAGACATATATAATCTCTTGTAGAGAAATATTTGGACTAGTAGTCCCTACACTTGAAGTGTATAACCAGTGGAAGATAAGTGAATCTTTTATATGAAAGAATAGTGAAAATAATGAAATTTTCGCAAAGACAAGGAATATTTAATGAAGATATATATTCTCTTGTGGTGGATGCTTACTTTTAACTTATCTTGTAAGTATGGCAATAAGAAATAAAACACTGGATAATGACAATCTCAAAAAGATACAATCCCATAAGGATTTGATCCCCGAAAGATTAATGATATCATAATTATGTTCACATGAACTATACTCGATTGAATAAAAAGAAAATCTGTAACATGGGGTATAATCATGGAAATGTATACCCAGTGCCGTGCCTAGATTTTTCGGGGCCCGAGGCGAACTTAAAAATAAATAAATTTTTATATAATTTATTTATTAACGATTAAAGTAATATAAATTCACATATTCCTTCCGTTTCACAAAGAGTGTCATTATAACCCATTTTACGCAGACTAAAAACTTTTAAATATCCCAAAATATCCATATTTAATACACTTTTATTTAATAATAATGGTTAATTTAATTTTTTTAATATTAAATGAGGGATAAGAGAGGAATTTGCATGCGAAAAGTCACATTGGAAACTCTAACGTAGAATGATACTTTTTGTGAAATAAAAATAAATTTTTAAAATGACACTCTTTGTGAAACGGAGGGAGTCATTGTTAGGATGTTAATAAAAAAATTAATAAAACTAACTAAAAGTAAAATACCTCATTTCATAGCATGGTGGGTGGTTTGAACTTGGGATGGAGAGTTACATTCAAAACCATGACCTTACTTAAACTACTAGACTACAAATAAAATCTGGAAAATGGGGGCCCTAAAAATGTGTATATTGATTCGGGGCCCAAGGCGAATGTCTTTTCAAATGCATGGTAGGCACGGCTCTGTGTATACCCATGTAGTTATCAAACGATTTTAATAAAGTGAGGTTAAAGATCATCGAAACTCCAAAGGGATAATAATATTGACATGAAAGTCTCATAAGGATTTAATGTAAGGAGATTTGGAAAAAGTTTGTTATAACTACAATGTATTTTGATGACTTAAAATATAACTAGAACTCCTGAAGAGATTTCTATATTGTTGAATATATAAGAAAGGATTTGAGTAAATACGTTGGAAAGATAAAATTCTTCAGATATTCCAATGCAAGAGAAGTTATCTTAGAAGATATGTGTGAATGTACTTTTTTCCCCTTATCATAGTTTTTATCCCATAGGGTTTTTCTATGACAATTTTTTTTAACGAGACATCAAAGAACCCACAAATGATAGACACTTAAAGAATAAATGTTATCATTACAATGATAAATGAAAATCTATCAATCTCGTAAAGGAATGTCAAACATTAATGATATCGAGAGAAACGAAGAGATGATTTAGATGAATCATCTAAAAGATTCATGAGTTGCCGAAGAATGGTGATGTACAAGTTCTACAGATTCGTTCAAGCTAAACTTTGGCAGACTTATTTTCAAGACACTTCTAATTGCCAACTTCAAGACACAAGTTCGCATCGTCACAAATATCTCAAGTTATGTATTCATCAGGGGAGAGTAACAATTAAGTGGAAGTGTTATGGAACAATTAAGTGGATGTCAATCAAGTAACATCTAATACAAGTAACATCTCCTACAAATAATATCTCCTACAAGTAATATAATCTTGTAGTAAATTCATGTACTATCCTTATAAAAGAGATCATTCTCTATTAAACTAACACAACATCTATATAACAAATACAAGTCTTACTTCAATCTCTTCTTTATTCATAACAAATAACAAATTCTTAGAGAGCTCCTTTGTTTTGGAGGATTCTATGGGAAGAAGACGTGGTAAAAGGGTTATTTCGTTTTATTAAGTAAAAACGTAAAAAATGAATTATATAATGAGCTACGAAATGTATTGATCATATATATAATTAGGGAGTCCTTTCTCCATCTAAGGTGTCCACATAGGCAAAAAAAAATTTTAACAATTAATTTTAGTTTTAAGTTCATTTAGTTCATGTTTATGTATATTTATTGTTACTTATAACTACTAATTTTTTAATTAAATTAAAAAACGAAAAATAAGTCAATAAATTACTAAAAGTAGAAATTAATATTTAAGTATTTACTATGAATTTATGATAACGATAAAAGTTTATATATTCAATTTCAAAAATTGGAAATATGTAAAATGAATATATACATATAAGAAAAAATGAATAAAGATATTAGCGACATCAAAGATTCAAAGAAAAAGAATATTGAGTGTCAGAAAATTGTTAAGAGGCTATTGGGTTTTTTTTTGTCATGAACGCACTTACACCTATTCGTTAAAGAAATACATGAGCATATTTGAATCAATGAGGGATGAACGTGTTAATATAAGAGGTTGTTGATCTAAAGATAAATAATATATATTATTTCACTAAAAAGATATTGAACCATCTAATTAACGATGAGATAATAAGATGAAAATTTAGGATATACGATTTTATTTATAATGTTATATAATTTTATGGAAGTATGAAAGAAAAATATGAAAGTGTTATAATACTATTATTTTAAAAGATATAAGGTATAAATTGGTGTAAGACAAACAAATCACGCATTGCTTGAGTTATGTTCTACTAAAAATAAGTAAACAAAGTAACATAAAATTGTAAATAGTTAAATCAAATTTTTGTTGTTAAGTTTAATAAATGCATCATACGAACCATATTTTAGGATTATTTGAGTATTTGTTTTTGAATTAAAAATTACAATAATGAATTACTTTTATTTATATGGTCATTAGAAAATAATCTAAATATTACAAATTTATATATAAGATCGCTGAATAGAAATGTTAATAAAAAATAATCAAAAAAAAAATAGATTCAATGATGTTAATTATTGAAGTATCGTCATAGAGTTTTAGTCGATTGTTAAGAGACTGAAGGCTTTAAAAAAAAAGGATGTATGATTTCACTAAAGGATATTGAACGATTTCACTAAAATAAGAAAATAAGGTGAAACTTTAGAATATAATATTTTATTCAAAATGTTATTTTCAATCTTTGGAAGTAGAAAAGAAAAAAATTGAAAACGTTGTAATATCGTAATTTAAAATAAATAAATAAATCTTAAATTTGATATATATATAGTATAAAATTAATGGTCACATTATTCATAAATTGTACAGCAAAATATATCGAGAATAATTTGTGATCTTTATGTAAAAATGTATGTAGTTCTACAAAAAGGGATTTCCTGGTGATCTTCTGTAATTCAATATTTGAATCAATGATTTTAAAAATCTAGAGAAACAAAAACTATTTTTGAAATGTTTAAGAAAACGTAAAAAACAATTATGTATAAATTAACTTTCTATAATTATATTAATGTTTTGTGAAAAAATGACAAAAGTAAATATATTGGTTATATTTAGAATTTGTTTGAAGATTGGATGAATTTATTATGCAATAATAGATAAAATAATAAGTTCTCAAAAACTAAACATCTATTTATTTAAAATCAAATACCAAATCGAAAGAATATAAAAAAAAAAGAACTAAAAACAAATAAATAATTGAAAATATGATATGATAATGTGTAATTAAATTAATGTAAAATATATATACTAACATAAAATACTTACTAATTCATGTTATACATGATATTGATAGAAAACATAAGAAAATAACACAAAAATATCAAAAGAAGCCAAACTCGCGCAACGCGCGAGTCCAACCCTAGTAAGAATGAAATTGGGCCTTATACACTATGCAGATTAATTTAGTTAATTCTTCCATATTTAATATATAGGAAAATTGCATAAAAAACCCTGAAGGTTGAAGTTACTAGCATTTTAAATCTTGGTGCATTTTCACTAGCACTATAAACTTTCAAACCAAAAACATTCTCATTAAAAACTTCCAAACTATGTCTTTAGTTTGCGCCTTCAAAATTTTTAACGGAAAAGTAAACTCTGTTAATAAATGTAATTATATTTTATTTCGTATCAATTTTTAAATTAAAAATATATTTGTAATTTTTTTATTACAATTAATAAGCCGAAAATCAATTAAATAAAAAAGAAAAAAAGAAAAAAATATGTTCGTTCTTCCCCTTCTCACAGATCTTTCAATCACCACTACCTCTCAACTATCCTCTGAAAATTGTGAGTTTTTCTGGAAATTGCTTAAAATCTTTGTCAAAAGGTGAAAGAGGAAAGAGGTGGTCATGTTTTATGAGAATCGATCCGAAAGAAATCGATCTAGATTCTTCAAAATGAAAGGCTCGGCAAGAAGGCAACTAGAAATTGGGGCAAATTGTTCTTCTAATCTGCTGCAACTCCGATTACGATTTGACCTAAGACTCTACGCGATTCTCACAATCTCTCAAGCTTTTGTTCGCTCGTGTGTTTGAGCAAGAAAGTAAAAGAGAACTACACACACAAATTGTTTACCCGGTGTTCGCCTCCGATATGGAGAACTACTCACCAGACCTAGACTCGGCCATCAAATCCACTAGCACCACGGCTTAATCGATATCTCAGTGATAATAGAGAAGAACATATTGTTTCAGATGATACAAGGAAGAAGATAAGAGACTGAGCTTAACAACTATAAGCAACAACCTTATCCTTATAATAACAAACCCATTAATGATAAGGTTTGTTATCTTTAACCGGACTTAACCAATTCGAATTGAGAAGTATTGAACTGATTAAACCAGCTAATGAACCAGACATCAAAACCCTCTAGATGATTGAGAGTCTTTGATCAGATTCATTTCTTTCTTCCTTAGCCGTTAGATCAATGAGCATTTGAGTCCATAGCTCAACATACTCCACCTTGGACTCATGCTCCTTGATGCTTTAACACTTTCATTTCACCTTGTGCTCTTATTCGTGGATTCACCGCCTGACCTACACCGCCTAGCATCCTCAAGCTTTTTTGAGCTTGTTTCACTTTGAGTAAGCTTAACGCGACATTAAACTTACTCACATGAATCACCTTTGTCAATATATCAGCAGGATTCCTTTCAGTGTGAATCTTCACAACTTCAACTTCACCATCTGCAACTGCTTCTCTCACAAAACTGTACTTCACTGCAAAATGCTTTGATCTCTCGTGAAAAACACTGTTCTTGGAGAGAGCATTTGCGCTCTGAGAGTCACACCAAATCTGCACTGTCTTCTGCTTGAAACCAAAATCTTCAAGTAGACCCTTTAACCACTCGCATACTCTGCTTCTGTTGTTGATAACATTACTGGCTTCTGCAAACCTGACTTCCAACTAACCAGATTTCCACCAATTGTAAACACATACCCTGAAATTGACTACCTCTTATCAAAATCACCTGCGAAGTCTGAGTCACAAAACCCTTGTACCTCAAAATTCTTATCCTTGGTGTAAACCAAATGTCTGTCAACTGTGCCTTTGATGTACCTTAGCAGCCACTTGACTGCTTCCCAATGAATATGTCCTAGCTTGCTCATGAAATGGCTTACCAGACCAACTCCATATGCTAAGTCTGGTCTTGACCCCACCAGAGCATACATTATGCTTCCTACAGCTGAAGAGTAAGGAACCTCATTGGTGTCAACACATTCTGATTCATGTTGAACTACGGCTAGCTTGAAATGAGCTCCTATTGGAGTCAAAGCTATCTTGGCATCACTCATCCTGAAAGTCTTCACTGCCTTCTTTAAGTAAGTTGCCTGAGACAATCTCAAAACTCCATTGTGTTTGTCCCTTACAATATCCATAACCAATATCCTCCTTGCAGCTCCTAAATCTTTCATCTCAAATGTATAACTCAATTGATCCTTGACCCTCTGAACTTCAGCCTTGTCTTTCCCTGCAATTAGCATATCATCTACATACAGTATAAGATATACCATTTCATTCGGACCTACTTCTTTCACGTATACACACTGAACATTCTCGCTGGTTCTGAAACCATGAGACAACATGACTTCATTAAACTTCTTGTTCCACTGTCTTGGGGACTGCTTCAACCCATACAGTGATTTCCTAAGCAAACAAACTCGATCAACACTTGATCTGTCCTCATATCCCTCTGGTTGTTCTATGTATATATCCTCCTCAAGATCTCCATGTAAGAAAGCGGTCTTGACGTCCATTTGCTCCAATTCCATATCAAAATTAACAACTGCAGATAAAAGCATGCGAATTGAGACATGCCTTACTACTGGAGCAAACACCTCTTGGTAGTTTATTCTTTCTTGCTAAAGAAACATTTTGCAACTAATCTGACCTTTTATCTTTCAGCTTCAACGCCTTCTATCCTTGGCTTGATCTTAAACAACCATTGGCAGCTCACAACATTTTTTTTGCTCATGCCTTGGCACAAGAGTCCATGTGTCATTCCTCCATAAAGAGTCCATCTCTTCGTCTGCAGCTTCACTCCATTTCTTGTTATCTTTGATAGAAATTGCCTCTGCATAGTCTTGAGGCTCTTCCACAGTTATAAGCTCAGACATAGCTAGAGCAAACATGGCAACTTCATAATCATCAAACTTCTTTGGCATAACCGGCTCCCTTCTTTGTCTGTCAATCACCACATTATGTCTATGGATAACTGACATTGTAGCTGTCTTGCTAGCAGTCACCGGACTACTGCCACCTTCTGGAGTTATAAATCATTTCTCAGGAGAATCCAACAATGAAACTGTCTCAGTCACTAACTTCACAGTAGCTCTACCTAAAATTGCATGTACTAAAATCTCTCCAACAGGTCTGATTCAGAACTTTGTAACGGTCTTACTAATTGCTTCCACTGATTTCTGAGCTGCACATGTTTCTTCATTGTCTTGGGACTGATCAACAATATCTTTATAGACATGTTCCTCATGAAACTTGACATTTCTACTCACAACACTCTTTCCTTCTTTCAGCAACCACACTTTGTATCCCTTTGTCCCTGGTCGGTATCCTATGAAGATACCTTGAACCTAGGCTTTAGCTTTCCTTGATCCAGATACACATAAACCATAGAACCAAATTTCCTTAGATGCTTATACCAGGCTTCTTGTTAAGCCACACCTCTTCAGAAACCTTGAACCCAATGGTAGATGAGGGTGTTCTGTTGATCAGATAAGATGCAACCTAAGCACCCTCAGCCCAAAAGGACTCATCCAACCCTGACTCACTCAACAAGCACCTCACCTTTTCCATAATCGTTAGGTTCATTCTCTCTGCTACGCCGTTTTGTTGTGGCGTGTAGCTGCAAGTCATGTGTCAAGTAATTCCATGTTGCCTGCAAAACTCATTGAAAACATTGCTACAAAACTCGAGACCATTGTCAGTAGGCAAGCATTTTACCTTTCTATCACATTGATTCTCAACAAGAGTTTTCCATTCACAGAATTTAGCAAAGGTTTCATCCTTAGTATTAAAAAAATAAAGCCATACTTTTCTGGAATGATCATCAATAATAGAAAGAAAATACTGATTAGGTGACATGGATGGATGCACATATGAAGAGCCCCATAAGTCTACATGAACATAGTCCAGAACATGCTTGGTCTCATGCTTACCTATGTCAAATTTAACCCTCTTTGCTTTACCTAGAACACAATGTTCATAGAACCCATCCTTACCAATATCATTCTTCTTGAGAACACCATCTCTGACTAGGATTTTCTGGTTTCTGTAGCTCATGTCGCCTAGCCTGCTGTGCCACACACTTACTGATCTTGCTTGTTTCTGTGTTGCAGACCTCCTCGGTTACAGTCTCACCATCCAAGATATACAGCATGCCCTGTATTGTTCCTCTGAGTGCTACTTGGCCATTCTTATGGAATGCAATCATTCCATGTCCTCCTAAGTGAGTAAAGCCTAACTCATCCAAAGTTAGCAGAGTTTACTTTTCCGTTAAAAAAATTGGCAGCGCAAACTGAAAACCTTATTTGGAGGTTTTTAATTAGAATATGTTTAGTTTAAAGGTTTATACTAGCAAATTCCACCGAGATTTAAAGTGTTAGTAACTTCAACTTTGAAGGTTTTTTACGCGATTTTCCCTTTAATATACAAACAAAGCTGTATTTTAAAATTACACAAGCCCGATTAATTAATCTTATTTATTCTCTGATTTTGTATATGTGTCAAGATTAATATTTTGAATTTCAAAGCAATCTATATGTATGAGTCGACTTAAATATAACATTTGTTGAATTTTCGTTGTTTGGTTTTCTTAGGCTTCAAAGAAGTATCATTTCTTTTTTTTCAAAAAAAAAAATTTGATTCCATGTTTCCATACGCTTTTGCTTTCGTATACCTACTTTTGATTTTATACTACTTAAATCATGAGGAGAAGAGTTAAATGGTGTAGAAGAAGTGTATTCTTAGATCTAGAGTTAATGATATCGAATAATCGAAAATTCGTCAAATCTTTTTTGACCAATTTGTATTTAAATTTGTTGGTCATAAATGTTTTATTCATTTTTGACGAAAGTTAGAACTGGTCAAAAGATGGTCAAAATGTTTTGACCAATTATCAGCCAAATATAATGGTAGAAAAGTTTTAACCATTTTTCGATCAAATTAGTTTTGTGTGATAATTTGGTCAAAATTTCGTCAATATATTTTTGACTAATTTAAAATTGAGAAATTTATTCAGAATGACACTAATCTATTCATATATTACTAGATTAACATCCATCTAAAAATCCTTAAAACAAAATAGAAAGAAAGTCAGTTAAACCATATGTCTTATTTTAATAACAATAATGCCATTCTCTTTTAATATTACATAAAAATTAATAAATCCTTAAAAAATTAATCAACATTAGAAACTTATTCATCGGGACCTAAAATAATAAAACATTCTCTTGTCTGAGTTTGTGAAAACCCTAAATCTCTCAAAAAAGGGGCAAAGGCCGTTTTTGGATGTGGCTTCTGTTTCCGACGAGGACCGCCGTCTCTGGTTAAGGCTTCTGGTTTCAACGTATACGGTTGTTAGTTTCTGACTAGCTGTCTTCCTCCGATGCAATATTCCGATTCTACTTCTCAATTCCTTTGACGAGCCTCAGCTGTCTTTTTCTGGTTTGTATTTCATGAAAAAGTTGTGCAATTTTTCGTAAATTTTGTAGATGAATATCAATATCAAAAGTATTATTCGTATCATACTTTGATCATTGGGTTCTTATGGATTTTCTTTGCAGGTTTAGTGTTTATGTCATTTTCAACACACCAATATATATTTTTTCAACACACTGGCTTTCACAATGATAGGGCCATATTATTAAATCTGAGTAACAAACGTGAATTTTGTATTTAGGACTTGAATCTCATGTTTTCTATTCTTTCTTTTTTAGATGGCTTCGTCAAATACAAATAGTAAGTATCCGAAACTTCTCTACGCGAAGGGGAAAGCACCAAGTCAGAAAAGAAGTAAGAGTTATTATGGTTATTTGTCAAATTACCAAATGGTTCAAAGAGGAATTGGCCTTGATGCTTGGGATACATTGAAGGAGTCTTCTATTGGAGTTATACCTAAGTTTTCTGAACTAGATTTCATATGGAATGCAAAGATTGTCCACCACCTTTTAACGCATCAACTACAAGTTACGAAGAATTACGAGATTTGGTCGTTGATTGATTTGCAACCAATTCGTCTTTCTTTGATAGAATTTGGCTTCTTTACTGGCTTGAACTGTGAACTACTCCAAGATGAGGACATTTATGATGTTGATCACATAGATTTTTGGCAAGAATTGCAGATTTGTACATTAGTTGGTCCTAGCTTGAATGAGTTACGGTTGGTGTTAGATAGATGCAAGAACTGGACTTTTGAGAAGAGGAGAATAGTTGGATGGTTGTGTATTTTGCATATTGGAATCTACGGCATGGCTCCAACAAGTCGAATCCCTTTGGAGGTGTGGAAGCCGGAATTCGCACAATTAGATTTGTAAGGGTTTCGAAAGAAAGCAGAGATCTCTGAGGATAAGCTATGAAGAACAATGATGAGCAAAGAGAAATTAGGGTTTGTAATTGCTTTGTATTGATTGTGTGATAAAAATTGTGAATCAATCTTTACAAGTGTTTTTACATTCCTATATATAACCCCCTAAGTCGGCTAAGCCTTTTTCCTAAACCTTCGCATATTGCCTTTTTCCCCTATGTCGGTCGAGCATTTGTGGGCTTCGCTGCTGGGCTTTAACTCCTCGAACCTTCTGGAACCTTCGTTGATGTTCTGAAGGACCTGAAGCCGATGGGAGCAGCTTGGGCACCGATGTCAACTGCCTGGACACCGATGAGACCAGGCACATCGGTGTCACTGGGAAGTGACATCGATGCCACTGGGCAGTGACATCGGTGCCACTGCTTGTCAACGGTGTCACTGCTTGTCATCGGTGTCACTGCTCAGTGACATCGGTGCCAGGCAACCTCGGTATCTACAGCGCCTCCTGTTGGCTTTGTGACCTCTCTGACGCTGCATTCATGACTTCTCCTGCGGTGACGATAGCTTCGAAGGTTCCTTCACTAGGTAGAAGGTTCAGGAGACTTAGGGGTTTTCTGGAGGTCTTCACCTTTCTTGCAGGCGGAATGACTTAGGGATTTTTGAGAGTCCTTCACCCTTTCTTGTAGGTAAAATGACTTAGGGGCCATATTATCCTTGTTTGTTGAAATACGTCCGTTGTCAATCATAACTTTTAACGTCGAAGTTCAGCGGGTGAAATCCGACCCCAACAGTTAGCCCCCCAGCTCGGTAATGTTAGCGATAATAGTATCGAGTTTAAGGACCATTGGGTGTCGAAATTAGCTGTTCAAAGTTATGATGTTGTAGGCTTGAGCCCTTAGTGTTTGATAACACTGTAAACATTATTTTTCGTTCTTTGAAGGTTTTAAGACTTCATGCTCTGCTTGCGAGAGCTGATAGCGTCTGCTGTTCAATGACAGTTTCTACACTTAAGGATTTTAAGACCTTGCTGAAGATTTAAAGACATCGCTTCACGCGTGTTGAAGATTGCAGAAAAAGATTTTTTCTTTCGGAGATTTTAAGAATCCGCGTTGCGTTTGTTGATGTCAACGACGTTTTTTACAGCGGAAAAATGAATTCCGAAGAATGATAATATCTGTAAAGTTTTCGGGACCCGCTGAAGGAAAGAGAAGTTTTTACCCTTTTTTTTTTTTTTTTTTGAAAAGGTAAAATTCCTCTCTTCCTCTTCCTCTCATTTTCTTAGGGTTTTCCCCTGCTTTTCCTTCCTTTTCTGCCGCCGTCGTCAAGCTCAGCCTCTGCCGTCGTCATTCACGTTTTTCCGACCACCCGAAGCCTTCTTGTTTTATTTGTAAGTTCCGTCCTCATCTCCATCAAAGCTTCTTTGTTCTCCAAAACTCTCTAGCTTTTCAAATGTGATAGATCATATCCTTTCCCATGAAGAACAAGTTGTTATATCCATGAATAACCTTTGGAATTGTTAGTTGCTTGATGAATCTTGCTTGGGTTTTGTGTATTTGCTTTGATTGTTAATGAATGGGTCTTCGGATTTGAGTGGATTGTTGAAATCTCTTTGATTTTTGAATCATGAGGAAGCTCTTGATTTTGTTGATGAACAAGCTTTATGTTGTTGAAGATAGGCTTAGGAACCCTTTGATTTTGATCTTTGATTTTCGGTTTTCTTTTGGTGTAGGAGGAAAATCCGCTTCAAAGCTTTTCGAACCTCCATGCGTCGAACCGCCGTAACCACCGAAGTCGCCCTTCATAGAGCCCAAAGACTCAACGGGTCTAGACAAACACCCCGATGACCCTCGGTCTTCGGTATTCTCGGAACCGGACGACCCGAGGTCATCGGGACTTATACTATATCCCGATGAGGTCCTCGGTCTCCCTCATGGCTGTACCGAAGAGTCGTGGTCATCGGTGGCCGGTGCTATTGACCCGAGGACACCATGTCCTTCCTTGGACCTGAAGACTCGATCGGAACTCGAAACTCCGATGCCTTCGTCGCATGTTGTGGACCCGACGCGGATGAGGGTTGGAGACGTCAGTGTGGATGAGGTCGATGGCGTTGGCATTAGCGGAGTCATCGGCATCGATGCAGACGGTTCGGGGGTTCAACACGCCGATGTCACCGAGACCGTGGGTGGCACGATCCCTTTGAATGATGAGGACCCTGACCTTCCATCAGGGCATGCTTTCGTATCGTCTTCTTCCTCTTCGTCTGGTTCGCGAGCTTCCAACGACGAGAGTGATGATGAGAACACGTTCGTCGAGGTTGAGCAGCCGAAGAAAGCTAAGAAGGCTAAGAAGAAGGCGGGGGCGAAGGTTCACCTTGACCCTCCTGGGTCTTCTCTCTCGAATGAGAAGTCTTTACGGCTTCTCCGAAAGAAGTGCGGGATCTCAGAGGAGATCGTGTTAGTCGCTCCTACTCTTGCTGATAGAGCTGACGCCCCGCCCTTAGGATACATGACTCTGTTCGAGAACTACTTTGATAAGTGCCTGCTTTGGATTCCACTGCCCCGCTTCCTCATGCGCTTTCTAGTGGTTCACGGTGTCTGTCTTACTCAGATTAACCCCAGGGGCATTAAACATCTCCTTGGTATTTACGTGTTGAGTAGAGAGTGCGGCGTTGACATCAGCACCGAGAACTTATCTTACTTGGCAGACTTTAGGACTCGTGGGCTAAGCGAAGAGCTCAAGCATAGCGTCACCAACTCATCGGGGATGGCACTCATCGCCGGGTTTCCAAGCAAGGACGACCATTTTGAGTACCGCTTCTTCTTTGCTGAGATCTCCGAGAGGACCGTCGAGGCGGGTTGCACCGACCTTGTCAAGACGAGATGGGAAAGACGAGGTAACCAACACTTAGCGATTTTTATTGTTTGCTTTGTCATTTTCTAACCCTTTGAATTTATCTTTTGCAGTGAAGCCAACGCTGCCTAAAGTCTCGAAGGAGTTCCTTACCGCCATGCATAAGGAACTTTCTTCCGGGAATGGCAATTGGAAGAGATCGTTCAGCCGAAAGAGGATCGAGAGAGCACTTTCCGCTGAGATCCTTCCGGGGAAGATTCTTGGACGAGGCTTGGCGAGGAGGTCTTTTCGTGAGCAGGCTGCACTCGAGGTAGCAGCAAAGACCAAAAGGTCATTTGGCTCCAGCGCGTCGAGGGTGGTAGTACCGATGGCCTTGTCCCCGACGGCTTCGTTGGCTCGAGCGAAGCCGTCGAGACCTTTGGCGTCGAAGACCCTTCCTCCCCCTTCTTCAGGCGAGGTTGCGGAGTTTCGTAGGCTGTCAGCGGAGAGAGCCTGTATCTCTAGTAGTAAAGGAAAGGGCGTCGACCGTATGACCCCTTCGAAGAGGCAGAGAGTGGACTCACACCCTGCAGCAACTGCTGGTGGACAGGCTTCCGCGAGCCATGTTGGTGGGCTGCTTCGTGAAAAATCATCTGAGGTTTGATTCTTTCCTATAGTATTCTTTCCCTTCACCCTTTTTATGCCTTAACATATTTTTGTATCATTTTCTTTTTGCAGCTTTCCCTCTTCTTCGACCGCCTGCTTAGCGAGCATGATGGAGGATACTCGTTCCAGGGACAGCGAACTTGCCGTGGCTAGGGAAGCCAATGCCGTCTTCAGTCGACGCTAGATGATACCGTTGAGAGGAAAGAGGCTCTCGAACGTGACGTTCTCGCTTCGCAGAAGGTCAAGAAGGATTATGAAGATAAGTTGTTGAGGCTTAAGTCAAGGTGTTCCAAAGTTGAGGGTGAGGCAGTTCAGCTGAGGGGCGAGCTTAGCTCCGCCAGTGACCTTCAGCGTTCGAGGATCGAAGACGCTGTTGCTGAGGTCAAAGATGAGATGGCTCGCGGTTTCTCAGGGCGGACTAGCGAGGTTGCTGGGCTATTTGCAGAGATTGGCGGGAAGGCCCAAAACGACATGTTGAACCTTAGTGAGATTGACGCGAACTTGGAGTTCATTGGCCTTCTTCAGGGATCGGAGCCACCAGACCTCTCGACAGAGGTTAAGTCGTTGCACGGGCGGCGTCACCCGATCTATGATGCTCATGACATGTTTGCTGACCTTCTTGCTAGTGTCCAGAGAGTACTTGGGATCCCTGGGATTCCTGTTGGAGCTGCCGAGGCCAGCGTTGCTGCTGCTGCCGACGACGACGACGAGGCGTCAGATGACGATGACGTCGAGGCGACAGATGACGACGGGGTTGCTTAGGACTGATCTTCTTTTCTCTTTTTTCTTGTTTTCCAGACTTAGCCTGCTTTTATGACTTTCAGACGTGATTACTCTTGATTTCCGTGGATAGCATTGGATATCCATGCTATGATTATGTTTACTTCGCATCGTAGCGGTGCTTCGATTTCTATGATATTTTGTCCATGATTTTGTTTTGATTGTGTTTCATGCTTTACCTTTGATAGAACTTTCAAGAGTAATGATACCCGTTTTGTTGGCCAAGTCTTTATCATAGGTTGAAGGTTGTTCATACCATAGCACGCTTTAGGCTTTTCGTACCAACGTTGTTGTTGGGTTTGTGATTGTATTGTCCAGGATCGCAAGTGTGCTTTTGCTCCTTTCCTACCAACGTTCTCTGTTGGGTTTTCTAGAATGGCGGTGCTTTCCGAACACGTCTGTCCAGAAGCGATCACACCTTTTGACTTGACCAACGTGTTTGTTGGGTTTTCTGAATGATTATTCGGTGTATAAACCTAAGTAACCGTTGGCAGCTGCTTTTTACCAACGGTGTTGTTGGATTTTCGAACGAACGTTCGTGGCCAAAAGACCACAAACTGAACATTAGAATCAGCCAGAGTCAAAAGCCCTAAAACTGATCGTTATAACTTATATAGTGCGCTTAGGATCCGGTGATGGATGTCAATGTGTTCAGTGTTCGCACATTGTTGATGTGGCCAGCAGCAACGACAGTGGATTGAACTTGCTTAAAAAAGGCTTTGAATAATCCGTAGAGGATGTAACAGATGAAGTCCATGAGACTTATGTCGAGTGCATGTTAAGCAAATAACTTGATAAAAATGGGAGTATATGAGTATACATACCCCACTCCCCCCCCCCCCCCTCTTTGACGGAGGAGGGCAACTGAACTCGTCCGAAGACAAGCTGCCTACGTACCCTTTACAGAGATCAAGTCGCCCCGTAGTTCGTTAAAGCACTTACTCCCTCCCTTTGAGACGGAGGAGGGCAACTGAACTCGTCCGAAGACAAGCTGCCTACGTACCCTTTGCAGGGATCAAGTCATCTCGTAGTTCAAGGAAAGAGCCTTAGAAGAGGACTAATGATAGTACCTCTTCAAATGCTCTGCATTCCAGGAATGGAGTATTGGCGTGCCAGCCATGGTGGCAAGCTCATAGACGCCGGGACGGAGCACGGTAATGACTTGGTAAGGTCCTTTCCAGTTAGCTCCAAGTTTGCCTGCGTTCCGCTCCGCTGTATTCTGGAAGACTTCGCGCAAGACCAAGTCGCCTTCGCGAATACGTCTTTCTCTAAATCTGGAGTTGTAGTAACGTGCATTGATAGTTGGCTATTCTGATGAGTGCTTGATCGTGCCTTTCGCTGAGGAAGTCCAGTTTGTCGATGAGGAGTGAATCGTTGAGATCCTCGCGCTCTGGTAAGAGATGACGTCGTGGTCTTGGAGAAGTGACTTCGGAGGGTATGACACATTCAGTGTCGTAGACAAGGGCGAAAGGAGTTTCGCCTGTTGCACGTCGAGGAGTGATGCGGTGGGACCATAAAACGCCTTCTAGCTCGTCTGCCTAACGACCCTTCTTTGCATCTAAACGTTTCTCAAGACCATCGAGAATTGTTTTGTTGATTGCTTCTGCCTGACCGTTTCCTTGAGGATGACGAGGAATAGACTTGCTAAGTCGGATTTTCCACGTTGCACATAAGGTCTCGAACCTGTTGGAGATGAACTGGGAACCGTTGTCAGTGATAATTTCAAATGGAATTCTGTGACGACATATGATGTTTCTCCAGACGAAACTTTCAACTTGGGCGTCTTTGATACTTGCGTAAGCTTCAGCTTCCACCCACTTTGAGAAATAATCTGTTAGAACAAGTAAGAACCGCTGTTGTTTTGACGCATGCAGAGGTCCAACGATGTCCATGGCCCATCTCATGAATGGGTAAGGAGAGGTGATGGAAGAAAGCTTCTCCGTTGGTTGATGAATCTTTGTAGCATGACGTTGACATCTTTCGCACTTGGCCGAAAACTTAATGCAGTCGTTCACGATGGTAGGCCAGAAGTGGCCATGTCATTTTATCTTGATTGCCAGGGCTTTGCCTCCTGAGTGATTGCCACACGACCCGTGGTGTACTTCTTCCATGATTTGTCTGACCTCTTGTCCCTCTACGCAGGTGAGCAAAGGACCGGAGAACCCCCACCTGTAGATGTTCCCCTCAAACAAGACATACCGTGAGGCTTGCTTTTGTACTTTGCGGGCTGCCCACTTACTGTTAGGCAGTTCTCCATCGACGATGTAAGCACAAATTTGATCTATCCAAGGTTTATCGCAACTGTACTCAGGTTTTTCGTCCGTATCCATGGGGATGGTCGTGCCTTTGTCCTAGGGCTGCCTTAAGTCATCGGGGACCTCGGCCTCGGTGCCGTCAGCCTCGGGGACGTCGGCTCCAGCGACGTCGGCTCCAGCGACGTCGGCTCTGGTGACATCGGCGTCAATTGATGGCACCGTTGCCAATGGTGCAAGCTTTGTGTCTGCCTCAGCTCCTGTCATCTCAACGTCCTTGATCTTTGTCTCAGCGATGGCTTTGGCCTATTTAGCAGCTTGTGATCGTGTTGATATAGCGAGCGTCATGTCTTGTTTGATGCTTGGAAATTTGATGAACTCTATGGGGATAACTCGTTTCAAGGCTAAATCTTTTGGCAGAGCTGAAGCGGAGGCAAGGTTTGCCAAGGCGTCTGCGTCAACATTTTTCCCTCGGAGAATTCGCGTCAGCGTGAACTCTTTGAACGTCGAGGCGAGATCCTTGATTATTTTTAGATAGGCTTACATCCGATCATCTTTTGTTGCGTACTCGCCACTGAACTGGCTACTGACTAGTTGTGAATCGCAGAATGCGTGTACGTGCTCGATGTTGAGTCCTTAAGCGAGTCTCATTCCAGCGATGATGGCTTCGTACTCTGCTTCGTTATTGGAGGTTTTAAAGCCTAGGCGGAAAGATTGCTCGAGGATCTCGCCCGTTAGTGAAGCTAGGCGTATCCCTATTCCGGACCCGTTTTTAGAAGATGAATCATCGACGTGTAGTTCCCAGATCCCTGGTCGAACCTCCTTAATGGTTTGGTTTTCTGGGAGTTCGATAAGGAAATCTACCAACACTTGCGACTTATTACACGTCCGTCCCTTATACTCGATGTCATATTCGCTGAGTTCTACAGCCCACTTGGCCAACCTGCCAGACTGACTTGGACTATGCAAGACCGAGCGCAAAGGGAAAGTGCTGAGAATCACGATGGTATGAGACTGGAAATAAGGCCTTAGCTTTCGTGATGCCATGACGACACACAGTGCTAACTTTTCCAGTTGAGGATATCTTGTTTCAGCGTCGGTGAGGGTTTTGCTAACACAGAAGATAGGCTTTTGCTCGCCTCGCTCTTCGTGTACTAACATAACACTGACTGCTGTTTCAGAAACAACAATGTAGAGGAAAAGAGGTTCCCAAGTGACTGGTTTAGCAAGGATAGGCGACGTCGCCAAGTATTCCTTGAGCTGTCTGGAAGAGACTTCACACTTGTTTGACCATTCAAATTGTTTGTTACCTTGCAGCGTGTCGTAGAAAGGTAGGCACTTGTCAGTTGATCGCGAGATGAAACGATTGAGTGTTGCGACTCGTCCAGTTAGTCTCTGCACCTCACGCTTGTTTCTTGGGGATGCCATTTGGATGAGCGCGTCGATCTGCTTCGGATTTGCTTTGATACCACGATGAGTGACCAAGTATCCCAAGAATTCCCATGAGGTTACCGCAAATCTGCACTTCGTGGGGTTTAGTTTCATGTTGTGAAGGTTCAGCTGTTCGAAGCATGCTTCCAGGTGAGAGATGTGGTCTTCTTCTTCAAGGGATTTCACGAGCATGTCGTCTATATACACCTCCATTGTTTTGCCTAACTGATCCTGATACATCTTGTTCACGAGCCTTTGATATGTTGCTCCAGCGTTTTTTAGGCCGAAGGGCATAACCTTGTAACAGTAGATTCCACGGTCGGTGATGAAGGCGGTCTTCTCTCTATCTTCAGGGTGCATTAGAATCTGATTATAGCCTGAGAAGGTGTCCATGAATGTTAAGAGTTTATTTCCTGCTGTTGCTTCCACCAAGCGATCGATGTGAGGCAGAGGGAAGCTGTCTTTCGGATATGCTTTGTTCAGATCTGTGAAATTCATGCAGACACACCACTTCCCGTTCTTCTTTTTTACCACGACTGGGTTGGCGAGCCAATCCGGGTATTTGACTTCGGTGATTGATCCGACGCGTAGAAGCCTTTTGACCTCGTCGTTTACCGCTTTTGCTCGGTCGGGACCGAGCTTCCTCCTTTTTTGTTTTATTGGCTTGAAGGTCGGATCGACGTTGAGTTCGTGGCTAGCCACATTGATGTCTATCCCAGGCATGTCTTCCGCTGTCCAGGCAAAGGTGTTGATGTTTTTCAGGAGAAAAACCACGAGCTTCTTTTTAATGTCTTCATCAAGCGTAGCTCCGATCTCAACACATATTTCAGGGTGTTGCTCGTCAATGCATATAGATATTACAGGTTCGCAGGTGGGTCGCTCTTCTTCTACACGACCTTCTGCAATCTGTAATTGCTATAAGAGGTCGGTCAGGTTCTTGACCTGCTCGGGGTTGGTTCTCACTCTTTTTCGTGATTCTTGAGGCTCAGGGTCGTCTTTCTTCTTCTCGATGTTTCTCATCTTATGCTCAGCCAGAAAACAGGTACGGGAATCCCTCTGATTTCCCCATATTGTTTTTATATCGATGGGTGTTGGGAATTTGAGGCACAAGTGGTATGTTGAAGGTACAGCTCTCTTCAGGTTGAGCCACGGAGTTCCCATGATCATGTTGTAGATTGCTGGATGATCAGAGACGGTGAAGTCGACAATCTTCTTTACGTTGCCAGCTTGGACAGGAAGGCGAATCGTTCCCATTGTCATGGTTGTCTCGCCAGAGAAGCCTCTTATGGTTTTAAGCCTCCCTTTGATTGTGGACAGATCGATCTTCATTCGCTCAAGTGTTTTCTTGAAGATGACATCCACCGAGCTTCTTGTATCAATAAGGACGCGAGCGACGTTGAGGTCGTAGACAGTTAGGTTGATTACCAAGGGATCGTTATGTGGTTGATCGAGGCCCTCGGTTTCTTTCTCGTCAAAGGTGATTGAGTCGCTGGAAGGCCTTGGCTTTGCGGGTGCTGATATGTTTGCGCAGACGTCAGGGCGGCGTTGATAAGCTTCGATTGCAGTTTCGTCGTCAGCACAGTATCGTGAGCCTCCCATTATCATGTTGATAACTTCGTGTTGTTCTCCGTTTTTCATGCCATCATCGCGACGGTGGCGTCTGGGAGTATCCACTTATTGTTCGGTCTTGGTTGGAGCTTTCTCCTCTGGCTTGAAGTCTGATAAGCTGTTGTTGTTTTTCAAAGTGCCCTCTGTGAGCTTGGCTCTGAGCTGTCGCCCTAACTCACGACACCTTGCGGTGGAGTGTCCACTTGCTTTGTGGAAATCACAGTATAGCTTCTCGTCGTAGTCCTTTGATTCTCTAATCCAGGTGTTGTTCCAGGTTCCTCTTCCGCGACCGCGCCCACGGCCTTTTCCGCGTCCGCGACCCGACGAATCAACTTGATAGTTATGAGCCCCTCCGGATCCTCCTTCGTATTGGACGTAGGCGGGGTTGCTTTTCTTAGGTACAGTGACCTTTGCCGGTTCGCTTACCTGTTTGGACTTTCCGCCCTTTATGGCTTGGACTTCTTCTTCCGTTCGAGCGAAGTCAGCAGTGCGGTGGAGGGCGTCTTGGATTGTTATTGGAGTGTTGAGGCTCATCTCTTGCCAGAATGGAGATGGACACCGAAGTGCTCCTCGCAAAGCTTCTAATGCTGACTTGTTGCTGATACCTTCGACCTTTGACAGCGTGTTTTTGAACCTTGTCATGAAAGACCGAAGACTCTCGGTCTCGCCTTGTTTGTTGTTCCACAGTTCCAAGTCATAGATCTTCCGTTCCATGAAGATGTTGTAATGCTGCACGAACAACTCGGAAAGCTGGAGAAAAGTGTGAATTGAATTCTTCTCCAGCTTGTAGAACCATTGAAGGGCAGGTCCCTTGAGACTTTCAACGAACAGCTTGCAGTAGACGATGTCTTTTTCCGCTTCTTTGAAGTTTGCTCTCCCTAAGGCCACTTCAAATTCCATTAGATGATCCGAAGGGTCTGTGGTTCCTTTGTAGACGGGTAACTTGATCTTTCCGGGATCGGAGATTTTAGTCTTCGCGATTCGTTCGTCGAAGGGCGTATTCCTCGCCTTTTCTAGCACCTAAGCGATGGCAGGAGCCTTTCCTGTTCCCTGGTGCATATGCGATTAGGTGTGCTTTAGGTCTGAGGTCATCCGATTCATCTGAGCTTTAACTGCAGCGAGCTCTGCAGCGTAAGAGCGTTTGAATGCTCTGCCCTCCTGCTCTTTCCTGTACCGCTCTTCGCTAGAGTAGTTGGTGTATTCCGCGGTGTCTCTCACAATCTCTGTCTTGGAAGAGCCTGACGCGTTTTGGGTGTTAGGGGCGCGTGGTTCTTGTCGGTTTCCTTCTGCACCATCTGCCCGTGTACGTTTTGTGGGAGCTGGTTCTTCTTCGTTAGAGACGTCTACGACGCGTTCTGGAGACTTGTCCGTTTCTCAACGCGGAGGCGGTGGTGGTAGATCCTCTGGGTTTCCCCGAGTAGTGCGAGGCGTTGAGAAGTTGAGGCGTTGAGGGTGACGCGCTCTGAGTCTCGCCGTGTTGGGTCTTTCGCGTTTTCTTCGCGAAAAAGCTTTTCGTTCCTTCGAGTTTTCCTCGATCATCTTGGCTTGCTTCTTCTACTCGGTGAGGAAGTCTTCTAGCATCTTCTTCACCTCGGTTAGGTCACCATAAGCAGAGGTTTTGGCAGCAGTAGCCTCGACCGAAGGTTCTCTTTCCCGGTTGTCTCTGCGGGACGTGTTTTCTTCGCCGCTCACCATCTTTGAGTTGTTACGTAGCTTTTTGTGTAAGAAAGTCTCTAGTTCCCCTTGGTCAGCGCCAAATTGTGGAAGCCGAAATTCGCACAATTAGATTTGTAAGGGTTTCGAAAGGAAGCAGAGATCTCTGAGGATAAACTATGAAGAACAATGATGAGCAAAAAGAAATTAGGGTTTGTAATTGCTTTGTATTGCTTGTGTGATAAAAATTGTGAATCAATCTTTACTAGTGTTTTTGCATTCCTATATATAACCTCCTAAGTCGGCTAAGCCTTTTTCCTAAACCTTCGCGGATTGCCTTTTTCCCCTATGTCGGTCGAGCCTTTGTGGTCTTCGCTGCTGGGCTTTAACTCCTCGAACCTTCTGGAACCTTCGTTGATGTTCTGAAGGACCTGAAGCCGATGGGAGCAGCTTGGGCACCGATGTCAACTTCCTGGACACCGATGAGACCAGGCACATCGGTGACACTGGGCAGTGACATCGGTGCCACTGCTTGTCATCGGTGTCACTGCTCAGTGACATCGGTGACAGGCAGCCTCGGTCTTTGCAGCGCCTCCTGTTGGCTCTGTGACCTCTCTGACGCTGCATTCATGACTTCTACTGCGGTGACGATAGCTTTGAAGGTTCCTTCACCAGGTAGAAGGTTCAGGGGACTTAGGAGTTTTCTGGAAGTCTTCACCCTTTCTTGCAGGCGGAATGACTTAGGGGTTTTTGAGAGTCCTTCACCCTTTCTTGTAGGTGAAATGACTTAGGGGCCATATTATCCTTGTTTGTTGAAATACACCCGTTGTCTATCATAACTTTTAACGTCGAAGTTCAGCGGGTGAAATCCGACCCCAACAGGAGGTTGCGAAGCGAGTACTTGATCTTGAAGCTTTTGAGAGATATCCATAGGGTCGTGTTGCGTGTAAGAGTTTGCTACAATCCATTAAGAATAGAACCAGTTACAATGTAAAAGAGTCATATACGATGGAAGGATTTGTTTACGTTTTGCTCATATGGGCATATGAGTCAATTATCGGTATAGGAGAGCAATATGGAAACAAAATTACTGGTGAAGAAGTTCGTCTTCTTTCATGGCGTGGAGATTATCGGTATTTGAGATGCTCGACTTCATAATACAAGAGAAGAAAGCGCATGAAGATAAGGTATTTTTTCCTCACCAGTTGACATTGACTCAACTCTTTATTTTGATGAACACATTTTAATAGAAAAATATATATCATAAACCGTGGCTTTATATACGTATAAAATTGACTTTTTTTTTTGTTCCATTCCTTGTTTTCATATGTGCATGCTATATATATCATCCTCAACCTCATACTACAAATGTCTTTATTATATATACGTGAATATTGTGGTACAATTTGGAAGGAAGAAAAAATTAACAATTTTTTTTTTTGTAATTGTTTTTTTCAGGTGCGAGTGAGTCATTTTCTTTCCTTTCTGGATGGTAATATAGTGCCTAAGGGGGTAAATACTGTCGTAGATGATGAAAACACTGAAGACCTATCCTGCAGACATGATCGGTGCATGGCTCAACTCTTGCTAACTATGGTCAAAAGCTAAATCAATGAAGCTAATATAATTGTTTTTAAATTGTATCACGTAACAAAAATAATTCAGTTGAAAAAAAACCAACAAGTATAAAGAAACAAATGTTTGGAAAAGAAACCAAAACAATCTAAAAATACTCAATCACCAAGAAACTAAACCCTAACCTTAAATGTCGTATAATTGTGACCACTTTGATGACATTTAGAACAGGTGTGTTCTTTTCTAGGCCGTTTTTTGTCTGTGGCTTTCTCCAATGCTGATTTAATTCTTGATTTTTTAGGTCTTCCAGGCAGTGTACGTACTATTGGAGGCAAACACCCCTTCGCGGTGACGTGATCTGGAACAGGCGAAGCATCATCCCTTGGCATTATAGAAGTACAATAAGCGTTGCGCAAGTAGTTTGTGTGATAATAAAGATGACACTGTGAGATGCGACATTTCTTACAGGCTTCCGCTGCAGCAAGTGCGTGCACACATGGTAACTTCTTCATATCAAATCGACAACAACTACATTTTTTCTTAGTCACATTAACTATATGAAGAGACTTTCCACCAGTAACTTGTCTATGATGTAAATCGATTGCTTGTACGGTAAGTGTTAGCATGTGATACACGTTTCTGAAATAAAAAAACAAATACATTACACCAAAATTCTATGTAAAGTTACAAGTTAGTAATGGAGAAAAGGTGGTAATATTACCTCTAACAAATTCTCAACCCCACGAGTGAGTCTTGTCTTAGTTGCAGCTGCGTTAGTCCTCCATTCCGCAAACCATCTTGTCATCATTAACCGCACCGCATCTAAAAGCCGTATGATTGGCAAACTTCTCGAACTAGAAATCACTTTATTGATAGACTCTGCAATGTTTGTCGTCGTTAAGTTGTATCTATCATCAGGGAAATGCACACGAGCCCACTTTCGTACGTCAGCTTTTTCCAAATAATTATGTAGCGCTGGATCCAACGATCGAATCTCATCATATATGGTTTCGAAATCTGTCATTCTGAAAGCGTTTGCTGCTTTTTTAACCAAACGAAAAGCATCTTTGCCTTTGAAACCTGACAATATATTTTTGTATAGATGGTATGTGCAAACTCCGCGACTAGACTTAGGATATACCTTTCCGATAGCATTTCCGATAGCTTTATGCCTATCAAAAATAATTGCAAGCTCTGCATTATCAGGAATCACAATGCTAAGTTGTCGAAAGAACCATTCCCAAGATTCATCATTCTCGGTATCGACCACTGCAAAAGCAATTGGAAAGATTTGGAAATTCCCATCTTGGGCTGTTGCGACTAGTAGTGTCCCTTTGTATTTTCCCTGAAGAAATGTACCATCCACGACAATTACCTTTCTCATGAAGGGAAATCCAAGTATACTAGCACCAAATGTAAGGAACAAATACTTAAATCTATCACACTCATCAACTTCAAGACGTGTGAAAGTTCCTGGATTTGCTTTCTTTATTTGGTACAAATATGTGGGCAACTCCGAGTATCCACTCTCAGCAGAACCTCTAACCAAATTTCTTGCACTTAAAAGTGTTCGATGAGCTTTCCAATAATCCATCTAAAAGCAAATTTTTACAACAACAAAAAAATCTTGTAATGAGGTGCTAATAATCTAGAAGTGGAAAAACGTATAGTTAAAATATGTGAGAATATTACAACTTACCTTCACACCAAATCTCATATTTAAGGCTTCCCCAACATGTTTTGGGACAACTTTTGAATCAACACCTCCAACATAGTCCACATATAGTCTTGCAAGTATATCTGGAGTTGCTTGTCGGGCACGAGCAGAACGGTCTGTATTAGAACATGAATGTTCAGAAACGTACAATCGAATAGTAAACTGAGTTGAATCTCCGATTGGGGTAGTTCTTACTCTCCATGTACATCCTTCTACCCAACACTTGATGATTAACTTGTCTGGCATCGATCTATCTACTTTAAAATCAAATTGTTGGAGGACTGTTAAAATCTTCAACCTTGTTTCCAGTGCATCTTTCATTTCCAAACGTTGTCCGACAGCTAGATTGAGTGCGGATAATTCTAACTTAACATGAGAATTAACACCTTTTCCATGAGCGTTTGTTGACACGGAACCAGTCTTTGTACTTGGCGAATTTTGCTGCTGCTCTTCTTCTTCAGGGACTAATCCGTATAGAGTAAAGTCCGCATCACCTGAAGATGCTCCGTCTGAATCATCACAGTAATCGAACCTCTCATCGGTATCTTCTTCGTCTTCATCGTTTTCATTTTTTTGGAGATGCACATCTTCCTCCAAACCTTTTTTTTCAGTTGGACACAGAGTTGCACCGGTTCGGTTTTTAGTTGTTCCAAATATCCATCAAATTGCCTACGATTTCTAACGTCTACAGGCGGTGTGTTTTGTGGTAATGTTAACAACACCTTTTTTGGAAACATATAGCTCAATTCCACGTAATAAAGTTGCTTCTCGATCTTGTATTCATCTGTCACCATCCAAACAAAATCTTCAAAACAAGTTCTCTCGTTTATTCTTACAAATATTTTCCCTCTTTTATTATCAACCCCAAATAACCATCTGTTATTCTCAAACATCCATTTCCCACAAATTAGATTAACGAGCGCCATGATCTTACTATAAAAGAGTGAAAGATAAGAACATATGATAAGAAGAAGAAGATGCAGACATAGAAGAAGAAGACGAGACAAAAAAAAAGGCCACAAAGGTAACATGCTAAATTATTTAGAAACCCTACTTGTCACGTTTTTTTAATTGAATGTTCGGTTTGGTCCGGTTTAAGCGGTTTGGTTCAATTAAATTGGCATGATTCGGTTTTGTTTGTTTAACCAAAAATAAGAAAAAATATAAAGTCTCCGAGACTCGAACTTAGGTGTACTCTTCATTATCTATCCACATAAATAACGTATATAACACATTTACTAAAATAGGGTGAAATAAATCTATTCACTAATTAAGTGGTAAAAAAACAAATCTATTGAAAGCTAATTAAGTCTATCAAAATTAAATAAATCTATGGCTAAAAAAAGGGGGTTAATTAGCCGTATAATAGGTTTTGGTGTACTAATTAAGAGAATAATAGCGCTAATCCGTGATTTAGGAAACTAACTGAGAGACTGAAAATTAGTACAAAAATGCCCCTGTGGTTGTAATAAGGGAAAGTAAGAAGAACGGAAGTTTCTCAAATCAAAATTGAATATCTCTGTCAATTTTTTTACTAATTAAACGGAAGAGATTTGATTGAATCTTCAAATCTCAAAGAATCATGATGCGATTTAATCGAATCATGAAACAAAGCTTTTGGCGGAGAGAAATTTTGTAGATTGATCATGATTGATCTTGTGTTATAGAGAAATTGAGTGTATCAGATGGATCTGCAAGATTCTCATCAATTAAATGTCATGTGCTATAAGAAGCCCACGTTTTGTGTTGTTCGTCACAGTGTGAAAGAGAACAAGAAAAAAAACCCAAAAAATCAAGCGATGGTGAAGAAGAAGATGGAGAAGGTTGTTGGTGGATCTCAAGGGGAAGAACATGTATGTGGAGTTGCCTATAATTGTTCTATATTTATATTCTGTTATAGTTAGCTTTTTGCGAGCGTCTAATATGGAAGTGACTTGGTTATACAGTTAACTATAATTTTTGTTTGTTTGTTTTCTTAATTTTGTGCAGGTGTTGAATGTGAAAGGAACAATGGTTGTAGTGATGCTGGGTGAGTGGGTTGTTCGTGAGAATGGCGTTTGGGATTTCAAGCCTAAGCATGACGAGATGTGTAAGGGTGTTATGCTAACATCAAGAATAGGATTAGAAGAGCTCGTCGGTTTGGTGAAAGAGAAGTTTCTGATTCCTACAAACAAATCCGTCTACTTGTCCTACCGATGCCCTGATGTGATGTTGGTGGATGGTGATGGGAGTGTACCTCCAATCTCAGTTACATGTGATGGCGACGTGAACTTTTTTTAGGCCATTTGTAGTGCGATTGAAAAGGTTTGCTTGTGTGTGACGGTTCGAGAAACGGAGGAAGTGTATGCACTTGGCAGCAAAGTTGTTGAAAGCAAAGAAAGACAAAGTAAGTATATAAAGCAAACTGTATTAGTTAACTATTTGTGAAGATATGGTAGATACAATTTTAGAAAAAGTAGTGCTATAGCGAACTATCTCGTATAAAAAGTAGTGATATATCGTTTCTAATAGTGAACTACAATTACAGGTTTGTCAAAGCCGAAAGGGATCGCTGTTGCGAGAAGCTTTGAAGGACCAAGTAAGTATATAAAGCAAAGAATATTAGTTAAATATATGAAAAGATATGGTAGATACAATTTAAGAAAAAGTAGTATTGTAGTGAACTATCTCGTATTATAAACATACACTTTGTTATTTATTGTAGTGAACTATATGTTTTATATTAATTACGTACTCACATATTCTAATTTGGAACGTTGCAATGGCAGGTTTGTCAAATGCGACAGGGAAGGTGGCTGTTTTGTACGATGTCGACCAAGATGAAGGCTCCTATGAGAGTGATTCAGATGATGATGATTGGCATGATTTTGCTTTGATGGAAAGCGAACTTGAAAAAATTGATGACGTTGTGGGGGATGGATCAGTGGATCCAATTCCTGTCGTCAACGAGTCTGGTGAATGCTCGCACAAGTGGCCTTGTGATTTGGATCTGATCGACTCCGGTGAAGATGCAGACCTTGATGAAGATATTAGCCGGGAAAAGATCAAGCCATGTGTCCTGCTTAACTGTGAAAATGAGGCCTTAACTTATGTATTGTCCAACAAAGGCGAGACTCCAAGGGACGCTCCTCCAGGCTTGGACGACAGCCTAATTGGTGGTGAGTTTTATGTACTTGGTTTACAATTCGCTGGTTGGTTATTGTGAATAGTAATAGTGGATTATGTTACACTAAATAGTTGACTATGTTTGTAATATACAACATTGATGTGATAATTTTTACTAATCAGTGTTTGTTTTGTGTGTTTGGAGGTATTGAAGGCGCCGTAAATGATCATGAGTATGAAGGCGATGCAGTTTTCATCGGGCGAGTCTTCAGGAGTAAAGAATCGTTTAAAGTCAAAATGGCGATACATGCTATCAATAAAAAATTCCACTTCAGGATTTCGAGGTCGACACCTACATTTGTGGAGATGGTGTGTATCTCCAAGACTTGTCATTGGCGTATGTATGCATCCATGATAGATGAGACGGGGAATTTTCAGATCAAACGTGGCAACTTTGATCATAGTTGTTCAATAGACGACAGAAGGAACTACCATCGTCAAGCTACGACTGATGTTATTGGTGAGATTTTGAGGGAGAGATACGTTGGTATACGACAAGGCCCACGTGCAGGTGAAATAAGAGATTTTGAGGGAGAGATTCGTTGGTATACGACAAGGCCCACGTGCAGGTGAAATAAGAAAAATTATGAAGCAAGAATTTGATGTGAATGTAAGCTATTGGAAGGCATGGCGTTGTAGAGAAGTGGCAATGGAAAAGGTGGTTGGGTCAGCCCAGGGTAGCTACGCACTACTACCATCTTATTTAACTAAGCTTGGTATATCTAACCCCGGTTCGGTAATTGATTTGGCGAGTGAAAACAACAATGGAGTAGCCACTTTCAAATTTTTTTTTCTGTCGTTCAGTGCATCTATTCAAGGGTGGCTGCACATGCGAAGGGTGGTGCTCCTAGATGGGACACATTTGCATGGACGTTATGGCGGTTGCATATTAACCGCTAGTGCGCAAGACGGGAACTTCCAAATTTTTCCACTCGCTTATGGAATTGTTGACAGCGAGAATGACAAATCGTGGGAATGGTTTTTCACATGCTTGGCAAAGATAGTACCTGATGCTAGGGATTTGGTCTTCGTATCAGATCGCCATGCGAGCATCTACAGTGGGTTGCAGAAGGTATGATTAATGACATGCTTTTATGCATAGTAGAAGTTGGTATAGTTGTGCATAGCTGACTATTTATATCTACTATTTACTTTACTATTTTAGAGAAATTTGAATATTTTATAACATAGTTAACTAACGAAAAGACGTTTGTGTGCGTAATTAACTATACTAACTAAGCCATATTTGTTAAGTAATAGTGTGGGTTACATCGTAGTTAAGCCATTATAATAATTTACTATTTGTTGGACGTGATACTATCTACTATAATAGTTTACTACAAATCATTTGTGATATTATGACAGTGGGGATCTTCTTTTCACAAGTTTACCCAATGGCTGCGCATGGTGCTTGCGTTGTCCATTTAGGAAGAAATATTGTAGTGAGGTTCAAAGGGAATAGGTTGCCGTCTCTAACGGCTTTAGCTGCCCGGAAATTTGCAATCAGTGAATTTTACAAGGTGTTTGCGGAGATTGAAGCTGTTGACAAAGAATGTGCTGAGTATCTCAAACGTTTGGGGTTTGCGCATTGGACTCGCTCACACTGTGTTGGGATGAGATACAATGTTATGACAACAAACATTGCCGAATCTCTGAACAACGTTCTAAAAGAAGGACGTGAATTTCCCATCATCTCAATGGTGGTGTGACGCCCGTGAACCA
The DNA here is from genome assembly GCA_900128785.1 of Arabis alpina. Taxonomy (NCBI): domain Eukaryota; kingdom Viridiplantae; phylum Streptophyta; class Magnoliopsida; order Brassicales; family Brassicaceae; genus Arabis; species Arabis alpina. Next base: position 15,480,550 of record LT669795.1, read on the forward strand.
TTTTTTTAGTAAAATGGAGGGGCTGTCGATCGACACACATGGTGTCTGTCGATCGACAGGGCTCTTAAGGGCTGTCGATCGACACACCTAGTGTCTGTCGATCGACAGGTGCTCGAATTGGTTGGTTTTCTGGTTCGATTTAAGTCGTTCAATTGGACCGGGCCGGTTTGGGTAAACCCTAGGGCTTCGTATTTAAGAGTTTTTGGCCGCATTTGAGCGAACCAAAGTCCCAAAAATCAGAAACAGAGAGTTTGAGAGGAGTTTCTCTTGTTCCTGATAGTTTGTGGATTAGGGTTTTGTTCTTGATCGATTTGAAGAGGAATTTCGTGGTGATTGTAGCTGAATCTGTTTCCAGCCTCATAATCCAGTAGATTCTATCCGAAAATCTAAGGTGAGTGCGTGACCATGGCTTCTGGGCCGGTGGATTCGTTAGGGTTGTATGGTGGTAGGTTAAAACTAGTTGATTGTGCTGATTGATGTTGTTTCTGTGTGTTTTATGGTGTATGGATTGTTGGATTGTGTTTGTTGTGCAGGTTTCGTGTTATCGCAGAGGAGGAATCGATCCGAGAGGATAATTGATCGATCTCCTATGAATCTGCGACGACCTGTCGATCGACAGCCTTAGGGTGTGTCGATCGACAGGGTCACACGAGGCTGTCGATCGACACCTAGAGGTTGTGTCGATCGACAGGTGATCGAGGGGCTGTCGATCGACACCTAGAGGTTGTGTCGATCGACAGGGTCCAGTTGAGCTGTCGATCGACAGGCACCGTGGGTGTGTCGGTCGACAGGCGTGAACAGGGCTGTCGATCGACACCTAGTGGTAGTGTCGATCGACAGGCTGCCTGTTGGGCTGTGGTTGAGCCGTGTTGTTGTGATTGTTTTGTGTATTGTTTGATGCGTGTTTGCCTGAGCGGATCCATCGCGTCTGTGTGCGCAGTCGTAGATGGGAGGACCGTCTCACTGGGTATTTGTGATAATACTCACGCATCTCTTTTAACCATGTGGTGCAGGTAAAGGCAAATTGTGATCGTGGAATCATGGCAACGAAGAGGGGGATGATCTAGGGTCTCGGTTTAGTGTTGCTGTGTGATTTGTTATTGTTTCCTTTCTGTTTTAGAACTCCGCTAGGTTGTTGGTTTTAGTGATTTGGTAATGTGTTGAACTGGTTTAGTATCTTTAATGAAATGGAATACTTGGTTTATTATTGTGTTATCCGCTGTTGATTGTTTGTTTGTGTGGCTTGGTTGTGGAGGACAAGCATTTATGGGAATGCTAGTCTGAGACTAAGAGCTTATTGTTTTAAAAAAAAAAAAAACGGGTCGGGTCGTTTCAGTTTGGTATCAGAGCCCTTACGGTTTTAGGACGGGCTAGAACTGCTAGGATTGAAATTTGGTAAATTGCAATTCTGTGAGTTTGGGGGTTCTAGATCATCTTCCTTCGAGCCTTCAAAGAGATTCCACGGTAAGTGTTGATTGTTGTGTTTTGAGTCTTTCTAGTGCTTAGTTAGGCTGCTTGTGAATGCAGTGAGATGGCTAGAGCTACTAGAGGACGTGGTCGTGGGGGCCGAGGCCGAGGGCGTGGACTCGTTGAGGAGCCAGTCGTGAGCGAGGTTCAGAGTTCCGCGCATGGGCCTGCGGCAGGTCAGCAGTCGGTGCATGATGGACAGACTGCCAGTGTGACTGCCAGTGTGGGGGCCAGTGTGGGTCCTGTAGGGGCTGGTTTGGGTCCTGTTGAGGCTGGTGGTGCTGGTGGTGCTGGTCCAGCTGTGGTTGCGGTTGCGGCCGCGGGTGTAGCCCAAGCTAGAGATGATCGTCTGGCTGACCTGCTGACACAGTTGTTGGAGCGGTTACCGGGTGCGGTGCCAGTGCAGGCTCCAGTGGTGCCACGTGTGGCAGAGGTGCAGCCGAGGGCTGCGGTTGCTGAGGAGGTTCCGTCATATATCCGTATGATGGAGCAGATGCAGAGGATCGGTACGGGTTCTTTTGCGGGCAGTGTGAAGCCTGAGGAGGCTGATGAGTGGAGGATGAGAGTGGAGCGGAATTTTCGCTCGATTAGGTGTCCCGAGGGATACAAGGTTGATTTAGCGGTCCATTATTTGGACGGTGATGCACATCTCTGGTGGAGGAGTGTAGCGGCTAGGTGGGCCGGGACTGCGATGGCGTGGTCGGATTTTGTGACGGAGTTCAACTCCAAGTTCTTTCCTCAGGAGGCGTTGGATCGTTTAGAGGCGAGGTTCTTGGACTTGACTCAGGGCACGAGATCGGTGCGGGAGTATGACGTGGAGTTTAACAGACTCCTGGGTTATGCTGGTAGGAGCTTTGAGGATGAGCAGGCTCAGGTTCGGAGGTTCTTGCGAGGACTTCGACCGGATTTACGGACTCGGTGCAGAGGCATCAGGTTCGCGAGCAGAGTAGAGTTGGTAGAGGTGGCTGCACAGATCGAGGAGGATCTGAGGGAGCAGGCTGCGATCGTGGTTCCAGCTGTTCAGCCTCGGAGGCCTCAGCAGCAGCAGGTGCAGCAGGCAGGTCCGGGCAAAGGCGGCAAGCCTGCGCAAGGACAGAAGAGGAAGTGGGAAGGTGCTTCGGGATCGGGCCAAAGTGGCCGAGGCTGTTACATTTGTGGGAGTCTAGACCACCAGAGGGCGAGTTGCCCGAAGCGGAGTGAGGTTCGAGGAGTTCGGACGTGCTATCAGTGTGGGGAGTCGGGGCACATCAGACCGAACTGTCCGAAGTTGCAGCCGTTGGCAGTGGCAGTGGTCCAGCCAGTAGCTCAGTATGGGCCGGTGCAGCCTTTGGATCAGATCGCGGCGATGGAGCGTCCGCCGGCTATTGCAGCGCCGGGAGAACCGAGCTCTAGACCGATCACAGGTAACCTTCTAATTCAGACCTTGTTAATTCAGTAGTGTAGAATTCTTGGTGCTTGTTTTAGATTGTTTGGCTGTGATAGAAAGTTAGGTTGCTTAGCACTTGGGAATTGTGTAGGGACCTTGTTTGTAGGTGGGTGTGAATCCCACGTGTTGTTTGATTCTGGAGCATCGAATTGCTTCATTACTCCGGACCATGCTGAGAGAAGTGGCATCCGGAGTGACGCTGGTGAGCGGACTGGACCGGTTATGGTTGCTGGAGGTGAATTTCTAGCTACGCATGGCCGGGCGAAGGAGGTGGATATTCTGGTAGCGGGAGAGTTGATGCCAGCTGACTTAGTGATTAGTCCGGTGGAACTGTACGATGTTATCCTTGGTATGGATTGGTTGAATCGGTACAGAGTCCATCTGGATTGTCATCGGGGTCGAGTGGTATTTGAACGTGAAGGTGGCAGGTTGGTTTATCAAGGAGTGAGACCGACTTCAGGAAGTCTTGTGATCTCCCTTGTTCAGGCTGAGGCGATGATTGAGAGGGGTTGCGAGGCTTACTTGGCCACGATTGTAATGCCGGAGGCTGTTGGTGGGGTGGCTGTGAGAGATATTCGGGTCGCTCGGGATTTTGAAGATGTCTTTTAGTCGTTGCAAGGATTACCGCCATCTCGGTCGGATCCTTTCACGATTGAGTTAGAACCCGGAACGACGCCGTTGTCTAAGGCGCCTTACCGAATGGCTCCAGCAGAGTTAGCAGAATTGAAGAAGCAGTTGGAGGACTTAATGGAGAAGGGGTTTATTCGACCAAGTACTTCACCGTGGGGAGCGCCGGTGTTGTTTGTGAAGAAGAAAGATGGTAGTTTCCGGTTGTGCATCGATTATCGAGGTCTTAACCGAGTCACTGTGAAGAACAAGTATCCTCTTCCGAGAATTGATGAGTTGTTAGATCAGTTGAGAGGGGCTACTTGGTTTTCTAAGATTGACTTGGCATCCGGTTACCACCAGATTCCGATCGACGAAGCAGATGTTCGGAAGACGGCTTTCAGGACTCGGTATGGGCATTTTGAGTTTGTAGTGATGCCATTCGGGTTAACGAATGCACCTGCGGCGTTTATGAGGTTGATGAACGGGGTTTTCCAGGAGTATCTGGATGAGTTTGTAATCATTTTCATCGATGATATTCTGGTTTACTCGAAGAGTCAGGAGGATCATGAGGTTCATTTGAGGAGAGTTCTGGAGAAGTTGCGGGAACAGAAGCTGTTTGCGAAGTTGAGTAAGTGCAGTTTCTGGCAGAGAGAGATGGGATTTTTAGGTCACATTGTTTCTGCAGAAGGGGTTTCTGTGGATCCGGCAAAGATTGAGTCTATCCGAGATTGGCCTAGGCCGAGGAATGCAACTGAGATCAGGAGTTTTCTTGGGTTGGCAGGCTATTATCGGAGATTCGTCAAGGGTTTCGCGAGTATGGCTCAGTCTATGACGAAGCTGACGGGAAAGGATGTTCCTTTTGTGTGGTCGGCTGAGTGTGAGTTGAGCTTCGCGAAGCTGAAGACGATGTTGACTAGTACACCAGTACTGGCGTTACCTGAACCGGGTGAGCCTTATGTGGTGTACACAGATGCTTCAGGAGTTGGCTTGGGTTGTGTGCTGATGCAGCAGGGTAAGGTGATTGCTTATGCTTCAAGGCAGTTGAGGAAGCACGAGGGCAATTACCCTGTTCATGACTTAGAGCTGGCTGCAGTGATCTTCGCGTTGAAAATCTGGAGGTCTTACTTGTATGGTGGCAGAGTTCAGGTGTTCACTGATCATCATAATCTGAAGTACATTTTTACTCAGCAGAATTTAAATGTACGACAGAGGCGATGGTCAGAGTTGTTGGCTGATTACGACTTGGACATTGTTTACCATCCGGGTAAGGCTAACACTGTAGCTGATGCCCTTAGTCGAAGGAGGTATGATTCATCTCAGGAGCGGGATGTGGAGAATCTGGTGAGTGTACTTAGTACTTTGAGGTTATGTGTTACTTCAGAGGAACCGTTGGGGTTAGCGGCGGCAGATCAGGCGGATCTATTGAGCAGGATCCGAGTAGCTCAGGAGCAGGATCCGGTGTTGTTAGATCTCTCCAAGGCTACTGGTTCCGAATATCAGGTTTCTGCTAACGGGACTATCTTAGTGCATGGACGAGTCTGTGTTCCTAAGGATGAGGACTTGAGGCAGGAAATTCTGAGAGAAGCTCATGCGAGTAAGTTTTCGATTCATCCGGGAGCGACTAAGATGTATAGGGATCTGAAGAGGTACTATCATTGGGTCGGGATGAAGAGAGATGTGGCAGATTGGGTTGCAGCTTGCAATGTGTGTCAGTTGGTGAAGGCTGAGCACCAAGTTCCTAGTGGCTTATTGCAGAGTCTACCCATTCCAGAGTGGAAGTGGGACATGATCACTATGGATTTCGTGGTAGGGTTGCCGGTTTCACGGACCTATGACGCGATTTGGGTGATTGTGGATCGTCTGACTAAGTCAGCACATTTTCTGGCCATTAAGAAGACAGACGGAGCGGAGGTCTTGGCTAAGAAGTATGTGAAGGAAATTGTGAGGTTGCATGGAGTGCCAGCGAGTATTGTGTCGGATCGAGATCCGAGGTTTGCTTCAGTGTTCTGGAGAGCTTTTCAGGCTGAGATGGGCACTAAGGTGCACATGAGTACAGCTAATCATCCGCAGACGGATGGGCAGTCCGAAAGGACGATTCAGACACTGGAAGATCTGATGAGGATGTGCGTGCTAGATTGGGGTGGTCATTGGGCGGATCACTTGAGTTTGGTGGAGTTCGCATATAACAACAGTTTTCAGGCGAGTATCGGAATGGCTCCTTTTGAGGCGTTGTATGGGAGGCCATGTCGTACTCCACTATGTTTTACCCAAGTGGGGGAGAGGAGCATCCTTGGGGCTGATTTTGTTCAGGAGACGACGGAGAAGATCCGTGTTGTGAAGCTGAACATGAAAGAAGCTCAGGATCGGCAGAAGAGTTATGCCGATAGGAGAAGGAAGGAGTTGGAGTTTGCAGTCGGAGATCGAGTGTATCTCAAGATGGCGATGATGCGGGGTCTGAACAGGTCCATATCCGAGGATAAGCTGAGTACGAGGTACATGGGTCCGTTCCGGGTTGTGGAACGTGTGGGACCAGTTGCTTATCGGTTGGGGCTGCCTCCGATTATGGAGAAATTCCATGATGTGTTTCACGTTTCGAAACTCAGGAGATGCTTGCATGCTTCTGAGGAGGTAGCAGTGACGATTCCTGCGGATCTTCAGCCAAATCTGACTGTTGGGATGAGGCCGGTTAGGATTCTTGAGAGAAGTATCAAGGTTCTGCGCCGGAAGAGAGTGCCGTTGTTGAGAGTCTTGTGGGACTGTGACGGTATTCAGGAGGAGACTTGGGAACCAGAGGCAAAGATGAAAACGAAGTTCAAGAAGTGGTTCGAGAAGCAAGCAGAAGAGTGAATTCGTTTTTCTTTGTGGGTTCCAGTTCCAGTTTTGGTTGTGGATTTTTGTATTTTCATTAAAGTGTAATGATTATGACATTTTTCCAGTGAATAAGAAAGTGTTTTTCTTATGTGTTTGACTTTGAGAGTCATGTGTTTGTGGTTAGAGAACCCCGAAATGGAAGTTTTATTGCGGATAGAACTTGCCAGTTTCGGTGGAGACTCTAGCGGTTTGTGTGTGTGTGTGTGAGAGAGTCTCGGAATAGAAGTTTTACGGTGGTTAGAACTGTCTAGTTCCGGGTAGACTCTGCGGGGACATCCGGAGTGAGGGATGGTCCGGGTGATCTGTGAGGATCACGTTTGTGATGGTATTCCGGGAGGGGAATATCATGTGAGACCTTAGGAGGTAGTTCCGGTCAGAGGTGCATTATAGACGTTAGGAATTGATTGCGTAGCTCAGAGTTAGACCTCGGTCTTTCTTGGCAGATCTTGAGAGATGCGTCTCTCCGGGGGACAGTGGGTTCCCTGCATACCGATCGATCGTCAGGACTGCGCGGACTGAGATCGTGAGGGTATGGGGATGGTTTTGGAGGTTGCGACCTCTGGCAGATCTTTGCATACCGAGAGCTTGATAGACTGTGTGTCTTGATGGATTGAGGTGTGTGGAGATGGTTGAGTATCGAACACCGTCAGGACTGCGCGGACTGAGGTGGGTTGATACTAGACACCTAGAGCTGAGGGGTGACGATCCCGAAGCTAGATGGTGGTTATGAGTTATGGGCAATCAATGTCTGAGACGGGTCTATATGCATAGGACGGATGTGAACCTCGGGAAGGTCTGGGAGATGTAGTCTCCGGTGTTGCTGGCGGGTTAGGCCAGGGTAGATTGGTGGGTAGTGTTAGAGGATTCGAGGACGAATCCAGTTTTAGTGGGGGAGAATTGTGATGCCCGTGAACCATTTTTTTAGTAAAATGGAGGGGCTGTCGATCGACACACATGGTGTCTGTCGATCGACAGGGCTCTTAAGGGCTGTCGATCGACACACCTAGTGTCTGTCGATCGACAGGTGCTCGAATTGGTTGGTTTTCTGGTTCGATTTAAGTCGTTCAATTGGACCGGGCCGGTTTGGGTAAACCCTAGGGCTTCGTATTTAAGAGTTTTTGGCCGCATTTGAGCGAACCAAAGTCCCAAAAATCAGAAACAGAGAGTTTGAGAGGAGTTTCTCTTGTTCCTGATAGTTTGTGGATTAGGGTTTTGTTCTTGATCGATTTGAAGAGGAATTTCGTGGTGATTGTAGCTGAATCTGTTTCCAGCCTCATAATCCAGTAGATTCTATCCGAAAATCTAAGGTGAGTGCGTGACCATGGCTTCTGGGCCGGTGGATTCGTTAGGGTTGTATGGTGGTAGGTTAAAACTAGTTGATTGTGCTGATTGATGTTGTTTCTGTGTGTTTTATGGTGTATGGATTGTTGGATTGTGTTTGTTGTGCAGGTTTCGTGTTATCGCAGAGGAGGAATCGATCCGAGAGGATAATTGATCGATCTCCTATGAATCTGCGACGACCTGTCGATCGACAGCCTTAGGGTGTGTCGATCGACAGGGTCACACGAGGCTGTCGATCGACACCTAGAGGTTGTGTCGATCGACAGGTGATCGAGGGGCTGTCGATCGACACCTAGAGGTTGTGTCGATCGACAGGGTCCAGTTGAGCTGTCGATCGACAGGCACCGTGGGTGTGTCGGTCGACAGGCGTGAACAGGGCTGTCGATCGACACCTAGTGGTAGTGTCGATCGACAGGCTGCCTGTTGGGCTGTGGTTGAGCCGTGTTGTTGTGATTGTTTTGTGTATTGTTTGATGCGTGTTTGCCTGAGCGGATCCATCGCGTCTGTGTGCGCAGTCGTAGATGGGAGGACCGTCTCACTGGGTATTTGTGATAATACTCACGCATCTCTTTTAACCATGTGGTGCAGGTAAAGGCAAATTGTGATCGTGGAATCATGGCAACGAAGAGGGGGATGATCTAGGGTCTCGGTTTAGTGTTGCTGTGTGATTTGTTATTGTTTCCTTTCTGTTTTAGAACTCCGCTAGGTTGTTGGTTTTAGTGATTTGGTAATGTGTTGAACTGGTTTAGTATCTTTAATGAAATGGAATACTTGGTTTATTATTGTGTTATCCGCTGTTGATTGTTTGTTTGTGTGGCTTGGTTGTGGAGGACAAGCATTTATGGGAATGCTAGTCTGAGACTAAGAGCTTATTGTTTTAAAAAAAAAAAAAAACGGGTCGGGTCGTTTCAGGTGGAGTCTCTGAGAACTAGTCTTATGGGTTGGTTTGCGAGACGCCGGGTAGCAGCAGCCAAAGAAAGGTGCACTGTGACTCCTAAAGTTAGAGAGAAAATGGAAAGCAATTTCTTTTTCTCAACGTCGATGTCTGTTCAACGTGCTAATGCCGAAGAATTTCAAGTCCAAACCAGAAATGAGGACATCTTCATTGTGAACTTGGAGAAAAGAGTATGTAGCTGCCGTGAGTTCCAATCAATCATGATTCCTTGCAGTCACGCATTGGCGGCCGCTTCGGAGATAGATATGTCAACGGAGAAGCTTGTTGGGAATGCGTATTACACTAGTGTTTGGCGTGCTGCTTACTAGGGGACAATTCATCCTGTACCTAAAGCTGAGGAAACGTTGAATGTAGTTGTTACAATTGATCTCAAACCACCGGTGACACGCCGACCACCGGGACGTCCTAAGAAACTAAGGATCTTATCTAGTGGAGAATTTAAGGTTAGTGTAAATTACAATTTGGTTGTTAAAATATCGACCTAGATTTTTTGAAGTATTAGTTTAATAAGTGATAGAATGTGTGATTCGTTAGTTAAGAATGTTAATTAGGTTACTCAAAAATGTTAGTATTCGGTTTGGTTGTCAAATAATTGATGTCACGAAAGTCTATTAGTACACAAATAGTTACCTACCTCATTCGTTAAGAAGTTGTCTAATTTGTTTTCTTTTGCTTTGTTTAAACTTTGAACATGATGCAGCGACGCTCGAAGAAAGGAACACGGTTGTGCACAAGGTGCCTTCGCAGGGGACACAACAAGGCATCGTGCAAAATGCCTATTAGGGATCCGGCTTTGGGTCTCTGATTGTGTTTGATGGGGGAATGTGAGAAGGTTGCTACGAAGACGGCAGTAATTGTTCTTCTTTACGAATAGCTTTATAAAAGTTCAAGTCAAGTTTGTAACAATTTAGATTGTAACAATTTCGAGACGGATTGTGCAGAGCTGGTCAACATGGTCACGAATCCAGATGAGTGGCCAAGTTTTGCGGTTCTACTAGAGAAGCTTCGGAGTTTAAAAGTGCGCATACCCAACTTTTCACTATCGCTAGTTCCCCGGTCTGTTAATCGGAAGGCGGATTGTCTAGCCCGATCGGCAAGAAATCGTGCTTTCAAATTCTCGTATGTAAACATCATTCCGCCGCATTGGCTCACCAATTCGAAAGAAATCTTCTGATTAATAGTTATGATGCCAAAAAAAAAAAAAAAAAAAAGTCAAGTACTTGAATATAAGATGCTTTTTTATTTCCTTTATGTCTACGCTTCGAAAGCGTGAATGTTAGCTTCTGTTTGATTCCGTTTTCTGTTTTTCATTACTTTTAGAGACATCTTTGATCTACAGTTTGGTATAAATTTTGGGTTTTTAATGTTTTGATCAGGGTAATTTACTAGAGTACCTATAATGTACTTACTATTCAATTGCTAGTATATTTTACTTTTTGATTCGTTGACTATTGAAATGTATATCTTTACATGACTAAGTTACAGTACGGGAACTTTAATAGTTAACTATAGTGTATATATTAATAGTTCACTAGAGTAATCCTAAATATATAGTTAAGTACATAAACATTACTTAATCAATTTGTTGACAAAGTTTACTATTTATATGTCAATAGTTAACTATTAGCATTACATTTTATTTCCTTTATGTATACGCTTTGAAAGCATGAATGTTAGTTTCTGTTTGTTTTCATTTTATATTTGCTTTACTGTGGTAGACATGTCTTGTATTCTGTTTGAAATTAATTTTTTGATTTAGATGATTTGTTATTTTGTAAGAATTTGATCAGTGTAAATTGCTAGAGTATCTAAAAAATAGTTACAACTGAAATATATATTTAAATGAACAAGTACACCACAGAAACAGTAATCCTAAAACATTTTGAAAAGTCAATATATGGTCGACTTTATTTTTCAAGATCATTGTCTATATAATTAGCTATTTGTAGTTAACTAAGAGTTTAATATTACGTTGCACCTGTTAATATATTTAACTACATGAACATTACGTAATCAATTTGTTAGTATATATATTTTTGTTTATCTCCAACAAGATCTTATTCATAAACAAAGTCTACTATTTACTTTGCTATAATTCTATACAGCTACTAAAATGTCCACTATGTGGAACATTGTATTTGTCAATTATGACCCAACAAGATAATAATTGCTATCAAGTGGTTGTTAACGATGAAACAAATCCTGGAAACATTGATTGTAATAAAACAGACGTTAACATACGTTTAACAGTCGATAATCCTGGAAATGATCTTGAACATCCGTAAACATACGTTTAAAAGCCAGTAAAACACATTTAACCATGTTTCAAAAAATTATTACTAGGGCACCCTAACCACACGTAATGGCAAGGGGGAATTGAACTTCTCATAAAGTTGAATAGCGTAGTTCTTCCCGGCATCTTGAACACATGATTCGTCAATGTTAGCTGTAAAAGGAAGTGAAGAAGATGCATGTAGCTCAAGTAGCAAGACAGTAGTGATGCCATGTGAACCTGCATGTAGGAGAACAAGTATGTGTGTTACTATAAACATCACGTATAGTTAACTAGGTAGTGTCTAAAACATTACCTTTGCGTTTCATTTTCCACGTGCCCGCGTAACGGGTTACAGTAAACGGTGTATTGGAGTCTGCCTGCATTTCGGTATTGGTAGCACATTTCCTAATAAGAAATGGTAACGACTCTGCAAGAGGCAGCAACTCATTCTGAAGTTCTTCTAACTCATAGATTGTAGGGTCTGGTTGAAGTACAGTAATCTCATGGGCACCTAAGTCAATGCATAGACCGACCCAATTGTCATCAATTATGTAGGGGCAGTAGAGAAACTCGACATCAGTAAACCATTGGCGGTTAGTGCCGACATATTGTGACACCTTCTTGGGGATCTTGTAGGTCTTCTTCTTCACGTGCTTGTGAAGCTTTGAGACAGCTACAGCAAAGTCAGCCTGAAAGAACTCAACAGGCCTCGTGGTAGATCCTTCAAACTCCTCTAGAAAGCGCTCCCGAACAAATAATAGTAGTCTATCCATTACCTATGGTCCAACCAAAAGAACCCAAAATTGGATTGTCAGAACACAATCTTAATATAGAATTGGATATGAAATTTTGTGCATACCAATGGTGATAAACACTTGGATTGCACCCATATCTCCATGAACCCAGATCTTGGAACAGAAAATCCGTTCCCAAGTTTGAATGCACTTTTTGAAAAAAGAAACAACAAAAATATTAGATATACGTGTAGGCTATCTTGTAGAATGTAACCCATTTGAATAATGAACTAACCTTGAACCTTTAAGAGCTTTTTAAAGCATTCCAAATACTGACTCATCTACTGTAGGGACGGGGGTATGACGAGGAAACACAGTGAAGCTTGACTTTGGCTGTTTGGCAGCTGGAATGATTGTGAGTGGCATAGGTGGTGGGACCTTGCGTTTTGATCTTAGTTTCCTAGGTATGTCTCTTAATAGCTGATCGCCTGCATTAATGGTTGCTTCTTCTACTACTGCTTTCGTAAGAGAGACTCTGTGCTGCGTAAGTCCTAACGAGAAGGTGGGGGCTGCGAACGAAACTCTCAGTGAGTCCTACAATAAACATTGTCATTAGTTAGACTAACAAGAGACAATCCAATATAGAGCAATTGCAGATCAATGACTATATTATTACATTTGGAAGTGGATTCTTTGTGTGTAGAGGCTGTGCACCATCATTTAGATCAGCAGTTACTGTTTCATTGGCAAGTACTTCATTCACTACGCCCATTACATCCATGGTCAGTCGTTCCTGGTAACGAATCTTTTCTCGTTAGTGTGTCATTAGCAGCAGTGCGCACTTCAGTCCCCACATCTTTAAAATTTTCTTCGACGTCAGCATCATTGCCGGCTGTTTGTTGTGATTTAAGTAAATCAATCTGCTCGGAGAGAACCGTAATCTTGTCAGACATACCCCTAATAGCCTGATCTTGTTCTTGGAGTGAACCAGTTAATTTGGTATCCAAAGCCTTGATTTTCTTTAGCAACTTGTTATAGTAAAACGCTAGAAAATGGAAAATCATTTGAAGTAAATTGAAAAATTTAGCTAAAAGAAATGTAAAACGTGAGGAAAACAAAAGACCTGTTGAGTTGTCAATAAGTCCTTGCACGTCTGCGGTAGAAACAGCTGCAGGATTCGCGGAGGACTGCCCTTGTTCATTCTTTTCTTTTTTACCTATTCCTTTAACATTTTTACAAGGGGGCACAACTGACATGTTACATTTTGTTTTTCCCCTTGTAGCTTTGGCATTCTCCTCTTTCCCAATGGGCACCGATGATGCATCAATTCCACCAGACCAAGAAGCTGGTGTGAACATATGATTTCTTTCGAGCAGCTTCACCATATGCAAGACACTGTGATCCTTAATCTCATCTGACCATGACAAGTCATCTCCTTTTAGACATTTCGTACGTAAAGTATGTGCGACAACTACTTGAAAATCCAAAATATTTTGTTACTTAGTCATTCTATAAGTAACTATTTTCAAGGTCGAATAATATTATAACTAATTAGATTTTACCTTGCACTCCTCGTCAAGCTCTTTAACTAATGTCATATCAATTACTAGAGACTTGTCAACTTCTTCAATATCCGAGTCATCTTCAGACTCATCAGGTATGACAATGTTTTTTTTCTTCTTGTTCCCCTTAGTTGTTGCAAGTGATATCATCTCAGGTATACAATTGAAAGCCACAAGTTGTAGACCATAAATGAAGCCTTGTATTGCCATAGAGGGTTGACAAATACCAGGTTCTTTTCTTAACTTTATGCTCTTCATTGTCAATGTGAAACACTCTCTTCCCCACGGATGTTTTAGAAAAGCATATAAATCTCTAATCATACTCACGTGGGAGTCATTTATCTTCCCTGAAACAAAACACCAATGACATAGTTAACTATCGTATACAATGTGCAATGTAGATAAAAATGTAGTTAAATATTATGCTAATGCTAGATAAGTATAAGGGACCCTAACTATAATAGTGACCCAATCAATATGAGATTTAACGACAAAACCCATATAGTGAACTATTAAAAGTTGGAAATCTTACCAATACCACTTGTTGGCATGAGGATAATATCCACTAGTAATACACACGAGAGCTTAAGTTTCTTCATAGCATCTAACTTTCTCGATTTGAGTTTATGACATATTAGATCCGGAGTTATCTCTTTCTCGTCTCCAAACAATTCTGACCAATACAAAGATCTGCTATGACTAACTACGTCTTCTACAACTAGTCCATCTTCCTTGGCTCCAACAACTGTCTCAAGGGCAGAAGAATCAATCGGAGGCATCGAACAGTTCAATCCCGTAGCGAAGGCAAACTCAAAGATGGAAAACCGAAATGGTTTCCCGGCAAATAGAATCCAAATTTTGTGTTCCTTCTTAGTACACAACTGGCGAGACAGTAGATAATGCAAAAACTTAGCTGAACAAACCTTGAACCCATCTTTTAGTAATTTGCCAAATTGAGAGTTGAAGAGGATCTCCTTCTGCTTTGGATTTCTCTCCAGAAATTTGATAATAGCGCAAAAGTATTTGATGAAGCAGTATACATTGACCTTGTTATTGACGGGTTCCTGACCGAGACGAAACATTCGCTTAGGCAAACGAGGGTCATTCATCTTCCGATACAAAGAGGAATGTGAATCAAAGCAAAAATTTGAGAAAAAACACAAGTACGGGTGAAATCAACGATGGATTAAGGACTGAATTGTGAGAATTTGTTGAAGTAAGAAGAAGTAGAGAAGATTGAAGCCGGCGGTTCTGCATTGTTTATTGGAGAACGATTAGGGTAAATAAAAAGGAAAGTTGGCAATTAGACTTTAATGTCTGATTTTTTTTTACATTTTATTTGTCAAGATTGGTGTTAATGCTGAGAGGGTAAAACCGGAAATTCCTTGAACACACATGTTATACACTATAATACGTTTTTGAATCTGTTAAATAATGAATTAGTGAGTGCAAAGCTATTATTGTACCTAATTTCCCAAAAAAAAATTGTTGACAACTGATTAAGTCTGTTAAAGTTAAATAACTTTGTGACTAAAAAAAACAAATCTGTTGAAAACTAATTAAATCTATCAAAGTTAAATAAATATGTGGCTAAAAGAAAACAAATCTGCTGAAAACTAATTAAGTTTGTCAAAGTTAAATAAATCTATGGCTAAAAGAAAACAAATCTGTTGAAAACTAACTAAATTTGTCAAAGTTAAATAAGTTTGTTGCTAAAAGGAAACAAATCTATTGAAAAGTAATTAAGTCTGTCAACATTAGGTAAATCTGTAAACAAAAGAAAATTAATCTATTGAAAATTAATTAAGTCTGTCAAAATTAGGTAAATCTGTAAACAAAAGAAAATAAATCTGTCAGAAAATAAGTTTGTTGATTCATGTGATGGCGGCATATTAAGTCTGTTAGATGGCAAATCCGTAATTTTTTTTAATAATGACATTTTTGTAAATAAGGTTTATACTAACAAAGGATTTGAGGCTAAAGGAGGTACAAAATATTCTTTAGTAATAAAAATAAAATAAGAGTTAGTCTAGTAATAAAAGAATGAATGAGTGTCAAACTAACTTTTTCCCCTTTAAAAATTGGTCAAAAACCAACATGTTTTCTTTTAGTGTAGGAGGCGGATCTAAACTTGCCACATTTGGATGGTTGAAGAAATTAAGTGCAGAATCTCTTTAATCGTCACATTTGGTTTTTTTTTATTTTGTTCTATTTTTTGTTCATATATCATGTAAAACGTGTATTGGTATTTATGTTACTATATTATATCTTTTATATTCATTAATGCATTAGATATGTTTAATTATTAATTTCGGTGTGAAATTATTTGGATTTGGCGTTTGATTTTAAATAAATATTTCTTAGTTTTTGAGAATTTATTATTTTATTTTTTATTGCATGATAGCTTCATCCAATTTTCAAATATATACTAACCATAATACGCATATATACTTTTATCATTCTTTTCAGAATACAATAATATAATAATAAAAAATTAATTTATACATAATCAAAAGTTTTTGACGTTTTCTCAAACATTTAAAAATTATTTTTTCTAGATCTTTTGGGTTAAAAACATTGATTCAAATAATGAATTATCAAATATGTATTTTTCTTAGATCATGGTGTGGAACTACGTACATTTTTACAAAAAAACATATATCATTCTCCGTGTATTTTGTTGTACAATTTAGAAATAACGTGGCTATTAATTTTTACTTTATATGTAGCAAAAATTAAGATTTATTTATTTATTTTAAATTATGGTATTATAACGTTTTCAACTCTTTTCTTTTACATTTCTAAAAAGCTCAGATATAACATTTTGAATAAAATCTTCTATTTCAAATTTTCACTTTAGTTTCTCATCTCTAGTGAGATTATTCAATATCCTTTAGTGAAATAGTATATCATTGTTCTCTTTAAACCTTCAACTTCCTAACAATTGGTTGAACTTTAACTACGTTGCTTTAATTGACATCATTTTAATCTATTTTTCTTTGATGATCTCATGTCGTTTGTTTATATTTTTATTCATCTCTCTTATATATAGAGTCATAATATTTTGATTACTTTTTAATGAACTATAATATTAATGAAATGTATTTATTATTATATTTTTTATTTAGAAAATAAAATACTTCAAGAATCCTAAAATATAGGTCGAGCGATACATGAGTTTTACAATTTTATTAAACTTAATGACAAAAATTTGATTTCTCCATTTACAATTTTGTACTATTTTTAATCATTCATTTACTTATTTTTAGTATAATATAATTTGGGGTTATTTACACTCTAGCACACTTTTTTGATAAAAGTTTAAACTATGGGACACTTTTGTTTTTAAGCATACTTTCCATCTTTCTTTCCTTCTTTTTCTATACAAATAAATAATGAAAAATTTACAAGGAATATGATTTAGATGGATAATTTACTGCATATACGTCCGATTCAGCGACAAATTATAAGAGAAGAACATACTTATATACAAAATGCTTATTGGATCATTTAGTCCAACATTTTAGTCCGCAGTATTCCAAGAAACACACGGACGTTACACTGGCCTAGGCATCAAAAAAATTAAATAATAATACATGGGGTGTTTGGCAAGAGTCTTTTAAGGCTTTAGAAATTGTAACATCTTTTAAGCCTTGTTTTTCGCTAAAGATGATTTAAAGACTTCATCGATTTTAAAGTCTTAAAAGCTTATCTTTTTTTTTTGTCTTGTTTTACTCTTCTTTTGTAAAGCCTCCGAAAGTAAGCTTTTACAATTACAAAATAATTTATTTATTTTACTTCTTTTCCCCAAAATTATCTGAAACTCTTTGTAGATTTATATATAAATTATAACTAAAATTATTTTTTGATTAATTATATTTCTTTTTCTATTCTTTTGAAAAAAAAGAATATAAAAAGGTAAATGAAATTTATTTATTTTAAATACTTTTTCTCAATTTTATGTTATAATTTATATTTTTTACAGTAAATATTTTCTCTAAATAATTTATATATAATAGCAATCCTAAAAACATAATCGAGAAGTTATGTTTTTTCATAATGATAAGTGCATGTATATGGTATTCTAACAGATGTCTTTGGAATGTCTCGAAAAGTCATGTTTTTCGTAAATGTGGTTTTTCCCAAGAGTTGTGTATTTTCATAAAAAGTTTATTTAAAATTAATGAAGAGCTGCGACTTATCGTAAAAAAACACTCTTTTTCGAAGAGATGTGATTTTTGGTAAAAGGTATCTTTTCAAAAATAACCGATTTATGTTTATTTTAAAGAGTCGTGTCTTTCCAAAAATAACCGTTTTATGGTTATTTTGAATGGTTGTGTGTCTTTTCGAATTTGTAAGGTCGCGTCTTTTCAAAATATTTAATAAAGTCGCGTCTTTTCGAAATTAACCGCTTTATGGTTATTTTGAAAGATTGTGTTTTTTCAAATTTTAAGGTCGCATTTTTCAAAAATATTTTGTAGAGTCGCTTCTTTTCAAAACTAATTGTTTTATGGTTATTTTGAAGGATTGTGTTTTTTTAAATTTTTAAGATCGCGTCTCTTAAAAATATTTCGCAGAGTCGCGTCTTCTTGAAAGTAGCCACTTTATGGTTATTTTGAAGTGTTATGTCTTTTCTAACTTGTGAGGTCGCAACTTTTCAAAAAAATTGTAGAGTGGTGTCTTTTCAGAAATAACCGCTTTATGGTTATTTATAGGATTGTAGTCGCGTCTTTTCAAAAATATTTCGTAGAGTCGTGTCTTTTCGAAAATAACCGCTTTATGGTTATTTTGAAGGGTTGTGTCTTTTCGAATTTGTAAGGTCGCGTACTTTCAAAAATATTCCGTAGAGTTGCGTCTTTTCGAAAATAATGGCTTTATGGTTCTTTTGAAGGGTTGTGTCTTTTCGAATATGTAAGATCGCATCTTTTCAAAAATATTTTGTAGAGTCACGTTTTTCGAAAATAAGAACATTATGGTTATTTACAGGGTTGTGTCTTTTCGAATATGTAAAGTCGCGTCTTTTCAAAAATATTTGTAGTCACATTTTTCGAAAATAAGAACATTATGGTTATTTACAGGGTTGTGTCTTTTCGAATATGTAAAGTCGCATCTTTTCAAATATAACCGATTTGTGATTATTTTAAAAGGTTGTCTTTTCGAATTTGTAAGGTCGCGTAACTGCTTTGTGGTTATTTTGAAGAGTTGTGTTTTTTCAAATTTCTAAGGTCGCGTCTTTTCGAAAACATTTCGTAGAGTCGTTTCTTTTCGAAAATTACCGCTTTATAATTATTTTGAAGGGTTGTGTCTTTTCGAATTTGTAAGGTCACGTCTTTTAAAAAAATTAAAGATTCACGCCTGTTCGAAATTAAGCTCTTTAGGATTATTTTTAAGTTTGTGTCTTTTCGACTTTGTAAGGTCGCGTATTTTCAAAAATATTTCATAGAGTCGCATCTTTTGGAAAAAATGCTTTATTGTTATTTTGAAGGGTTATGTTCTTGGAGTCGCGTTTTTTTTTAAAATAACCGCTTTATGATTATTTTGAAAGATTTTGTCTTTTTGAATTTGCATAGCCGCGTTTTTTCGAACATAACTTATGATTATTTTAAAATCTATTAGGGATAATTATGACTTTATGTTTGCATGTGTGTCAAAAATAAATTGTATATTTGATTGTGATGACAATTTTTTTCTAAAAGTGCAGTCGAGAAGATTTTTTATCCCCCGAGATTTCGTGGGGGTTGGAATCCTAGTTATTAAAAGAAGAAAAATTTGGAAAAATACCCTCTTTGAGTTTAAAATTTTGAAAAATATCTTCTTTTGATTTTGTGTTTGAAAACTACATTTTTAAAATATAAATTTATTAAAATGTCCTCTATATAGAGAAAAAATGTATTTAAAAATAGAAAACATTTATTATAATGTCCTCTGACAAATGTTTTTTTAACAAATACTAAAATAATTTCCTAAATAGTTTTTTTTAAAATAAATTATCCAATTATCCTTATAATTTAAACAAATATAGATTTGATCTGTATTAAACAAAATTGAACCAATCAAACTATATATTAACAAACTAAATGGTCAATTATGCATTATGAAATGAGAATAGTTTAACCTAACTTAATAAGTGTACAAAATCTTATATACGTTACCCTTTAATAAAAAAAACTTAATTCTATAATCAAAACGAATTTTTCCGTCTCATTTGTTTAGAATACAAAAATTAGTTATGATTACATAAATTATAACACGAATAGTTATGATTACAAAAATTATAAGACGGCATGGTTCATTAACAAAACGAAACAAATAAGTTAGTGTAATATTAAGGTAGTAAATTTTAAATTCAAATTAGTATAATTTCATTTATTAAATGTGTCATTTTTAAACGCAAATGGGAATTAAATAATCTTATCACATTACTAAAGAGGTAGTTTTCAAAAAACTTTAGAATTAGGATATTTTGCAAATTTGTAAACTCAAATAGGGTATTTTTCATAAAAAATCCCTTAAAATAACAGTCACAACTTCTACATATTATATTACCAAATAAACTTTTATTTAAACATGCAAAATCTCTACAGTCAAAAATCACAACCTTAACGGCCAAAATCTCTTTAGCCAAAAATGTACAACAAAAGTAAAAGCTAGGTTGCATGGAAACTCCATTTTATGACGTTTCGCGCTTCGGAATCGGAATCTCTTGGAATCGTCATGGAATCGCTATTCCAAAAATTACCATTTTGGAAGCGCCTTGGAAGCGTCCGATTCCAATTTGGAAGCGTCTGATTCCATTTTGGAATAGCGATGGAAACTTCTTTTCATTTTGGATAGAAAAGTTAAATATTAGAAAACTTAAAAACGTTTGATATTTTTATAACTTAGAGAAAAAAAACCCCTAAAATATATAAATCACCACATCCCTAGTCACTAAGAAGTAAATGATTATGATTTCGCTCACAATCTCTGTAGAAGGACTCTTTAAGCTTTCAATGTATGTCTCGGCAATCTAGTAGAAGAACATGATATATTTGATACTATATGTAATGAAACTGTTCTTGAAAGATATGAGTTTAAAGATCTTTCTCTCGACAAACCAGAGTTAGGAAACAATTTTATTTGATGGAGCAAATGAAAACCACCATGAATATGATAGTCTAAATCCTTAATTTTAGTATTATGGGTTGTTTATTCTAGTTAAGTTAATACTTTTATGTATTGGATTTATGATCCAATTTGTAAACAAAGTTTTTCAATTTGCTTTATTTTTGAATGTTAAATTTATGTATATATATATATATATATATATATTTGGTTTAGTTTTACGATTCCAAAATGTACCCGATTCTTAATTTTTTCAAAAAATTGCTTCTGCGTTTCCGAATGTTTCGTTTCTACGTACCCGTTCCGATTCCATGCAACATAGAGTAAAAATCATTACTAAGCGCCCATTTATTTTTTAAAATAGTATAATGGATTCTCACAAGATTAATTTTCACTTAATTTTACTCTCTTTTTTTGCTGGCAGGAATATAAATAGAAGAAGAAATTGAAGGGAACCAAAAAAGAACCGAAGAAGAAGAAAATTAGGGTTTGAAACAATCATCGGTGCCATGGGTGAACAGACTGAGAAGAAGAGAAACATCCATAGAACAACAGATGATGGTGATGAAAGATATCAAGTAGAAACAGTTCCTCTTGATCTAACGTTGGAGATACTCTCAAGACTTCCTGCCAAATCGTTCGTGAGATCTCTTTGTGTTTTAAAGCTCTGGTCGTCTTTCATCAAACTTCCAAGTTTCATCAAGACGTTCAGGACTCATTCCTCGGCACGTCCACCGAGTCTTGTGGTAATCTTCTCAGCAGAACAGAAGGAATTCGTTTTCTTTTTTCCTCAAAAAGAGAATCCTGACGGGTCTTATCCTCCCGTCTACAGTTATCAAATGACAAACACAAACGAGCGCGATGCAAACTCGGAGTGCGTCCAGGGCTTGGTTTTATACCGCGGATACCTAATTTGGAACCCAGCCATGAGACGGTTGTTAAACTTACCCGAGCCCAAAACAAGAAGCAACCAGGGAATATCTTATTTAGAGGGAAAAACTTATTTAGGATACGACCCACTAGAGGGTAAACACAAAGTACTGTTTGTATATCGCCAACATTCCGAACTTGCATGGATACGTACATTGGGAGGTCAAGAATCATGGAGAATAATATCCAAACCTATGCCTTTCCATCGCCCATATGGAGGAGGTGGTGGGCAATGCTTCAACGGAGTTCTGTATTATAAAGCTTTTTGGGCTTCTTTTGATGATGGTATTTGTGATTACTATATAATGGGCTTTGATGTCAAATCTGAAAAACTCAAACCGATCAAATTTCCAGAGGGTAGTCATGCTTGGAAAGCATCTCTTATAATACCTTACGAGGGAAGGATAGCCTTAGTTAGTCCTTGCATTTCTGCTGATGTTAAGATTGATCTACTGTGGTGGTGGAGACCTGCACAGTTGAAATAGTCAATGATTTAGGTCTGAAAGCTCTGAGATGAGCTTAAGATCTCAAGAGAGTATATTATTAATCTGTTTGCAAATATTACAAGTGGTTTCTGTGTAAGAATGTGGATCCCCTCTTTCGAGGTGTACAAGGTCTATTTATACAAGTCTAAGTCGGCCTAGGTCTACGCCTAAAGAGATAAGGTCGAATCCTTGAATCTTTGGGATTTCCTCTCCGCGTAATCGGCGGCCGCTTTTAGGTCTTGACCTCGTCCTCGTCATGGGCCCAAATCATGAGAACTCGTCTTCTAGGCCCACTCTTGTAGTAGAGGTCGGCGTGACTTGTTACTCGTGGGCTCCTGACTCGTTCTTTCCAATGTGGGCCTCATGAGCTCAGTCCATTCTCCGTCTTGAAGTGAAATGATCGCAACGGTCTCTTGGAATCTAAATGACAACTATTGACGTCGTCCTGGAAAGCTGCCGACCCTGGTCCCAGTTATTCTGGAGAGCCGGTCCCAGAGACAGAGCTGGTCCTGAGACAGGGCTGGTCCAGATAACTGCGCGTCTACCTCTGGTACTTAGTCATTTTCTTTATGGTCTCTACCGGAGTGAGTTCTGACCCCAACATTTAGCCCTCAGCTCGGTAGTATCAGTTCTGATGATGCCGAAGTAAAAGAGTCGTAGTGAGGTTTCAAGAAAATGTACTGCTTGGCATGCGTCTGACGAGACGAGATTGTGAAAACACCTTGTTCTGAGGACCTGCCGATGTTACTGAGCTTCTGTGTTCATGTTTAACGCATAGCCCAGTAAGGATTTTTGATAGACTTGTGTTTCAGAATTTGTGTTATAAAGTTTGGAGGAACTGGTCCTGTAAAGTTTGTAGAGCTTGTTCTCGTTAAAGCTCGTAAAACTTGTTTGTCTTGCCCAACTCTTACATGTTCACGTTAATGCAGAGCTGAGCGTCATGTTTCTGCTCAGTTGCTTTCCGGACTTAGTAAAGACCCCGTTTTTTCCGGAAGCTGAAAATTTAATTCCCGCTGAAATTTGGAAATTTAAATTTCTTTTAGAAATCAGAATCGTTAACTCCCGCTGGAAATTAAAAATTTGATTCCTTTCAGAAATCGGAATTGTTCCCACTGACTTCTGAAGCGTTCCTTTCTAGGGTTTTGATAGTGGTGCTATAAATACCCTTTCCCCTTTTCTTTTCTCCATAACTTCACTCCACCAAAATAAAGGTTTCCTCTCTCCACTCTCTACTTTCTGTTTTAGATCTAGGGTTTTGGTATTTTTTTTTTTCCTTTTTTTTTGTTTGCCGCCGTCAACAAATTCGTTACCAAGACCGGCTTCTTTTCTCCGTTGAGATGTGGTGGTCACTGGTTTGTCGTCGTCTCTGCTCTTCTACGGACGAGTCCTTGTTCACGCGGCCGACCTTACTTTGACGAGTTCTGATTCCTCGTCTCTCCGACGTCTCCTCCTCTCCGTTCTTAGTTGAAGGTTGAGCTTGCTCCTGCTCGTCACCGTTCAAGCCTAGTCGTCGACGGTCTGTTTTTTTGGTCAACGTCGTTAGCTTGCCATTTTTCCCCGCGAAAGCTTGTTCTGCCCAGACCTAAACCACCGGTCTTTCTTCGTTCTTGTGTGACTTCGACTTTGAGAGCTTGGCTTTGTTTTGTTCTTCGACGCGAAACCCAGATCCGGAGGGTTACTTCACACCGTCGTTCCTTATCGGAGAAGAAGGAGGCTCTGTTTTTGCCGACTTCATTTCTTATCGTATGAGAAGGAGGCTATGTTCTTGCCGGCTTCGTTTCTTACCGGAGGAAAAGGAGGCTCTATTCTCCGGTCCCGTTTTATCTCCGTCATCGAAGTCGCAGCTCCGGTGAGATTGTTCTACGAAGAAGAAATCTTTGTTTTGTCAGCTCGTCGAGATCGGAGGAAACATCGTCATTCTCGGAGGAGATCTCACCGGAAAATGAAACTGAACCGCCGAGAGTCTCGGACGATGAGGGGATGGTTCTGATGCTGAGCTCAATTCATAGTGTGATAAAAATGGGAACTTGATTTTTAATTCTTGACGTAAACAAGCACGATAACACAAGTCTCCTGCGAGACTATCTCTTAATTTTACACTGTACCAATCGCAAGTTTATTTTGGTGTCGAGTTGTGTTGAGGGTACAGTCAAGGAGACTAATGTCGCGGGACTTGTTTTGAGGCGGAGAGCTCGACTTTGTTGATTTGATCACGTCGAGACTGCCGCTTCACCTTTGCCCATACTGAGCCATATTTTACCCGAACAAGCTTCTCTCATCGAAATGAATTTGGTGAACACACTAAGTAGTCGTGGCTTTGGTACTTTAGTATTCCCGAACGTTGTCTCAATTTGGTGAACACACTAAGTAGTCATCTTTCGAAAGATTCATGGAATCCATTTCGAAGCTAAGAACCACCAGTTTGGAGAGCCTAGGACCGAGTTTCGAAATAAACTATTCTGATGCAGAGTCTAGCTCCTGGCTTCGTCCTTGTAAGGATAGAGAAGTGACTCGAGTCCTGGTCTCAAATGCAAGTGATGCAGTGAATGCACAGAGTCCATCTCTCATTGATGAGCAAGTCGTCGATACTCGTAATTCCCCAGATGTAAAGGTGGAAGAGAACGAGGACGAGATAAACGAAAGATTCGACTTAGCTTTGTTTCTTTGAAAGCAAAAATCTTCGACTCATAGAAAGCGTCGTGCTAGAAAGTTTAGACCTTCAGATCCACCGGGCTCCACTCTATCAACGGTAAGGTCACTTTCTTTTTTTAGGAAGAAACTTAACATTCCCGATGAAATAGAGCTAGTGGTTCCGGAACCTCACAAACGAGCTGTGATTCTCGAGGTTCTAGCAAAGTATAGGCTTTCAATTTCGCAAATCACCCCTCGAGGAATTCGTCACTTAGTAGGAACCCTCGTTCGGAATTATGAGTGCAGGGAGACTTTAAGTGTTCATCATTTGACGCGCTTCATGGATATTCGGCGGTCCTCTCCCTTCTCCAAGCTGGTATATTTTGCTGTAAACCGGAAGAATCTTAGACTTATCCACGGGTTTGGCAGCAAATACCGGCAATGGATTGATTTTTTCTTTTTTATGGCGATATGTGAAGAGACTTTGGGAGATAGACTAGCCTAATCCAATTGAAATGGCTTACAAAGGGTAGTCGGCCCCGTTATCTATCTTTGGGAGTCGGCTAGCTTTACTTTTATTGTTCGTGATGCGTTTGTCTTTTTTGTATCGATTCTAACCCCTTGTTCTGCTTATGTCTTTTTTGCATCGATTCTAACCCCTTGTTCTGCTTATGTCTTTTTTTGCAGTGACAAGCCCAGCACCGAAGGTTCTGAGTAATTGGAAGACAGTTTGGGACTTGCTCAGAGTTTGAGGGTGCAATTGGAAGAAAGACTTCTCACAACGACGTGTCGAGAAAGCGAGAGCTTTCTCTGGGGGTTCTTCGGTCTTGAGTTTTCATTTTTCAGATTGTTCAGGAGACATTCAGTCAGAGATGGAGCATCCACGATCTTTCACGAGTTTGGTGCCTAGGACTACGGGGAGTGGCAAGCCTCCGACACCGACGACTGCGACCACTTCTGCGGCGCCGACTACTATACCTGCTCCAGCCGAGCCCACCACTGCACCACTTTCTGTTACGCCGACTACAGCGCCAGCCTCTGCCAGGCCGATCACTGCGCCAGCTTCTACCAAGCCGACTACCGTGACAGCTTCTGCTAGGCCGACTACTGTGCCTCCTTCAGAGCCACGTGACACTCTTCTACCAGGAAGACCACCACTACTGCTAAGGGGTCACGTCTCCTTTCTGTGATTAGGACTGAGGTTGTAGCTGCTCTGTCTGCTCTGCCCGCTCCTTTTCCTTCCGACTACGATGCAAAGAAGGCAGCCAAAGGGAAAGGTCACAAGGGCAACGACCGCAAGAGATCATCTGATAGGGATGATGTGACTACGTGGACCGAGAGCCGAAGAGGGCTCGGGCGAGATCCGCTTCACCTTCTCGTCGTGTGTCCAGGAGCGTCTTTCAGAACAAGGCTTCCGCTAGCAGCCTTTTCTCTACTCTGGTTTTTCACGATGACGTCGTGGCTCAGATCAACACGGAGTCTTCTGGAGACATGATGCGCCAGGGACTGAAGGTATATTTCCCTTTCTTTTTATTCATTGCCCTTTAACACTTAGTGTTTTTTCCTTATTTCTGACATTTTTCCCGTCTCTTATTTTTTGGCACTTTCTCGCCCTTGTGAATAAAGTGGGACACGAACTTGAGGCCGAGGTCGAGGACTTGAAGAGGAAGCTTGAGGACAAGATGCATCGTACTGAGAACGCGCGCACTGCGGTCGTGGGTCTTCTAGTCGAGCGCAACGCGGCCTGGGCGTCGATAGATAAGAAGAACAGAGAGCTCACAGACCAGGCCAAAGCGATAGTCTCGCTCAAGGCTGAGGCGCAGAAGTCTACGGAGGCCCTTCTTACCGAGGCAAAGAGATCCGCGATAGCTCTTGCGGCCGCGGAGGAGAGGGACCAGTGCTCGGCCGCCATCGTGATAAAGCGTGATGGCGAGCTCGCTACGGTTATGGACACGCTGAGGAAAGCGGAGGGCACATCCAGAGTCTCGAGAGGAAGTTTGTTGAGCTCTAGGGCGATCCGCGGAGCAACATGGTCTACCAGGTGCAGAGGGTAGCCAACCTTGAATTCGTCAGATTGTTGTAGGGCCTACTCGATGGTCATGAGCCCCCCAAGCTTGAGGACGAGCTCACCTTCCTTACCACCGACGTAGCGGAGCACGCCGGGGACGATGAGCGTTTCGAGCAGTTGATGAAGAGTCTCCACGGACTTTTGCATGTTCTTGACCCAAAGGTTAGTGGTTTTTCCTTTATAAATGTAGTTATTCCCTCGGATAGATGTAATTATTTCCCTTTTTTAGAGTCAAATTTTTCGTAGGTTAAGGCGCCTGCCGTGGTCGCCCATGATCGGACACTCGAGACGTACGCGGCGAGTGTCGGTGATCCTTCAGGGTCGCTCCTTGGAGGCACCGGCTCTTGCAAGGCCGCAGTGGTGGGTGTAATTGGGAAGTTCTCCCTAATCGGCGGAGTTGGGGCCGAGGTGACGAAGAGTAGGATTGACGATGTTGCCGAGGGCGCTGGGACTGTTGGGGCTCCCGAGGAGATGAGGACGGATGAGGATTCCCAGGGGCCGAGGATCGACGCGCTTACCGAGGATCCGAGGCTCGACGACGTCTTTGGAGAGACAAAGGCCGAGGGGGTACCGGTCACCCAGGTCTCCAGGAGTTGACGAGGAGACCGTTCATTAGTTGTGTTTGGCGCATCTGTTAGCGCTTTTATTGCTTATGTTTTAGATATTGATTTTGATTTTGCACCTAGGTGGCTGCCTTATGTTTTTCGGCTTTAGTTTCTTGGATTTGATGTTTTACCGTGTGGACGGCTTTTATCCATGGATGATTTTACCTTGTATTTTGCAAGATGATAATGAATGCGGTTTTAGTTTATCGATGATTTTCTTTCCAACATTTTTTCGCTTAGTCTTTGAAAGAAAATCTTAGTAACGACGAACCATACTTTGTTGTAGATGTTTGACCATCCGAACATGGATCCCTTTTAATGTGGTTGTTACCAGTGTAAGTATAACGGGGTTTCCTGAACGAACGACTTGGTTTACGATCATGTTCGCTCTTTCGATCATGACCGCTCTTGTGACGATCGTCGCTTTTCACCAACGATGTTGTTGGGTTTTGGACTGGTCACTACGGTTACATGTGCGCTTCTCTCTAAACGCACCTGCTCCTATAATGAACTACTTTTATTTCTATAGCGCGCTTAATCCAATGGTGGATGTTGTTGTATTTATTCTGCAGAATTTTTGTGAGAAGTCATCGCTGTGGCCAATAGCGGCAGTTTGAGATGGTCGTTTAAGTTAGACCTTGAGTTATCCGTAACGGATGTGATAGAGATAGTTATTTTGACAAGTCTTTGTAGAAGATGATTATTCTCATAAAGGTTTGCTGCAAAGAGAGGTGGGAGTATACGAGTATACGTACCCCACTCCCCCCCCCCCTTTTTTGGGAGGGGGGTAACTCAACCCATCCAAAAATGAGCTGTCTACGTACCTTTGCAGGGATCAAGTCACCCGTAGTTCATGGTAAGTTGTTGATGTACGTATGATTGTGTGCGATAGTGATTTTTAGGTAGCGGGATGGAGCTCAGTGGTAGTACTTCTTGAGGTGTCGTGCGTTCCACGAACGTGGGATAGCTTTTTCTTCCATATTTGTGAGTTCATATACGCTCGGGCGGACAACCTTGGTAACGACGTATGGTCCCACCCAATGTGCTCCAAGTTTACTGGCATTCCGCTTTGCTGTATTTTGGAAAACTTCTCGTAGGACCAAGTCTCCTTCGTAGAATCGCCGGGTGCGGACCTTGGAATTGTAATACTTTGACGCAGCCAACTGGTAACGAGTAATGCTAAGTAGTGCTCGGTCACGCCGTTCGTTGACTAGGTATAGCTCATCCAGGAGCAGCAGGTGGTTGAGTCCTTCTTGTTTGTGGAGAAGCCTGCAGCAGACTCCCGGAATGTGTACCTCTGGTGGAATGACGCATTCTATTCCGTAGACGAGGGAGAACGGGATTTCGCCTGTAGCTCGCCTTGGATTCGTTCGATAGGACCAGAGGACGCCTTCGAGTCCGTCTGCCCAACGTCCTTTCTTTTCGTCCAAACGCTTTTTGAGTCCTACAATAAGAGTCTTATTAGTGGATTCGGCTTGTCTGTTACCCTGAGGGCATCATGGCGTAGATTTGCTCAGGCGGATCTTCCACTTATCGCAGAAAAGGTCGAACTTGGCGGAGATGAACTACGATCCGTTGTCAGTGATGATTTCATATGGCATGCCATGCCAGCAAATAATGTTCTTCCAGATAAACTTCTCGACTTGCCTATCTTTGATGCTAGAGTATGATTCTGCTTTGACCCACTTGGAGAAGTAGTATGTCAGCACCAAGAGATAACGCTTTTGTCGCAAAGGGTAGAGAGGCCCAACGATGTCCATGGCCCACTGCATAAACGGATAAGGCAAAGTAATGGATTAGAGCAGCTTCGTGGGCTGATGAATCATTGGGGCGTGTCGCTGGCACTTTTCGCAGTGAGAGGAGAACTTCTCATAATCCTGGAACATAGTGGGCCAAAAGTAACCATGGGGTTTGATTCGCATTGCTAATGCTCGGCCTCCAGAGTGGTTGCCGCAAGATCCGCCGTGAATTTCCTCCATTACTTGCCTAGCTTTTTTCTCTTCAACGCAAGCGAGCAAAGGCCCAGAAAGTCGCCATTTGTAGACGTTTCCCTCAAGTAATACATAACGAGCTGCTTGCGCTCGCATTTTACGAGCTGCCCATTTATCCTTTGGTAAATCGCCATCGGCTATGTATCCTCGGATTTGGTTCATCCATGGCGTGTTGCAACCGTATTCCTTATCATCTGCCTTTCCATCGGTTGTGATTTCTTTGTCGATCTGAGTGGGCTGGCTGTCCGCTTTTGTCGCAATTGGTTCAGTACTGGTCGTTTTGGTAGGCGTAGGGGGCATGCTGGTAAAGGTAGAATACGTGCTGCTTCTTCAACCACAGGACGGGCCGTCTCTGATAAGGCATGACCTGATGTACTCGTCTCCATTGGTAGTAGGCCATCAGAGTGGGTCTGTTCAATCTGCCTATGTAGAGTTGCGTCTGCTGGTGAGGTCGATTCCGGACTAGAGACTTTGCTTTGGTCTTGGTCGGTTGACTCCACAGCTTCGGGAAGAGGTGGCATATCAGTTCCAGTGCTAGTTGTCTCCTTGAGTTCAGGCCGAGCTAACTCTGGCGAGGGTTTTTCGGGGTGAACTGCCTCATATGGGGTCGTCACGATCGGAGGAGAGCAAGCTGGCTCGGCTGGTTCGGGATCACTCGCCTCCGCTTAAGTGCCACGAGCTTTCTTTCTTGGACGGGCTGCCGTAGCATGTTCGAGGTGAACAGGGTCTGTCAAGTCTCCTTGTGCTTTATGCTTAGCTGCCTGGGAGCGGGTTACCACGTTTACCAAGTTGCGTAAGCGAATGCTTGGTTTCTTGATAAACTCAACGGAGATGACTCTGCGAACATCTTTGTCTGTTTTAGAGGCGACGACTGCTAAGGCGTACTCCCCGTTAACTGATTCACGACTAGTTGAGAATCGCAAAACACTGAAACTTTCTCAATTTCCAATCCTTTGACAAGTCTTAGTCTTGCTAGGAGCGCTTCATACTCTGCCTCATTGTTCGAGGTGTCGAAGCCAAGGCGGAAAGATTGCCTGAGTACTTCTTTTGTTGGTGAAGTTAATCGTATCCCTACGCCTGAACCTCTTTTTGATGATGCGCCATCTACGTGAAGCAGCCAAGGGAGGCTAGGAACTTCGACTTCTTTGATTTCGTCTGGCAGCTCTATAAGAAAGTCTGCCAGAACTTGTGACTTTGCGCTAGTGCGGCCTCGATAGTCAATGTCATATTCGCTCAGCTCTATCGCCCATTTTGCCAGTCGTCCTGATTGACTAGGAATATGCAAAACTGACCGCAGCGGGAAATTGCTAAGGACTACTATCGGATGTGATTGAAAGTAGGGTCTCAGCTTTCTTGTGGCTGTGAGGACGGATAGTGCCAGCTTCTCCATGGCGGGGTATCTAGTCTGGGCTTCTGTCAGTGACTTGCTGATATAGAAGATGGGCTTCTGCTCGCCTCTTTCTTCTTGGACCAGGACTCCGCTGACAGCTGTTTTGGAGACTGCTATGTATAAGAATAAGGGCTCGCCGTGGACTGGCTTTGCTAGTATTGGAGGGCTGGCCAGGTACTGTTTTAGCTGTCGAAAGGCATCTTCACACTTTTCAATCCATTCAAAATTCTTATTCTTCTGTAGTGTATCGTAGAACGGGAGGCATTTATTAGTGGACTGTGAGATGAATCTGTTAAGTGCGGCTACTCGCCTAGTGAGTCGTTGGACCTCTCGCTTTGACTTTGGCGAGGACATCTAGATGAGTGCGTCGATCTGTTTTGGATTTGCCTCGATGCCGCGATGGGTGACCAGGTATCCGAGGAACTCACCGGAGGTTACTCCGAACCTGCACTTGGTTGGATTCAACTTCATATTGTGTTTGTTCAGGCATTTGAAACAGTCTTCAAGGTGGACTACGTGGTCTCCTTCGTCTAATGATTTTACCAGCATATCGTCTATATAGACCTCCATGGTTTTGTCGAGCTGGTCGGCAAACATTTTGTTTACTAGGCGCTGATAAGTGGCTACAGCATTCTTCAAGCCAAAAGGCATGACTTTGTAACAGTATATGCCGTGATCCGTTATGATTGTCGTCTTCTCGCGGTCAGCTGGGTTCATTAGAATTTGGTTGTAGCCAGAAAAAGCATCCATGAACGACAGGAGTTTATTGCCTGTTGTTGCCTCGACGAGCTGATCGATGTGTGGGAGGGGGAAACTATCTTAAGGGCAGGCTTTCTTTAGATCTGTGAAATCTACGCAAGTCCGCCACTTGCCATTTTTTTTCTTAACCATGACTGGATTTGCCAGCCAATCCGGGTACTAGACTTCCATTATCGATCCCAGTTTCCTTCGCTTCTGCTTAATTAGTTTGAATGATGGATTGACGTTCAATTCGTGGCAAGCCACATTGATATCGATACTGAGCATGTCGTCCGCTGCCCTAGCGAAGGTGCCTATGTTCTGCTTCAGAAACGTGATTAGTCTCTTTTTGATTGTATTGTTCAAATTAGCGCCGATCTCGATGCACCATTCTGGGTTCTCGTTGTCGATGCAAACTGATACAATAGGTTCGCAGGTAGGCACCGCTCTCAACTCGCGATCCTCCTCGATCTGTAATTGCTACATCTTCTCGGAAATCTCTTTGACCGGGTCTCTATTTTTCTTCATCTTCTTTCGTTCAGCTTTCGAGATCGGGTCAGTAACGGGATTTCGAATCTTGTGTTCTGTCAGAGTGCATACGCGAGATTCCTTCTGATTTCCATAAATCGTTTTGATGCCTTGTTTCGTTAGAAACTTCACGCATAGGTGATAAGTGGATGCCACGACGCGCATCGCGTTAAGCCACGGGGTTCCCAGGATGACATTGTATATTGTCAAGTGATCAGCTACCGAGAATTCGATTACTTTGACAATTCCTCCAGCCTCGACGGGCAACCTGATTATTCCCAGTGTCATCGTGGTCTCTCCCGAAAAACCAGTTAATGGCTTTGCTAGTGGTTGGATCTCGTCGAAGCTGATATCCCTCCGTTTTAATGTGTCTTTGAAAATTACATCGACGGTGCTTCCCGTGTCGATCAAGACTCGGGATACGTCAATGTTGTTGATAGCGATTTTGATGACGAGTGGATCATCATGTGGTTTGTCAATTCCGATTGTTTCTCTTTCTTCGAACGTGATTGTGTCGTTAGGGAAACTGGATGGAGTAGACCAGTTGACGCTGGCTTCTGCTCGGCGTTGAAACGCTATAATCTAGAAAACCGTATCTGAGCAGTAGTGGGATCCTCCCATTATCATGAGTAATTTCCTTCTTAGGCCGCCTTGAGTAGCGTTCTCACTTTGTCTACCGCGCTTAGGTGGTTCCTCGTCGGTAGGTGCAGGCTCAGGCGCAAGCGCCTGATCTGCTTTGACTTCAAAATCTTCGAGTTTGAGGTCCTCCTTAAGTTTGCCGTCCAGCAGTCTCTGGGCGAGGGCCGAGCCGAGGGATCGGTTGTTTATTGTCGCGTGCCCGTGGGTGCGGTGAATGTCACAGTATAGTGACCCGTCATAGGTTGAGTTTCCGGTCCACAATTAGGAAAACCTCTTCCTCGGCCAAAGCCGGGTAAGTCCACTTGATAATTGTGGGCTCCTTTTGAACCGCCCTCGTGCTGGATATAACCTCTACCATGGGTTTTTTGCGACTGACTTGGCTGGTGGTCGTTGTCATTTTTCTGTTTTGACTTCCCATACTTCTTTGCAAGTTTATTTGCTTCTTCTTCGCTTTTGGCGAAGTTCGTCGCCCGATGCAGAGCATCCTGAATAGTTGAAGGCTCGTTGAGAGACATTTCCTTCCAGAAGTCAGATTTGTGCCATATGGCCCTTTTCAGCGCTCGGAGTGCGTCCGAGTCCTCTATCCCTTTTACTTGTGACAGTACTAGCTTGAAGCGTTCGATGAAAGTCTTGAGAGACTCGGTTGGTCCTTGGTTCATGGACCATAAATTAGCGCCAGACGTTTGAGTCTCAATGAAGATGGAGTAGTGCTTGATGAAGGCCGCTGTCAACTGTTTGAAAATATTGATGGAATTACTTTCGAGGCCTTTAAACCATTTGAGAGCTAGTCCTTTGAGGTTTTCCACGAAAAGCAAGCACTGCCCGACGTCCATCTCTTCCTCTTTGAAATTTGCTCTCGTCATAGCCACACTGAATTCGTTGAGGTGATCAGCTGGGTCTTCGGTTCCGTCGTAGGTCAGCACCCTAATCTTGCATGGGTCTGATACTCGAGCTTTAGTGATGCGTGCCGAGAAAGGAGTGTGCTCAGCTTGTTCCAAGATCAGATCGAGTTCTGGTGCCTTGCTAGTGGCTTGATGCATCTGTGAATGAATAATCTTCAACTCGGCAGTAGTCCTACTTAACGAAGCTCGAAATTCGGCCATCTGGTCATGCTGGGCTTGAAACGCAGCTTGTTTCGCTTCAGCATCCTCTGCCTGTTTCACCCACTCAACGTTTTCCTCTTCTTCCGAAACATGTCTGGCATATCCATGATTGATCTCGTCGTCGAAAGCGGAGAAACGTTGTTAGGTCATCCTCTGTGGGTCGGCATGCTTTTGCCTTGTGGTGGTTCGCAGTGCCACTTCTTCCTCTGGGAGATCGGCATTGCGTGCGACTCTCCTTACGGGGCTATCGTCTCCGAAGGTGGAGAACTGTTGTGAAGCTACGTGTCGAGGATCATCGTTCCTCACTTTGGCTATTCCCTGCCGATCTCTCGTTGTCTCAGTAAAGATGGTTTCAGGAACGACTCTTCTAGCCAGGTCCTCGTCGTCATTGTTGAGGTCTATTGGCTCGTTGCCGACTTTTGCTTTCTCTCGTCGTGCCTCGACTAAAAGAGCAGATCGTCCATCGTTTGCGGCGGTCGATGGATTTTGTTGCCAAGGTCAGCTCGACGATCCTACTAGTGTGGTGAAGTTGAGCGCCACTGGATTGATTCATGCCTCTGGTTTTCTGAACAGACCTGCCTCGAGGGGTAGTGTCCGGACGTCTGCTCCTATCGATCAGAGCTCGTCGGTTATTGTCCCGTTGGCTCTGTTTTGCCGCTCGGCACTCTCTAGCAATGCGTCCAGTGTCGTGCTCATCTTCTGAAATAACTCAGGAAGAAGCAAGCTCGCTCTCGGGGTTTCTTTCGACTTCTCGCCAGGGAGATCGGCGCGAGCTGTACCTACTGGTGGCTGATCGTCACGAGCGGTTTGGTCCTTGTTGGTATCTCCTTCAACCTGGATCTCGCCCTCTTCCAAATCTCTCGGCGCGACGTCTTTCGGATCGGCGATATGTCATTCGTAGGTCATCGTGTTCTGGATCTCTTCGCGGTGGTTCTTCGGAGTAAGAAGCTTTCAATACCCTCCTTCTAGCGCCAAACTGTGGTGGTGGAAACCTGCACTATTGAAATAGTCAATGGTCTAGGTCTGGAAGCTCTGAGATGAGAAACACCTAGCGAAGATCTCAAGAGAGTATGTTAATAATCTGTTTGCAAATATTACAAGTGGTTTATGTGTAAGAATGCGGATCCCCTCTTTCGAGGTGTACATGGTCTATTTATACAAGTCTAAGTTAGCCTAGGTCTACGCCCAAAGAGATAAGGTCGAATCCCTGGATCTTCGGGATTTCCTCTCCGCGTAGTCGGCGGCCGCTTTTAAGTCTTGACCTCGTCCTCGTCATGGGCCCAAATCATGAGAGCTCGTCTTCTGGGCCCAGTCTTGTAGTAGAGGTCGGCGTGACTTGTTACTCGTGGACTCCTGACTCGTTCTTTCCAATGTGGGCCTCATGAGCTCGGCCCATTCTCCGTCTTGAAGTGAAATGATCGCAACGGTCTCTTGGAGTCTAAATGACCACTATAGACGTCGTCTTGGAAAGGTGCTGGCCCTGGTCCCAGTTATTCTAGAGAGTCGGTCCCAGAGACAAAGCTGGTCCTGAGACAGGGCTGGTCCAGATAACTGCGCCTACCTCTGGTATTTAGTTATTTTCTTGATGATCTCTACTGAAGTGAGATCTGACCCCAACATCTACATATTTTGAAAGATGCAGATAGACACGAATGGACGCATAAACACTTTCTTTTACCTTCTAAGAGAGACAGAATACAACGGAGGACTTCTGTACGTTGCCATGGTGTTACTGATGCTGGTGAGTTTATTTTTGTACCAACCGGTTTTTCTGAATCATTTTATATTTTATATTTTGATCCGAAAAGAAACAGTATTAGAGAAGCCTTGTTTGAAGGAATTCCGAGTGATGAAGTTAGACGCCAGTATGGAGTTGGTAAGTACAGCTATATAACCCGCTTGGATGTTATCACATCGATAGTCTCGTCATGTCTTTGTAAAGCATGCTCTTCAGTTATTAAACTATTATTATTCTTCTGTTTTTTTTATACATTTTTCTTGCCATCTGTGTCTGTGATCATTCCTTGATATGGTAAATCAAAAACATAACCTTGTGAAACACTTCGTTTTGATAATGAAATACTTTAAGAAAATCAACATACTTCGTTTGTCAAATATGTTTCTATATGGGTGATGTGTTAACTAATTGAAACTTAAGCTTAAGATTCTTCTGTTCTGTTTCTAGCTTTTGTCATGTCATCCAATGAATCCCATACAAAGGTATCACTGAAGCTTCTGAAAAAAAGTTAGATGCTCAGATTCAAGGTTTGGATTGCTTTACTACTTGGTGACTGAAGAGTTGGTTTTGTCTCTAGATGTATAAATATATCAATGAAGGTCTTGAAACCACCCTGGAACCAATGAAATTGTGGTCTACAGTCGTGGGACATACAAGAAAAGAGTTTCACATGGTTTTGTATTTCCAGATACGATATATGACAAGCAGTGAAAGCGATGAAATTATATACACTTCAAAAGGGTTTGATTTCTCAGTGTTTTAGTAATTAGAAAGAAGAAGAAGAAAAAAAGGAAAAAAGAATCGACATTGCAATATTTTCTTGTCAATAATAAAACAATAACATATTTGGTGTCTTATTGATGTGGTGGGATTTCAAGTTGCCTACCAAGAGAACAAGAATGACCCAAGTTCATTGAAAATGGTGAAACTAGTGGAAGTAGTGAATAAAAAAAGGTGGACATTAAAGAAATTTAAGTTAAAGTTCTTTCATCTGATGTTGCACCTTAAGTAATTGTAATACAGTTAAACGACACAATAGAACAACATGACGAAGAGTTAATCCCAGGAATTGAACAAACTAATGAACTTGTCACAATTTAAGAAGAGAATAGTGTACCACAAGAAACATTAAGACAATATGGAAGGGAAAGAAGATCTGCCATTTCAAATGACTATGTGATTTACTCTATTGAAAGTGATTGTGACTTAAGCTTATATCAATATCCGAACGTATTTCGAAAAGCCATAGAAGGTATCAATTTTGAAAAGTGGTTTAATGCCTCGAAAGAAGAAATGAAGTCTATGGGTGATAACCAAGTATGGGACCTAGTAGAGTTGCCTGATGATTTTAAAAAACTTGGATCGAAATGGGTCTTAAAGACTAAACACGACTCGAAAAGTAGCAAAACTCGCCGTGTTGCTAAAGGTTTCACCCTTAATGATGGCATTCATTATAAAGATACCTTCTCTCCAGTTTCAAAGAAGTATTCTCTAAGGATTGTTTTGGATTTGGTGGGTGTGGCCACATGATAAGAGGAAGTCAATATATGAACGAAAACAAGCTTCCAAACAATGGTATCTAAAATATAATGATACCATAACGTCATATGGTTTTGTAGAAATAATCATTGGTCGATGTATCTACATTAAGGGTTAGTGGGAGCATATTTGTAAATTTTAGTTATGTATGTTAATGACATTTTGCTAAATGCAAATGACATGGGCGTGTTGCATGGTATAAAGATATATATATTTCTAAGAATTTTGAAATGAAATATATGAGTGGGAAATCTTATGTGATCAAGATAAAAATATTTTGAGATAGGTCACAAGGACTATTAGTTTTGTCATTAACGAATATATCAATAAAATATTACAAAAATATGGAATAAACAAATGCTCCGGGAGGATAGCTCCAATTCAAAAGGGAGACAAGTTCAGTAAAATGCTCCATTTCCACCCTTGCTTTTAATTATGCTTTTGTATCTGATTTAGCATTCTTTGGGTTTCGAACTCCGTATCTGTATTAGTATAGAATCATTAATAAACCATTCGTCGAACTAAACTACTGGATTGGATTTAGGAGTTTCCAGAGATAAAAATAAATTGTTAAGAGGGGTAAAAAGTCAATATTTCTTTTTTGATATTATATTGGATTTTGATCCTCAAATGATTAATTTTACATTTTTTTACTAAAAGGATTAAGGAATATAAATAGAAGAAGAAATTGGAGGGAACCTAAGAAAGAAGAAGAAAGTTAGGGTTTTCAGCAATCGGTGCCATGGATAAACAAACGGAGAAGAAGAGAAATATCCACAGAATAACACATAATCAAAGATGTCAAGTAGTCACAATTCCTCTTGATCTAACCTTGGAGATACTCTCAAGACTTCCTGCCAAATCATTCGTGAGATTTCTCTGTGTTTCAAAGCTCTGGTCTTCTTTCACCAAACTTCCAAGTTTCATCAACTCGTTCACAACTCATTCCTCTGCACGTCCACGGAGTCTTGTGGTCATCTGTTCAGGCAGCTCACCAGCAGAGCAGAAGCGATTCGTTTTTTTTTTTCCTCAAAAAGAGAATCCTGACGGGTCTTATCCTACCGTCTACCGTTATCAAATGACAAACTCCAACGATTATCACTATGCAAAATCCAAATGCGTACAGGGCTTAGTTTTACTCCAAGGGTTCGTAATTTGGAACCCAGCCATGAGACGGTTTTTGAAAGATGAACATGGACACGAATGGACGCGTAAACATTTTGTTTTACCTTCTAAGAGAGGTAAAACACAAGGGAGGGCTGATTTAAGTTTCCATGGTGTTACTGCTGCTGGGGAGCTTATCTTTACACGTTACAGTTTTTATGAATCGTTTTATATTCTATATTTCGATCCGAGGAGAAACAGTATCAGAGAAGCCTTGTTTAAAGGACATGCGGGTCATGAATTTAGATGCCGGTATGGACTTGGTAATAAAAGCGGTTATGAAACTATATGATTCTCTTATGTCTGTTTTTATTTAACTTACTCAAGATTCTTCTATTCTGTTTCTAGCTTTTGTCATGTAACAGTAAATCTCTCTCTGTGTAGTAGTGAGAGATCACTGAAATGGTAATTTGAAGATTAAAGGTAAGACAAGAATCTTAATGAAGATAAAAACATCCTCCTCATATAATGGTAAACAAAAGAGTATATGCGTCTCACAACTTTCTCGCACTCCTGATAGACAATTATGTATATGCAATTTGCATACTTGAAACCATTGTTCTTACGGAGAAAAATCGCATTCACATTTGAGTTTTGCAACCTCTTGAAGAAGTCTCTTTCACAAAGAAAGAGGAAAAAATAGCATTGAATAATTCTATATCTAACTCAGGCTAAGTAATGTTAGTTTTCTTCTTCTTTTGGGACATCATCACTGAAACCGGGAAGTCACTCTGATGAATGTATTTCAGGACAAGGAATCGTTGAACCATTCATCGGATGATCAAATCCAAACTCTTCCTCGGATTTACCAAGAAGAGCTTGAAAAGAATGCTGGTTTAAATATGAGACTGGCACCAAATATCTCTTCTTCTGGACCTGGTCTTCGCCAACGTACACCACAAGAATCCCCTCTGGTGCTGAAACAGTCATTTTGCTTGTAGCCACTACAGAAAGGCAGATAATCTTCTTTGCACCCAAGAGACCTCTGATCAAAGTCATTTCTAAATTTGAAGCTTCTGAAAAATAAAAAGGTTAATTGCTCAGATTCAAGGTTTGGATTGCTTTACTACTTGGTGATTGGAAGAGTTGGTTCTGTCTCTAGATGTATAAATAGATCTGATGAAGGACTGAAAACCACCCTAGAACCATTGAAAGTATGGGACAAATATAAACAGAGTATCACATGCCTCTGTCTTCAAGTCATTGTCTGTTTGTTTTGTCCATGTCTGTGGAATAAATGAAAAGAAGAAATGAGAATTTCATTGAAATGATAATAACTTAACCAAGTGACAGAGACTTGTTGTTCTGTTGTTGGGAAACTTCAGGTCCCCACATTTAAATTCCTACTAAATCTATTTAGACCACAGAGATGAGGGAATAGGTCAAATAGCCACAGAACCTGAAGAAGAGAAGCTTGCTGGTCCCTTGACAAAATAATATGTCTTATCTAAACAAAATTGAGATAACAGTCCCTTGTGATTTGCAAATGAGTTTGTTATTAGTTTATCGCCCCCACACTCATTTATCTATCTCACCAAGACAAATTGCATTAAACTAAACGTTTCCATATGGTAAAGACAAAACCATGTGAAACTTTGTTCTAGTCTGTCCCACGCTTCAAGACCACAAATTTCAGAGAGGTCTCAACTCATTCATTGATCTTTCTATATATATATACTACACACATTCCATTCTTCCTATCATCAACCAGCAACAAGCAAAAGGGCGCCAAAAGGGTTTCTTGCTGTGTACGTAGGAGAGAATCAGAAGAAGAGATATATGGTGCCAATCTCATACTTGAGCCAGCCTTCTTTTCAAGCTCTTCTGAGTAAATCCGAAGAAGAGTTTGGATTCGATCATCCAATGGGGGGTTTAACGATTCCTTGTCCTGAAGATACCTTCATCACGGTGACGTCTCGGCTCCGATGATGATTACCCAACATATTGTTCTTAGAGATATAGACTTGTTCCTTGTAAATATAGGAGATTTTTTCTTCTTTAGTTTTTTCTCTTTCTTCTTGAAAGAGTTGTTCTTAAAAAAATTGAAAGTGGATACTGTTTCTGTTATAGACTCATGATTCATGTTAATACATTTTGGATAAAGAAAGGATAACTCCAAGTGAAGAACTATTATATTTATACTTCAAATGAAATCATCTCCAAACGCATATCTCCAGCAAATCTGAAATGCATCTTCAAGGTACAAAGATTCGCAATCAAAGTAACAAAGAAGTGGTCGAATCTGATAAGCTCATTATGAGATTTACATTTTCTGAGTTTTCCTCTTCGAAAACTCAAACTCAATGAAGGAAAGAAAGAACGAAGCTTTTCTTTGTTTAATAAGTAAAGCCATTTATCCCACATCGAAAGGACAAAGGTTTTCTTTGTTGTATATAATAGCCAAGTTTACACTAATGCACGTCGAGCCTCGTAACGTTGGCTTGTGATCCAAGTGGAGGCAATAAAGTGATGGGACGTTGGGTTGATCTCCATTGGGCCGGGTTCAGGTTGCGCTATTACTTGGCTCGCCCATTCCAAGTTGGGAGTTGAGGCAAAGGGGCTTGAACGTAGGCTCGGGTCATTTGTCTTCTAGAGTGGAAGAGATTGCGTGAGGCTGGTTTCACAGAGCAGCGTCCACCTCCCGCTCTTGACGGTGGAAGGATAACGAGCCATGGTCTTCCGAGCCCACTATGACCTGAAAAGCCAATTCCAATTGGACCATCATTGAGTGGTATATATATATATATTAAAAAGTACAAACTCTTCATATCTTTAAAAGCATCAATCGAAAATTAGGGGTGGGCATAATTCCCGTTCCGTCCCATATCCGTTCCCAAATTCTCGTACCATATAGGTCCCGTTTATATAGATTTATATAAATTAAACTATATATATTTATGTATTTATTATAGAATCATATAATATATTATGTCATATTAATACATAATCTCACATTTTTAGCACCATCCGTTGATATTTTCAGCATTACCATATTAATTTTATTAACCAACAGCTACTTTTATTTGTTTTTTTTATTTTTGTGTTGAGCTTTAAAAACAATCATTTGCCGTGAATGAAGAATGATATTAGAGGATTAGCTACCTACTTGGCTACTTTTATTATTTTCATATTATTGAATTTTATGCTTTGATTTAAAATATTTATTTGGTTTAGTTTAAGTTTTGGATTCATTTTGATTAAATTATGGGTTTTCTATTTTAAATTTTAATGTTTATGAAATACAATGTATTTCTTTTTATCTTAAATATGAACATGCTTTTGATGATTTGAAGAAGCAGGTGGAATATATATTTGCAATTATAATAATTGTTTTAACTGAATATATGAGACAAGTTATTTTATGGGAATTCCCGTACCGTTTCCGTCCCATCCCGTCCCAAATTTTAAATGGGATATAAATGGGACATATTTTTCTATCCCAAAAATCCCGTTTCCGTACCGTTCCCATAAAATCCCGTCTCATATTCCCGTTTGCCCACCCCTATCGAAAACCCTAAATCATCATCTTCAGAATTCTCTTTAAGAAACCCAAAACTTCCAAGATGAAGTTTAATAGAAAGTTTTCTGTAATTTGCATTGACACCAATATTTCTCACATCCAAAAAATATGACATTCACATTATGTTTTGTAACCTCTTGAACAACTCTTTTCTCACAAAGAGGAAAAAGTTTGATTTATTTACATTGAATAACTCTATCTATAATAAATAATTTTACATCTTTCTTCTTTTCGGATCATCTTCCCTTTAGCCCAGAAGTTACATTGATGAATGCAGCTTCAGAACAAGGGATTGTTAAGCCACCCATCGAATGATCGAATCTGAACTCTTCTTCGGATTTATTAAGAAGCGCTTGAAAAGAAGGCTGGTTCAAATATGAGAGGGGCACCAAATATCTCTTCTTCTGGACTTGATCTTTCCCAACATACACCGCAAGAAACCCTTTTGATGTTGTAGAACGGCTGAGAATCTTCTTTGCACCCAATAGACCCCTCATTAAAGCCATGTTCAGTTTCTGAAAATGTAAATTGAAGATGGACTAAGGATAACAAGTTAAATGCTAAGAGTGATTGCTTTACTACTTGGTAATGTGAAGAGTTGGTTATGTTTCTGGATGTATATATAGATCAATGAAAGTAAGGGACCAATGAGAGTAAGGGACATACGCAAACAGAGTAATCACATGGTTCTGTCTTCTAGATATGATAGATGACAAGACACGAAAGCTAGTGAGCATTATCTAGTGAGTACTATAATAAATGAAGAATATTCAATCTTGTACGTATAACTGTCATGTTTGATCCTATTTGTGGATATCATCAAAGAACAACTTAACCAGTAGAGGGACTTGGTGTTATGTTGTTGCGAAACTTCAGGTCCCCACTTTAAGTTCTTATTAAATCTATTTACACCACACAAAGATGAGGGAATATGATCATCACAGAACATGAAGAAATGAAACTTGCTGGTCTTTATTATTGACAATAGCTTTATGTCTTATCTTAGAAAAAACAGTCCCTTGTGAATTGCATATGTGTTTGTTATTAGCCCCCACACTCAATTAATTATCTCACCAAGACAAACTTGATGGTAAAGACAAAACCATGTGAAACTTTGTTCTAGTCTGTCCCACGCTTCAAGACCACAAATTTCAAAGATTGTTTCAACGCATTCATAGATATTCCTATATATAATACACATATCCCATTCCTCATATCATCAATCTACAACAGGCAATCTAATAACTTACTTTATACATCTCCACAAGCTTTGAGAGAACTCAAACTTTCAAACCAAAAAAATTATACAAATGGCTATGGTGAGAAGTCTATTAGGTGCAAAGAAGATTATTGGCCGCTCCGTAACAAATAAAGGTGCAGCCTCATCAGCTCTAAAAGGGTTCCTTGCGGTGTACGTAGGAGAGAGCCATAAGACGAGATATATGGTGCCAATCTCATACTTGAGCCAGCCTTCGTTTCAAGCGCTTGTCAGTAAATCCGAAGAAGAGTTTGGGTTCGATCATCCAATGGGCGGCTTAACGATACCTTGTCCTGAAGATACCTTCATCAGTGTCATGTCTCGGCTCCAATGATGATAATCCAACATATTGCTATTGCTCTTCTAGTTAGAGATAGACTTATTACTTGTAAATAGAAGATATGTTTGCTTCTTTTTCCTCTTTCTTCTTCAAAAAAATTGAAAGTGGATACTATTTTTTATGTTATAGACACAATCATGATTCATATTAAATAAATACACTTGATTAATCATAGAGAAATTAATCAAGCGTCGCCTTCCTCTACTTGCCCAACATCATTTCTCTCTCTCTAGAGCCATGGACAAGACCCAAATCGCTTCACTCCTCAAATCATGTGACCTCTTTCCGATTCCTCAAGGCCTCAAGCTTTCCTACGGAACAGCTGGGTTCCGAGGCGATGCGAAACTGCTTGATTCGACTGTCTACAGAGTCGGTATTCTCTCAGCTCTCCGATCGCTCAAGCTCGGATCAGCAACCATCGGACTTATGATCACAGCGTCACACAATCAAATCTCTGACAATGGAATCAAAGTCTCAGATCCATCTGGTGGTATGCTTTCTCAAGAATGGGAGCCTTTCGCAGATCAGATCGCAAACGCGTATTCTCCTGGAGAACTCGTTTCGTTAATCACACAATTCGTGGAGAAGGAAGAGATTCCAATCGGTGATAAGAACGGTGCAGTTGTATGGTTAGGTAGAGATACTAGACCTAGTGGTGAATCGCTTCTTCGAGCTGCGGAGATTGGAGTTTCTTCTGTTTTGGGATCTGTTGCGATTGATATGGGGATTTTGACTACTCCGCAGTTACATTGGATGGTTCGTGCTAAGAACAAAGGTCTTAAGGCTACTGAGAATGATTACTTTGAGAATCTCTGTACTACATTTAGTTGTTTGATTGATTTGATCCCAAACAATAAGTTAGAGGTTAGTAAATTGCTTGTAGATGGTGCTAATGGTGTTGGTGGAGAGAAGATAGAGATGCTAAAAGGGTCTTTGAAGAATCTTGATCTTGAGATTCGTAACATAGGTAGAGATGGAGGTGTGCTTAATGAAGGTGTAGGTGCTGATTTTGTGCAGAAAGAAAAGGTTGTACCTTTAGGATTCGGGTTAAATGATGTAGGAATGAGATGTGCGAGTTTTGACGGTGATGCGGATCGATTGGTTTACTTTTATGTTCCTTCAAACTCTGATTCTGAGAAGGTTGAGTTACTTGATGGAGATAAGATTCTGTCTTTGTTTGCTCTCTTTATCAAAGAGCAACTAAACGCTCTTGAAGGGAAGCATTCTCGTCTTGGTGTTGTGCAGACAGCTTACGCGAATGGTGCATCTACGGATTATCTCAAGCAATTGGGTTTAGATGTTGCTTTTGCAAAAACCGGTGTTAAGCATTTACATGAGAAAGCAGCAGAGTATGATATTGGAATCTACTTTGAGGCTAATGGCCATGGGACTATACTCTTCTCGGAATCTTTTCTATCTTTGTTAGTTGCCAAACAAAAGGAT
The DNA here is from genome assembly GCA_900128785.1 of Arabis alpina. NCBI lineage: Eukaryota > Viridiplantae > Streptophyta > Magnoliopsida > Brassicales > Brassicaceae > Arabis > Arabis alpina. The sequence continues at coordinate 15,525,004 of LT669795.1, forward strand.
CTTACTCAGGGCTCTGAAGAGCACAAAGCGGTTTCTAGACTAGTAGCGGTGAGTAATCTGATTAACCAAGCGGTTGGTGATGCTCTAAGTGGATTGCTTTTGGTTGAAGTGATTCTGCAACATATGGGATGGTCTATACAGAAGTGGAATGAGCTATACAAGGACCTTCCTAGCAGACAGATCAAGGTCGAAGTTCCAGATAGAACAGCGGTTGTGACCACAAGCTCAGAAACCGAGGCACTCAAGCCGTTGGGGATTCAAGATGCCATTAATGCTGAAATCAAGAAATACTTGCGTGGTAGAGCTTTCATTAGGCCATCAGGTACAGAAGATGTGGTGAGAGTATACGCAGAAGCATCCACACAAGAAGCTGTTGATTCTTTAGCTAAATCTGTGGCTCAGCTCGTCAAAGAGTTCCTTGGTTGAAGCTAAAGGGTCCATCTAAATCTCTGCAAGTGTATGTTACTGTGAGATCTTTTTCTTGTTTCATCTCTTGGCTCTCACATATTCTCTTGTCTTTATTGTTCTGTTTCTCGAGTTTTGCTATGTTTCTATCTTCTAGTGTTTGGTCTTTCTTGTCCATTTAACTGTCTTATTACAGAGTTGCAATTAGTCAGATCAATGTCAGATGCGGCATGATATGGTTACTCAAAAACTTAGCAGAAAGTAGTTTCTGGTACAAAACTTAATAGAGAGATTAATTGAAAATCGAATTTATCATACACAATTAGCAATCCAAGTTGTTAAGATAAGACATCTGGGTTCTCCTTTTAATCAACTCGATGCAACGATTCGAAGTACCATAGTCCGAACCAAAACTCTCTTGATCTCCCTAAACCGAAACATACTTGGCTTGCCTGGAAAGAACCGTTAACGCCATTACTCTCCTCCTGAAATCGTACAACTGAGAGAGATAGTTGACAAGGAACCAATAGCTGGTACTTATAATAAGATCATAACTATGGTGTACTTGAAGAAAGTCTAAGAGGGGCACTTTGCTCATACTTTAGTTTTCTTGTCTTATCTCCCAACAAATTTGTCTCCAACAGAGACTTTGGCAGGAACCTACACTAGCCCTTCTCATGAACAACTAGATCGATCAGATTCTATATGTAGATATTATAGAAGAACAACTTGACCCGTGAAAGAGACTTCATGTTCTGTTGTTGAGAAACTTCAGGTCCCCACTTTTACATTTCTATTAAAGCCATTTAGACCACAGAGATGAGAGAATATGATCAACACAGAACATGAATAACAGAAACTTGCTGGTCTTTATAATTGACAATAGAATATGTCTTATCTAAAAAACAATGAGAAAACAGTCCCTTGTGAGCATATGGAGTTTGCTTTTAGTTTATTGTCCACACTCAATTAATTATCTCATCAAGACAAATCCCATTAAACTAAACTTTTCCAGATTGTCAAGACAGAACCATGTGAAACTCTGTCCTAGTTTGTCCCACCCTTCAAGACCACAACTTTCAAAGATCTTTTCCCAACTCATTCATTGATCTTTCTATATATAATACACATAACCCATTCTTTCTACCATCAACCAACTACAACCAATCCAATAGCCTGAGTCTTTTCATACATCTTCAGAAGCTTCAAAAGAATTCTAACTTTTCACACACACAAAAATATAGAAATGGGTTTGGTGAGAAGTTTATTGGGTGCAAAGAAGGTTTTTGGACTCTCTGCGGCAGCATTTTCTACGAGCAAAAGAGCAGCCTCATCAGCGCCAAAAGGATTTCTTGCGGTGTACGTAGGAGAGAGTCAAAAGAAGAGATATTTGGTGCCAATCTCATATTTGAGTCAGCCTTCATTTCAAGCTCTTCTCTGTAAATCCGAAGAAGAATTTGGGTTCGATCATCCGATGGGTGGCTTAACAATTCTGTGTCCTGAAGACACCTTCATCAACGTGACTTCTCGGCTCCAATGATTATGATGATCCAACATTTTGTTCTTCCAAGCTAGATAAATAGGACATATTCATTGTAAATATAGGAGTTTTTACTTTTTTGTTCTTGACAGACTTTTACGAAGAGCTTGGAAAGTTAATTCCATTTTTCTTGCATCCTACACGATCATATCAATACATAAGCATAAAAAGTGATGGTTCAATTGCAATTGGCTTATCAAGTCATAGTGGGCTCGGAAGACCACGGCTCGTTATCCTTCCACCGTCAAGAGCGGGAGGTGGACGCTGCTCTGTGAAACCAGCCTCACGCAGTCTCCTCCACTCTAGAAGACACGTGACCCGAGCCTTCGCTCAAGCCACTTGTCTCAACTCCCAACTTGGAATGGGCGAGCCAAATACTAGCCCAACCCGAACCCGGCCCAATGAGATCAACCCAATGTTCCATCACTTTACTGTCTCCACTTGGATCACAAGCCAACGTTACTAGGCTCGACGTACATTCGTTATGAACTTCGCTATTATATACAGCAAAGAAAACCTTTGTTCTTTCGATGTGGGATAAATGGCTTTACTTATTAAACGTCTTCCTTGTTATCTCATTTTTGTTCAGGTGCGTAAATCTCATGCTTTACTTATCAGATTTTACTACTTCCGATTTTGGGTTTCTCGTCTCGTTATACCGATCGTTGAGCAAGGATGAATTTCTTTTCTTACTTTGATTGCAAATCTCTGTACCTTGTAGATGCATTTCAGATTTGTTGAATATATGCGATCTTGTGTTCAATAATAAGACTTGGACGTTTTATATGTTTTGGAAATTGTGGCAGCTTTCCTCAATTCTCTCAGTTTGTGAGTTACTTTTAGCTTTCAACTATGGATTTAGAGATCATTTCAAATTTCATGCAAAAACAACTATGTTTAATTTTGTGGAGAGAGCTCGTTATTTAACTCAACCTTCTTCGAGGCATGTCTTTGTAAAACTTGTTTTGATTGTTAACAAGAATTGAAGTATAAATGAAATGGTTCTTCAATTGGTGTTGTACTTTCTTAATGATCGATCCAAAATGTATAAACATGAATCATTATTGTCCTTTAGCATAAAAATGCCATCCAGGTTCAAAGCTTTTAGAACAACTCTTTCAAGAAGAAAGAGAGAAAAAACGAAAAAAGTATCTCCTCTATTTATTTACAAAGAATCAGCCCTATTTATCTAACTCGAAGAACAAAATGTTCGATTATCATCATTGGAGCCGAGAAGTCACGCTAATGAAGGTATCTTCAGGACAAGGGATCGTTAAGCCGCCCATTGGATGATGGAACCCAAACTCTTCTTCGGATTTGCTGAGAAGAACTTGAAACGAAGGCTGGCTCAAGTATGAGATTGGCACCATATATCTCTTCTTTTGGCTCTCTCCTACGTACACCGCAAGAAACCCTTTTGGTGCCGCCGAGGCTGATCCTTTGTTTGTTACAGAGCGGCCAAGAATCTTCTTTGCACCCAATAGACTTCTTACCAAAGCCATTTCTTTATTTTTTTTATCTGAAAGTTTGAGTTCTCTCAAAGGTTGTGGATATGTATAAAAGTACGTTATTAGATTGCTTGTTATAGGTTGATGATATAAAGAATGGGATATGTGTATTATATATATAATTGTCAATGAATGAGTTGTAAACTCTAATCTTTGAAATTTGTGGTCTTGAAGCGTGGGACAGTCTAGAACAAAGTTTCACATGGTTGTGTCTTTACAATATGGAAAAGTTTAGTTAAATGCAATTTGTCTTAATTAAATCATTAATTGAGTATGGGACAATAAACTAATAACAAACTCATATGCAATTCACAAAGGGACTGTTTTCTCAATGTTTTGTTTTTATAAGACAAATGATTTTATCAATAACAAAGACCAGCAAGCTTCTCTCCTTCATGTTCTGTGGTTGGTTATTTGTCCTATTCCCTCATCTCTGTGGTCTAAACGGATTTAATAAGTAATTAAAGTGGGGACATGAAGATTCTCAACAATATAACAACAAATCTCTGTCACCGGTTAAGTTGTCCTTTGATGATATCCACAAATAGGATCACACATGAGTATCTTTTGGAGGAAATCTCAGAAACTGAGAAAACTTACCCTTGCAAATTGCATATGGAGATTATCCAAGACAAATTGTATTATTGTAAAAATGAAAAATTCCAATAAGATTATGAGAAATTAATTCAACCAGATTTGAACAAATATAATAGTAAAAAGTAAATTACTCCAACATGAATAGAAAGAAATTTATTACTTTGAAAAGATGTGATCAAATTTAGTTGGAAATTAAATTAAATAAAATAAATCAAGAAAAAAATATAAACATGAATGATTTATTATTTTGAAAAGATGTGATCAATTTATAAGGTTTTTAATTTTTGGTTACTTACATGAATGATTTAATTTGATTTTTTCTTTTTTGTGTTCAAATTTTCATTGGTCGTAAATATTTTTTATTGTAAACCCACATATAGAGAAGTCAGACGGGGTAGCCAGTGTCCAAGTAGTCAAACCCATTGGCGGTCTCATATTTCTTTTAATCTACAGCGGGTCTGCCCGTCGAGGGTTGCAATTTTAAAATGTATGTCCAAATCCAACCCGCGGGTTTATGTAGTTATGTTTCACATTGACATTGACAAACCCCACCAAAATTATTAAATTATCATATGATTTCTTTGTTGTCTTAATAACAAAAAAACAAAACAAAGGTTGAATCAATCACACGATAAATAAACAACATCTCATACTATGACTGTGTTTTTGGGCTTACATCCTTCGTAACTTTTGGTGTTAGATGCTTTTGTTTACGACCATTTTGTTTTACAGTTTGTGAAACCTGCATCGAATTGACTAAACGAGAATATATGAAAACAAAATGTTTACTATAATAGTGATTGATTAGCCAAAAACTTGATCATACAAAATTCAAAATTCTAACTAGACGTAAAAGTTCCTTACAAATACAAAAATAAGAAATCTACATAATCTCAAAAGAAAAATACATTTTTGTGATTTAAAGATCAAGAAATATTATGTTACTTGTTAGAGTGGTGGTGGGCTCATGATCATTACAAATTTACAATACCATAATACATGTGACTTTGACTAAAGATCATTTCTAAAATGGAAAAAGACGCTAAGTTTCTTATGTATATTCAGTGAAATAGAAAGAAAGTTAATAGCAAAGTAGAGAAGTCTAAATGTTCACTTAGCATCTTTATTCCTCATAGTGTCTAGAAATGCAGTTGGGGGAGGAACCATCTAAGTACCAAATTTTACAAAACTGAGAAAATGAGACATGAGAAAGAATCAAAGTTATTATGGATTAAACCGCATATCAAAAGCAAAATAGCTTAACACTTGATGTGATATAAAAAGAGTTTTAAGTCTTCTTCATTCCACAAACTGATACGATAAATTATGAGACCAAAGTAGGAAAAATTGGATCATCTTAAGCATTGTCCCCAATAATCGGTCCACTACTCAACTAAAAGCTTGTCCAAATCGAAGAAATCTCAATTTCAGGCGGTGCAAATCGCGAAGCAAATAGAGATGTATGGCGGGCTAATCCGCGTCCAAGTGGTCTAATCCATGGTGATTTAAAAAAAAAAAAAATCCACGCGAGTTGGTCCGTCGTGGATTGCGGTTTTAAAATGTATGTCCAAGCCCAATGTTGTGGTTCTACTTAGGCCTGACCCCGGGGTTGCGGCCCATATTGACATCTCTATTCGCATATATGCGGATCCTTTAGCTAGTTAATATATATAATTATATATAAAACTAGATTAAAGTCCGCGTTCATACGCGGATAATCATATTAAAATTTATTCATACAAATATTTAAATTTTAATTAGTAAAATTTTCAATTATTAAAATATTTTAAATTTTATTCAAACATGGACTCTAAATCATTAGATGTTAAGTTTTTATCTTAATTTCATGTTTTAATCCATATCATTTGGATCCTAATATAAATGTAAGTGTAATTCAACACATATTAATTATGTACCTTGGAATATAAAATTTTATTGTTTTCTAATTAATTTAGACTATGAAAAATTTACCTTTTTCAATTTGGTTAGTTACTTAAGAATTATTTTGTGTTTTTTCTTTGTTTAAATTTTTTAGAAATTTTCTTGTCTACAATTTAGTTAGTTACTTAATAATTATTTTGTTAGTTTCCATTTTTAATTTAATTTTTTTATGAATTTTAATTTTAACACATATTTGCATCTCGGTTGATTTTATTGATATTAAATACATGTCATCATTTCGTGAAATACAGTTTTCACAAACTCTCTCATTTATATAATAAGACTTATATGTCGTATTTAATGGCCTCATGTACACTGCTCTTAGCCCAATGGGCTTTTCTAATATAATCAGCGCGGATAAGAAAAGAAATATTGTCGTGTGTATGATAATAATAATAAAATAGAAGGAACCCAAAAAGAAAAGAAGAAGAAGGGATTAGGGTTTTAAGCTATTGGCGCTATGCATGAACAGACGGAGAAGAGGAGAAATATCCACAGAACAACACATGATGATGAAAGATGTCACGTACACTCGATTCCTCTTGATCTAACACTGGAAATACTCTCAAGACTTCCTGCAAAATCGATGGTGAGATTTCTTTGTGTTTCAAAGCTATGGTCTTCTTTCACCAAACTTCCAAGTTTCATAAAGACTTTAACGGCTCATTCCTCTACACGACCACCGAGTCTTTTGCTCACCTTCTCAACAGAACGGAAGCGATTCGTTTTCTTGTTTCCTCAACAAGAAAATCGTGACGGGTCTTACCCTCCGGTCTACAGTTATCAGATGACAAACGCCACATATTCGATTTGGAGCTGTACGCAATCTGCCGAGTGCGTCCAGGGCTTGGTCTTACTCCCCGGATTCGTAATTTGGAACCAAACCGTGAAACAGTTTTTAAGCTTACCAAAGCCCAAAGATATCAACGAGAGAATTTCTTATTTAGGATACGACCCATTGGAGGGTAAACACAAAGTATTGTTGTTCGTATATCACAAACATTCCGAAGTTGCTTGGATCCGTACATTGGGAGCTCAGGAATCATGGAGAATAGTATCCAAACCTAGGCCTTTACATCGCATATGCCCATTTCGAAGAAATGGTGCACGATGCTTCAATGGAATTCTGTATTATAGAGCCGTTTTTACTTCTCCGGATGGTGCTAGTGAATACCGAATAATAATGAGCTTTGATGTGAGATCTGAAACATTCAAACCGATAAAATTTCCCAAGGGTCTTAATGCTTGGGGTTATACTATATATAATACCTTATGAGGGAATGTCCTAAAATTTCTGATGCTGATACGGTTGATCTACATATTTTGAAAGATGAAGATGGACACGAATGGATGCTTAAACGCTTTATTTTACCTTCTAATAGAGACAAAAGACAAGGGAGGACTGATTTAAATTTCCATGGTGTTACTGATGCTGGTGAGCTTATTTTTGCACCCTACGATTTGTTTGAATCGTTTTATATTCTATATTTTAATCTGAAGAGAAACAGTATCAGAGAAGCCTTGTTTGAAGGAATTGCGGGTCATGAATTTAGAGTCCGGTATGGACTTGGTAATATCAAAAAGATATCCTCCTTATATGTTTTTCCAAATCACATCGAGAGTCTGGTCATGTCTTTGTAAAGCAGCTCCTTTAACGCTCAATGCTCTTCAATGTTTATTTCCCGTTTCAATGACACTTTAATTTCTATTAAACTATATGATTCTCTTATGTCTTTTGTTTTTTATTTTGTGATCTTCATTTGTTCTTCCTTTAGTTTTGAGAGTAGGACAAAGAACCATGTTGCTTGTCCCACAATCAATCCAAGCATCTGAAAGATAAAAACCATTTGATACTCTGTTCTTCATGTACATCACATGTTTGAACTCATTATAACTTTTACGGCGAGTTTGGTGTAGATGATAGGAAATTTAATTTTATAATACACAATTTTTTTTAAAATAATTGTCCACACTAGATGAAATTTAAGCTAGAGATTCTTCTGTTCTGTTTCTAGCTTTGTCATGTGATCCAGTGAATCCTAAACACAGAACCAACCGAGCCTTACAGTTAATTCACAAGCCAAAGTTGTAAACATATGGTGTCAATCTACACGATCATGTCAATGCTCTTTGCAACGGAAGACGCATGAAAACCTTTAACTAGAGTGAAATCAACGTTAAATAAATATAACGAGAACCAGCAAAAGAAAAAAATTATGGTCCAATTGGAATTGGCTTATCAGGTCGTAGTGGGCTCGGCAGACCATGGCTCGTAATCCATCCACCGTCAAGAGAGGGAGGTGGACGCTGGCTGGCTCTGTAAAACCAGCCTCACGCAGGCTCCTCCGCTCTAGAAGGCAAGGGACCCGAACCTTCGCTCAAGCCCCATGCCTCAACTCCCAACTTAGAATGGGCGAACCAATTATAGTACAACCCGAACCCAGCCCAATGAGATCAACCCAACGTTCCATCACTTTATTGTCTCCACTTGGATCACAAGCCCACGTTACTAAGCTCGACGTACAAATGTTGTAAGCTTGGCTATTATATACAACAAAGAAAAGCTTCGTTCTTTCGATGTGGGACAAATGGTTACACTTCTTAAACGTCTTCCTTATTATCTCATTAGTCATTATCGTTCAGGTGCGTAAATCTCGTTATCAGATTCTAGAGCACGAAGAAGATTCGACCACTTCCGATTTTTTGGGTTTCTGGCTATAATTTATACAGAATTACCGATAGGTGAGGATGGACTTTATTGCTTTGATTGCGAATCTCTATACCTTGTAGATGCATTTCAGATTTGCTGGAAATATGCGATTTTTGTGTTAAATAATAACACACTTTGTTTACATGTTTTGGAAATTGTGGCTGCTTTCAACTATGGATTCGAGATCATTTCAACTTTAATGGCTCTAATGTTTTTGTGGAGAGAGCTTCTTGGAGGCATGTCTTAGTCAAAACTTCTTTAATGGTTAACAAGAATTGAAAGTATAATAAAATTAGTTCCTCAATGTATAAACATGAATCATGATTGTGTCTTTAATAGAAAAATAGTATATACTTTCAAAATTTTTGAGAACAACTCTTTCAAGAAAAAAGAGAAAAATAGGGCAAAAAGAATCTCTATTTACAAGGAACAAGTCTATCTCTATCTCGAAGAACAAAATGTTGGGTTATCATCATTGGAGCCGAGAAGTCACGGTGATGAAGGTATCTATGGGACAGGGGATTGTTAGGCCACCCATTGGATGATCGAACCCAAATTCTTCCTCGGATTTTCTCAGAAGAGCTTGAAACGAAGGCTGGCTCAAGTATGAGATTGGCACTACATATCTCTTCTTCTGGCTCTCTCCTACATATACCGCAAGAAACCCTTTTGGCGCCGGGGCTGCACTTTTGCTTGTCATGGTTGCAGCCGTCATAGAGCGGCCAAGAACCTTCTTTGCACCCAATATACTTCTCACCAAAGCCATTTCTTTTTTCAATCTAAAAGTTTGAATTCTTATAAAGCTTGTGAAGATGTATGAAAGCAAGTTACCGGATTGCTTGTTGTTGGTTGATGATAAGAAGAATGAGATATGTGTATTATATATTGAAAGGTCAATGAATGAGTTGAAACCTCCATGAAATCTTTGAATTTGTGGTCTTGAAGCGTGGGACAGACTAGAACCAAATTTCACATGGTTTTGTCTTTACAATATGGAAAAGTTAAGTTAAATGCAATTTGTCTTTATTAGATAATAAGTTGAGTGTGGGACAATAATCTAATAACAAAATCATTTGCAAATCACAAGGGGCTGTTTTCTTAATGTTGTTTAGATAAGACATATGATTTTGTCAATAACAAAGACAAGCAAGCTTTCTCTCCTGCATGTTCTGTGGTTGGTTATTTGTCCTATTCCCTCATCTATGTGGTCTAAACGGAGTTCATTAGTGATTAAAGTGGGGACATGAAGTTTCTCAACAACATAACAACAAATCTCTGTCACCGCCTCACCGGTTAAGTTGTCCTTTGATGATATCCACAAATAGGATCACACATGAGTATCTTTTGGAGGAAATCTAAGAAACATTGAGAAAACAAACCCTTGTGAATTGGATATGGAGACTATCCAAGTAGACAAACTGCATTAATGCATCGTTTCCAAATTGCTTAAGACAGAACCATGTGGAACTCTGTTATAGTTTGTCCCACAGTTGTAGACCACAAGTTTAAAGAATAGATTTCAACTCATTCATTGATCTTTCTATATATAATACACATACTTATTCTTTCTATTATCAACAAACAACAAACAATCCAATAGCTTCTTAAGAAGCTTCAAAACAATTCAAACAAAAAATATAGAAATGGCTTTGGTGAGAAGTCTATTGGGCGCAAAGAAGATTTTTGGCCACTCCTCCGCAGCAGTTTCTACAAGCAAAAGAGCGGCCTCAAAAGCACCAAAAGGGTTTCTTGCGGTGTACGTAGGAGAGAGCCTAAAGAAGAGATATGTGGTGCCAATCTCATACTTGAGCCAACCTTCTTTTCAAGCTCTTCTCAGTAAATCTGAGGAAGAATTTGAGTTCGATCATCCGATGGGTGGCTTAACGATTCCCTGTCCTGAAGATACCTTCATCACCTTTACTTCTCAGCTCCAGTGATGTCATCCAATTTTTTTTTTTCTTTAGAGATAGAATTTGGGACTTTAACCTCATTTGACCCACTAACCAAATTCTAAATCCAAACTGACCTCCTATATAAATTTTGATTTATTTTTAAATAAAAATAAAGGAAAAGACATAAATACCGTCCTTAAAACAAAGAAACTACAAGCGAAAAAGGGGATCTTTGTGTTCCGACTTGTTACGACTTGTTCCCCTTCTCTTTCTTTCTCACACAAACAAAGAAATATCCAGAGAAGTTGTTGAGTCTTGTTCTCTCCGTCCCTTCCTCTCTTCCACCGTGTTTTTATCATACTCAAGCCGTCACCGTCGCTGTAACCCTCCTTGTCCGTGTCTTTTAACTTCTCCGTCGAACGGTTTTGAGTCGAACTGTGCACAATCGCCGTCGTCGTCATCAACACTCCAACAACTTCTCCGTCGCCGTCATCAACTTCTCCATCTCCACGTCTTTTCTTGGTAAATCTTTTTCCTCACTCAATTACATGGTTTAATTTTCAGAATAATGATTTTGATTTCAAATGGATTTTCGGTTTTGAGATTGATTTGTATTATGATTTTGATTTAAAACGGAAATATGTCGGATTTTACTCAAATTGGAGATGTATTGGTTTGAAATTGAACAAATTGGAAAATTAGGATTTTTCGTAAAACCAATTTGGGGTTTTCTGGGGACGTCCGTTTTCTGGTCAAAATTTGTTTGGGGTCCGGTTGTGATTTGAAGTTTTTGTGGTATTAGTTGTATTAGGATTATGATTTGAAAAGGAGATGAGTTGAATTTAGAATTTGGGTTCGGGTTTGAGTAAAACAAGAATTTGGAGAGTATAGTAACTAATTTCATTTGTTTTGTTGCGTATTTTGCAGAGATGGACCCTTCAGAGGCTGGAAGTAGTAGATATGGTCCTAGATATGCTATGAGCAGTGGGTCTGAATCTGAAAAAGAGGCCCGTGAAAATGAGGAGGCTACCGCATCGCCATCGAAGGTATGTATTCGATCTACATTTGCTATCGAAAATGATAGTTGACAGTTATACGAATGAATTGTCATGAAAAAGATAACCAATACTACTGAATACGAACTGATACTAATGAATACTACTGAATCTAACTGTTAGCAACTAGGAAAAAGATAACCAATACTACTGAATTAAGTTGTGCTACTGAATACTACTGAATTAAGTGGTACTACTGAATACGAACTGATACTACTGAATACTACTGAATCTAACTGTTAGCAACTAAGAAAAAGATAACCAATACTACTGAATTAAGTTGTACTACTGAATACTACTGAATTGTTAGCAACTAGGAAAAAGATAACCAATACTACTGAATACTACTGAATTAAGTGGTACTACTGAATACGAACTGATACTACTGAATACTACTGAGTTTAAGTATTAGTAATTAAGATGACTGACATTTTGTTTGGATTGCAGGACAATGAGGGTTCAGATAACCTCCCTATGAGGCCTGATAAGTTTTTCTTCAAACCGAGCGAGTATGGAACTGTATGCAAGATCCAAACTAGGTGCGGTGTGAATACATTTGTGGAGATCGTAAAGGATCTTAAGCCAGAGTATGAGTGGTTTATGAGACATCCTCAGTGGCAGCACATATTCCACCTGTTTCCAGAACCAAATCATAGGCTACAAGGATTGTGGCTGTTGCTGCTTCGATCTGTGAAGGTAGATAGAAAGACGGCTCTCTGGTTCATGGTGAATGGTGTCCCTGTGCGTTATTCTATGAGAGAGCACGCTCTCCTTTGTGGGTTTGACTACCATGGTTACCCAGATGGACTAAAACCAGACATGAACTTGCGCAAGTTTGAAAGTAAGTTGAGGCATGATTTGTTTGGGACGAAGATATGTGTGAATGTCGATGATGTGAAGGAGAAGCTGTTGAAAATGAAGTATTGTAAAGATCGCCTGAAGTTGGTGATAGTGTTTTTCTTAAGCTCAGTACTCGCATGCAAGGCGAACATAACTGCAAATATAGAGAAATTTGTGTGGAAGATGGCTGAGAGACCGAGTTTGTGCATATCATTTCCTTGGGGGAGAATGACATTTGAGAGGTCCGTGAGTGCTTTTTACCATGCGGTGGAGAGTATGAAAGGTTCTGCTAAACATAGATGGTGCATTTTCCTCTTCACCTCTTCCTCTTCCTCTTCTTCTTTCTCTTCCTCTTCCTCTTCCTCTTCCTCTTCCTCTTTGTCCATGTTCTCCACTTGAAGGACATCGTATTTCTTGAGTTCTTCCTTTCTTAACCACATGGAACGGAGGCAAGCCATACCGAATCTTCTTGAGTTCTACCTGAGGTATTAGCCAAGTTGTAGAATGGGGTACAGGATATATCGTTCTAGTATATCCCATTACCCACATGTCGACCAAATAAAAGTGTGAGGCAAATTCATAATGACGGACCTCCGTCTCTCCGCTTAATCGAATGATAGCTTGTATTGCATGCACACATGGGTACCTGTCTATATCAAAACACTTGCAGGTACAAGTTCTCTCGCTCAAATTAACTATATAAGTCTTCCCATCAAGGCCAATCACAGCGTACTCATGGGTCGAGCTGTTTAGCTCTTGTGATAATAACTTCTTTCCAATGGGTATATTACTCTCTATCACGTTGTTCACGCGAGGAACCAACTTCTGTGACTCATGTACTCCTGCAGATGCCTTTCGATTGGTGTTGAACCATTCCGCTATTTTTTCAAGGATCATATCAATCATTGGTAACAACGTGTACTTCCTAGCTTCTCTAAAAACGCCATTGACCGATTCCACACTATTGGTCGTTACTATGTTGTACCTATCTCCTGGAAAATGACATCTTACCCAATTTTCCACATTAGGGGCATTTTTATCAAGATACACGCTGCAGTTGGATACCTTACCCTGAAAGCATAATAAAGTCTTAAGAACTCGTCCTCTGTATAAGCCATAGCGCATTTCATGAACTGCTTCGCCACCGTTTTTTTCTTGGCACAAGAAACACTTCCTTTCACATTCTGAGACAAATGGTATATACAATACCCATGTTTAGATAATGGGAACACCATGGCAACTGACTTCAAGAGGGATTGATTTCTATCAGATATAAAAACCAATTTACGAAACTCCGGATCATTATCTTCAACCATGGTAGGAGTTATTGCTTCTTTCCATTTGTTCATAAACCACATCCAACTATCTTCTTTCTCACCATCAGCTACACCAAAAGCAATTGGATAATGGTGATAATTAGGATCTTGAGCCATCGCAACAATTAGAATACCACCATATGAATGCTTAAGGTGGGTAGCATCCACGATGATGACTTTTCTCATGGCCCTAAACCCTTCAATACAAGCTCCTAACGCAAAGAACAAATACTTAAACCTCATGTCAGGCTCCCATTCCACCGATGATATTGTTCCATCATTCATCTTGTTTAGCATATACATATAAGACTCCAAATTCAGATAACTCTCCTCTGGACTACCACGCACAGCATTAGCAGCTAGTTCTTTTCCTCTCCAAGCAGTGGTGTAACATACATCAACACTAGCTTTCATTTTAGTCATCTTTATCAACTGTTTTGGTTTTGGAGTCTCGAAAGTACCAGGATACTCTTGCTGCAAAATAGAAGAAACTATTGACGCTGTCCCTTTCCTTCTTTTTATCATTGTACTTGCATCAGCTTTAGAACACGTATGCATCTTCTCGTGAGTTTTAACCACCCAACTCTCTGAATCTCGGTCCGGTCTAGCTCGAAGATACCATTTGCAACCTTTTTTCCGATTCCTACATCTGAGCACATATCTGTCTGGGCTGACTTGTTTACTTCATACTCAAAACAATTCTGATGTGAAGCTATTTGAACCAAATCTTTCACATCCTGTCTACTTCGAAATTCTTGACCCTTAGCGATATCTATACCATCTTCCCATGGAATACCTACAGCCCCAACTTCTTCCACAACATCCTCTTGCTCATAGTCTTCATGAGGACCGAAATTATCATCGTTATGATACTCTATGTACTCTGTGATCAAGACACAGTCATATTCAGTTAAACCGGTTATATCTAACAAAGAGAACACACTGAATAAATCAAATAGTCATACCAGTTACTCCAGGCGATTGATGGTTTGTGTAAAGAGTCATCAAACCATTCTCTTCAGCAACATCACTTTCTCGAACCTCTTCCATTGTCACTTGCACATCTCTCTGAGTTTGATCCACATCTTCGACGACCTCCACATGCAAAAGATTTCTTTCACCATCTCCATTCACTTGCATTAGATAACTATAAACATCATCATCGTTGGAGATAGATGATGGTTTCGTAACCTTTAAAATCATCGGGAAGAAACTGAGTCTCAAACGAGTTGGATCTATCATGATCTTTTGACCAATTCGTTCTACCAACACCGAATAAGTCACCTCCTCCGGTGCGGTCCGTATCGGTAAAATGATAGTTTGATCTTGTCTTAAGATCCATCTGGTGAAATCACCTTCCTTTGAGTAATATCCTCCATAATCAAAACATATGATTGTGCAGTTCATTTTTTCTACAAAAAAATAAGAAAAGACATATATCGTTAATATAGTTCTGTTTCAGTAATATTAGTCGTACCAGTCATTTCAGTCGTAATCTTATCAGTCGTACTAGTCATATTAGTCGTATCCGTAGTAGCAGTAGTAGCAGTAGTATCAGTTACACTAAAACTCTAAAACACTAATGTAACGGATCTAGCTGTCTAAAACTCTAAATCATCAGTAACCTTAAACTCTAAAATTGAAAAATATGTAAATATCATACATTTGTTATGCAGATTTAACTGTCTAACGAAGAACATATTATGTTTTTACTCCTCATCATAATACCATATGCATTCCCTTCTTTTTGTTAACGAAGACGGAGAACCAAAGAACAATGACGACGACGAGCGAGATAGAGAGAGGAAGAAGAAGAAAGAAGCCTGGCGACGATGTGAGATAGGAGGAATCAAACGATTTAGAAGAGGAAGCTTCAGGATCCGAAGCTTTCTCTATTTTTCGTTGTTGATCTTTACCACTAATTAAGAGAAAAGAAATGAAGAGAATGAAGACGAGATGAAACGACAACACAAACGTACGAGGAAGAGAGGAAGAGCTGAATAATCGATTTTGGAGCTTCCTATGTTTCCCTCTGTTTCCTTAACCGTAACAGAGAGAGAGAGAGAAAGGAGGAAAGGAAAAGCTACGTGGAGAGTGTAGATAGGTTATGGTTAATTTTAGGTGGTTGGGTAATTGAATTCGAATTTAATTAGAGGAAGAGATGAAGAATCAATGTTTTGTTCCTGTTATTGCTCTGTTTTGTTCTTTACTGCAGCAGAGAGAGGGAGGTCCCCGAGAGAGAAGGAAAGGAGAAGAAGAAGACACGTGTTAGCATTAGATAAGTTAGATAGGTTTGGTTGTTAGGGTTATTAATTAGATATTTAATTAGGTTTTGATTATTATATTAAGGGATAAAGATGAAAGAATAGTTTTTGGGGGTTAGTTAGATTAGTTTTTAGTAGTGGAAGGTCAAATGAGGTTAAAGTCCAAGAATTTGTAAATAGATGACTTTTTCCCCTCTTTCTTCTTGAAAGAGATGTTTAGAGAGTGAATACCATTTTTTTATGCAACAACCTTGTAATATGGGAATGATCATCATGTCAATACATTTTGGATCGATTGGAAATCTCCAAATCAAAGACCACAACATCTGAAAAGCATACATTGAAGAACTATTTAAATTACAGTTAATTCATGGTTAGATAAACCAAGTCAGAGTACTATCAATCCGGATCCGTGGCGCAATGGTAGCGCGTCTGACTCCAGATCAGAAGGTTGCGTGTTCGATTCACGTCGGGTTCAAAATCCCCGAAATCTCTCCGGAAATATCTTTTTGCTGTGTTTCATCCGGTTTGGTTCGAAAATCTATTTTTGCCTAAACCGAAAATCTTAGTTCCGGTTTGAATTTTCGGTTCTAAGCCAATTCAGACAGTCATTAATAGAGAACCGGTATCGTCGGCAACAACAACGCCCGAGTTTGTCTACAATTCCTACAAGACGGTTCTGGTAATCTGTTTTTGGCATTTAAAATTATCCGTTTATTTAATCAGTGTATAAGGATACAAATCATGCTATATTTTTAGATACATAAATTACTTGTTTTTTTAAAATATCAAACTAACGAATAATCATCTAACAAATTTGCAAAATTACTCATGATTACCTTTTTTTTTTCTTTTTTTTTTGACGTCATGATTACCCGTTTAAACAGTGATTTTAATTACTTGATGTTAACCCATCATCCATTCTAAGTTCTTAAACATATATTTCCGATAATAGTTTTTAGAGAAATTTACTCTCAAAGGTATTTTTTGGAAGATTTATATCATCTATAGATACTTTAGTTATATACCATCCTTTTTCTATGGTTAAAGTCCATTATATCCCTAATGTTCTTTTGAACCTATAGATACTTTAGTTCTATGCCATTATTTTTCTATGGTTAAAGTCCACTATATCCCTAATGTTCTTTTGAACCAACAAAAATAAATCTTCTCTCTCCTTTCTCTCTTTCGTGGGCTCACCAATTTCTCTATTTTTATTTTTTATCCCAAAAACCAATTAAACCATCAATTCACCATCTCAAGCTATTTGTTTATGAATTTTGTTCTCATTCACACCAATTGAATTTTGTTACTTGTTCTCAAGCTCTACGATGTTTTTGTTCAATTTTGTTTCTCATTCTAATGTTTGATATTTTTTATTGTGGGTTTTTGTTCTTCATACATTTCGTGAAGCTTTATGCTGAATCCATATGTAGATCTAGTAGATATAGCGAAGAATATCAATCTATGAAGTAAAAATTTTGATTTTTTTGTTGATGAGTTAGCAATTACAAGACCATCGGAGGAGTTCGTGTAGGTGCTTGCAGATTTTGTTGTCTTTCTTTTGTGATCTTCAATACCCAAACTGAGAAAATCAAGACCATTATAATGGACGAGGATCCATGGTCGATCGAAGATAAATAACTATATGAAACTCACACAATACATCCACACATGATCATCCATAATTTACATTCCATCATAACAAACCATCCATAACACATAACTTCATACATACACACACATAGATCGTAATCATCTCCATTGTTTGGACAGACAAAACATGAGACAAATATTAATTTTAAAATAAGTGACTAAAGAGAAAAAGAGTCTCTAGAATCCCACAACAAGTACCAATTTCATCGACCATGATAATACGATCACACAATCTTGTCCGTCAAACATTGTACATTACATTGTCTCATCATAGACGATGTACATTCGTGACCAAATTAAAACGCATCAGTAAATAAAATAAACCAAGATCTAGAAAAAAAGAAGAAATTGCGGCCAATG
Organism: Arabis alpina; assembly: GCA_900128785.1. Lineage (NCBI taxonomy): Eukaryota > Viridiplantae > Streptophyta > Magnoliopsida > Brassicales > Brassicaceae > Arabis > Arabis alpina. The sequence continues at coordinate 15,543,088 of LT669795.1, forward strand.
ATCGAAGAAAATAAATGAAATTGTTGTTTGCATTTGAAGGGAAAGATAATCAACAAATATGATGTATTAGATGTTGGAGAACTTGGAACTCAAACTAATGTCAACAATGTCGAAATCTTGATTGTTGGGATTTTTTGGTTTAATGTTGAGAAATCTTAATGAAAAAAAAAACTTAAAATTGCTTTCAAAATATGAAGGAAATCTGATTTTCTTTGTTGACAAGGAGGAAGGAGAGAGGAGAGAAAAAAAAACATATTTACAACATTTTAATTGGTTTTTTTCTTAACTACAAGATTTTCATGTGTGTCTTCTAGATGAATGGTCTAGAATAGTTCTCATGTAATATACTCTCTCTGTTGCATATTAGTTGTCATTCTAGCAATAATTTTTGTTTCATATTACTTGTCATTTTGTATTTCCAATGCAAATTTATCATCATTTTTCCTTCTTTTACCCTTAATTTTCAGCTTAATAATTACTTATATCAAACAAAATAATGTATTAATTAGGGGTCAAACAGAAAATTTAATTGTTTTCTTAATTTGTGTGAAAACACCTAGAATGATAACTAATTTGCAACAGAGGGAGTATATATTTTCTCTATCTAACAATACAATTTTGTTTCAGAATAAGCTTAAGGGTAAATTCGTCCTAAAATTAATAACAGCAACGCAAAGCCGTACATAAAGTATACTATCATGGAAAAGTATATTTATTGTAAGGAAAGTTTCAAAAAATACTTATATATGTAAGAAGCCCTAGTTTTTAATAACCAATATCGTTAGCCACTCGTATTTTTCACCCACAATGAATAGGGGTGGGCAAATTACCCGTAACCGAATTACCGAACCGAACCCGACTCAAATTACCCGATCCGAACCCGAACCGAATTTATAAAATACCCGATCGGGTTCTATGTTTCTAAACCCGAAAACCCGAATCCGAACCCGGACCGAACCGATAACCGAACGGGTATCCGAACTAACACAAATATAAATTAAACCAAAGATAATTGGATGTAAGGTTAGATATGTTCATGTATTTTAGATAATTTCTATAACTTTTGGTTCATTTGAATAGTATGGATTATATTCGGATAAAAATAACTAAATTATCAACACTATTTGAATTTTTAAAATTTTGTTTTTGATGTTTTCTCGGGTATTTTTGGATAATTCATGTAAACAGTAATAAAACCGAATTTCTTTTTCGAAATCTATGTTCATTTGAATTTTTGTTTTGAAGTTTTTGATCAATTTGAGTTCTATTCAAATTCATATTTGAAGTATATTATTAAATAGATTGCACATCGGATATAACCGAACCCGAAGTTATTTTATCCGAACCCGACCTGAATTTATAAAATACCCGATAGGGTACTAAACCCCATTACCGAAGTATCCGAAAAACCGAAATACCCGACCCGAATCCGATCGGATATCCGAATGCCCAGCCCTAAGAATGAAGATGACTAATCTCACATAAAGCGTCAAGCGTGGGGTCACATCTCGTTGGAGACACTACAGGATCATTAATATCAAATTTTGAATATTGTAGTCACCATAAAGAGAAGCAAACCTATCATCGAAATTCCAACTTCTGGTACTATTTTATTCTATTAATAAATATCACATTTTCTTTATGAATTACATATATACACGCATTATTAACTATATGTAAATTCGGAACTCATCCATATATTTTTAATAAAACATATATCAGCAGCACCATCTATACCAAATTTGTCTGTTCTGAAATGTTATAGAATCTCGACCTGTTTTTGTGTAGATGAAAATAAAAGAAAAAGGCATATATATGTACATATATATATTTACTAGGTGATTTCCCACGCGATGTATGGGTTTTTTTAAAAAACTTTATTTAGCAGAATAAGGTAATTGCATATTTCATTTTCTTATATATTTTATTAATCTGAAAGTTACTTATATAATGTACGAACATTTTTTTTTTTAATTTACAAAAAAAAACCGTAAGATTTTTTTTTTTAATGTAGAAAATACAATGGATGCTCGAATAACAAATAATTTATAGAAATATAATCCTAAAGAAAAAGTTTTTGAGTGGCAAACTCTCTTTATAAAAACTTTAGTCGTCGAAAAAAGGATCATATATGTCTCTCTTTTACTTGTTGTCAGAGTTGTGTAAAATTCCAATCATCTAATAGATTTCTAGTTTCAAAGAATAACTTAACGCATGAAGCTTTGAAGAGGTTGCATATTATTCTTAGAAAGTGGAATAAGGAGGTTTTTGGGGATGTTCAACGAAGGAAAGATAATTTGGTAGAAGAAATAAAAAGGGTTCAAGGGCTGCTGGACCAACACCAAACTGATGACTTGTTGAAGAGGGAAGAAGAATTGCTAAAGGAACTTGACGTGGTCCTAGAGCAAGAAGAGGTTCTATGGTTCCAAAAGCCGAGAGAGAAATGGGTTGTTCATGGGGATCGGAATACAAAGTTTTTTATGACATCAACCATTATAAGAAGGAAGAGAAACCAAGTTGAGATGCTAAAGAATTACGAGGGAGGATGGGTGTCAAACCAACAAGATCTGGAGAAGTTGGCAGTCGATTATTTCACTCGTTTGTACTCTTTATTGGATGTTGACCAGGTGGTGGATGCATCACCAGGGAGATGGTGTATGAGACTATCAAGTGAGGATCAAACTAAGTTGAGTAGACCTTTTTCAGCAGCTGAGATTGAAAAAGCTATACGGAGTATGGGGAAATATAAGGCCCCGGGCCCTGATGGTTATCAACCCGTGTTTTATCAAGAGTGTTGGGAGGAAGTTGGAGAATCAGTAGTCCAGTTCGTTTTGGAGTTTTTTGAAACTGGGACGTTGCCTCCAGAGACGAATGACGCGAATGTCGTGCTTATTCCGAAAGTGGTTAATCCTGAGAAAATTACTCAGTTCAAGCCAATCAGTCTGTGTAATGTGCTATTCAAGATAATCACAAAAACAATGGTTGGGAGGATGAAAGGAGTTATGAAAAAACTGATTGGACCGACACAGTCAAGCTTTATCCTGGGGCGGTTAAGCACGGATAACATAGTAGTTGTACAAGAAGCGGTGCACTCTATGCGACGGAAGAAAGGACGCAAAGGATGGATGCTGCTTAAGCTAGACTTGGAAAAAGCTTATGATCGGGTCCGGTGGGACTTTTTAGAGGATTCGCTACAAGTGGTTGGTTTCTCTGAGGTTTGGGTTCGTTGGATTATGCAATGTGTCTCGGGACCGGAAATGAGTTTGTTATGGAACGGAAAAAAAACGGAACCTTTCAGACCGCTTAGAGGACTTTGCCAAAGTGACCCATTGTCCCCGTATATGTTTGTTTTGTGTATGGAGAGGCTTTGTCACTTGATTGAAGAAGCAATTGAGGAGAAAAATTGGAAGCCAATCACACTCTCTCGTGGTGGTCCGAAGTTATCTCATATATGCTTCGCAAATGACTTGATACTTTTTGCAGAAGCGTCTGTAGCTCAAGTTAAGGTTATCTCAAGGGTGTTGGAGAGATTTTGCACCGCTTCAGGGCAAAAAGTAAGCCTCGATAAATCTAAGATCTTCTTTTCTGAGAATGTATCTAGGGAATTGATGAAGCAAATAAGTGATAAAAGTGGAATCAAGTCAACCTTCGAACTTGGAAAATATCTGGGAATGCCGATCCTTCAGAAAAAGATTAATAAGGACACGTTTGAGGAGACTTTACAAAGAGTACAGTCGCGGTTATCAGGATGGAAGAGTTGTATGTTGAGCTTTGCGAGCCGTATTACGCTCACGAAATCAGTCTTAGCTTCAATTCCGGTCCTTTCGATGAGTACGATTTTATTTCCCAAGACCACGTTGACTAAGCTGGATAAGGCGTCAAGGGATTTTATCTGGGGTACTACATTGGTGAAAAAGTAACAACATTTAGTTGCGTGGAAGAAAGTGTGCTTACCGAAGAGAGAGGGAGGATTAGGAATAAGAAAAGCAAGTGATATAAATAAGGCGTTGATTGCGAATGTAGGATGGAGAGTGATACATGATCAATCTAGTCTTTGGGCGCAAGTGGGTAGAAGTAAATATCGGATTAGGGATGTCCATACTCAAACTTGGATGGCAACAAAAAGTAATTGGTCTTCTACATGGAGGAGTGTGGGGGTAGGGCTGCGCGAGGTAATACTTAAGGGTCTAAGTTGGGTGATCGGGGATGGTCGTACAATTAAGTTCTGGTCTGACAGATGGCTCTTGGATCAAACACTCAAGGAGACAATAGTTGGAGAATTACCAGCAGGTTATGATAGCATGACTGCTCGGGACTTATGGGTTGATGGCACCGGGTGGGACTTCCAGAGAATATTGCCGTATGTTTCGATGGAGAGACGGTTGGAGCTTGCGGTAGTAGTCGTCGAATCCGTAACTGAAGCAAAGGATAGGGTGTCTTGGAGAGAGACGTCAGATGAAAAATTCACGGTTAAATCTGCGCATGCGTTGTTAACGAGAGATGAGCTTCTAAGACCAAATATGGAGTTGTTCTATAAGCGGGTATAGAGAGTGAAAGCTCCGGAACGGATACGAGTGTTTTTGTGGTTGGTTGGAAATCAAGCGATTATGACAAACCAAGAGAGACATCGACGACATTTGGTGGATACGGAAAGGAGTGGAATCAATTTTGCACATTTTGCGAGACTGCCCAGCGATGGAAGGCATATGGACACGCATTGTGCCTCGAGGTAAGAGGCAAGCGTTCTTTGAAAAAACCCTATTCGAATGGATGTTTGAGAACTTGAGTGAGGGAGGTGAAACAGTTGATGGGCCATGGTCGACGATCTTTGCAGTATCTGTTTGGTGGGCTTGGAAATGGCGATGCGGTAATGTGTTTGGGGAGACAAAGTTATGTAGAGATAGAGTGCGTTTTATTAAAGATTGGGTTAAGGAAGTGGTGAAAGCGAATCTGCAGGAGAGGGGAGTAAGTTGTCCGACAGGGAGGGTGGAGACGATGGTCAGATGGAAAGCTCCAGAGACGGGATGGATTAAACTATACACAGATGGGGCGTCTCGTGGAAACCCGGGACTGGCCACGGTTGGTGGTGTTTTACGGGACAGTGAGGGTCAATGGTGTGGTGGGTTTGTGTTGAATGTAGGTCGATGTTCAGCACCACTTGCAGAGCTGTGGGAAGTGTATTATGGTTTGTATACTGCATGGGAGCAAAGGAGGACGAGAGTGGAGTTAGAGGTGGACTCGAAGATGGTGGTTGGTTTTCTTCAGACAGGGATATTCGACTCACATCTGCTGTCGTTCCTGGTACGCTTGTGCCATGGCTTTCTATCAAGGGACTGGATAGTCCGGGTGTCTCATGTGTATAGGGAAGCTAATTGTCTAGCTGATGGTTTAGCGAACTATGCTTTTTCTTTACCATTAGGTTTTCATTCTTATATACACATATTGTTGTTGTTGTTTCGATCTTGGGAGATGATGTCCATGGACCGCCTCAAACAAGACAAATTCGTTTGTAATTGTTTTAGTTTTAAATAAAAAACGGGAGAGTCATCTCCCGGCCATTCACCCAAAAAAAAACTTGTTGATCCGTAATAGACCAAAAATATTGGAAAAAACTCCTGGACATTCCATCTGCACCTGGTGTATTGATAGCTTTAACGACTCTCTTAACTTCAGCACCAGAAACTGGTTTGACAAGTTCTCGGTTCACTCTTGCTATTGCCTTAACATCAAAGCCATCTAACAACTCCGTCAACGATGTTGGATTCAAAGTTTTGAATAAATCCTCAAAATAAGACACATCAATGTCTCCTTTAGCTGCCTTAGAGAAATGATCGATGCCATTATTATTGAAGGCGCATGATTCTTCATTTTCCGATTATGAACACTACCATGAAAGAAATGGGTGTTTTTGTCACTAGAGCCACCTTTTATTTATTTTCTCTTTCCAAAACTTTTCTTCTTAGCGATCAGCTTTCTCTACATCCATTTTAAATTAAGCTAGCCTGAATAAATCCGGAAATCTATTTGATGATACACAATCCACCTCTTGTCTAAGTCTATGTAGCTGCTGTTTGGAGTTACAATTGGAGGCCCTTTTCCAAAAATAATTTTGAAATGTGCTGCAATCCTTAACCTCTCATATTTACCTCTATCACCTATGAGTTATGGCACTACATTTTTTCCTTAACCTATATTTATGATTTCCATACACTAACCGAGTGACTATATTTATGTGATCAGACCCATAGCGTGCAAGGTATTCTGATTGCAGCCTAGGAAATAGCCAAAAAATTCTGCATTTTCAAAAGCACGATCCAACCTACATTGAATCCATAGAGTTTCTCCCTCCCCATCATTATGTATTCTTCTTCCAGCCCAAGAGAAAATGTTTCCAAAGCTACATATCTCTTTTATTCGACAATCTCAAACTGGTGAGCGAAAATGATAGAAAGATCTCATTGATCCTCCAAAAAAAAAAATTCCATATTTCATAATCTCAATGAAATCTCCTACTAAAAATACATCCTCTGCTTCTCGACACATAATCTAATCTTAGTGAAATCTTCTACTAAAAAAACATCATCTTTCTCGACACACAAATGCTCTATAATTTATCCCATACCAGCCTCTTATTGTGCCTTACAGGATCCCCATATTCAAACGTCATGAAAAACACCCTAGATCCACTCTTCACTTTTGTATCAATCATTCTATTATCTGTATATACGACTTCCAGCTAATAAGGACTCTTCCAAATAACGTTAATCTTCCATTAAGACCCACTAAATTAAACAAAACCCTTTTTGGGGAGCAAAATCAAACATAATTTTATCTAAACAAAAGATTTGGTACGCCTAATTTAAATTGTAACGTTTACGTAAATAGAATATAAGTGATAAAGCATTACAATCCATACATCATGTGTGGGATGGTAAGGTTGTAGAAACATTTTACAGTCCAAAAATAACCTACATCTCTAAAATTTAACCAATCAAGGTTTAGCAAGCACTCACAACTTTTTTTTGAATGTATTTAATTTTTGTGTAGTGTAGATCTTAAAAATTGTAAAGCAGAATATTTTGTTTGTCTTTCTCCTATTTTATATTATGACTGAAAACTTATTATTGTTTTCGATTTCTCTACTACCGTCGTCTTTTAACAAATTTTCATAAAAGTTATCATTATTTTATTTAATTAGTTGTAAATTATATAAACCTTTCATATAAAACTTCTCTAATATATAACTTCTAAAAAGATGTTTATCGTCACTCCATGCAAACTAAAGTAGTTTGGGTCACCTCACCTAATTTGGGTGGATTTAGAACCTAAACGATGACAACTTTCTTGCTTAAAATGAAAAAACCAATTGATTCATTTGAGTCCTTTCAATTCTTAACCGGCTCAAGAAATTAAATCAACAAAATGTAAAACAGTACCTGATAAGTACATGTAAATAAAATCAGCATGCATATTTTTGTTGAAACATGTATATTCAGTGCTTGTAATAGTACCTAGAAACCACTGAATGAAATATCAAAGAAGAACATCTGAATTTTAAACATAGACATATTGAAATTCTGAATCAAACCATGGAAATAATCCGACTTAAAAGTAACCAACCTTTTTACTTGTTGCATGACTACTACAATAATGGGAAATTCAAGTTTTGAATAGCAAAAGTACGGATTATTTTAGCAAAAAAAAGTGAGGAATTTTAGTGTGAACATGTGCTGGCCTTTTTAGCAAAAAACAAAACATGTGCTGGTGGAGAACATAATTCTTTGTCAATGAATGAAAGAGATTGAACACATGCCGATAGAAAATTCAAATCAAAATGCTTACCTTCGGACGGTTTGAAGTTGCACAGCTTTACTTTGACGAATCTGTAATAGAAACATAGACACCAATAGAACGGGTATTAGAGAAGATAACAAAATTACAAATGTGTTTTACCCTATTTTGGTCATCAGCCAAAAAGCCACATTATCATATTTTTAATTATTGTGATATCCATTCCCTTCTATTGAAGGTGCTCTATTTTTTCAATTAGTAATACAAATTTATTCGTGTAATTTAGTAGCAACGTTCTTTCTTTTTCAAAAAAAAATTTTAGTAGAAACGACTTTTAATAGTAACTGATGCATTTGTGTAATTATATCACTAACCGTTTGTACTAACATTGAATTCCTTGATGATATCTTTGATACGAACATTAACTTCTCAATCATATTTCTGATAGAAACCGTTTTGATCTAGGTCTGTCACGGGCTAAATTTACGTGAAAATCAATGTTTATTTGCTTGATTTAGAAGAAGTAAACAAATAGCCACACAAATAAAAACTTAACTGGAAAAGTTGGAGTGACCAACCTTTTTACTTGTTGCATGCATGACAACTACAATCATGGGAAATTCAAGTTCTGAGTTTAGCAAAAAGTACGAATTGTTTTGAAAAAAAAAGTTAGGATTTTAACATTATTCTTTGTCCGTGAGTGAAAGAGATTGAACACATGCCAATAGAAAATTCGAATCAAAATGCTAACCTTCAAACCGTTTAATTTGAAGTTGCACTGCTTTCGCTACTTCGATGAATCTGTAATAAAACGTAGATAACAATAGAACGGGTATTTGAGAAGATAACAAACTTAATAGGAATGAGAATGCGTTAGAGACAGAGAGAGAGAGGCTTTGGTCGCTAGCGTTAGCTTTTTCATTGATGGATTTGTGGTTATGATGTGTGTATGTGGCGGTTTACAAACTTAATAGGAATGAGAGTGCCTCCACGGAAACCTAGTATGTGAAATCGAAGCCTCCATGGAAACTTAGATCCGCCAAGGAAAACGCTCTACCATCATCAGATTAGAACTCCGATGCTGATCATAGGTCGTTTCCGGCAAAAAAAGTGAAGAGTCAATTGCCTCTGCAACTAGTATCTAATCCTCTCCTCTTAAACGAAAGCTCATTTAGAAGGGTAGGGCGGAAAATGTCGTGACAGATTTAATCATTAAATGTCGGCAGAGATAAAATCCTGATTCTCCAAGCTAAGAATTTAGTGTTGTTCTATACGTTTATTTAGAGAGGTAATATAATTTTAGTGTCAAGGAGGACACATGTCACACTCTTAAGATACCAAATGTCAGCTTCTGAAGAAGAGTTAAAAAAAAACATTCTCATATTATATAAGATATATTTTTAAACAAATAAATCCATATAAAATTGGTTGTAAATATAGTTACATATATATATATATTTAATAAGTCGCTTTCGTTTTAATGAATTGAGTTACTAAAACTAGCAAACTACTCTGCTTTTTGCGTGTCTTCGAAGTCACAAAACACAGTTCCTGTTTTCAGCATTATCACGGGCAAAGTTTTACAGATACAATTTACTCTCATGAGGTATGGGAATCTTTCTCAACTAAACGCCATGTACAAAATTTATTTCAAAAATTAATGGAGAAAAAGTAAACACTTGAATTTTAGGAAACTACCTTAGCTGTTTTTAAAAAGAAAGAAAAAAAGTCTTACTTGCCCATACTCACACAGAGAGTAAAGAGAAGGGGATCTAGACTGAGACTAAGAACTCAGAGTAGAAATGGTTCAAGAGATGGCGAGGAACAGCTACTTTGGTCAGATTATGGAAGAAGGAGACAAGCCAGGATTCTTCAAGATTCTTCGAACGACCGATCTATCCTCTGAACTCATGGTAACTTTCTTCCTACAACTTATTTTCTTTGCTTCTCTCTTCAAAACGAGGTTTCTTAGGGTCTCATGAACATAGATTTGTTGGTTCTCTCTTAGTTAGTAAGTGTGAGAGTCTAGCATTTAGGTTTTCAACTGTGCGTCTTCTTGATGAGCTTTTCTTGTCGATTTTGTTGATGGATTTTTGTGTAAAATGATCAGATCCATTCAAAGAAAGTAAAAAAGGTTGATATATGGGTGATTTTCACTGGATTTGCAGAATGAGACTCTTTGGTTTAACCATTTATTGTACATTCTTATTGTATGTCTAAAGAGAGGGATTCCTCACAATATCATAAGAAGCATCCCAGACAAGGAATCATCGTATAAGATGCTCTTAAAACTGCCATGGGGAAGCTCATGGACAGTCAAAATCTCCAAGAACCAACAGTTCTACTACATGGACAAAAGCGGATGGGAGAAGTTTGTGAGTGACAACGCTCTAGGTGATAACGAGTTTCTTACCTTTACGCACATGGGGAATATGTGTTTTAGCGTAAACATTTACCAAATAGATTGCAAGGAGATGCTTAGACCAAAAAAATCTGCAACCATTGCTTCTTCTTCTTCTGGTAAGTTTTCTAATCCATCTATGTGATTGCTTTTTTGAATGCTTATGGAAAAGAAGAAGACTAGTTGCATGGTTTGATTTCGATGAAAACAGGTCGTAACAAGAGAGAACAAGTGAAGGAAGAGATATGTTCTTCGTCTAATTCAAGATGTCATGTTCCAAACATAAGATCGAACCTTAAACGAGAGGTTAACGTGGGAAAGAAGAAGGTCGAAGAAGCCGAAAAATCCATGAAGAAGAAGAAGTACAAGGAGGTGTGTAATGATAGTGACTATCCAGAAGCCAGCAGTTCGTCTCTTGTTCCAGAATTTACTATGACCATAAAGAAATCGTACCTCGTGTTCTTGGTAAGAGAATCAAAACATAGACCAGTAACACAAGTGTCAAATTGGTGAGAACTAGTTCATCTTTGATTATGTGAAATTCAGGGGATTCGAAAGAAGTTTGCGGATATGCATATGCCGAAAGAGACAACGGTGTTCAAGATTCATCATCCTAATGGGAAGAAGTCATGGGAGGTTACGTGTGTGCTCACTAAGTTACAGTCAAGGTTCTGTGCAGGATGGATTCGTTGCGCCAGAGAGTTTCCTTTAGTAGTCGGAGATGTTTGCACATTCAAGCTCATCGAACCGAACGAGATTCTTCTCAAAGTCACCAAGAAAAGAGGCTCTATGATCAAATGATGATCTCAAGTTTGATCACTCTCTGAGACTCTAGTTAATGTATCAAGAACCTATCTTCATTTGTGTGTTATGTATTAGTTTTGATGACTCTATGTAACTCTAGTTAATGTTGCAAGAACTAATCTTTATTTGTGTGTTATGTTGTATTACATTGTTGCTATTGAGCCATGCTTATTGCACAATCTTTTAATGTAATACAGTGAACATCATGATAAGAAAATAGACATCTAAGAGTTTGATTATCATGGAACTTTGACTACTTATTTAGTTTGTTAGAAGCTTAGATCCTTAATAAGTGGCTTAAATGGGATGAAAAATGATGTTACATCAGTCTAGGGGGGGATAGCTTTATATGTCAAGAGTGAGTTGGTGTTTTGGAGACAAGAGGTGAGACCAACAAAGGTTTCTTCACTGCAGGGGAATGTTAGTCTACCCATTGGGTGATCAAACGCAAATTCATCCTCTGCCTTTCCTATCAGATCTTGATATTGTCTCAAGAATAATATTGGAAACACACACCGAGAAATATAATTTTGGAACATGAGCAGACTTTGATTGCAAACAGTTTTTCTTGCCGTAAGATTTGCATTGATGGGTATGTGTTATCTCTTGTGCTTTCATTGTATATGAAGATAATTGCGAAGAGAAAGTTCTTCTTGTTTTCTGAATACGTAAGAAGTTCTTGTGCGGTTTGAGGTTTTAGAAACTTCTATTTATAGATATACCACTTGATGATATATGCTCTGTTTTTTTTCATGGCTTGGAGAAGCTCAACTAATATGTACTGACACATGCTTTGTCCAGTCTTGTCCAAGATTTTAATCTAATAAGGCCCCATATGATGGTGGTGGTTCGATGAAGTGTTTGCAGAGATATCCAGTTGGATGTGACAGCCTGACAGGTTAGTCGAGCTTACATTTCAATCAAATTCTAGCTTTACCACATGAGATCATGTCCTTTGAACATGAATGTGTCATTCTTGTTCTCTTGGTAACTTGAAGCCCTACCACATCATTAAGACACCAAACCTGTCAATGTTTTTATTATAGACAAGAGAAGATTGCAATGTCTTTTCTCCTTTTTTCTTCTAATTATTAAAATACTGTGAAAACAACCCCTTGTGAAGTGCATATAATGTATATTAGCTTTCATTGCTTGTCATATATCGTATCTGGAAAGAAAAAAACATGTGAAACTCTTTTCTTGTATGTCCCACGCTTGTAGACCTCAGTTTCATTGGTTTCAGGGTGGTTTTCAGTCCTTCATTGATCTATTTATACATCCAGATACATAACCAACTCTTCACATCACCAACTAGTAAAGCAATCAAAAGCTTAACTCTGAGCATTTAACTAGTTATCCTCAATATTTTCAATTTACATTTCCAGTAACAAAAAAATGGCTTTAGTGAGAGGTCTACTCGGGGCAAAGAAGATTCAACACCAAAAGGGTTTCTTGCGGTGTATGTTGGGGAAGATCAAGTCCATAAGAAGAGATATTTGGTGCCACTTTCATACTTGAACCAGCCTTCTTTTCAAGCACTTCTTAATAAATCCGAAGAAGAGTTCAGATTCGATCATCTGATGGGTGGCTTAACGATCCCTTGTCATGAAGCTGCATTCATCAGTGTAACTTCTGGGCTAAAGGGAAGATGATCCGACAAGAAGAAAGATATAACATTATTTAGAGAGAGTTATTCAATTTAAATAGGTCAACCTTTTTCCTCTTTGTGAGAAATGAGTTGTTTAAGAAGTTACAAAACATAATGTGAATTTATATTTTTTGGATGTTAGAAATATTGGTTCAATGCAAATTACATAAAGTTTTCTGCGAAAAAAAATTAATTTTGCAAGTTTTGGGTTTCTTAAAGATAATCCTGAAGATAATTTAAGTTTTTCGATTGCTTGTTAGTTAAAGATATGAATAGTTGATCTCAGGCAAAGCCTAGAGGTCGCTGGTTCGAGTGGCGCTTGGGACAAAACTAATATTACATGCTATGGTTTCGGGTCTGGGGGGATTATGGGCCTAGGCCCGGAACCTCCTGGTAATTCAAAAAAAAAGATATGAATAGTTTTTTTTTTTAGGATATATATAATACCAGTCAATTAAATGAGTTAAAACCTTGTGCTCTGCAACGGCATGAACATCCTTTGAATGTGAATACCTCAAAAGGGAGATAGACTTTTTAAAACATAACCACTTGGGATACAAACCACTAGATATCGTGTCAAGTGATTGACAAAAACAGAGAGACAAAAAGTGATGGTCCAATTGGAATTGGCTTATCAAGTCAAAGTGGGCTCGGAAGACCGTGGCTCGTTATCCTTCCACCGTCAAGAGCGGGAGGTGGACGCTGCTCTGTGAAACCAGCCTCACGCAGTCTCCTCCACTCTAGAAGACAAATGACCCGAGCCTTCGCTCAAGCCCCTTGCCTCAACTCCCAACTTGGAATGGGCGAGCCAAGTATTAGCCCAACCCGAACCCGGCCCAATGAGATCAACCCCACGTTCCATCACTTTATTGTCTCCACTTGGATCACAAGCTCACGTTACTAAGCTCGACGTTCAATTGTTGTTAACTTGTCTATTATACACAACAAAGAAAAGTTTTCTTCTTCCGATGTGGGACAAATGGCTTTACTTATGAAAACGTTTTCTTCCTTAATGGAGTTTGAGTTTTCGAAGAGGAAAAATCGGAAAATGTAAATCTCATATAAGCTTTATCAGATTCGACCACTTTAATTGCGAATCTTTGTATCTTGAAGATGCATTTCCGATTTTCTGATAGTTGTGTTCAATAATAAGATTTTACGTTTAATATGTTTTGGAGTTTGACAGTTATCTCAGTTTGTGAGGTACTTTTTGCTTTCAACTTTAATGGCTCTAACGTTTTCGTGGAGAGAGCTTCTTGGAGGCATGTCTTAATCAAAACTTCTTTGATGGTTAACAAGAATTGAAAGTATAATAAAATTGGTTCCTCAGTGTATAAACATGAATCATGATTGTGTCTTTAATAGAAAAATAGTATCCACTTTCAAAAAATTTGAGAACAACTATTTCAGGAAGAAAGAGAAAAAAGGGAAAAAAGAATCTCTATTTACAAGGAACAAGTCTAACTCTATCTCTAAGAACAATATGTTGGATCATCATCATTGGAGCCGAGAAGTCACGGTGATGAAGGTATCTATGGGACAGGGGATTGTTAGGCCACCCATTGGATGATCGAACCCAAACTCTTCTTCAGATCTGCTGAGAAGAGCTTGAAACGAAGGCTGACTCAAGTATGAGATTGGCACCACATATCTCTTCTTCTGGCTCTCTCCTACGTACACCGCAAGAAACCCTTTCGGTGCCGCTGAGACTGCTCCTTTGCTTGTTAAGGAACGGCCAAGAATCTTCTTTGCACCCAATAGACTTCTCACCAAAGCCATTACTTTCTTTTCGTCAGAAAGTTTGAATTCTATTAAAGCTTGTGAAGATGTATGAAAGCAAGTTATTGAATTGCTTGTTGTTTGTTGATGATATGAAGAATGGGATATGTGTATTATATATAGAAAGATCAATCAATGAGTTGAGACCTCTCTGAAAAATCTTTGAATTTGTGGTCGTGAAGTGGGACAGATTAGAACAAAATTTCACATGGTTTTGTCTTTACCATTTGGAAATGTTTAGTTAAATGCAATTTTGTCTTGATTAGATCATTAATTGAGTGTGAGACAATAAACGAATAACAAACTCATATGCAAATCACAAGGACTGTATTCTGAATGTTCTTTACATAAGAGTAAGACATATGATTTTGTCAATAACAAAGACTAGCAATCTTCTCTCCTTCATGTTCTGTGGTTGGTTATTTGTCCTACTCGCTCATCTCTGTGGTCTAAATAGATCTAATAAGACTTAAAAAAGTGGGGACCTGAAGTTTCTCAACAACAGAACAACAAGTCTCTGTCACTTGGTTAAGTTGTTATCATTTCATATGATATTCAAATTTCTTCTTTTCATTTATTACACAGACATGGAGAAAACAAACAGATAATAACTTGAAGACAGAACCATGTGAAACTCTATTTGTGTATGTCCCATACTTTCAATGGTTCTAGGGTGGTTTTCAGTCCTTCATCAGATCTATTTATACATCTAGAGACATAACCAACTCTTCCAATCACCAAGTAGTAAAGCAATCCAAACCTTGAATCTGAGCAATTAACCTTTTTTCAGAAGCTTCAAATTTAGAAATGGCTTTGATCAGGGGTCTCTTGGGTGCAAAGAAGATTATTGGCCTTTCTGTAGCGGCTACAAGCAAAAGGACTGTTTCAGCACCAAAGGGGTTTCTTGCGGTGTACGTTGGTGAAGACCAGGTCCAGAAGAAGAGATATTTGGTGCCAATCTCATATTTAAACCAGTCTTCTTTTCAAGCTCTTCTTGGTAAATCCGAGGAAGAGTTTGGATTTGATCATCCAATGGGTGGTTTAACGATTCCTTGTCCTGAAGATACATTCATCAGTGTGACTTCCCGGTTTCAGTGATGATGTCCCAAAAGAAGAAAACTAACATTACTTAGCCTGAGTTAGATATAGAATTATTCAATGCACTTTTGTACTTTTTTGCACTTTCTTTGTGAAAGAGAGTTCTTCTAGAGGTTGCAAAAGTCAAATGTGAATGCGATTTTTCTGTGTAAGAAGAATGGTTTTAATTATGCAAATTGCATAAGTTTTCTGAGAAAAATAAACATAATTGTCTATCAGTAGTGCAAGAAAGTTGTGAGGGTGTTTTCAATTTTCATTAAGATTCTTGTCTTCTGATAAATTACATTTTTAATCTTCAGATTACCATTTCAGTGATCTCACTACACAGACAGAGAGAGATTGTTGTTTTACAGAGGATACCTTGTTTCGGATTCATTGGATGACATGATAAAAGATAAAAACATATATAACAGATAGCTTAAGTTTCAATTAGTCAACACATACATACAGATTTGACAAACGAAGTCTGTTGATTTACTTAAAAAGTATTTATTATCAAAACGAAGTGTGTTTTTTTGTTGTTGTTGATAACCTCGGGCCGAACTGTACTTACCAAGTCTAAAACAAACTCTCAACAATGAAAACGAAGGTTCTGTTTCTGATTTACCACATATGCAATGATATGCGAAGCACACCATATCAAGGAATGATCACAGAAACATATGGCAAGAAAAACTTAAAAAAGACATAAGAGAATAAAAATTAAAGTTTTATTACTTGAAGAGCATTGAGCAATGAAGGAGCAGCTGCTTTACAAAGACATGACCAGACTCTCTATGTGATTTGGGAAAACATCTAAGCTGCGCATTTTGCTGTACTTATCAAGTCCATACAGGCGTCTAAATTCGTCACCCGCAATTCCTTCAAACAAGGCTTCTCTGATACTGTTTCTTCTCGGATCAAAATATAGAATATAAAACGATTCAGAAAAATTGTTAAGTGTAAAAATAATTTCACCAGCATTTGTAACACCATGGCAACGTAGAAAAGCTCTCTCTTACAAGGTAAAAGAAAGTGTTTATGCGTCCATTCGTGTCCATCTTCATCTTTCAAAATATATAGAGCAACATTATTATTAGCACGAGAAATTTTAGGACTGACTAAGGCTATCCTTCCCTCATAAGGTACTATAATAGTATATGATTCCCAATCAAGACTACCCTTTGGATATTTTATGGGTTTGAATTTTTCAGATCTGACATCAAAGCTCATTATACAGTAATCACGAACATTTTCAGTAGAGGAAAAATAAGCTTTATACTAAAGAATCCCATTGAAGCATCGCCCATCACGTAGTCCAAATGGGAGATGAAAAGGAATAGGTTTGGATATTATTCTCCAAGATTCTTGAGCTCCCAATGTACGGATCCAAGCAACTTCGGAATGTTTGCCATCTACGTACAGTACTTTGTGTTTACCCTCCAATGGATCGTATCCTAAATAAGTCTTTCCCATTAAATAAGCATGTTTCCCCTCGTTGCTTGTTTAAGGCTCTGGTATGTTTAAAGCCCATCTCATGGATGGGTTCAAAATTACGAATCCGCGATATAGAACCAAGCCCTGGACGCACTTGGATTTTGCTTGGTGAAAATCGTTGACGTTTGTCATCTGATAACTGTACACGGGAGGATAAGACCCGTCAGGATTCTCTTGTTGAGGTAACAAGTAAACGAATTGTTTCTGTTCTGCTGAGCAGAGGAGCAAAAGATTGGGTGGACGTGCAGAGGAATGAGTCGTGAACGTCTTGGTGAAACTTGGATGTTTGATGAAAGAAGAGCAAAGCTTTGAAACACTGAGAAATCTTACGATCGATTTGGCAGGAAGTCTTGAGAGTATCTCCAACGTTAGATCAAGAGGAATCGTGTCTACTTGACATATTTCATCACCATCATCTTCATCATCATGTCTTGTTCTGTGGATATTTCTCATCTTCTCCGTCTGTTCATCCTGGCACCAATTGCTTAAAACCCTAATTTTCTTCGGTTCTTTTTGGGCTCCCTTCAATTTTCTTCTTCTATTTATACTCCATTTAGTAAGAAAAAAAATGTAAAATTGTTATAAGCCCATTTAGTGGATGTCCATTAGAAGCCCATAGATACTCCTTGTAACTCTAATACTTGTACCCTATATATAGTCATCATTCTCTCTGGAATAAGACATTAGTTTTCTCTTCTCTTCTTTACCTAAACACGTTATCAGCACGATAGATCTAGCTATCTGAGTAAACCCTAATAACCTTTTTTTTTTCTTCCTCTCTCCGATCGATCAACATGAATACTCCTCAAGTTCGATTGGCAATGAATGGTGAAGAATTATGCTTAGCAGACAGTGCAACTACTCATACCATTCTAAAAAGCAAGAGATATGTATCTCATTTAACTATGAAAAGAGCTAGTGTGAGTACTATCTTGGGTAGCTCAAAGATAATTGAGGGCTCCGGAAGAGCACATATATTATTGCCAATGGGAACGCAATTAGAAATATCTAATGCTTTATATTCTCCTCAGTCTCAACGAAACTTATTGAGTTTCAAAGATATCCGCCATAACGGATATCATATTGAGACTATGAGCGAAAGCAATGTTGAATTTCTTCAACTCACGAGTACTACCCAAGGCACTAAACGTATTTTGGAGAAACTACCTGCTTTCTCCAGTGGAATGTACTACACTAAGCTTAATACAATTGAGGCAAATGCTATAGTAAACCAGAAGTTTACTGAAAACTTGACACTTTGGCATGACCGGTTAGGCCATCCCGGTTCAACAATGATGCGAAAGATAATCAGTAATTCATGTGGTCATTCACTAACGAACCAAAAGGTTCCTCCCAATGACTTTTTATGTGCTGCTTGCTCACAAGGCAAATTAATCATTCGGCCTTCACCAGTCAAAGTAACTTCTGAATCTATTGGATTTCTGGAACGTGTACAAGGAGATATTTGTGGGCCGATTCACCCACCATGTGGAACCTTTAGATATTTTATGGTTCTAATTGACGCATCTACTAGATGGTCACATGTATCCTTGTTATCAACCCGCAACGTGGCATTTGCTAGGTTACTTGCTCAACTAATAAGATTACGAGCACATTTTCCAGACTTCCCTTTAAAGGCAATTCGCCTTGATAACGCTGGTGAATTTACATCTCAGGCATTTGATGATTATTGCATGTCTATTGGGATAAGTGTTGAACATCCTGTAGCTCATGTTCATACACAAAATGGTTTAGCTGAATCATTAATCAAACGTTTACAGATGATTGCTAGACCATTACTAATGAAATCCAAACTCCCAATATCTGCTTGGGGACATGCTATATTACATGCAGCAGAATTGATTCGCATCAGGCCAACAAGTAACCATCAGATCTCCCCATCCCAAATGGTTTTGGGTCAGGAACCAAATATTTCCCATCTGAAAACTTTTGGATGTGCAGTATATGTTCCAATTGCTCCACCACAACGATCTAAGATGGGTCCTCAAAGGAGGTTAGGGATATATGTTGGATATGAATCTGCCTCGATAATTAAGTATCTTGAGCCATCCACAGGGGATCTATTTAAGGCTCGATTTGCAGACTGTCATTTTAATGAGTCTGTTTTTCCAACATTAGGGGGAGAAAATAAACAGCTGGAAAAAGATATTAGATGGAATGAATTATCATTGTCTCATCTTGATCCTCGTACCAAAGAATGTGAATTAGAGGTACAAAGGATAATTCATCTACAGAAATTGGCAAATCAATTACCAGACGCATTTACTGACCCTAAGAGAGTGACGAAGTCACATATACCAGCTGTTAATGCTCCAATTAGAATTAATGTCCTAGAAGGACAACATCAATATGCTAATGAGTCTATGGCACGCCTGAAGCGTGGTAGACCTATCGGTTCTAAAGATAAGAATCCTCGGAAAAGGAAAGGAGCAAAATTTGATAATGGCAAATCCGAGGAATCTAACCTTTTTGAAGGTTCTCTAGAAGAGACTTCAGACATGACAAATAAAGAAATTCAGGTACCTGAGAATGAAGAGATCTCAATTAATTATGTCATGTCTGGAATAAAATGGAGCCGAACGCAAATCGACGTCGATGATATTTTTGCATGCAATGTAGCAATTGATGTTATGGATGAAAAAGAGGATCATGAACCGAATTCTGTTAAAGAGTGTACACAAAGAGATGATTGGCCAAAATGGAAAGAAGCTATAGAAGCAGAATTAAAGTCTCTTGAAAAGAGAGAAGTATTTGGACCAGTAGTCCGTACACCTAAAGGTGTAAAACCAGTGGGGCATAGATGGGTCTTTGTACGAAAGAAAAATGAAAATGGCCAAATTGTGAGATATAAATCACGTCTGGTTGCCCAAGGATTCTCACAAAGACCTGGAATTGATTACGAGGAGACTTATTCTCCTGTGGTGGATGCAACTACTTTCAGGTTCCTTATTAGTCTGGCAATAAAGGAAGAACTTGATTTACGCCTCATGGATGTAGTCACGGCATACTTATATGGACCACTAGATAATGATATCTACATGAAAGTCCCAGAAGGTTTTAAACTGCCAGAAGCAGCGAAATCTAGTTCTCGAGAACATTACAGCATAAAGTTAAATCGATCTCTTTATGGACTAAAACAATCAGGGCGTATGTGGTATAATCGCCTTAGTGAATACTTATTAAGAGAAGGCTATAAGAATAACCAAGTCAGTCCATGTATCTTTCCTTTTTGTTTCAAGGATTGTTGATAAAGTTCCACCAAATGTTTTGGTGTACGACAAGTGCGAACCCAATGATTGCTTGCTCCACAGCGGTGACATGCAATTCCATTTGGCTTTTCTTGCTTGTTACCGCTTTTGTTTTCCCACTTATGGTGAGAATATGTCTTCTTGAAAGAGACACTTTGGTTACCTCGGCCAGATTGGAATCCACGTCCACGTCCACGTCCGCGACGTCCATATCCACGTCCCCGATTATAGCCACGTCCTTGACCATTAACATGGTTCGCTTCTTTGTATGCTAACACATTCGCTTCAGGGAATGGAGCAGAACCAGTTGGACGTGACTCATGATTTTTCATCAAAAGCTCATTGTTTTGCTCAGCTACAAGGAGAGCGGATATAAGTGCAGAATATTTCTTATATCCCTTTTCACGATATTGTGTCTGCAGGACAAGGTTACTCGCGTGAAAAGTAGAGTATGTTTTTTCTAACATCTCAGCATCAGAGATACTCTCTCCACATAACTTCAACTTGGAAGTGATTCTGAACATCGCTGAGTTATACTCAGATACGGACTTATAGTCCTGTAATCTCAAATGAGTCCAGTCATAACGAGCTTTAGGTAAAATCACTGTTTTCTGATGATCATACCTTTCTTTCAAATCGCTCCAAAGGACTTGTGGATCTTTCACAGTCAGGTATTCAAGCTTAAGCCCCTCGTGGAGGTGATGGCGAATAAATATCATTGCCTTTGCTTTCTGTATATCATTGGCATCATTCTTTTCTTTGATCGTTTTGCCAAGATCTGTTGCATTGAGATGAAACTCAGCATCTAATGCCCAAGACAAGTAATTGTTCCCACTTATGTCGAGAGCCTCAAACTCTAACTTTGTAAAATTCGACATAGTTTACTGAAAGAAGAACAATACATGATTAAATTTTATAATAAAAAAAAAGGAAATTAACTTATAAAAATAAATAAAGTAAATCGAAGTATTAAAAGATTCTGTTTTAATAATTATTAAATATGCCCTAATCATTGACGAAAAAACCAAGTCAGTCCATGTATCTTTATAAAGAGATTTGAGAAAGGATATGTTATCATTGCTGTTTATGTTGATGATTTAAACATCATCGGAACTCCTGCAGAAATTTCACATACAGTGGAATATTTGAAAAAGGAATTCGAGATGAAAGATCTTGGAAAGACGAAATTTTGCTTAGGATTGCAAATTGAGCATCTAAAAAGTGGAATCTTAGTGCATCAAGCAACATACACTGAAAAAGTGCTTAAAAGGTTTTATATGGATCAAGCACATCCTTTGAGTAGCCCGATGGTTGTACGATCACTTGATGTTGAAAAGGATATTTTCCGTCCAAGGGAAAACAATGAAGAAATTCTTGGTCCTGAAGTACCATACTTAAGTGCAATAGGAGCATTAATGTACCTTGCTAGTCATACACGACCCGATATATCCTTTGCAGTAAACTTGTTGGCAAGATTTAGCTCATGTCCAACTCAAAGACATTGGAATGGGATTAAGCATATATTTCGATATCTTCAGGGTACAAAAGATATGGGTCTATTCTTTTCTAACACGTCAAAAGAAGATTTAATTGGTTTTGCAGATGCAGGATTTTTATCTGATCCACACAATGCTCGATCACAAACCGGATATGTGTTTACATGCGGTGGAACAGTCATTTCTTGGCGTTCAATGAAGCAAACTATCACAGCTACTTCTTCCAACCATTCAGAGATTTTAGCTATACATGAAGCTAGCCGTGAATGTGTATGGTTACGATCTGTAATCCAACACATACGAGAAGATAGCGGCATATCTACAGGAAAAGAAGCTCCAACTGTTTTGTATGAGGATAATACAGCTTGCATAACACAACTCAAAGAAGGATACATCAAAGGCGACAGAACAAAACACATTCTACCAAAGTTCTTCTTCACTCATGATCTACAGAAGAATGGCGATGTACGTGTCCTGCAAATCCGTTCAAGCGAGAATCTAGCAGATCTTTTTACAAAGGCGCTTCCAACTGCTACCTTCAAGAAGTTAGTTTATGGTATCGGATTACGTCGCCTCAAAGATCTCGAGTCATGTAATCATCAGGGGGAGTAAATGCGCGCTGCACTCTTTTCCCTTCACCATGGTTTTTCCCACTGGGTTTTCCCTGGTAAGGTTTTAATGAGGCAGCTTCTTTTGCGTATTAGGATTATTTTTACTCTAATGACATCCAAGGGGGAGTGTTATAAGCCCATTTAGTGGATGTCCATTAGAAGCCCATAGATACTCCTTGTAACCCTAATACTTGTACCCTATATATAGTCATCATTCTCTCTGGAATAAGACATTAGTTTTCTCTTCTCTTCTTTACCTAAACAAAAATTAATTAATCGTTAACTTAATCCATTATATAATTAAAAAAGAGGAAAATTCTATAAAAAAAACTTAAGAGAAACATCTTAGAAAATTAGAATATCACATTTAAAAGTTTTGTTTCCAAAATATCACTATTTTTTCTTTTGTTTTATAATTTTTGATTCATTCATTAATTTCAAATAATATATAACGCTTGATACATCCACAATAATGAGCAAATTCAAATACACATTCACAAATACATAACTAATCATTAAAAAGAATGATGAAAAAATGAATTTCCACGATACTTTCGATATCAAAGACTTACTCGCCAACGGGGTATTAAACCAATACTTTTCATTCTCTAGGATCAATCCAAAATAATGAGATCGTTGTTTTGGGTGATCATCTTTTGAATGAAACTCCATAACAAGGCATCTCTGATACTATATCTCTTCGGACTGAAATATAGAACATAAAACGATATTGTAACAAACTGGATGGTGCAAAAACAAGCTCACTGACATCAGTAACACGATGGAATTTTAAATTAGTCCTCCCTTGTAGTCTCTATAAAAGGAAAGCGTTCAAGCAGCCATTCGTGTCCATTTTCATCTTTCAAAATATGTAGATCAACTATATCAACAACAAATATGGCACTTTTGCAATTGTCCTTTGTATTTGTAAATCGAATAACAAAAGCATCAAAATCAATAACTAAATGTTTTGCTTCTCAATTAGTAGTTTTTATTTTAAAGCAATGGTTTAATTTTACTTTTATTTTATTTACTTCTAGTTTTGTTTTTCACAATTAAATTTTCATTTTTTTAACATGTTTACAAAATAGTACATTCAAACCCGCATATATGCAAGTCCTTAATCTAGTAGATAATAATCAAATATACAAAACGTAAAATTATAAGTTGGTTATAAATGAAAAAACATTACAACATTATGAGAAAGTGACGCAATTCCTTTTATGTTAATGAAAATTGTTTATAAATGAAAAGACATAAAAAAATTATGAGTAAGTGACACATCCTAGAATGTATAAAAACCATAATTAGGGTTTCCAAAAAGACGCAACTAGTGTTCACTAAATTGCAGTCAAGATTTTGTGGTTGATGGATTCATTGCGCCAGACAGTTTCCTTTAGTAGTCGGAGATGTTTGCACATTCAAGCTCATCGAACTGATCGAGATGCTTCTCAAAGTCTCCAAGAATAGAGGCTCTATGATCAAATTATGATCTCAAGTGACTCTAGTCAATGTATCAAGAACCTATCTTCATTTGTGTGTTATGTATTAATTTTGACCACTCTATGTAACTCTAGTTAATGTGTCAAGAACCAAATTTTATTTGTGTGTTATGTTGTATTTCACTATATTTTGGCCAACGTCAAGCGTGGATTAAATAACTAAATAAGTTTACTCATAAGTTTTGACGTATATAACTTTTTCATAGTTAAAAGTATATAACAAAGTTTATGATTTTTTAATATTTATAAATGTACAAAATAATATGTATTGTGCATAAATATAATGAAGTTGAATATTTTGATCAAACATATGTTAATGTCATTAGTTTTAATATTTTGATGTATAAAATTGATCAAAATATATACAAATATTAATTTTCAATATCTTTTAAGTTAACTGATCTTCATTTAAATTATAAAGCATGCGATAAATAAGGTAAATTTCAGGTTTATATGAATTTGTAAGATATAACAAATGAAAAATAATATATATGTTTTCCAATAATAAAATGTATAAATATATAGTAGGTGTGCTTAAATATGTATAATAGACTACCTTATAATAAAATGACTTGTATAATATACTAATCTACATATATATACACAATATATAATATTATTATGCATATAATAATAAAATGAATATATAAGATATTTACTGAAATGGTAAATCTAAATATTATACTTAGTTGGATTTAAAATTGTAAAACATTTATTAGTAAACATCTATATATATAAAGTTAGCTTTTTTCTCTTCTCATGAAGACACATCACCATCCACATCATTTCCACTTCATATTTTTTTTTAAAGAAATTTAAATTCAATACACATAAGTACTATTTAACAATTATATATTTGATGCTAACATTATGAAAAGAATTTGAAAAGTCACAATGTTATACTAATAAATATAGATAGGTATATATAGTTATCGGAATAATAATATATTTGATAAATTTGATTATACTAATATATTTCACATTTTGTATATTTTCAGCTACGTTAAATTATATCGCAAGTACTATAATACAAATAAAAATAAAAAACATGTCAACAAATAAGTCTATCTAGAGCTAAATTCATATAGTAAAAATAGAAGTTGTTAAGTCTTACATATTGTAGAGAAAAAAACAATGAAGGTATCCTTAAAACAATAATTGTAATTATATAACAAAAATGAAAAAAAGAGAATAAGAGCAATTATTGTTTTGTTAAGTAACATACTAAAAGTATCTACACAAAAATATAATATAAGTTTTAATTTTTTTTTAAAATATGTGTTTGTAAATTTTGTTTTTAACAAAAATAAAATTTTAAATGTAATAAGCGAAGAAGAAATATAAATTTGTATGCTTCGAAGTAAGCGAAATTTTGAGAAGTGCCACTTTATATAATGTCATATTTTAAAAATAAATTCATAAAGCCACTTTTAAAATATAATTGACTTAAAATATTATTTATGTTTAGGTTAACTACGTTGTGTTTGAATTTAGTTTTAACGGTTGAACGTTTGTTAGGGCTAAACCTTTTAAAGTTCACAATCTTCAAGTAGAGGTTTGGAAAATATATTTGACTTGAATCTATTTAAGAATTAAAAATTATTTATGAAAGATAGATGCAAAGAAAGAAGATAAACATGACGCAACATCTTTGTTTGTAGTACTTTTTTCTAGGAAGAAAAAAAAAGACGGAAGAGAAAAGATACACAAATAATGAACGCGGAGTAGTTCACATCAATTTGTTTGGTAAGGGGTACATAGAAAGCTGGTTATGAGCAGATGTTAAGCGTCATACCAATCAGAAGAGACGAAGAAATGTATTAAGATAAGGAGAAATGAAACATTTTCATCGTCGTTCAGTATCCACATATTTTTCTCTCTATTTTATACTTGGGAAGATTATGTTGTTAATGTTAGTTTATGCTAATTTTGTTAGTTTCTGCAAGAAATTAACCTGAGTTATCTTCATTACTTCAAAATAATACAATTATTTTATAAAAAAACAATTTATCCATGAATTAATGAACCTTTTAACTCATTCAAAGAGAATAATTCATTGGAAACATCGATCTAGAGAAGTTGTTATACAGTTTTATTTTCAAAAAAGATAAATTGAATCATCTTAATTATTTCAAAATAACACATTTTTTACTACGTATCCAATTTAAGTATGAATTATTGAATCTTCTCCTATAAGTGCATATAAATTAAAAATATGATTCAAATATATTTTCAAAAACACAACTTTATAAATCCAAATAAAAACAACATAAAACATTAAAAATATATGTCACAAATTATTTATGTAACAAATATAAACTAAAAGCAAAATACATTTACGACAAAACCCGCGCGCATGCGCGGGTCTCCCCTAGTATGTTATAAAATTTTGATTAACTGACATATAATATTAACTGAAATATTTTGATTGGCTAATTTAAATAATTTATCCTTTAAATAACTGAAATATTTTGTTGTTGTTTTGTTTATGTTTGAACTCTTATCAACCATTGTATATAACACCAGATGATCAAAAAAAAAAAAAAATCTGGGATTTTTGCTTAGGGTTTCCTCAATGGGATGGATATACAGGTTTGCTGCTATTGAGAGTGAGACTTTTGTAAATAGCTCCTCTCCCGGATTGGAACTACAATTTCTCTTAACCGAGCTTTAGTTTTCCGTTTTAATTCGGTTAGTGACTCTTTTTTTCACGGTTATTGACTCTTTTCTCCGGTTCTTGACTCTTTTTTCCGGTTCGGAATTACAATTTCTCTTAACCGAGCTTTAGTTTTCAGGTTTAATTCGGTTATCGGCTCTTCTCTCCGGTTCGGAATTACAATTTCTCTGAACCGAGCTCTTGTTTTCCGGGTTAATTCGGTTATTGGCTCTTCTCTTCCTAACCACTCTCTTAACCAATTCACAATTCAATTTTATTCGATCATCACCACAATCCAATCCCAAAACGGAGAACCAATGGAAGCTTCTGCGAAAGGTAATCTGAGAGCGGTGGCTCTTATCGCCGGTGATAATAACATACGAGGATGTCTTCAATTCGTACAAGACACTTCCGGTGATCTTTCTTGTCGAGTTTCTAATCTACGAGGAAAATGTTTTGTTTGGTTTCATTCGTTGGGTCATTGTCTGTGTTTTCAGGGACTACTCATGTTAGTGGAAAGATCACAGGACTCTCTCCTGGGTTCCATGGATTTCATATTCACTCTTTTGGTGATACTACAAATGGTTGCATATCTACTGGTTGGCTTTCTTCTTTGTCTATGTTACTGTACACATCTTAGTTTTAGATTAAAAATTTATACTGGATTTTGATGTAACTGGATTGGTTTGGATCAGCTTTTGTTTATGTTGGTTCTTAGTGTTGCCAAAGATAGCTGATAATAGAAACCATTTAGATAGCTGATAATAGAACCAGAAACCAACTCTAATTTCCTTTTTATATTTAATCAATAGCAGCTATGAATGCTTTCTTTTACATGGTTTTTTCTCTTTTTGATATATGGCTGACTTCTCATGTAAATGTTAAATTTTCAGGACCTCACTTCAATCCATTAAATCGAGAACACGGCGCACCGGATGAGGAAGAGCGTCATGCAGGCGATTTGGGAAACATTCTTGCAGGATCAGATGGTATAGTCTTTGTTCCCTCGTCAATGCATTATATGTTTTGTGCCCATTGAAGAATGATGCTAGTACTTTTGGATGAGACTTGTTTTCAGGTGTTGCTGAAATCTCAATCAAAGACAATCAGGTAAATGGATCTTCTCATTTTCCCTTCTTCAACCATTTGATGTTTGACAGAATAAACATTCCATTGTTTTCAAGTCATAATAAGCTTCTTATGCTGTGCATATTTCTCTGTTGACATGTACCCATTGATCCCAACTTCTATTTGAATTCGCAGATCCAACTTAGTGGGCCGTATTCCATACTCGGGAGGGCAGTCGTTGTACACGCTGATCCTGACGACCTTGGGAAAGGTAGGATCTTCTTTTAGCCTTTAGATATCCATATGTACAATGTCACTGTATATACAAAGTGAGTCGTAGAAGTTTAAGCGTCAAATCTCAACAGTAGTCACTGTCTTCTTTCATTTAGTTGTCATCAATGATCTGCCATAGTTCTTAGGTTCATATTATGCTCTATTGATCTTACAAAACTAATGATCTCTTTGCGGTTGTTACCGTGCAGGAGGACACAAGCTTAGCAAATCGACTGGAAACGCAGGCTCGAGAGTCGGATGTGGTATTGCTACAAAGCTAACATTTAGAAAAATAGAACAACACCATTTTCTCTTCTTTTCTTTCTGTTTGCAGTGTGCAAGTAAATCACTATAACTTTTTGCTGTTGAACCAGGTATCATCGGACTTCAATCATCTGTGGACGCTAAACTATAGCTGTTGAGATCAATGAACTATCCAGATTCCAGACCAGGGCCACATTCAGTTTTTCAACTGAAGATGTACATTAGAGACCATAGTAGGAAGTGAAATTGTATATTGGCACTGTTTTAGACTTGAGTAATTATGTAAACCAGTACGTGAGTTCAAGTTTTCTTTGAAAATGAATCCTTATAATTGCAAACAAGACTCCAACCATTAAATGTAACAATGTCTAGAAACAAGAAAACGATTGAATACCTACTGATACAGAAGTAGGCAGGATTTTCGTTAATGAGATTGTAAGCCTTTGGTACAGTATGCTACTGGATACAGGGTTCAATCCAGATATCTTCCAAGGTTGCAGGGGAGCTTCCTGAATCTTCTCCACGTCACATGATACAATGCTCCACTTTGAATCTATCCTCTCAGCCATGTGTTTCTGTAGGAAGAGTTGTCGCGAAGAGAAGCATCATGGGGCTTGTATTCCATGACATATGCATGAGGCAACTTCAAATGTCGCTTGATTGAGTCTCTCAAACCCATCACTGCCTGTTCACATAAAATATTGCACTGTGTAAGTACCAAACAAAAAGAGGGAGGGGGAGGGAGAGAGACAGAGAGAGTGAGAGAGAGAGTTCTTCTCGTAAATAGTTCTCACCTGATGATCAGAAGAATTGCGGTTCCATACACTAATGATGTCCTCATTGAAGCGGACACTTAGTACTGCTCCACATATGTTATCAGCATCGTCAAGCTGGTCACCTACCAATGCAAGAAGCTGAAGAAACAAATAAATGGAAGGGTATATCATGATTCTCGGATGCAAAAACCTCAACTCTATGTAAGATGCACAATTTAAATAACAATCACAAAAAGGTTCCTTCTGAATGATGTAGAAGGGTATCAATACTCAATAGAAGTGCACAGACCACAAGAATATAAACTCACCAGATCCTCCCAGAAGCGAGCAGATACAACTTTGGAGAAACGTATGATCCACTTCCCTCCATTGCAATTTGCACTATCCTGAAGGAGATAAATTTAGCTACTTTAGTTGGTTTATTGTACGAGATACAAATATTCAGAAACCTTTGTTGTGTAGAAGGCTTTCGTTCTATTGATAATCCAGATTCACATTCAAACATAGAAGACAATGAGAAAAATCAACACATGGTAACATCTACCTCCCACAAAGGACGAATCCCATCCTTGAAGAAATGAAGATCTGTTGGACTAGGCAAGAGAGAAGAACGAGCAAGGTGACAGTAGCAGGCCCAAAACCCTTCAACCTAAAACCCAAAAAACCAGGTCTCAGAAATTAACAAGATAAGATTGCAATACAGCTTCAAGAACGGGAATTCCATTAGTGTTTTTGAGCTTACCGTGCTAAACTCCACAATCTTCTTTATGTTATCCTCATAAGATGTTTGGCTCCGGACCCCTGGTGTGCGACGAGTGTACCAAATCAAGAACTTGTACTGCACATTTCCAAATACATAAAAACATAAATCAACTGAGCAAGTATATATAATCTTAACTTAAGCAGATTAAGAATCCTCAACAATGGTACCAGTGATCTCATCTTCTCCAAAATTACTTTCAATTGTTCTCACACTTACACTAATCGCTAATTCTACAAAATTTGAGCTCCAAAGTCGCAAAACCTCGAAAAATATAGATTTAGAATCGGAATCGGAATCTTGAACTACCCTGGCTCTAAACCGTCATATACAAAATTTCCAATCGTCTACGCACAGTAATCAAAGTTTGAGCTAAGATCGGATTGGAATTGAAAAATCAAATCGATATAGAAGACAAACCCGAAGAGGATGCAGACCAGCCTTGAGCTCACGAGAGTGGCGTTCTTCGAAGAAAGAGTCTGTAACGTACTGCGACTTGATGTTGTCCATGTTTCCAGATTCTTTGATCTCATCGTCTCTCCTCTCGATAACCTCCATTTTTCACGATTTCTCTCAGCTTCAAAGCCCTAAAAAAATCTAATCGGGAAGAAGAAAGAGGGAGAGAGAAGAAGGAACTCTATGATAGTTCTCGGTCCAAAATTTGGGGAAAGAAAATAGCCTATGGGCCCTATTGGGTTTAACAACAAATGGGCTTTTCTCAAAATTGTCTAATCACTACCCTTTACTCTTTAGTTAATTAAACTAATCATTTGTTAATGCTAATACTTCTGAATTCTGATATCTCTATCTATTTTTCCTCCTTTTTTCAGTCATACATACTAGGATAGGAAGGTTACAACTTACAACATGAGACCCATCACCCATCAAAAACAAAATGATAGTCCATACTCCATAACTTCTAGTGAACTCTGAAAACAGTTTATATTTTCTATGTCCATGTTTTTATCTTCTTCTTTTTTGCCATGGATGCATATTTTTAGGTTTATAGTTTAGATTGTAAGCTTACACTATATTCATTTTCTAATGAAATATTTACCATTTATCAAAAACAAAATTTTTAGTAAACTCAAAGGGGGTTTATACAAATTATGCCGTACCGTTATTGCGGATCTTTGGGATAAGGCGGTGAGAAGTTTTCGATCTCCTCTTATTTCTATTGAGTAAAAATATTTTAAAAGTTAAATCTGTTCCATGTAAAACTATTAAATTATAATAAAAACAATTTAATTTATTTTATGACGAATTATTTTTATAAAAAGGTACTTTAATTGGTTTAAAATATTTTGGAGGGAAAACTTTGTTCAAATTATAGCTTTCTTTTAATTACTATATCATATTCACACCATAATGAAAATAAAAGAAAAACTAACGGGAGGATTGGTTTAATATTCCAAAAAAATTCTAAAATTTGAAAACTAACCCTTGTTTTGAAAGTTTTGAAAAATAACATTTTTGTTAATTTTATATTTAAACGAAAAAAGCTTTTTTCGAAATTAATTTTAATGATTTGTTTTCATTCTTAGAACCCTAAACCAAAATCGTAAACCCTTAACCCCAAATATTAAACCCAAATACTAAACCCTAAATACTAAATCCCAAATAGTAAATTATAAACCACAAATAATAAACCCTGAACCACAAATACTAAATCCTAAACCACAAATTTAAACCCTAAATCCCAATCTTAAACCCTAACCCCAATTTATTATCTGGGATTTAGAGTTTAGGATTGGCGCTTTAGGATTTAATATGTTGGGTTTATGGTTTAATATGTTGGGTTTAGGGTTTAGGATATATGATTTAGGGTTTAGGGTTTAGTTTGTTGGATTTTGGGTTTAGTATGTTGGGTTTAGTATTTAGTATTTAGGGATTTAGAGTTTAGATTTTTAGGATTTAATGATTTAATATAATTGTTTTAATTAGATAATATTAATTGTTTTAACTGTTTATTCCCCTTTAATCATTGATTTTTATTACTAAAACATTATAAGTATGAAAAAGATTATTTTTCAAAAATTTGAAAAGAGGGGTTAATTTTCAAAATAACAAAAAATTTGGTAATATTTTACAAATTTCCTCAAAACTATATTATGAGTTAATATTTTTATTTTTTCACCTTATGATAAAAAAGAATAACACTATATATTTTTTATAATATAAAAAAGTACCAAAACCTCGCGCCATGGGCGAATCTATTTTACTCAAGGAGGGGGCACATGGCCCCACTAAAAAATTGTGATCAATGTACCTTTCTTAAAGCTCAAGTTAATGTCCCCATATGAAAACAAGATTATGCCCCCATTGCATACTACTCCTTCCGTTTTTTATTGTTTGATGTTTTAGAGTTTCACACATATTAAAAAAACATATTAATACTTGGTTATAATTGTCTTGGTTTTTGCACTAAACAACTTTTTATAATTCCAAACCAATAGTAATTCAATAAAACCAATTAATATGCTTTGAAGTTTACAATTTACCATTATTACTTCATAGAAACTAGAGAAAATAAATCTTTTAAAAACAATTTTTTTCTTTCTAAAACATCAAACAATAAAAAACGGAGGGAGTAATTAGTTACTATAAACTTGTATATCTTGTAGCTAGTGTTGCTAATGGATACAAAAATATTGTTTCCAATTGTATCCATTTCTTTTATTTTCTACGTTAAAGTTGTCATGATTTGTGAGTTTTATCTACAGATCTGTGTAACAAATTGTGTAACAAATTTGCTACAATTTGGACGTGGCTAAAATGAGTCAAATTGTAACACATTATATATGTGGAAATCTGTAACTAATTTGTTACCATTTGCTATGAAATATCATTACCGACGAACAATTACTCAGCAAAAATGATTCGTAGCAAATTTGTGGCAAACACATATTTGCTACAAATTTATTCCCATAGCAACAAAAATAAATGTAGCTATGTGTTCTAATTCTAGTAGTGATAACTTATATAGAGAATTTAACTATAAACCCACAAATACTAAAGCCCAGTTATCTTAGTTGCACACGGAGACATGTACAATATTTTTTTACAAAACATTTTGTATTTGGTTAAGTTAAGAACAACATATTATTGTAGAGTTTCTATCTAGGAGAGATATTAACATTTTAATTGGTAGCATAGATCAATTTCTTACTATTTTTTGGGTTAATTTCTTATTATTCAAATACTAGTTTAGATGAATTTAAAATAGAGAAATTGAAAAAAATATTTCATATACGTACTTATATAACTAACTTTTTTTAATATAGAACATACACTTGATTATTTTTCAATTTAGAGAAACATTTTTTTATATATATTTAATAAAAGAGTATAGTTTTATATGATGTATAATAGTAAAATGTAATATAACAAATATATTAAAATTTAGTAACTTTATTTTTTTTTGCCTCTAGTCAACTTTCTTTCTAGATACACCACTACCTCCTGCCCTAATGTTGGATTTGACTTTCAGATTGTTTTCCCCCGAAAAATTATTTTTGTCAAGAGTTTTTTGATTTTTTAAAGAAGAAAATGAATATAAAAAACTATTTTTTTCCATCACCTATTTCCATAAATTTTGGATTAATTGTCTAAAAGTTTGCTCTGATTATCTGTATTCATGATTAAAGTTTGCTATATATTTTTTAAATATCATAAATTTATTATCTGACAGAAGACTCTCCATATATATTGGATTACTTTTTAAAAAATTATTTTCTATTATTATTTTTTCTCAAGGTTTAGAATATATATTTTTGTTATCACCACCACTATCAAGAATATAATTTTTTTATCAACATTAACCTAAATTTGAATATCAAATTCAAAGTTTTGGGTATATATAGTGATTTATTTGAGCAAATCATGGTAAAACATATATTTATGACAATGATGCGACTTGCTTTGTTGCATCCGATTTTAAGGATCAGAGAACTATCTAATAGAGACAACACATCGCACATTGGTAGTAGAAGTATTCTTCATCACAAATCTGGAAATACGTAGAAATATAACCCAACAAATAGTTGTGTAAAATGCTGCATTGTTACAATGAAATTTAGTTTTAGATATTAACCACATTTTCCTTTGTTCCCTTATTTTTCGCAGATCACCTTTAATAACTTGTTTCGCAGAATTTCCGGGAGATAATAACAAAGTTAGTTACTAGCTCTCCCTTTTATTTTTTTCGTTTAAATTTACTTTTATAAAAATTAGGAATCAAAGTTTCAATAAAGACAAGTTTTTCACTAAAAAACAAAAAAAACTCTTTTAAAGATCAAAATAAATTACATATAATATTGGAAGAACTTCAAAAATACCACTTTAATGATACTCCCTCCGTCCCATTTTAGATGATTTTCTAGAAATTTTTTTTTGTCCCAAATTAGTTGATTTTTTCAATTTTCTATGCAACATTTATTGTGTTTTTATTGTTTTAAGCTATTTGAATTCTGCAGATTATTTTTTCATTGGTTGAATCATTTTGGAATTGATGTTTTATATTGAAAAGAGAAACAATTAAATGATTTCTTAATTTGTGTGTAAAAACCTTAAAAATCATCTAAAATGGGACGGAGGGACTACTAATTTTCCAAAATAGCATTCTTTGGTATCCCGTTTGTAAAATTCAAATTTATAAGGTTTAGTTTTTTTTTTGTTAAAAGGGTTTATACAACACTAGATTAGGACCCGCGTTAATACGCGGGTAGGTATGGTAAAAATTATTGATATAAATATTTTAATTTTAGTTAGTAACCTGCTGAATTACCAAAATATTTTGAAATGTTATGGAAACCCGGTTTCTTAAACCAGTACATTTTAATTCTTATATCCTACTTCATATCAAGCGGATACAAAATATAATATTACTAATAATTTGTATGATAAATCTTATAACGTTACTTTTTAAAAGTTTAACATGTTTAAATTTCCATTTTCGAAGAACATGTACAATAGTACTACGATAAACATGATTTCAATCTAAATGATTTAATGTAAAATGACTTTGATTGATTTGTTGAACCTTCAAATACATAACTTATTTGATTAAGAGAATAGAATAATTGATCACATATTAAAATGAAGAATGATCTTGATGTTATTAGATATATTTTTATTTGGCTAATTAAGCATATAGTATTTTGTCTTTTTCTTTGAGTAATAACTTTTTGTTATTGGAACATAATGGCAATATTATACTTTTTTATTTTATTTTTTGACACTTAGTTTCCCTTTGGGCTAATTTGCTCAATAGCCAAGAAAATAATAATAATTTGGCATCTAATAATAATAATTTCCAATTGTAATGTCTCCTTAAAAAAAATTGGTATGAAACGTATGACCACAATGACAGCTATGTATTTTTGTCAACACTTAATTTCATTTTTCCAGTTGGCTTGTCTATTTTTTTTCTAATTATTATGAAGCTCTTTTGCCTTATTTTTTGTTTTTGTGAGTATACTTTTTTCCTTAAATAAATTTCTTTCCATTTATTTCTTTTCTTTCTTATAGACATTTTTTATTATTTATTACTACTTTGTAAATTATAATAAATTTTTTAATTTAAACGTAAATAATATAGATAAGAAATTTTTTATGTCACAATCTCAACCAACAATGACACATATCAAAATCTCGTGAGTTACGATTTGGTAAATAACCAACTTTATATAATAAGATGTTACAAACGTTATAAACCCATATACTATTCCATATAATATATGTTTTATAAACACTTATAAACATGAATTGGAGTTTTTATAAACAAACTTATAATGTTTTTAAAAATAGTATTATGGAAAAATATATATAATATTTCTGAAAAGTGATATCATAAAGTGGCATTTCTCATAAAAAAAAATTATATATTATAGTATGTTTATGATGGTTCAATGTAAATCAAGCCCAAATATCAATGAAGTTTTTAGAAGGTAATCAATTCATGAAATCAAGAAAGTGTCTACAAAATAGTCTTAGAATGTTGATTTCCTTTGTAAAGCACGCATTATTGGCGTCCTTCAGAATAATGGTTGGTCTTGCATCTCATTTGCT
The DNA here is from genome assembly GCA_900128785.1 of Arabis alpina. Classification (NCBI taxonomy): domain Eukaryota; kingdom Viridiplantae; phylum Streptophyta; class Magnoliopsida; order Brassicales; family Brassicaceae; genus Arabis; species Arabis alpina. The sequence goes on from LT669795.1 coordinate 15,578,829, forward strand.
GGATGCAGCCGAAGACTAGACAAATATGAAACTATATTACGCTTCAGTAAGTGGGTATCACCAAGTGTAACTAAACGCGTAAAGTAATGCAATCAGAATTGAAAACATCATTGTTCCGAGAATTCATCTAATGAGGTGGTCACCTTAAAAAGAGAAAACACTCTCCCATTATATAATAGATTTACACAATAAAATGTAAAGAAACTAACCAGAGAGGCCCAAGTACTATCATTGTCAATTAACTCCATGAGCTAAAATGGAGAACTCACAAAGACATAAGATTGAAGTCTTACCTTCTTTGTCATGCTTTGAACAATAAAAAATGCTTCTCTATTAGCTTCTCTCTTTTCCAAAAATAAACTCTAACAACTAAATCCTTCTAATGTCTTATAAATTTCATCGCTTGAAAACTATAGGAAGGCGAAGTTTGAGGTCTTGTTGTTGCCCCCAACAACCTCCAAAAAGTAATTGGTAAACATGACTCTGTTTACTTTGTGAAATTCCATACTTTTCACTACTCATAACACAACAAAGAGCTTTCCATCATCAAGAGATGATTGATTTACAAAGCCTCTACGAATGTGAAGAAGTATGTTATCTCTTTTATCTCTTAACAAATGAAGAAGTATTGCATTTGACCCAGTCTGCCAGAGGCTTTGGCCAAGTGTTACCAGCTCCTCCATTTGATGTGTTCTAGACGTAAATGCATGTGCTTCAAACCACTTATCTCTTCTATCACATACTTTTTCCACTACATGAAGAGATAAGAACAACTTTTCCTTAAACCACTGTTTTTTTTTCTTCTTCTAAATGAACTACACTAGCCAAGGGATGAGATGTCTTATTTGACTAGGGATCAAGTTAAAAATTTATTCTTCTAAATACAAAATTGAAAATAAAAATTTAGAGTCGTTGGGTATATAACACATCCACCTGTCGCGGCAAGATAAGTGGTGGAGATTAGAAAAGGAAAGGAACGCGACGACTTGGATTTGTCAAAATATATTAATAAACAAGAATCCATTTTGGCGTTCTCGATCTGTTTCTGCAAAAACAAGTGACAATCCAACTTTGTCATCTTCGATCTCTCTCTCTCTCTTTTGCCGTAGATTTAGGTTTCTTTCACTTGTAATTCAATGAATTTTCGGGTCTCGATTCTCCTCCTGTGTGTGATTTCTGGGTCATGCTTACCTTCCGGGTTCGCTTCGTCCCTGCCGGAATTCGATGTGTTCCTATCCGGAATTGAGCATAAATGTCCTCGTTCCATGCCTCCTATCGAGGTTCGTAATCAAAGCTTCACCTCAGTTCTTCTCTTGTGTTCGTTCCCATTGGTTTAGGTGTGTGTGAAAATTCCTTAGTTGGGTTTGTTGTGGTATAGGCTTTACTTGTGGTGTCTGTTTCAGCTTTTATTATGCAAAGGGTAGGCTTATACGGAGAAAGGTATAGCCTTGTAGCTTTACTTCATTGACCTTTGCTTTCAGATGTTTTCTCCTTTTTCAATTTTGTTAACGGAGGATATCTGTATATGTTTGAGGAATGTTCAGTGTATGTACATGCCCTTGCTTGAAAAAATTCAGGACTAGTCTCGTGAAATAACCTGCTTAAATGCTTGGATTGTAGCAAGGACAAGTCTATTACTATCATGTTTTCAGACCTGTGCTGATCGTAAAGTTTATGTCTTGTTTCTTAGTTTTTATCCTAAGACTGCAATGTCCCTTACTCATTATCTAAATATTAGGCTCAAATGTTAATGTTTAATGAGGCAGAGATGATATAGCAAGATTAGATTATGTGTGTTTGCTTCTCCATAGGGTGTGGACTTTAATGTGTGCTTGTTTCGTTACTCAACAAGTAACTAAATTTGTGTTTTTACTAATGCAGGTAGATGGAGACTTGCTAGACAGACTCATGAATGCAAACCATGGAAATGCTTATACATCAATACTATTTTATGCCTCACGGTGCCCATTTTCACATGCAGTACGCCCCAAGTTTGATATTCTGAGTTCCATGTTTCCTCAGATAAAGCACCTGATTGTGGAGCAATCTCAGGCTTTGCCATCGTAAGAAGCTATTTTGGCTACAGAATATTTATATACATCTTATCTGGTATAGTTAGCTGAGAGTTTGAATTAAATAAGTCACAGCAGAAACTTTAGGTGTTGATATTTTACTTGCACAAAAATGACTTAAGTTACTTGCCACTAATCACTTGTTGTTTTGCATTGATCTGTTATAGTTAGCTGTTTGGTGTTTCTTTCTTACACATTTCGCTTTATTCGTTTAGTTAATTTGGGTGATGGACATAAATGGGTTAGTTAGTTTGTCGTGCTCTATACCGTCTTAGCGTTCTGTAGTTGTTATCTAATAGCTTATCCCCCAAAATGCTAAATTACTTCATCGATGTTTTTTTTTGCATCTTCTTTGTTCCATGTTAATTGTTCTCATGATTTTCAAAATTGCAGAGTCTTTTCTAGGTATGGTATTCGTAGCTTGCCTTCAATCCTGATGGTGAATCAAACATTGAAGATGCGATACCATGGTCAAAAGGATCTTGCATCCCTGATTGACTTTTACCAGGAAACAACAGGTGAGAGCATTCTTCATGAAATGCAGGACTGTGTCTATGTTTGTGCTTTCTTCTCTGTGTATCTAAATAAATCTGCACACAACTTAACTGAATCCCTTGAAGAAACATGAATGCCTTGAAAATCAATCAGTGTTACTTTTTTTATTAACAAGCCCCACGCGGTTTGTCTCTGTGGCTTTCCAGGTCTTAAACCTATCCAGTATGTGGATGAAGGTGAACCAGCAAGCTTGGACACTGATGGTAATCTGATCACATGGCTACACAACGGGTCGTCTATCAGAGAAATAGCAGAAAGAGAGCCATATCTGGTACTTGCATTGATATTTCTGTCTTTGAAACTGGCAATTTTGATCTTCCCCATAGTGGGATCACGTTTGAAAATGTTATGGGCATCTTATGTTCCGCATCTGAGCTTGGGAATACTTGGGGAGACTAGCCAGCTGTTTGGCCGTGCACTGCACATGATCGATGTGTGGAGGCTATGGATGAAACTTAGACTCACCAAAACAAGGAACTTTCAAGAAAGGGCAAAGAACGCACTTGCATCGGTCTCGCTAGGAAAATCTACATCACAATCAGCCTAAAGAGGGTGATTCAGAAATCCTTCATTATCGATGAGCTTAGTTAGATTACTTTACTTTTTGTGGACATGCTTCTTTAACTTTGGAGTTCCTCTGTCTCTGTATGTAAATCCTGATTTGCTTATTGTGTGTATAGTTTTCTACCTTTTCTGAATATTCTTGTTTTCGGGTCCACTTCGTCTTGCTTGCGTTTTGTCTATATGACTATGAATGGTCTGATTTTAATTGGTGTTAGAGGTGGGACATTTGGGTCGTATATGTGAAATAAACTTGTCGACTTGTGGATCACTCTGGTTCACATGTTGAAGTTTTGGTTGCCTATGTGTTGGTGTATGACAGTTGGAATATTTATTTAAATATTTTCTTCGGAATACTTGGTTTAGTTTTGAGAAGCTTATATCAATTCGGTTCTATGGTTTTACTAATGTAGCAAACTGGTTATCTACTGTTAAGTTATTGCCTGGATCATACCTTAGTACGTCATAAATGGATTCATTGGTTGTATACAATAAAGATAACATATCCAAATTTGAAAGTACCTGAACCCCAAAAAAAATCAGGAATTCGAAAATTAAAGATATACTTGTTTAAAACTCGGATTCAAGCATAAATCATAACCATACCAAGCAATTCATATTATATTATGGTTTACACAAGATACTACTATTTATAAACTGGGAAAAAAAATCCGAAACAAAATCGAGCAAAATTCGAATTGAACACTTTTGAATAGGATCTTCGACCATAAAATAACATCTTGAATAGAGCAACCACCTAGTGACTAGATAAGCAAGAACTCGCAAATAAGCGAGTCATTATTCAGGATATATATACAAGACAACATGTATCATTCACTACTTTCACGTTGACAAAAATGGTAATAAATAAAGAAAAGAGAGTATGTGAGAGAGAAAGAGAAACTTGTATGTCTATGATGTGTGTAGTTTTATGTGAGAGACCTACGAGAGCATCACCTGGCTTGTTACAAGATGGAAGCTAAGAGCCACATATGCAATAACAGACTGTATACCATAAGGCCAAGCCTTGCTTGAGGACGGCTCATTAATACTCTTCCACCCGAGATCCTGCATTGCAGAAACCGACCAGTTAGATAAACAATTTTGAGCCTTTTCATATCAGTTTGATATTAGTGAGTCTTTAGTACCATAGTCCATCAACCCGGTCTGCTATCATCTTTCCTTGCGGTGGAATCAGACCAGAACTGCTGAAAGACTTGAAAGCATGTCCTGCCAAAGAAAATAGATATACGTTTAAGATGAGTGTACTGAGAAGCTCAGGCATATTTTAAGAAATAATCGAGTTAAATATGTAAACGCCCAAGTCCTGACCTTTATCTCCATCTGCTTCACTGTGGTTCATCAGATTTTCAGACTCTGGGTCTATGTTGATTGAAAGATGATTCGCCGATCCCTTCCTCACCATTCTCACTTGCGCTGCTGTAGGCAGAGGCGCTATTGACTGTTTGCCCAAGGATCCCTGAGGAAAAATGTGTTCAACACAAACTTAGAGATTAAACCATAGCAAGAGGCCAAAAGTTTTTGCTTTGAAGATATCACCAATCAAATTGCAGCTGTATTTTATAGTTTTAAGGTCATAAGTTATATGCGGATAGATTTAAAAAATACAAGGACCATTATGACATGGATGACATCAAAAAGTAATAGCACAAGGTAGAACTTTACCTTGTCCTCAATCTCGGATATTTCTGAGGTAGAAGGTGCCCTCGGTGCTTCGAAGATGCTCTTTTCGTGAATGATAGGCTGTATGGCTTTACTTTGAAGTTTCTCTTCAAACTCTTTGACTTTGAATGATAATTTATCCACCATTTTTTCGCTACCGGCCAACTTTAGACCAAGTTCTTGGGCCCTTGATTTTGAACTCTCTGCTTCTAGGAGAAGGGAAGTTATTTTTCTCTCTAGCGTTTGTACGAGTGTCCATGACTCGGAGAAGCTTGAGTCTACAACAGGATCATTGCACCCCAATATACCCAGTAGTTTCTCCAAGCCAGATATTAGGCTGGACAATTCGGTCCTTGTCTTCGCTAGCTCTAGCTCGGTTGTGCTCTCTGCTTGAGCCGCCTCCTTCAGACCTTGAATTTCAAGATCCTTTTCTGCCAAGGTAGAATTGAGCTCTTTTTGTCCATATGATAAGAGATCTATCTGATCCTGCATCTTAGTAACACTATCAACAATCACAAAAAGCTTCTTTACATCATATGGACTCTGTGAATCTAATTCATTGACCGAATCTACAGAAGACACCTCCATAGTATTTATCTTGTCAAAAAGAGCACGCATATCAGAAGCTGGAATTACATTTTCCTTCGCTTCTGCCCTCGAAACAACAGAACATGATATTTCAGTAAAGTGGTAAAGATGTTAAGAAGATTTAAAGAAGTAAGAGACAACAAAAGAAAATTACCTTGCTCTTGCACCAACAGTTTATCACATAATGTAGAAAGTTCCACCTCTTTTTCATGCCATTTCTTTTCTTCGGCTTTGAGATTTTCCAGCTGAAGTTTCAGATCTTGGCAAAACGCTTCCATAGATTCCACATTGGCCTCACAACTTGAAACCTTGGCTTGGTTTAGATCTCTTTCTAAAACAACCTTTTCTACAGTGACAGATGCTTCTTTTAGTCTGTTCTCCATATCTCGGATAACAACAGCAGCTGCATTACTTGTTCTCTCAAAGAGTTTAAGAGTAGTACATGCCTTCTCTGTGGCAGAAGATAATTCTTTTACTCTCTCAGAGCATTCACTTAACTCAAGCTCATGTGGGTGTTCAGTTGATTCAGTTTCACCACCATTGTCAGTTTCTTGGACCTGAACCAATTCTAGGAGGTCATTTTTCACTTCCAGCTGCAGTTTGCTGGTAGCCTCTCCACATACGGACATCAAAGATGACATATCTTTTTGTAATGCAGATATAGTGTTCTCCTTTTCGCGAACAATATCTTCCGCACTGCTCACCTGTTCTTTCAGGGATTCATTATCACCCATGACATTTATCACATCAGCCCTAGCTGCTATTAGATTTTCCGTCATCGCCCCAATGAGTGTATCAATAGAAGTTGTGAAACCCGCGAAGTTCTTCTGTAGTATGTTGTTTCTCAGCTTGACCCCCTCTGTGATCTTCCTAAGGGATGAAGAAATTTCGTCTTCATCAGCTGCACTCCCTTGACCATTCCCAAGCTCTGTATCCACTGACTCATCAAGACCATTCAACAAGGATCTTGCAATAGTCGAATCATCCTGGAAATATAAACAGCATTGTCAAGTGAACAGCCTTATAAAAAGTTCTCCAAGAAAGATCCATAAAGTATGACCCATCTAAATTTCTAAATGTGCACATGCTCGATGTATAGATGTGCAATCGAAAATTGTTGCACAGAATAATAATTGATCATTATTATCTCCGGTAATCAACTTCTATACAAAAATTCCAACTAGATGTGTGCATCCTTGGCAAACAACAAATTGAAGATCCCTAACCAATAAAGCATGTTTAAAACCAATAACTATGCAAACAGGAATAATGAGAGGAAATGGTACACTGCTATGAAAAAAAGTCAACAAACAAAGGAAAGAATGATATGTTAAGGTTTGAAGATACTGTTACCTCTGTAGCGTTGTCCATTTCCCCTTCCATTAATCTCTTCTCACCAAAATTTCTTATGATATCTCTAGCAATGACATCCATGTCTCTAAGGCTCCTGAATTTCCTATCAAGGAACTCATTCACACTGGAAATCAGCCCTCCATCCTTCAGTAGCATTTGGAGATTATCAAGATGAGCAATAATCTCCAAAGATTTGCTTTGTGAATTTCCACTTGATCTAGCTAACTCTTCCATGCATACACTAAGTTTATTACTGAGATCTGATATCTCAGTCTCAGCTTTCACCATTTCTCCTTGTAAAGCAGAATGATTATTCTCCGCTGTCTTTAATGCCTCATCAAGGGAGCTAATTGTCACGGAAGCATCAGCCATCTTGCTACGCTCGAACTCTACCTCATTTCTAAGCTTCTCCAACTCATTCTTCAGATTGGTAGTTAAATCTTTGTCATCTTCAACTTGTTTGCCTTCTGTCTGAGCAAGTGTTTTTTCCAGTGTTTCTATGGTGCTATGTGCGTCTGCTAATTTGTTATTCTGATTAGAAACTTCCTCTTTCAACATCTCTAGCTCCATCTCTGCTGTAGCAGTTCTGCTTTGAGCCTCTTCCTTTTCAGTGATGATATCAGATATATTTCTTTCAGCCTGCATCAGTGTAGTTTCAAGTGTATTCTTGGTTTCACAAGCTTCATCCAGTTCGCTTGCCAGAGAGGAGGCCTCTCCAACTGCTTTCTGCAGCTCAAGTTCAACATTTTCCTTGGCAGCTTGGATTATTCTATTCTCCTCAGCAAGTCGGTCGATATTACCCTCTGCAGTAGACAAGGCATCCTCAGCCAACTTCAAGGCTGTATGGGTTTCTGCTACTTTAGTGGCTAATGTACTAGCTTCTTCCTTTACTTTTTCCAACTCTTCTTGTTCCTCTACTCTAGCCAGCTGCACTTCCTTAAAGTACTCACCAAGTCGGTCAATCTTTTCTGAAGAATCCTCAGATGCTAAATAACCAGGGATACTCATAGTTTCAACTGATTTCGTCACTTTCTGCAACAAGGTGTCATTCAGAGATAAGGATTGCTTGAGTTGATCTCTTTCGTCTTTAATAGCAACAAGCTCAGTCTCTAGCTCTTTCGTTCGCTCTAAGTCTCCCGATAACATATTTATCTGATTCTTGTAGCTATCAACCGTACCACCTAATTGCTGCAACTCGAGCATCAGCTTCTCAGTTTCAGAGTTTTTCTCATCCAACTGATTTTTCAACTTTTCCCTATCTTGGACTAGTCCTTTACCTTTCTTGATAGCCATTGAAAGTTTTTCTCTGAGCAAAGCAGATTTCTCCTCTGATCGCTCAAGATCTGTTTCCAAAGCATTTTTTTCTTCTTTCACGAAAGCAAGTTCTTGAGATGTGATCTTTAGCTCATTTGAGAGATTGGATACCTGCAAATCAACCAGCTTATCCTCTCCTAGCAATTCCTTACAAAGTGACAACTCATGATCTCTCACATAAAGAAGACTCTGCAGTCTTTCAAATAATTCTTCACTGCCATAAGAACTGGCACTAGAGTCCTTGATTTGCTTTTCTATCTTGTCGAAGGATTTATCAACAAGTAAATTGATATCTGAAGAAGTATGAAGTTCGACTTCGTCTGTCATCAAGCCAGAGGCTTCCACAAGTCTTCTCACAAGTTCCTCTCTCTCCAAAGAACCTCGCTCTGCAGTTTCTTCCATTTTCTTCAAACTGAAAGTTAAATCATCCAATTCCTTTCTACTGTTATTTTTCTCCTCCATTTCTGCTGAAAGAGACATGCTTAAGCTTTCTAGCTTGTTTTGTAGGGTACTAATTTCATCCTTTGCCTGGAAAAAAGATTCCCTAAGCCAAGTTAGGCGAGTTTCTAAGCTGGATTGGGAAATCTCTGCTGGTAAGTCAATGGAAAAGATCAGATCTTTTAGTCTGGTGTGTTCCTGGTAATATTTTTTGAGCTCTTTCCTCTCTTCTACAAGTGACCTAACATTTTCAATAATGTCGAAAGACTGACCTTCTTCAGGTGCATCAATGTGTGACAGAATGGCTTCAATATTTTCAATGAGAGAGCTCTTTGCCGATACCATTTCCTGAAATGATGCAACCAGAGCATCAGATTTTACTAACTCACCTTTCATGAGTTCAGATTCATCCAATGATGTTGACATCTCTTGTAGTTTCATCAAACATTCTTCAAGTTCTTTTGCTTTCTCAGCCAGAGACTGATCCAACTCTTTGTTTGTTAGCTCACATGCTTCCAGGGATACAGACTTATCACGCAATTCAGTATTGCATTTCTCAAGTTCATACGCCTTTTCAGATAAAGATTGCTCTAGTTGCGCCTTCACTGATTCAGAAGTTTCAAGGGCAATCTTCATCTCTTGTAATTCAGTCAACTTATTCTGAAGCTCAGTTGCTTTTTCAGATAATTGATGCTTCAGAGCATCCCGGTTCTGAACTAACGCCTTCCCCTTTGTTACGGCCATGCTGAGCTTTTCTTTTGTGTTAGTACACCTTGTTTTTTCTTGCTCAAGCTCTGCCTTCGTTTTTCCAAATTCTGTTCTGATTGACTCAATCATTTCTCTATCACTGTTCACTTGTTCAACCAATTTTCTATTTTCTTCTTCTAGATGGCTAATTCTTTCAAAAATGGCCGCTTCCTTCTGTCTGAGCTCAAGTAACTCAGAGCAAGCAGCACCGAGAACTGAACCAAAATCCTCTTGGATAAGATCCGACCCCTCATTAGACAAACATTTCTTTAACTGATCAGCACCGTAGTAAAACTCAGTATACTTTGCACTTAAAAAGGAAACTCGGCTCTCCAGATGAGCAAGCTTTTCAGAGACAGAACAACCATACAGCAACTCCCCTTCACCAAATACACTACTAAGAGAAAGCAAAATCCTATCTGTTCCAACCTTAAGTTCCTCCTCGTTCTCTTTCTGTTCGGAAACAGAATCTGACAAAGAAGTATGCTCTGAAATCTTTGAGGTAAGATCAACAATCTCTTGGTCTTTCCCACTGATAATCCGACGAAGCTCCTTAAGTGCATCATCATGGTGAATTCTCTCTTCCTCAACAGTTTTTAGAAACTTTGAGAAACGAGTAACAACTTCCACAATGTTCCCATCTTCAGCTTTCAAATCATTCTCACCACTCAACAGCTTAAACTGTTCCTGCAACCCTGTAAGTTCCTTGTCCAAATCCTCCTTCTTAACCTGCATGGTAGAAACAAAAGAAACATCTTTCAATAATCCTTGAGAAAACTAAACTCAACTCATAAAAAAGCACATACATTGGATTGATTTCCAATCTCTCCATTGTCATCTTCATCTGTCGTCAAAGCTTCCTTGCTGGGTGTATCAAAATTCAATTCTTCAGGAGCATCAACAAACATATCTTCCTTACTGTCAACGAAAGCAGTTCCCTACAAAATACAAATCACAAAATTCTAATTTGACTCATCATCATTCTCAAATCCATTACAAATCTCAAACCTGGTCAGGATCAAGCTCTTGCCCATTTGACTCATCATCATTGTCAAATCCATCAGCTACAGAATCAACGGAATCATGCGGAAGATCATCATTCTCCTGCATTATCTAAATACGATCCCAAACCCGTTTCTAAATTCCAAACAGATCTAATCTAACCACGAATTCGGAGATCGATTAAAGGAGAGACTATAAAGAAATCAAACGAGGAAGCCCTAGAAAAGAGAGTCGAGAGAATGGAGGTAGGAACAGTGTGAAACGGTTTGGTCGGAGATCCGTGAGTAATAAATCAGCGAGGGAGGCCAATTGATTTGTCGGCAGGTAAGACCGTAAGAGGAAGCGTTAGCGTTAGCGTTGCAGCACGACCGAGGCGGTGCGTTTTGTTTTTTCTCAATCGTGTTTTTTTTTTTTAATTATTCATTTGATTTTGTTTAGTGTTTTGGGGTGTTTTTGTATCATAATTGTGCCATTCAAGTGGATGATGTGTTCCATCCAATAAGAAACGTTCGCTCGCTTCCGTTTACGTTTTTCCTTGGCTCAGCTATCCTTCATGTCACTCAATTAAGCCATCAGTGTAAATATAAATATCAGAAAATCATAATTTATAACTAGATTTTAAATTACAAGCTAGATTGAATTGTATGGTTAAACGTAAGAAGCCTCTATTTTCTTCTCATAAAAGCTTACTTATGGTCGGAGGCCTCGGTCTCTTCCTCTCTTCCCTCTAGACTAAGTTTCAGAGCAATGTAATGTGGTTGTTGTCTCTCTTGGCCTCTTGTCTCAGCAATTTCGGCTCGTGGTTATGAGCTCCCTTTTGGTAATTTCTTTCTAAAGACTAAAGGCAGTAGTAAGTTCATTAGGGTGTGAGCGGGTGTGAGGTGTTATTGTTGCTTGAGCCAAGTTATGCACAACCGGATTCTTGTGTAGCAGCAGCTTAGGTGTTGTTTAGGTTGCCGGTGGTAGCCATGTAAGCTTCTCCTTGATCTGCTACTTTGTATTTCTAGTATTGATGTTCGACTCGGGCCCTAGTGCTTGTTCGTGTTTTGCTGACCCTTTTGTTGTGTCGAGGACCTGCGATTTAGTCTCTTTATTCTGTTTTGTCATTGGTGGTGTTTTAGAGGACAAGTAAGGCTAGTGGCTTCGGATAGGTAACTGAATGTTAGTTAGTTTGAGTTAGCTCATGGAAATGCCGCTTTGGCCGTTCTCACATGGGACAGTTTGTGGATGTGATCGAGTGCCTTGTGGTCGCAATCCGTTGACGGCTCAGACTTGAGTTTCTTGAGAAAGAACTCTAGAGTGCTCCAATCAATTAGTTTTCGCAACATATGAAGTTTCGTCTTACGCGTCTCTCGAGAGCAAAGGTTTGGTTTTGAACGTTCATTCATCGTCATCACGTCGTAGAAATTCCATTAGCAATGTGTCTATGTCGAGTTAACGAAGTGAAAGTCGTTGTGTTTTTATTGCGTTTTTGTTTTTATTCTTTTTTACCTCGAACGCTTTAACTAGGTTAATCGTTTTTCGATTGTAACTAAATTGTTTTCATATTATATGAAATATATACCATTTAGAGGAAAAAAAAAGTAATTTTAAGACGAGAATCCTCAATAACTATCCAATATATAGGAGCAAATCGGTCTAAAATTTAGCTACACCCAAAGAAAGAATAATAAATCAAGAGAAAATTGGATTGTATACCCTAAAACTTGTTGAACATTGGAAAAGTATACCAAATTTTACAAAATTGGAAAACTACCTTTAATATTGAACAAATTATCATATAAAATATGTTGATAATTAAAAAAAATTTAGTGTAAATTTTAAAATTAAGTTCAATTTATTAACAACTCATATTTATTGTTTTTAAAAAAAAAAACTATATGATTAATTAATTATAATTTTTCCAACTAAAATTATAATTAAGTAAGTTGATTTATTTTACACAGTTGATTTATATTTTCTTCGTTGATTGTTTGCTCTATTGATTTATTTAAACTACTGACTTATTTTTTTTATGTTCGTCGGCTTAATTTTCAGCTTGGTCAACTTATTTTCAACTATGGATTTATATTTGTATTGGTTGGTTTTTTTCTTTCTCGACTTATATAACCATTGACTTATTTTTTTATGTTCGTCGACTTAATCATCAGATTCGTCGATTTATTTTCAACTATGGATTTATATTTGTATTTTGGTTGACTTTTTTCTTTGTCGACTTATATAACCATTGACTTATTGTTTTTATATTCGTCGACTTAATTTTTAGATTCGTCGACTTCTTTTCAACTGTTGATTTATATTTGTTTTGGTTGACTTTTTTCTTTGTCGACTTATATAACCATTGACTTATTGTTTTTATGTTCGTCGACTTAATTTCTTGTATCCAACGATTTATTTAACACTATCGATTTATTTTACACTATCGATTTATTTTAAATATTTATTAGTTTTAAAAATTATTTTAATTTTTACCTAAAACTGAAAAATCAAATTATTTTGTTTTAGGAAAATTAGATAGATTAATGATTAACTAATAGCCTAATAGTAAAAATATCATTTCAAACTAAAAACAGGGTAGTTTTCAAATATTAACAAATTTGGTATAGTTTTCAAATTTTCAAACAAAATTAGGGTACTTATCCAATTCTCCCATAAATCAATACTATAATAACACAAGTGTCTCTCCATAAGATGACACATCAGCTTTTTGGTTCTTTCAGAAAACGACACATCATTTAAAAACCTGAATTTCTAACACCAATCAAAACATTTTATTTATACACATCAGCTATTTTAACTGTTTATAAAGCCACGACGTAAAATATTTCAACTATCATTCCAACTTCTTTGAAACACAAAGAATACAGTGGACTTAGATTTAGAAAAGTGTGTCTTTTAATACGATCCTCACTTTCTGTATTTCATTTTCTCTTCATCTTCTACTCTTGTCTTTTTATAAATAAACTCTTCAATTCATTGCCTGCATATTTAGTCGTCATGTAGCATCTCCTTTCTCAAAGATCTCTCACCAAGATCTATCCGAATTAGGGCATACGCACCTCTCAGACCAACAATGATGGGAAGCTTGTGGACTCCCAGTGCTCCGTTCTTTCAGTCGCAGAAGCCGTCATCTCAATTTGATTGGCACGAAACAAGGTGACCAGGTTCTTCTTTCCAATGAAATTCAAGAGTGGGAAATCAAAACTAATCGTTAAGTTGATTATGGTGAGGTTCGAACGAGGTGTTTAGCAGAAAAAGAAGAAGAAGGTTTGAACGAGGTATGAAGAAAGCAAAAACGGGAACTAAAGGAGAGCAGCCATCCTCAAGAGCTCCAAACCAAGTTTCGGATTTATCCAAGTACGTTGTACGCTTTCAATTCTCTCTTATTGTATTTTGAATTCATGATTTGAGATCTATCGTATTTTTATCTCTCGTTTAATTATATGGGGATAAATAATAGTACATAATAGCAGTTTTTGGTAGTTTTGAAAGGAAATATTATAACTTTGACATGTGATCGCAGCTTTGACGTAGATGGACTTTTGATCAAATTTCTGTTAACATTTCCATGTCTCACGTTTATTTTAGTTCCAATTCTACTTTCATAATGCTTGCTTCCTATATTCTTAGACCTTTAGCTTATTGCTTAACATGCACCTGTGAATTTTTTGGATGGACTATGAACATATCACTGAGGCGCATGTCTTTATAGGCATCCATTTGATTCGAGAAACCAGAAGTATAGGACAAATAACAAGTCATGAAGTTTTTTAGAAAACATTGGCAATTTGTAGCTGTATAATTTTTGGTTCTTTTCTGCATTAATGTAGACTTTTTGCTACACTTAAGTTATGTAAAACACAAAAGGTGTAAGAAAAAAGTGTCAGAGGAAAGAGGAGTAAAGCCAATTTCGTCCTTCTAATCGCAGGTTTGGTGCAAGATATGTTTACATGAAGCATGAGACTTTGGGGAGCATTTGACGAAATAAAATATTAGAGAGTTTTTGTACTTTATTCTTAAAGATAATGAAGCAATTAAATATTGGCAAAGCTCCGCATTTGTGCTGAATTTGCTTGATTCTCTAAAATTCCTTGAAATCTCCAAAAGACTAAAGAAAAATCATAATCTAGACTAAAGAAACCAGTAATAAGATATCAGTCAAAGCTTATTGAAAGTTGAGAGATCTCAGGGAAGACCAATGAAAGGAAAGAAAGAAAGAAGAAGCAAAGAAAAGAGGAACCAAAGGCTTTTTTGTGGCTATAAAACCCGAAGAGAAGACACTTGAACAAGGTTGAGACACTGACAAGTAAAATTGCAGTGGAGCTCAAAGAAAAAGAGTGTGTTTGGCAGCTTCTTTCTGACGAATTAAGGAGTAAGAAAGATAAATATGTATCGAATAAAAATTAAATTTTCAATTTTTATCTTATTATGAGAAATTTCTATATTTCAATATGTTGATATTATGTATGCTGCTGCTATTTGATACTTTTGGTGAAACATAGTTCGACCCCTTTCCGAGTTTTACATGAAATATGTGGTTGTCTCTTCTTTTTATTATCTTCTGAGTCATTTGTTTTGTTCAGCTAATGGTATTGCTTAAGATAATATAGCTCACAAGTCACAATGAGTGGGTGAATTCTAAACAAAACTATTATACTTCATAAAAACACATTCTATCTCATGATAAAAGACTCTAATTAGATTTACACAATCAACAATATAATTCTTCAAAAAAAAATATAATTCTTGCACATTCAAAAAAAAAATATAATTCTTGCAAAAATATATATTTTGGGAACACAATTCACAAAAACATATTATAACTCCGAAAACAGCACAAACGTTAGCTCTCAACTCTAGACAAAAACATTTTCTAACTCATAAACAAAAAGAAAGAAACAGTTTACAAATGTTATTAAATTTTGTGTCGAATAGGAGAAGTAGAAAAACCAACAAGACAAATCACAAAACTTATTTAACAATGTGCTAAGAAATAAGGTTATGTCAGCCAAAAAAACATGAAATCATCAGTAGTTATATCACAAACATAAATTTTTGAACATTTAGCAAAACTGTTATGAACTTTTTCCCTGCGGCATAGCGCGGGTGTTTACCTAGTTTTTAATAAAACTATTACATATTTACAACTAGGGTATGTTCACGTGTTACGGAGATTTAAAACGTAACATGGTATAATATACAATAGTTATTAATTTATTGACTATTATATTTAATATTACAGAAATTTGGTGTTTATATTAAATAATTATCTAAATTCAGAGACTAAATATTTGTAGCAAATTAGTGGATATGTACAATGTTATTCGTAAAAAAAAAATTAAGATGGAACATTGTTGAAATATATTATGACAAAGTATCTATTAAAAAATATGTAACATTGTTCCTCTATATATATATATATATATATAAATGATAATATAGCTAATTAAGTGATATTAAAGATTTATGCTCACAATTTATAATTTTAGTGAAGTTAAGATTAAAAATTAAACAATAATTTTAAACTATTTTATGTGAAATATTTTAAAATATATAAAAGTCTATAATGTTATTAAAGTATTGATATATTAAACATGATAAAAAAAATTATATAGAGATATTATGGCATATATCATGAATAGAAACATATTAGAACATCTAATTTTTTTTTTTTTTGGCATCGAGAAGAATTATATTGAAAAGTCAAGTGTTACACAAGAGAATTCAGGCCGGTAACCCATCTGTTGCCATGTCAAACATAAGAACGAAACAATTTGGAATACAGAGCCCAAAAAAGAGAAGCAAGACCAAACTGTTACCAAAACCCGAATCACCCCAACGCAAACCGAAGAAGTACAACTTGAAGTTCACACCAATTTAACAACACTTCGCACAACCTAAGTAACCAAACAAAACCAATAAACCTCCCATAGCGAATAAAGTATACCTCTGCAATGTCAAGAACACAGCTTCACACTATGTCAAGCAGAAAAAACTAACAAGTATTTCTAACACTTCCACAGACGGTGGGACAAGAATTAGTTAAACCAACACCTCAATAGAAGCCAAGACCAGTTAAGCAGATTCCGACCAAATCTGAAATGTAGAAACAGGGAGCGAAACGAAACTCTCCGACTGAAATCGAGCTCGAAGAAGATCGATTAAAGAACGGAACCAGAGAGCAACCAAAAGGCCAGAGCGAAGAGGAGAGCCTTGCCTTGAGCAGGATAGAACCATGAGCAAGATAGAACGAAAGGCCATACTAATCCAAACCTGCAACAACTAGACTTCAACAAACAAACAAATGAAAACAAAAGGGAAGTCCAGATCATCTCCACCCACGAGGGAGAAAAACTTCACAACAGTCAGAATAGGAAGGGGAAACGTGCCGCCGCTGCAAAAGAAGAACAGTGACAGCAAAACCTATCCAGAGTGATCCAAGCCCTAAAAAAACCACAACGGAGGCAAACCAACAACTCCTAACACCAGAAATAAGGAACCTGCAACTACAGAGCACGTGTGCCAGAGGAGCTTGAAACAAACAGCAAAACTTCACCATAGATTCCATAGCACCTCCGACCAACCCAACCCAACAAGAACGATCTTCCTCTTATCACCCAGAAGCAAGAGCGATAAGGGACTCATAAGCCACCGCAAACAGTCTTTACAAAGGCAACAAAGAAGAGAGGAGATATCTAACAGTGACTTGTCCTTAAGAGTCATGTCAGAAACAAAGCCAAACCCCAAAACCCGAGACCATACTAGACCATTGCAAACGAGCCGTGAAGGTACCTGAAAAGGACCGTAAAAAATCACTCTACACCCCTCACACCAAGAGTCTTGGAGAGAAACACAAGGCAAGGACCACCACCACCATACAACGAACCCGAGACGACGACGAGGCTCCAACCTTAACTACCGTCCTTAAGCAGCTACGGTGGAGGAACCTGGTTTCGACTGCGAATCGAGATCTATGAGGAGCAACGCCGGTGAACCCCAAGAAAGACCCGATCTAGAAAACAACCATAAAGAAATCTCTTAAAGCACCAGATTTAGACCCTAAAAAGAAAAGAAAGAAGATAAAGAGAGAAGAAAGCCCTTTTCCGGCGGCGGTGAGAGCCACCACACGCCGAAATGAAGATCGGAAAATGCGGCGGCCGTGCTCTAGGGTTTGAGTCTTGAGAGAGTTTATGCCTCTCAAAGGCCTCCTTGGGCTGCCACAAACAATATAAATTTTATTATTTTACTATAAAATAATAAGAAAAATTTAACTAATTTGTGAAGAAATATTGTAAAAAAAAGAATATCTATTAGAATATGGTTTTACATATTTTCAGTTAATTAACTGAGATAATTTGATATTAAATGTTTACCTTAAATTAAAAATGATGTCACATTTTTGTTTTAAAAAATCAATACAAAATTTCTAAATTTTAGAAGAGTAAATGTCATAATTAAGTAAAAATTAGGTTCTAAATATGAAAATGAACATTAATTATCAACACCAAAAGTGACACATGACAACTTGTCAAAGCTTTAACTTAGTGAAAGTTTAAAATATTATACTAGATTTTATACCCACGCTACGCGTGGGTTTGTTTGATTGTTGTAATGTATATTTAGGTTTGCTAATATTTTTAATTATTTAGTTAGACGTACGCATATACGAATGAATTTTTTTTTATAAATTAAGAGGATTGTCCACTTCACAATATATCAACAATGTGACAAATAGTTGTTGTATGCGATAAAGTGTAGTCCATTGAATAACTTTAAAACTAACGGACATAAAACTTAAATTTCTAATTTACCCTCCAACAAACAAAAATCTTACAACTGTTTTTACATCTTTAATTGTGATAATTTTATTTTCTATAAGATCATGAACTCATGTTTTTTTGTTCGATAAATATCAAGGGATTTTTTTAACTCTTTTGGCCTGTAAAAGTATTATTTTTCTACCTCTAAGCTTTGACCATCCACATCCATCATTAGAAATCATCCTTACAAAATTAGCATGTTTGTTAAAGCAAAACACTTTTTCCCACTTTTAAGATAATAACTATTTAATTTTTGAATATGTATTCTTCTAAAAGAAAATTGTATGATTATTTTGCAACGAAATCACATCAAAAATATTATAATCTAATAACTAAAAATTCTCATAAAGCACATAAATGCTTTTTTGCACATTTTTATGTTTATTTGTTTCCACTCTTTTGGTTTTTTTTTAGCTCTTTTCACTTTTATATTTCTCATATTTCTTTGACGGTGAGTCTTAAATTATATTCAAATAATTATCATGTTCAATCTGAATTCTCAAAGTTTCAATATGATTTTAATAACCATAACAAAGTACATATATTTTTAGCAATAATATTTTTTAAGAGAATCCATTGATCCCTATAAAATTTATAAATATGGATATCAGAACATATTTTGACTCTTTTTTCATACACATATATTCCCTAACCATTTTTAAAATATTATTTAGTCAATTTTATTTATAATATGAATATTCAGATCAATAAAATAAATAAATACCTATACTTGACACAACAATTACTTGATAGTTAATATGATTATCTTTTTATTAGCTTAAGTAATTATACTTTATATTTTCTTGAATATTTTAATTACTATTGACATTACTTAATTTGTTCTTCTTATTTTTATTTTTCAATGTTATAAATACTGTTTTTATAGCCACGCACTGTATGGAAGAAACCTCAAAAGGTGAAGGAACCAAAGTTATCATCAAACAAACCAGATGAAGATTAATCTTTGGGGATTGCTTCATTAAATATATCGTGGACCACTCTATTCAGTTATATTTTTTCATTAGTTAACAATTTTATTCATTGTAATAAAATTTTGATAATAGGATGATTGGAACCTAAATGTTTATGAAATTGAATTTGGAACATGAGTTCGTAAAAGTGTACCAATGCTTTACATATATTCTCTTTTTGGATAGTGTAATGTTTTTTTTGGCAAATTTTATTTGAAAAACATATTATATTAGATTAAGCATGTATAGCATTATTTATTTTTAACAATTTGCCATTTTTTAAGGAATTTTATATTATTATTTGAAAATGTAATTTACTTACCGTATTTCAAAGCAACATTGTGGTCACCTACACCACATAAAATCGTATATGTCATTAGTTTTTACATAACATTTTATTGTAAAATTCAAACTTATAATAGACGGTTTTGGTCTAAGCACCAACATTAATTGATTTTTTTATCCTTCCACGTTATCGAGAAAAAGTAAACAATTAAATGTGAATATATGCTAGCAATTTTCTAAAAAATTAAGTAAAATGTAATGTTTCTAATTGTCTCTAAATTTTAGTCATCCATGTATTATTTTAACATTTTATTAAAAAAAAAAAATTCATAAGTGGAAAAGAAGAAATTAGGAAAAAACCAACAAATAAAAAAAAGAAGCGTAGAGAAACGCAATAAGTAAATAGTTCGTCAACTTTATAGCTATTTTCCAATTGTATATTAAGATAATTTGACTTATTGTCATTTAGAAAATTTTAATTTCTTATATTGTGATGTGCAAATTTTTAATTGATTGATTTAAATCTTACATGGAGAGTTTTAGGAGCTTATACCTTGAACTTTAGAAACAATGTTTAAACATTAATCTTAAAATTTCCTATTTGTGTAAGGAAATAGATGATTTTTGTCATTAAAAAAATATAAATGTTTCCATTATCAACAAAAACAAAAGTAACTTAATTCATAAATATTGACATGCCACAACACTATTGGATTTAATACTTATGTGGAGGCTTTTAAGAGCTTATAGCTTTAACTTTTTAAATTTCCTACTTGCGTAAGGAAATAGATTATTTTTTTCATTTAAAACAAAAGAAAGTTTCATATTTCAACAAAAATGAAACTAACGTAATTCATAAATATCGACGTGACATGTTACTATTGGTTGATTTATAGCACACTAAATAGAAGTTAAAGAATAGTTCAGTTTGATTATATAATCAAACTACTACCTTAAAACTAATACATATTAATTTAATATATCTTGATTAACTTCTATTTCGCTAAAAATAGAATTTATATTAATTTTTAAATACATATTTTTAAAGATAATTATAAAGATATTTCTATATTAACATCATCACTTCTACTAATTTAATGTTTTGTTGAATTTTTCATTATCTATAATAATACCAAAAATAGGTTTATGAAAAAAAGAAAATTTATCTCTTAGTTTCCTATTAACAATAAATAAAAAATTAATTTAATACTAAATATTGATGTGGCACGACACTATTGGTTAATTTAATGCTTAGGTGGACGCTTTTAGAAGCTTCCAGCAAAAATTACGAAAAATCGTCGATAAGAATATGAAGACTAAGATAAGAACGAAAAATTCAACACGGCAAACTGTGAATAAGAAAAAAAACAAAAACAACAAAACTATCGTAAGAAACTATAAACATCATTAAAACAATACAAACGTAAGACAAACAAACGATACACCTGGTACCATGTTTAATATGTAAGATGAATATACCATGCAAATCCTAGAAAGTATTAATGAGCATGGACTAATAAAGAAACGAATAACAATAATAAAGAAAACACAAAAAAGAAACGCTTAATATAGAGAACACCCACTAATAAAAATACCTTGAGATGGACAATATACACATGATGTTTTTCATATAAAGTTTTTCAAGATTTGATCTAAAAAATAACTCTCTATATAAAATAAAGAATAACTCTCTTTATTAGGTTTTGGAAATAACTTAAAACTAAACTCTAAAACTCATGCCTTTGATCACAACTCCATCAAAGTATATATAGCACAAAATTGTTATTTCCAATCCTAATAGAAAATAGAAAACTACAGTTTCCTAATTCTAATAGTAACAGTAAATTTACTTTTAGCCTATATTTTCCATAACCAACTTGTTATAGATGTTAAATATATTTTTTCATTTAAAATGGAAGTTTTCAATTAACAATTTAAATATAATATAGAAAACTACTATTTCCTAATTCTAATAGTAATTGTAAATTTCCTTTTAGTGTATCTTTTCTATAACCAACGTGTTAATATATAACAATGTTTTATGTATTCCAACGCTAAAAGTGTTCCATTCTCTTGTTTTTACATATTATTTTAGACAACAAAATAAAAACTTCATGTATCAGAATATTAACAAATTTAGTGAGATCTTATTATATAAAGTTGGATGCGCACTAATCGTAACTCATTAGATCAACTAAATAATTAGATATTGACATGTGTCAATAATTAAAAATATTATTTATGTATTATTTTAAATGGTATAATTTTTATTTTTCAAAATGGAAACTATTAAATCTTAGACAAACAACAATTTAGAAAATAGAAAATAAAAAATCTATGTAAGATTCAAAATTTAAAAAAAAATGAAAAAATGAGAATATTTATGTATTGGTTTAAAAAGTATAGTTTCCATTAAAAATGGAAACTATTAAATCAAAAATATTAGATAGATAGAGAAACTTAGAAACAAAAAAATTAAAAATAGAAAATAAAAAATCTATCTAAGAGTTAAAAAGTTAAAACTTGAAAGAATATGATTGATGTTTATTAGCAAATAGGTCCAATTTTAAATTATATAAGATTTCAAATATCGTTTTGGAATCTATCATCATTTAGAAGAATTATTTTTGGATTTACGGATGATTTGAACCAATTTCTAATTTTTACTCATGATTAACATAATTGTAAGTTCTCATTGAACGGGGTTTTAATTTAGAATACAATAAATCCGATATAAACAATGAATTTCAGTATCTAGTACTCACATATTATGCATGTCCTAATCTAGTTACTAATACATTATCATTTATTTTAGTTTTTCTTACGACAACAAAAATTCCACATTTATTATTTGATATCTTTGTTCATCCACTTACTGTTATTTTTTGACATATTAACAATTTTTGCAAAGAAACTTAAATTCAAAAATCTGTAATTATAGATGGTTTTTAATTAATAAGACGACTACTAACCTTAAAATTTATAAAATTTCATAATCTATAGTATATAAAAATTAACTAAAAGTTGAAACTAAAAAATTCCACAAAATGGAAATTACTTAAAGTTATGAGTTTATAAAATAAGGAAATTAAAACTACTACTACCTTAAAATTTTAAAAACTTCATAATCTATAATAATACCTAAAAGCTATAGGTTTACGAAAAAAAGGAAATATATCTCTTAGTTTCCTATTAACAATAAATAGAAAATTAATTTAACACTAAATATTGATGTGGCACAACACTATTGGTTGATTTAATGTTTAGGTGGACGTCTTTTGGAGCTTATAGCAAAACTTACGAAAAATCATCGATAAAAATATGAAGTCTGACATAAGAACGAAAAATTCGACACGGCAATCTATGAATAAGAAAACAAAGAACAACAAAGCTATCGTAAGAAACCATAAACATCATTAAAAAATATAGAACGCTTAATATAAAGAACATCCACTAATAAAAATACCTTGAGATGAACAATATACATATGATGTTTTTCATATTAAGTTTCTCAAGCCTTGATCTAAATAATAACTCTCTATATAAAATAATGAACAACTCTCTTTAATAGGTTTAGAAAATAACTCAAAACTAAACTCTAAAACTCATGCCTTTGATCACAACTCAATCAAGATATATATATATATATAGCACAACATTGCTATTTTCAATCCTAATAGAAAGTAGAAAACTACTATTTCCAAATTCTAATAGTAATGGTAAATTTCCTTTTAGCCTATCTTTTCTATAACCAACTTGTTATAGATGTTAGATGTTAGATGGTTTTTGTCATTTAAAATGGAAGTTTTCAATTAACAATTTGAATATAATATCTTTTAGTTTTTAAAAAATAGAAAGTTTCTCATTATCAAAAAAAAAAAATTAACATAATTCATAAACGTTGACATAGCACGTTACTATAGGTTGATTTACCGCCTATGTGGACGCCCTCATGAACTTATAGCTTCAACTTTTATATATTATAGACTAGGTTTTATACCCACGCTACGCGTGGGTTTGTTTTATCGATGACTTTAATATATACTTAGACTTGCTAATTTTAAATTAGTTAAGACATTGACATATACAAATGCAAAAATGTAATGCCAAGAAAGTGAAGCAATGAGAATTAAATAATTTATTTACCATAAATACTAATACGCACCTCAACTATATGAAAGCCCTTGTGCACTCTCCATATGAGTGTCACATCAGCTCTCAATACTAGGCCACGTGGCAACAAAATTGTAACCCTTCGTCGTCTCCTATTTCTTCTTCGCCTCTTTGATTTTTTCTTCCTTAACTCCACTGTCGTGTGACTATTCAATGATCGATTACATTTCAATCGTCTCAGATTTGGTGTTTCTCTTCGCCTTTCCTTCTAGGATTTAATGAGGAAAGGAGGCCTCGTGTACAACTCAAGTTTCTCTGACCTACGACTTCTCCAAGTTTTCATGTCTGATTCACTTCATCTTCTCCCCTATATTTATTGGTAACAACGTATGATGCTTTCAAGTTTTAACAATCAACCCAAAAGACAATAGCCGTTTTTCTAATCCGTTTAAAGGTTCAAAATCATCAAACCCCTTTTGCTATCATCATCTCACTAGAAAATTCCTCTGATTTTACAAATTCTGGGTCTGTTCCCAACCCTCCTACTTCTAATCCCTCCAAAAAGGTCAAGGAGCGTCTACAACTTCGATTTCGCTCGGTGTATGGTTATATATGTAATTCCCCTAAAGATCACTTTATCTCGATATCATATCATCGTCAAATTTGCCTCACTTAACGTCTTCCATCTCTGAAATCGTTTCTGATTTTTTTCCGTGTTTCAAGATGGTTTCTTCTCAATTTCATGTTCGTTGCGCATTATCGATTTTGGATTCTTTACATAAAATTTGAACGTATTTGGTGTGTTTGCAGGTCCGAGTTTTCGTAGCGAGCTACAAAAATGGCGGATGAATCTTGGGCTAGATTTCAATGCTGAGTAGATTTAGTTGACAGGATTGAAAAGTTATCAATCCTAAAAGCCGCCATTTTTACAAAGCGACTTCCTATCTTAAAGCCAACCTAAAACAGAGAACAATTTCTTTGCTCTCATCAACACAGCAAGTACAATGTTTGAATCTTTCGATGACGGATCATAAAAACTATATGATTAAGTCTAAATCTAGCAAAATTTGAGTCTCTGTTTGCAACTTTCGCTCATTTTAGAGTTGTAGTCGATACTGATTTCAATCTGCAAGATTTAACTCTGTAGTGTAATTTTGTAGGGATCTTCTCTACTTGCAGTAATCCTGAGACTCCGACCTACTTGAGTGCAGGAAATCTTTAAAACAGTAAGCCGTTGCAGTTAGATATTGTTCTCATCGTCGAAGTAAAGTTTACCTGTGAAGCACCCTCTATTGTGCTTCCTTTAGCCTTGAAAAGAGTAGCATTATTATAATCTTTTTGATTTGGGACATGTAGTAGAGAAGCACGATGAATTGCCAATCATGTGTTACAATGTTGGTGTACAAACACTTTATTAAAAATAAAAGTGTTAAGTGACTAAAATAGTGCAAAAATTATATACATGAAATATGCAAGTTCCTAATATATATTGCAGATGAGAGAGTGATGATGCATTGTTTTTTCTTTATATGTAGAGTCTGCCATTGCCAATCTTTATACATTGTTTCCTTATTGTTGCAGAGATTGGGAACGCTATGTTAGAAAACTTGATAATCGAGGGGAATTCACATGAGGCGAAGCTTCAATGATTACTAAGCTGAAGCAACTCGTCACTATAATAATCTTTTGAAAAGCAATTCGGTCAAGCAGATCAATCTTCACCGCATCGAGTGATTTAGCAAGTCCGTTGAGGTATTATTTCAATATTGCATTGATGATGTACCACCGGCCAGCTGTATTAAGTGAGAAAGTGTATATTCACTAGTAAAATTACATAGAAGTACTACGATAATTAAGAGTTACATTTAGATGCGGGTACAAATCCAATCTCCCTCTGTAAAATTTAAGGGTTTTTTATTGCCTTGGAAATATTGAAAAAATTGGTCTGGATTTAGTCTTCCAATCTAGAGTTTTCCCCTTCAATTTGTATATTCTATGACTGTTATTTTCTGGTAGAAAATGCAAGAAATGGGCTGTGATGTGTAAGTATGAGTATGAAGAGCTTATTTTGGTACTCATTTACTCAAACCTTTTCTCTCTTGCGACAATCTAACAAATCTATATTGTATATGTACTTTTCAGTATAATGGAAAATTGAAGTATTTGGGTTGGTTATTTTGTATGTTCAAAAGTTTTTTAGCTTTTGCAATGGAAGCTGCTAGAGGGAGAGAAAGCTAAGATAAAAGACTTGCTCGAAGAAAAAGACAAGATTTTTCTAGGAAAGAGTTGAAGATGAGACACTGAACGAGAGAAGCAAGTAAGTTGGAATTCAAGAAATTGCGTTTAACTAAGGGACTCAAACTTAACATGATACGATCTTTACAATATTCTTTTCGCTTCGATATAGCTCTCTTCATTTTCTCTATTATATGTTTTTATTGCCCAAAAGTATTCTTCCGTCACGAAATCTAAATTAAGCGCATCAAAAATGCTAGAGTGATTTGGAATTCGCCACGAACGGCGAGTTAGCGGCCGCGGCTGGGATCGTGTACATGTTGATTCGTAGCTCATTTGTATAACCGATCCAATCGAATCTAGGGTAACAATTTGTTAGTCTTCTATTGTGGCATATGTTGTTCAGGGTATAACCTTCAAGCGTGCCGCTCTGGAGGTAGCATGAACTGGTGAAATTGTTGCTAATTGTAATGGAATAACGAAGTAGTCCTAAAACCATGCTTCGATCATTGTAAATGGGATCGATTGTTAGTTCCCATCTGTCTAATAGATGTAGCTTTAACTTGGTTATTCCTGAATCTTCATAATACAACAATCATACTCAACTCAAATTGACATAGTAGATGCGGACGACATCCAAATATTAGATCAAAGTGAAGAACTCATGGATAGATAGTTAAGCATCCCTCCCTCCCTCCCTCCAAATAATTTGCGTATTTGTAAATAATCATTTAATTTTGACTTGATAGCTACTTCCTTCAGTATTATGACTTGATAATAGTGTCATGTTTGAGATTATGACCAAAATTGATATAGGATTAACTCATCTTGTGTGGCTGACAGATTGTTAACGAGGTTGCTGGCAAAAAAATACTTCAAAACTAACAATAGTTATTGATATATTCATATTAGCTGGATGTGCTTGCTAATTATTCCCACGTCTTCAATTGTTTGTAACAATTTGTTTCTTACATTTTCTTATGTTATTCCATGCTCCATGATTTTTAAAATTGTTTTCTTTGGTTCGGTTAAAAAAAACAAAATTCTTGGTGGTACTTGCAAAGTAACAAACAAATCTTCGACATAGTCTCATCATGACCATCTTCTTGTCCTTCTCTCTAACTGTTTGCCACCCCATCAAAGGTTGGTTCCCATTTTCCCACTCCCTATGACTAAGAAAACCAAGGAGATGGAACAAAGGAAACAAACCTCAAGTGAGAATCACACACATTTTAGCCCACGATATTTATGTGGTTCTTCTTTCCTATGATCTACTATTTTTTAATATAGATTATCGAGTGATCATTTAAATTATCGGTTGTAAAAAAACATTTGAATTTCTTTAGTTTATTGTTTCTTCTTTTAAAGTTAGTATGAAAATGGAGATATTTTGGATATGCATGTGGAAGCTTGGAACTGAAACCTATTACTTTATGACCAAATGCCGCGAATGGTCTCCAAAACATTGAAACGAGCAACAAACCTGGAGAACCGAATCCTAATTATGTGATAGTCAACTTTCATATGCAATTTAAACCATATTGCATATGAAATTATAATAACTTGGTCTAGAAAACCAAACACCTTAAATAACATTTACAACCAAACTATATAAACTATTTTTGAAATACTAAACCCTCGCGTAGCGAGGGTAATCACCTAGTATCAATAAATTTGTATGTGGGAGAGAATTATATATATGTTCAGGTTTAGATATGGATATGACATATCTTTTGAGGATTCATGTTGTTACTCTTTCTCGATCAAAGTATAGCGTTGTAGCTCATATTCTTTTAGATGTAGCCTTTGAAAGTTGAAGGTTCTGTTTTTTTGTTAAGCATGTCTTCACTAATTGATTTTCATAAATTAAAAAGACTGTCCACTTTATAATATATCAGTAATGAGACAAATAGTTGTCCTAGTTGTTAAGGTGTACCACATCAAATAGCTTACTAAATTGCATCATGTCATTCAGTGTTAGAATCTAGTAGATCTGTAACATAGGATACGGATACAAAAATCTAGATATTTTTTACTCAATTGTTAGGATTTCATCAAAACTTTTTAGTCATTTAGATTTTTGTATACTTTAACCACATTTGCACAAACATGAGTTGCTAAGAGGCGTTCGCCCTAGAAGCTCTCAGACGCGATTCCCGAGGTAGCCGCCAATGAGCTTCCTCCTCCGTCTGTGACTCCGGCGACCAGGAAGCCCCCTTATTCCGATCAGAGCTAACCAATCGTTCTGTTTCGGGGATACCTTCTTCATCTTTATCGATGCGTGTGTTTGATCTCCCTCCAATGTTTGTCTCCTCGCTGTGTCTCCCGTAATGACAAACTAATCGGAACTGTTCAGTCCTGCTCACCGTCGGAGGTTGGCCGTCCCTTTGCCTATGTACCCTCCGGTACCGCCGGAGCCACCGGATCCGCCCACACATCTCGTAGATTCTCTTATAGCTTCTGTGCTACTGCCGTCACATGATAATCCCCGCTCTCTCACCCCCATCTCACCTTTCGGTTTCATCTTCGGCTCCACTGATGGCAAGACTCCCATTGATGGGATCTCATGTCGCCATCCCCATCTCTATTGAGTCCCTTTTTGCCGACCAATTTGTTTGTTATGGCACGGAAATAAACCTAACTTCTCAGCCACCGCCTTCAGTCCATGCGCCGCCGTCGAAGAATTCATTTCCGGTGCCGACTCTCCCTCCCTTCCCTCTTTGGCCGAGACTGTGGCTGCAACTTCTCCAAACCTAGCCGTGCTTCAAGGCTTGGCCCACTTTATCTTCTATGGCCCAATACTGCAATATTCAAGTCCAAATCTAATGGTTTCAAGACCAAAAGGTGCTATTTCTTCTTGTTTTGTCGAGAATGAATTTGCTCCTACTAATTCGGTAACCATATGAGCTTCTCATCGCTACATATGGTAAGATCAAAGTTTTCTAGATTACCTTTCCTTCTCCTAGTGAAAGCAAGGTTCATCTCGGATTGAAATCCGATCAACTCCCTAACTGTCATGAGGAAACTCGGAGGTATGTGTAGTCTTCCAAAGTCACGATTTAAAGTCAGTTGTAGTAAGTATAGGTTTGATATATACAAACCATCTCTGAATGTTTTTGGGTTGACAATAGTGGCGAGCACGACAACTGGCTTTGCAACACATTCCATTAGCTTTTGGTGAAAATTGGCAGCTACCTTATCCCAAAGAAAGGCGCGTACGATTGTCCCGCTGATTAAAAAGGCATACATGTTGGTTAGTGAATAATAATGTTTAGGTTAGTTGTGAGATTACATAGTAAACGTGCATACTCTCTTAGTTGTAGATGAAGCTCGATTTTGCCTTTAATAAAGCCTCTAGCTACATCAGGAGCTCGATCAGTTGGAAAGTTGTCGTCGTTGATGAGGAGTAGTTTTCCGATAACATCTAGATTAAAAAGAAATAGTGGAATTAGACATATTGATATTATAATAAAAAGATGGAGTTAACAAATATTTACCATAGAGATCTTGGTTGAGGTCTACTAATTTTTCAAAATCAGCAAAAGAACGGATTCTGAACTGTTGTCTTTCACTGGTGTCTTCAGACATAGTTACCTCATCCATCATTGTTTGCTAAGTGAATTTGAGGATATACTTATGATCAGATGTCCTGAAGTTTGTTTTGATGTCAACCATAAGCAGACCTCCTTTTTAGGATATAAGCAGGCCTCCTTTTTAGGATTATGTGCCTCCCAGAAGTTGAGGAGTCTGATCGTAACTTCTTTGTTACTAAAACCTTTTTGAAGATCATCCAAAATCAATTGAGAAAGTGAATTGGCAGAAGAGGATTTCCTTAAAGGAGCCATGGACAATCAATAAACTAAAAGAGGATTTAGTTTTCAGTAAGCTTAAAAAAACAGAAAGAACAAGAATTTAAGCTTTGATGTGTTCCAAAGTTCTACGTTTGAGCTCTTATTTATAGTATAAATGACAACTTCAAAATAAGTTAAATTTCTTAATCTCTTTTAGTTTTTGCCTTTTTGTTTAGAATTAGATGTATCCTTTTTTATGTTTTATTAGGAGAAACTGATTATACAATAATGGAAAAAATCACCTGAGCAGGTTCTAGAATGAATTGAATTTCCTTATGCTTCTTGAACCTTCGCCTTGAGCCGTTCGCCATGAGAACCACCATAGTCGTTGATTCCTTGATCTGATTGGGAAACGGAGAAGATTATAATGCCTTGGATAGTTAGATTAATTGGCCTGTTTATTATGTTTGGCCTGGTTGTTGTTTTATTTGTTTTGCTACATTGTTGGGCTTGAATTTATTGTAGTTTATATTTATAATTAGGGTTTGTTTTTAATGTAATTTAGCTTTCTAACGATTGGTTATAAATTTGATGTAGAATGTTTTTTTTAATTATTACAAACTTAACTTTTCCTATGTGCTTTTTGAATTAAATTTGTAAATACGCTATAGTATTTTTAAATATTTTCAATGGAAAGTTTCCAATTATTAACAAAAAAAAAACAATTAACATAATTCATACATATTGACGTGGCATAACACTATAGGTTGATTTATCGCCTATGTGGACGCCTTTAGAAGCTTATAGCTTCAACTTTTATATAGTATAGACTAGATTTTATACCCACGCTACGCGTGAATTTGTTTTATCGATTGTTGTAATGTATATTTGTGTTTGCTAATATTTTTTAAATAGTTAGTTAGACGTAGGCATATGCGAATGCATTTTTTCTTATAAATTAAGAGGATTGTCCACTTCATAATATATCAACAATGTGACAAATAGTCGTTGTATGTGATAAGGTGTAGCCCATTGAATAGCTTTAAAACTAACGGACATAAAACTAAAATTTCTAATTTACTCTCCAACAAACAAAAAATTTACAATTGGTTTTACATCTTTAATCGTAATACTGTGTTAATATTATTTTCTATAGGATCATGAACTCATGTTTTTTTGTTCGATAAATATCAAAGGATATTTTTTTAACTCTCTTAACCTGTAAAAAATATTATTTTGCTACCCCTAAGCTTTAACCATCCACATCCATCATTATAAATCATCCTTACAAAATTAGCATGTTTGTTAAAATCAAAACACATTTTTCCCACTTTTAATATAATAAATATTTAATTTTTGGATATATAATCTTATAAAAGAAAATTATATGATTATTTGGCAACGAAATTATATCAAAAATATTGTAATTTAATAACTAAAAAATATCATAAAGCACATAAATGCTTTTTTGCACATCCTTCAGTTTATTTGTTTCCACTCTTTTTGTATTTTTTGCTCCTTTCACTTTTGTATTTCTCATATCTCTTTGATGGTGAGTCTTACATTATATTCAAATAGTTATCATGTTCAATATAATTTATTGACGTAGCACGTTACTATTGGTTGATTTATAGCACACTAAATAGAAGTTAAAGAATAATTCAGTTTACTATAAAATCAAACTACTACCTTACATATTAATTTAATATATCTAGATTAACTTCTATTTCGCTAAAAATAGATTTTATATTAATTTTTTAATACATATCTTTATAGGAAATTACATGAAATTTATCTCTTAGTCTCATATTAACAATAAATAGAAAATTAATTGAATACTAAATATTGATGTGGCACGACACTATTAGTTGATTTAATGCTTAGGTGGACGCCTTTATGAGCTTATAGCAAAAATTTCAAAAAATTGTCAATAAGAATATGAAGACTAACATAAGAACGAAGAATTCGACACGACAAACTGCGAATAAGAAAAACAAAGAACAACAAAACATATTAGATACGATTAAACATGCATAGCATTATTTATTTTTAACAATTTGTCAAAGAAACGTAATTTACTTACCGTATTTCAAAGAAACACTATAGTCACCTATACCACATAAAATTGTAGATGTCATTAGTTTTTCCATAACATTTTATTGTAAAATTCAAACTTATAATAGACGGTTTTGGTCTAAGCACCAACATGAATTGGTTTTTTTTATCCTTCCACGTTATCGAGAAAACAATAAATAAATTAAATGTGAATATATGCTAGTAATTTTCTAAACGATTAAGTAAAATTTAATGTTTCCAATTGTCTCTAAATTTTAATCATCCATGTATTATTTTAACTTTTTATAAGATTTTTTTTTTTCATAAGTGGAAAAGAAGAAAATAGAAAAAAACCAACAATTAAAAAATAGAAGTTAAAAAAACGAAAATAAGTAAATAGCTCATCAACTTTATAGCTATTTTCCAATTGTATATTAAGAAAATTTGTCTTATTGTCATTTAGAAAAAATTAATTACGTATATTGTGATTGTAAATTTTTAATTGATTGATTTAAATCTTACATGGAGAGGTTTAAGAGTTTATGCCTTGAACTTTATGAACACTTTTTATAAAATAATCTTAAAATTTCCTATTTACGTAAGGAAATAGATGATTTTTGTCATTTAAAAAAATATAAATTTTTTCATTATCAACAAAAACAAAATTAACTTAATTCATAAATATTGACGTGGTACGACACTATTAGATTTAATGCTTACGTGGACGCCTTTAAAAGCTTATAGCTTCAACTTTTAAACTTTCCTATTTGCGTAAAGAAATAGATGATTTTTGTAATTTAAAAAAAGGAAAGTTTCATATTTTCAACAAAAACAAAATTAATGACACGTTACTATTGGTTGATTTATAGCACACTAAATATGATAAATCAATCACACAAAATCATAAAGAATGTGGTATATAAAAAACAAAACGAAGAAAATATACCTAAATGATCTAGATCCGATGATGGCATTATAACTGAAATAAATATTAAAGAAACCAAATATCAAAAACTGAGCAAAAGACACATCATTTTTTAGATTAAAGATTTGGTTTTGTCACCATTCTCGATTAAAGATTATGAAAAGAAAAGGAGTAAAAGTACATTAATTATAATTCAAAAATAAAATAAGAATAGTTTCAACAATATTGTCATTAAAAGAAGGGACATCTATACAAGAGAAACCCCTAATACGTAATTACCTCGTTTGTGGTTCCATTAATTCACATAAAATAAATTAAAGTAATTGAAAACGTAAAAACTAAATATATCTATACAATATAACAACCAATCAGATAGTTTCCTAGCCAATCTTGAGGTTAGTGTTGCTTTTGGAAGACACTCTTTATTCGAACTAACTGGTGGACAAAGATTTCTTCTTGCACTATCTTTAATCCTTGCATAGCTTCTCTTTACGTGATCAGTAATATATATGTAATAGATATTAATTTGTGATAAAAACGTAGAATACGAAACAGGTAGAAAAGAGTCTTATAAATACGATTTTGTTTGAGAAACATATAAAATACGAAACATTTAGATTCTGATGAACATAAATAATACAATCTAAAATCAACAGTGGACACTGGACAAAGATAACACAAAGACTTATATGAAAGTCAAGCTATCAATTAATAACAAAAGAAAACACGATAGATCTGTGAACACAAATAATTACCTAAAAGTGATTATGATACCAACTAACTTCAAACACGATTGTGAACCATACAAAAAAAAAAACTCCGTTAGATCTAAAACAATATAAACATAAACAATTAGGTCAGAACCAAGATACAAATACAATCTAAAACGTAAACCCTAATGCATATATATATATATATATATATATATATATATATGTAAACCACGACAGCTAAACTTGAACACGAACCCTACAAAAACACGAAACAACTCAGTTAGATCGAACACAATATAAATTAGGTCATAAACAAATACAAAACAAATAGGTAGTCACAAGTTAGATTAAAAGATGAAAGACCAACATCAATGAACGTTAAAATAACTAATACAAACAGGATAATGTAAAAATATACATTATCATATATAACGTATTAATACTAACCTTAACGACGATAATATAACCTCCAAACCAGAAAGAAAACAAATTAGGTTAAAAGATGGAAACGGCATAATAATAGAACATCAAAATATATAGGGTATATGAAAAGCAACTTCGTTTGATTTATAAGAAAACATCAACCTAGGGTTTTCTAAAAACCGACCCTTATCTATGGGCCATGCAAAATATTAAATACAGCCCAATAACATATAACCAATGCCTGTAATAACAATAAGACAATAAACCAGCTTATAATCCGAACGCAAAGAAGGAACCAGGGTAATTTTCGTCAATATATTTGGAGGTACAAATTAATATCATAAATTTTATGAAGGGCACGTAAATAAATAAATATAAGAGGTAGGCTGAGAGAGACTCTCGAGCTGCCACATAAGATTTTTTACTTCTCAATTAATAGAATGATTTTTGCAAAGAAACTTAAAAACAAAAATCTATAATTATAGATATTGTTAATAATTAAGACTACTAACTACCTAAAAATTTAGAAAATTTCATAATCTATAGTATATAAAAATTAAATAAAAGTTGAAACTAAAAAATTCCATAAAAATGGAAATTACTTAAAGAGTTTATGAAATAAGGAAATTAATACTACTACTACATTAAAAAAATTTAAAAAAATTCATAATCTATAATAATACCTAAAAGCAATAGGTTAATAAAAAAAGGAAATTATCTCTTAGTTTCCCATTATCAACCAAAAACAAAATTAACTTAATTCATACATATTGACGTGTCACGCTACTATAGGTTGATTTATCGCCTATGTGGACGCCTTTAGAAGTTTACAGCTTCAACGTTTATATAGTATAGACTAGATTTTATACGTGGGTTTGTTTTATTGATGAGTTTAATATATATTTGAATTTGTTTATTTTAAATTAGTTAAACGTTGACGTATACGAATGCAAAAGTGTAATGGTAAGGAAGTGAAGCAACCGTAGAGAATTAAATAATTTATTTACCATGAATATTAATTTTTATCATATTGGTAATTTTTAAATATAGAGAATTATATATATGTTCATGTTTATAGATGGTTATGTTCATATCTTTTGAGTACTTATGTTGTGGCACTACCTTCTCTTTCTCAGTTAAAATGTAGTGATGGAACTCATATTCTTTTAGATGTAGCATTTAAAAGTCGAAAGTTGTGTTTTTTTTAGCATGTCTTGACCGATTGATTTCCATAAATTTACAAGACTATCGACTTCACCATATATCAGTAATGTGACAAATAGTTGTCCTAGTTGATAATGTGTAGTCTATCGAATAGCTTCATCAATTGCATCGTGGACATGTTTTTAGAATCTAATAAGATCTATAACATAGCATGCTGGTTTGAAGAGAGTTGGTATTGGGAAAGAATGGGGTGAAGTGCATATACCTTGGCCGTCTAGTACGTAACGATTCTGTTTTGAGCAAGATCAGACTTGTTTCCAACCAAGAGTTTTTTCCCATTGTCACGTGCATACCAATCAATTTCACTCAACCATTGCCTCACACTGTTATTAAAGCTTTCTTGATCTGTGACGTTGTAGACAATCTACCAGGTGTTGGGGTCAGATCTCACTCCGGTGGAGATCGTCAAGAAAATGGCTAAGTACCAGAGGTAGGCACGCAGTTATCTGGACCAGCTCCATCTCAGGGACCAGCTCTGTCTCTGGGACCGGCTCTCCAGAATGACTAGGACTAGGACCTCGGCATCTTTCCAGGACGACGTCTGTAGTGGTCATTTAGACTCCAAGAGACCGTTGCGACCATTTCACTTCGAAATAGGGAATGGGCCGAGCGTCGGGGCCACTTTGGAGAAAACGAGTCGGAAGCCCACGAGTAACAAGTCGCGCCGACCTGTACTGCAAGACTGGGCCTGGAAGGCGAGCTCTCGGATTTGGGCCCATGACGAGGACGAGGTCAAAACTTAAAGACGGCGCCGACTATGCTAGAGAGAATCCCGAAGATTGGGGGATTCGAGCTTATCTCTTTAGGCGTAGACTTAGGCCGACTTAGACCTGTATAAATAGACCTAGGATACCTCCAAAAGGGGGATCCGCAATTTTACACAGAAACTACTTGTAACGATTGCAAAAGCTTAATAACAAACTCTCTTGAGATCTTCGCTAAGTGTTTCTCATCTCAGAGCTTTCAGACCTAAACCATTGACTATTTCAACTGTGCAGGTTTCCACCACCACACCAGGTCAAAGACATTGTCATTGAGTTTGTTATTATGTTTAGAACGAAATAAGATACGACTTTCCTAATTTGAGAGAACTTAGGATTCGTGTAGTGTTACTTTCAAATGATGAGCCATATTTTTTAGACATGACCAGAGCTCCGTTTTGGACGTATCGGAACTGAATTGATGTTGAATTTTTGTTGTCACAGGAGACGATGTTAGGGATTCTGTCACTGCACACCTCTTCCCATGATTCTCCAGAGTGATCTCCTAATGGCACATGGAGAGAAAGCCTCCTAGAAAAGACGTAAATAATATTTTCTAATGAAGCACCCTTCCATTTGCAACAACAGTTTGTACTATAGTCCCTTGTCGACACCTTGTACCGCAATAGCTCTGGTGGTCTCGAAAAAAATGAAAAACTTCATCGATAATAGCTTGGGTTAGACGTTGCATAAATTGAAAAGTAATAATGTAAAACAATCTAAATATATATATAGCTTTCTAAAAGATCAGTATCAAAAGCCATGAAAATCGTCAATATGACTATACATTAAAACGAATATAAAACTCCAAAACATAATCTATAGAAAAATCATCCCTAGGTCTTTGCTAAATCTGATTAGGGAATCGAACAAATAAAATCTACAAAGATAAAAAAAAAACCATTAAAACACCCTAATACTTTTTCCAGTGGATTTTTCTCTTTATTCAAAAAAGGTACTAAACAAATCGTGTACCTACAAAAATAAAGGCCCGATATATCCCAACCAAATCTTTAAAGAGGAATTACTGCATATGTAAACAAAGAAACTAAAATGACAAAATTCAACCTTACCCGTCAGTCCCTTACACAAAAAACTATCATAGCTCAATCCATGCTTAATCGTTTGCTTTGTTAATTATTTCTTTCGCCTCCCTACGTTTACTCTTATTTTTCTTTGCCTTAGAGGTAATCTAAACATCAGAAACATCTGCCTTAGAGGTAATCTAAACATCAGAAAACATCACACAAATATAACAGAAGACAACCAAAAGAAAAGAAGGCGAAAAACACAAAAAATAGTATAATATATAGATCGATGCCACCGAATACGAATTTAGAGAGATCTAGGTAGATCTATGCCACTGAATATGAATTTAGAGAGACCTAGGTATGAGAGTTTTGGCTTCTTATCTCATCTCTCCCACTGTTTTAAAAGATTTTTCTTTAAAAAAAAAAAAACACAATCACAAAGTTAGGTTTAAAATTACTACAAAGGCTCATCAAAAAGTAATTTTCCGTCAAATCAATCAAGAAATCAAACAAATTTGGATCAAATCATAAAAGTTCGAGACTTACATCTAGTTTTCTTTGAACGGTTATTGGTCCTTTTTTAGACCGTTGCGGTGGTTGGTGACCTAACACCGACATGAAATCCTCCTCAAACTCGTTGTTCGAGAGCCTCATGGAGAACTTCGGCTGCATCTCCTTTGACCACTCCGCATCTTGAATCGTTCCTCAAGAACAACAAATCCGTTATTGATTTGATTCAACTGCTGTAGTGTGTTATTAAAACCGGTATGCTTTCAATTCCTGGTACCCGTCAACATAAGAGTTAACCAAGGGATTATGTTGGAACCTAAAAGATAGGAAGAGATAAAGATGAATCAGCTTTAGTCGCGATAGAGCTCGATCTTTTCTAACGGTATTAGCTAACTATATATATATAGCTTGTATCTCTTCTTCTCTTTGTAACTTAGAACAGAATATCGTGGAGTTGATTGTGATCGAATCATCCATTGATAGAACTTGCTCGGTTTGAGCTGTATTACTTCTTCTTCTTATAGTGGATTTTGCCGGATTGAATCGGCTCCAGACGTAGGTCTCAATCACATCGATTGAGCTGAACTGGGTTACCAATTCTTGTGTTCTTTACTTTAAGCTTTGCATTCCTTACTTCCTTTACAAGTTATAGAATAGTGTGAGATTGTGTGGACAAATAAGCTCAATAACAGAGGCTTATTCGTAACAATTGGTATCAAGAGCTAAGGCTATGGCGAAGAATCTCACGACGAGTTCTCGGGTTGAAGTAGATCGATTTGATGGTGAAGGTGATTTCGGTCTATGGAAGATAAGGATGTTGGCACACTTTGGGATCTTAGGATTGAAGAAGATCTTGTTGGATCCGGAGCTGGAGAAAGGGATTCCGATAACAAAAGCGGAATCGAAGAAACCGGAGGCTGGAGATGCGAGTGAAGCAACTGCTACAAAGGTAGTTCTTGACACTGATAAGCTGGAACAGAACGAGAAAGCTATGGGTTTGATCATAACGAATGTGAGTGATCATGTGCTTAGGAAGATCAAACATTGTAAGACTGCTGCTGCAATGTGGTCTTTGTTAGATCGATTATACACTGAATCATCTTTACCGAATAGGATTCACCTGCAGTTAAGATTCTATACGTTTAAGATGATAGATGCTAAGTCGATAAATGAGAATGTTGATGATTTCCTAAAGATAGTGGCTGAGTTAGGAGTGCTTGATATTGCGGTGTCTGATGAAGTTCAGGCTATTCTGTTGTTGACATCGTTATCACCTAAGTTTGATAGCCTGAAGCATACTCTGAAGTATGGCAGAGAGTCATTGACACTTGAGGAGGTTATATCTGCGGCTAAGTCTCGAGAGAGAGAGATATCTGAAGCACTTAGAGATGACCGAAATCCAGCGGTAAGTTTGTATGTCAAGGACAGAGGAAGAACTATGAACAGAGGCTATAAAGGCCCTAATGGTAGGAGCAGGAGTAGGTCTAACTCAAACACAAGAGTTACTTGCTGGTTTTGCAAGAAAGAAGGACATATGAAGAAAGATTGTTATGTTAGAAAGAAGAAATATGGAGAGGATGAACAGGAGAAGCTGGAGTCATCATTGAAAGGTTGGCTGTATCAGAGGCGTTGAGCATGCATGACGCTGAGGCCAAAGAGAAATGGGTGATAGACTCGGGGTGTACTTACCATATGACCTCAAGGAGAGATTGGTTTTCAGAGTTTAATGAGCAAGACAAAAGTGCCATTTTACTTGGTGATGATCATACGGTGGAGGCATATGGTAGTGGAACCATCAAACTTGATACTCTAGGTGACTCCATCAAAGTACTACATAACGTGAGGTATGTCCCAAATCTGAGAAGAAACCTGATCTCCACAGGTACTCTAGATAAGCTAGGGTTCAAACATGAAGGTGGAGATGGGAAGAAGAGGTTCTTTAAGAATGGCAGAACAGCCATGAGAGGAGTGTTGTATAATGGTTTATACTTCATGTAGGGTAACATTGTGATAGATGAAAACTGCAACACTGAACCAATTCTAGATAAGACAAGTCTGTGGCATAGCAGGCTGGGACATTTGAGCTTGAATAGCATGAAGATTCTCTGTGGTAAAGGGCTAATAGAGAATAAAGAGGTTAAGGAGCTACGTTTCTGTGATAATTGTGCACTTGGGAAGTCTAAGAAGCTGAGTTTTAATGTTGCAAAGCATAACACAAAGGATGTGTTAGGATACATTCATGCTGATTTGTGGGGATCTCCACATATTACTCCATCAAGGTCTGGTATGCAGTACTTCTTGTCACTGATAGATGATAAGTCAAGGAAGGTATGGCTCATGTTCTTGAAGACTAAAGATGAGACATTTGACAAGTTTTGTGAGTGGAAAACATTGGTAGAAAACCAAGTTGAAAGGAAGGTGAAAGTGCTTCGGACTGATAATGGACTAGAGTTCTGCAACTCTAGATTCAATGAGCATTGTGCCAAGCATGGCATTGAGAGGCATCGCAGCTGCACCTACACGCCACAACAAAATGGCGTTGCAGAAAGAATGAACAGAACCGTAATGGAGAAAGTGAGATGCATGTTGGCTGAATCAGGACTTGGTGAAGAGTTTTGGGCTGAAGCAGCTGCTACTGCAGCATATATCATTAATCGGTCTCCTGCATCAGCTATTGATCAAAATGTACCTGAAGAATTGTGGCTGAAAAGAAAGCCAGGATACAAGCATCTTAGAAGGTTTGGATGTGTGGTGTATGTGAATGAAGATCAAGGAAAGCTGAAACCAAGGTCATTAAAAGGAATTTTCTTGGGATATCCTGAGGGAACAAAAGGGTATAAGATATGGCTATTAGAAGAGGAGAAGAATGTCATCAGCAGAAACGTGACATTCCATGAAGATGTGATGTACAAGAACGTACCTAAGGAGAAGAAAGCTAAGAAGGCTGAGGCAACTAAGAATACAGTGGTGATTGATTATGGGTCAAAAGATAAATCAGTGACCATGAAAACTGCTTCAGAGAGTTCAGCTGAAGGTGGAGCTATTGATGTAGATTCCAGTGAGTCTGAGGCAGAAGAACCTGAATCAGTTACAGTAGCTGGTATACCTCAGAAAAGCAAGCACATTGCTAAAGATGGAACAAGGAGAGAGATAGTGTTGCCTGCAAAGTTTGCTGATTATACTGAAGTAGGTTTTGCTTTGATAATGTCAGAGAACATTGATCCAGAAGAGCCTAGGTGTTTCCATGATGCACTTGAAGATAAAGATTGGGATAAGTGGAACAGTGCAATGGGAGAAGAGATGAGCTCTTTAAAGAAAACTGGAACGTTTATGTTGGTAGATCGACCAAAAGACAAAACGGTGATAAGCAACAGATGGTTGTATAAGTTGAAGCCTGGTATTCCTGGTGTTGAAGCTAAGAGACACAAAGCTAGATTGGTTGCTAGAGGTTTCACACAAAAGGAAGGAATCGACTATCAAGAAGTGTTTGCACCAGTGGTGAAGCATATCTCAATTAGGATTTTGATGTCTATAGTTGTACATCATAATCTTGAGCTGGAGCAAATGGACGTGAAGACAGCGTTTCTAAATGGAGATTTAGATGTTGAGCTGTATATGGAGCAGCCACAAGGATTCGAGGAAGATCCAGAGAAGGATCAAGTATGTTTGCTGAAGAAGTCCCTCTATGGCCTGAAGCAGTCTCCCCGCAGATGGAACATCAGGTTCA
Organism: Arabis alpina; assembly: GCA_900128785.1. Taxonomy (NCBI): domain Eukaryota; kingdom Viridiplantae; phylum Streptophyta; class Magnoliopsida; order Brassicales; family Brassicaceae; genus Arabis; species Arabis alpina. The sequence continues at coordinate 15,619,726 of LT669795.1, forward strand.
ACAATTTCATTACGGATCAGAAGTTCAGCCGTAGTGAGAATGACCCTTGTGTGTATGTCAAGGAGGTTGGTACAAATGATTTTGTGTACCTGCTTATATATGTTGATGATATGTTGCTAGCTGGGAGAGAGATGGCTGAGATTAACAAGATAAAGAAAGCTCTTAGTAGTGAATTCGAAATGAAGGATATGGGGCCAGCAAGCAGAATTCTTGGAATTGATATAAAGAGAGACAAAAGTAAGGGAGTTTTAACTTTGTCTCAGTCAGATTACTTGGAGAAGATTATCCACAAGTTCAATATGTGGGAAGGTAAGACAGTGAATACTCCTATTGGTGCTCATTTTAAACTAGCATCTCTACGAGATGATGAAGAGAGAATTGACACTGAAGCAGTGCCATATCTTAGTGCCGTTGGGAGTATTATGTATGCCATGGTGGGCACACGACCTGACCTTGCTCATGCTCTTGGATTGGTGAGTAGATTCATGAGTAATCCAGGACATGAACATTGGGAAGCAGTGAAATGGACACTTAGATACATCAGAGGATCCTTGGGGTTGAATTTGGTGTATACTAAGTCACATGAGTTGAAGGTAGAAGGCTTTTGTGACTCTGATTTTGCTGCAGATTTAGACAAAAGAAGGTCTACGAGTGGGTATGTGTTCACAGTTGGTGGAAATACAGTGAGTTGGAAGTCTTGTTTGCAGCCTGTAGTAGCTCTATCAACTACTGAGGCAGAATACATTGCCTTATCTGAAGCAGTAAAGGAGGCAATGTGGATTAAAGGATTGTTACAAGACATGGGTTTGACACAAGAGAAGGTTGGTATTTGGTGTGACTCTCAGTCTGCAATAAGTTTGTCTAAGAATCATGTGTTTCATGAGAGGACAAAACATTTTGGAGTGAAGTATAACTTTGTCAGAGATGAAGTTGATGCAGGCAGGATTGAGGTGTTGAAGATACATACTTCTGTGAACCCTGCGGATATGCTTACCAGTGAAGAAGTTTGAGTCGGCATTGAGCCAGCTCAAGCTGATCAGGTGATGAACGTTGAAGCCTGACGCCGAGGTTAAATCCAAGTTAGTGCAAAGTCCAAGAAGAAGCACGAAGAAGTAAGAAGAAGAAGAAATGTATCAGGAATTTGAAATCAAGGTGGAGTGTTATTAAAACCGGTATGCTTTCAATTCCTGGTACCCGTCAACATAAGAGTTAACCAAGGGATTATGTTGGAACCTAAAAGATAGGAAGAGATAAAGATGAATCAGCTTTAGTCGCGATAGAGCTCGATCTTTTCTAACGGTATTAGCTAACTATATATATATAGCTTGTATCTCTTCTTCTCTTTGTAACTTAGAACAAAATATCGTGGAGTTGATTGTGATCGAATCATCCATTGATAGAACTTGCTCGGTTTGAGCTGTATTACTTCTTCTTCTTATAGTGGATTTTGCCGGATTGAATCGGCTCCAGACGTAGGTCTCAATCACATCGATTGAGCTGAATTGGGTTACCAATTCTTGTGTTCTTTACTTTAAGCTTTGCATTCCTTACTTCCTTTACAAGTTATAGAATAGTGTGAGATTGTGTGGACAAATAAGCTCAATAACAGAGGCTTATTCGTAACATAGTGATTACCGGAGATCGGTTCTTTGCACACTACACTTCATTTTGTTAGATTCCAAGGCTTCACTGGATAAATCTCCATCTTCTTCCCCAAAGATCATAGACATGTTTTGAAGCTACTGGTTATCTTATGTGAATGAAAAAGCAATCAATAATATTTCCAATAAAAAGAAGCAAAATAACCTTTCTAATTTTTCTAGAGAATCAATTTGTAGAAGTATCACCTATGATAAATCTGTTATAAGAACGCAGAAGGAAGAAATCATCACAATAAATCTGTTGCAAGAAGAACAAAAAAAAGACAAATATTAGGATTCATGGAAAAAATGATAAACGAAGCCGCACACAAAGAAACAACAACATGTTAGTAATTGGAATTGATATTATATCAAAATATAATAGTATATAAATTCAAAAGAATAGCTAGAATACTAAGAACATAAACACCGTCAAAAAGAGAAACTCGTAAGAAACCATAAAATATATTAGAAAACAAAAAAAATTATGTATTAAGAGAATAAGTGTTCATACGTATATATATATATATATATATAGGTAGACAAAAAGCTAGGGTTTTAATTATATGGTAATCTATGAGAGTAAACGAACATTTATTATAAAAGTATAAAAACTAAATCCTAAATTGATGTATTGCGTTTTTGACGCACTCTAACCATTGTTTTCAAAGGTTTTTCGAGTCCTTCTTTTGTTTTTGGAGTGTTTTTAGGTTGAAACATGTTTGGATGGAATCTAAAGCATAAGGAGCATGGAGCAAAAGTAAAGAGCAGAAAAGTTAAAAGTTTGGCCTTTGTTGAGGAGCTTTTCATCATTGGATTGAGATAATGCCTTGTCACAAGCTAGAGCATCGAGTTAGTTTTCATTTGGAAGTGATTTGAGGTCGATTGGATAAGTGGAGTAGAAGTTATACAAATTCTGGTGCAGACAAAATCGGCTGGGAAGTTCCATCGGGCAGTCCCATCGGACAGTCTCATAGCCAGACACCCCGATGGGAGAAACCAGTAGTTCTGTTTCCCTGCAGATTTTCAGATCCGACCCAACTTTACCCGGATCAACCAATATCCGTTTTTAGAAGAATAAAACCTAATTTTTAGCCACTTTTTCAGAACACGTTCTTTTTCATCAGACTTTTTATCATTATTTCTTTGTAAGCTTTTGGGAGAAGATCTCTGAACCTTATTGACAATTTGGAGAAGATTTCTAAACCTTTTTACTTATTTATTAATTTCATCATGTTTTCTATGAATTCTTCTTGTGATTTGATTTCTATCATGTCTGAGTAGTTTTCTTATTGGGTTTTAGGGTTTCAAAGGGATTTTAGGGTTTGATTGAATTGATGTTGATTTAGGGACTGATAACTTAGTTTCTTCATATAGGTTGTTCTTATTGCTGTAACTTGATTAGCTACCTAGTTTCTGATCTAAGGTTGTTTAACGCATCAAAAGTGTTTGTTTAAATGCCTGAAAGCACCTATATGAGCAAAACATCCCTAGCCAACGAAAGCTGATGTTAGGGTGTTTTGTGAACATATCAAACTTGATTCTAATGCATGTTTAACCTCTTGAATTCAAACGACAGTTTAGGATCTTAGGTTGTTAGACACAGTAATTGATGCTACGATAGTAGATTAATTTGATTTCGTGATTTGAGTTCTAGAACGATTCATAATGCTTTCCTTGACAATTTATCTATTTCTAAATCCCTGAATCCCTGCGAATTCCCTAATGCCCAATGCTTTTAATTCATAGTTTACATCGTTTTATTTACTTCTCTCATTTACTTTTTGCAAACAATCATCTTTTAATTCATCTTAGCTTAATTTTGATTCATATAGTTTGAAGTGTAGACTTGGTTCTTGTGGATTCGATCCCTGTATTACTACAACATTTGCTGTGCACTTGCAGTAGTTAATTTGGGTTAAAACCTGTGTTATCAGGTTTTTGGCGCCGTTGCCGGGGACCAATTGCTTTACCTTCGAATTTTGGGTTGAAGTTTAGTCTAAGATTACTAGTAAGTTCTATTTTTGCTTGTTTTGGTGTGTTTCAGTTGTATGCAGAGGAGAAGTGAAGGCTCTGATAACTTGCTTTACTTTGATAACCAGACACTAGGAAGAGTAGAACGAACAAATCGAGCGAACAAGTCGAAACAAGTCACAATGGGTGATAGAGTCGACAATCCACCGGTTACTAGAGCTGGTTTTGAGAGGCTACAGGAACAGTTGCAACAATTGCAACAGGTTCAACCTGGTATGGGCGATGCTGACGCGCCTCACACTTTCTTCCAGAATCGCTCTGCGATTTGTCCACCTACTCTCGATAGAAACGATTATCACCTGCATCCACAGATGATCGGATTGGTGAAGAACTACACATTCCATGGGTTACCTGCTGAAAACCCAATGGACCATATAGAGAACTTTGAGGAGATTTGCAGCACTACTAGGGCAAATGGAGTTCCTGAGGACTGGATTAAATGCAAGCTATTCTCTTTCTCTCTGGCGGATAAAGCCTCTAGATGGCTTAAGTCTCTACCTCCTGCATCTCTGACAACTTGGGATCAATGCAGAGATGCATTCTTGGATAATTTCTACACCAAGTCTAAGACAACCTCCCTGAGGAACAAGATCGTCTCTTTCCAGCAGTTTTCAGGGGAGTCATTTGGTGAAGCTTTTGAGAGATTCAAGGAGTATCACAGAGAATGCCCTCATCATGGGTTTCCAGAAAAGCAACTAATCAATATCTTCTTTGATGGAGTTGACAAAGACTCAAGGGACCAACTCAATGCTGCAAGCAATGGAAATTTCATGATAAGGAGTGAGAAATCAGCATACGAGTTGTTTGAGAACATGGCTGCAAGTTCTAACAAATACTCTTCTGAGTATGACAGGTCGAAGCGTGTTAGCAGCGTTGAGTCTCAGAAGTATGATGAGCTCAATGAGAGGTACAATCAGTTGCTAAAGCTGAGTCAAAAGAGTGTACACTTTTGTGAAGAAGGGAGTGATGAGCAACAAGAGGTCAACTATGTGAGCGGACAGGGTTTCGTGCAAAATTTGGGTTTTCAAAAAAACTTTTCACAGAGTTTTGCAACAGAAACCGTTCGTGCAAAATCAGGGCGTCCAGAATTTTTCATCTGTGCAAAATCCGGGCGTGAATAATTTCCCACAGAGTTTTCAACAGAAACCGTTCGTGCAAAATCAGGGCATCCAAAATTTTTCATCTGTGCAAAATCCGGGCGTGAATAATTTTTCACAGGGTTTTCAGAAACAGTTCGTGCAAAATCCGGGTCAGAACGAGTTTCAGGGTGGATTTCAGCAGAATCAACCATTCAACAACTTCCAGCCAACAACTCATCCCTCTCAAGAAACCAAACTGGAGATTCTTATGCAGCAACTCTTACTCAACCAACAAAAAACTTCTAGTGAGATAAATGTCAAGGTGGATAGTATATATAATGATCTGCATGGTAAGATTGAAGCTCTCTCTATTCATGTGAAGAAGCTTGACACTCAGGTAGCTCAAATCTCAGAAGCCTCTAAGCGAGTAGAGACCAATCCTAGAGAGTGTAATGTGATATTAGTGCAGAGTGAGATGGAGATGGAGATTATCCCAGCACCGCTTACAAAAGAGAAAGAAGAGGAAGTTGCAGAATCATTACCATACATCCCTACAATCCCATATCCTCAAAGACTGAAATACGAGGTTGATGAAAAGAAGTTGATTGAGTTCAATAAGATGGTGAAAGAGCTTTCTCCTGATATCTCGTTTGAAGATGCATATAGAGTTGATCCTGCATATCGCGAGTTTTCTAAAGACACCAATAAAGATCTCACATTTGTTAAGGCTCTCTTTGTTGAAGCAAGGAAAATACCATCTCATATGAAGATATTACGCAAGGTAGAAGACCCTGGGAAGTTTGTTGTTCCATGCTCTATTTCAGGAGTTGAATTTAAAGAATCTCTTTGTGATTCTGGGTCTTCCATAAACCTCATGTCCAAAGCTATTGCAGAGAAGCTTGGGATTGATATGAAACCTGCTCGAATATCTCTCAAATTTGCAGACTCTTCCATCAAGATTCCACAAGGCACCATTCATGATTTACTTGTTCTGGTAGGAAATTGCCTTGTTCCAACTGATTTTCAGGTGGTGGAGATGAGCAAAGATCCTGATATGCCATTGATTCTAGGAAGACCGTTTATGGCGACAGTGGGTGCAGTTATAGATTTGCTTAATGAAAGAATCTCGTTCTCTTATATTGACGAGAAGATCTTCTTCAAAGCTATACCCACTAATGAAGCAGCTAGGCTAGCATCTTGTGTTGCCATTATCAATGAGGAGAAGCTGTCAGTCGAGACAAAGAGAGAGCCTGGTGATAAGCTTGAGGTTAAGGAAGTCTTGGATGGAGACCCTCCTATCACTACAAAAAAGGTCAGTCAAAAGAACAAGGGCAAAGAGAAGGTAAAAAGCAAAGGGATCAAGGGTGATTCTCATATGACATTGATACCTCAGAGATGTGTTGGAGACACAATCGAGTATAAGGTGAAGTGCAATGGAACCTCGAATCCTTTCGCCGAGGTTAAAGCTATTCTCACATCTGAGTTGAAAGAGAAAGGTGAAGAAGTTGTGAAGGGTATGTTGAGCAAGGTTTTGAAGCTTAAGTTTACTGATTGGGGAGCTTGTCTTGGAGCAAGTTCTCATGCTCATTTTCCGGATTAATCCATGATGCCAAAGTCAAGCTAATGACTTTAACCAAGTGCTTAGTGGGAGGCAACCCACTGGTAATTACATATAAATTTCATTTTTCTTTCATTTTATTACTAACTTTGGGATTTAGTTTTCGGTGTTTCAGAAAAGAAAAGAAAAAAAAACAAACTGGGGCGGATCCGATTGTACAACCAACCATTGGGTGAGCGCATGATCTAACCATTCCAGGTAAAAAAGAAAAAAAAGAAAAAAAAGGTCTTCTTCTTTTGAGTTTCTTCTTCCTTTTCCTTGAATTATTTTCACATCGAGACGGTGTCAAGTAAGTCTGGGGAAAGGTATTCATCCTTTACTAACAATATTTTTGTTTCCTTTGTTTCTCATGAGTCAGTCAAAAGTGTTTTATTGAGTCAAGAGTATTATAGTCAGGAAACTATGATATAATATATCTCTTTGTTTATTGACTATCTATTTTTAGTGACCATTGCTACAGAACAAGTTCGCTTTCCGACTAATGGAAAATCCAAAGGCTCACCAGTTAACCAGAGACGTTCCTCATTTCTAGTAGAATCCACTAAACTGAGCTAATTGCACTCTCATTGGAAGAATTGATGTCCACAGAACTTGATTCGTCGTTCGTACTTGACAAATGCACTTTTGGTAAAACGTGATGGTACTCCTCTCCCCCCTTTTGATCTCCCTTAAGAGCAGTGCAAAAGTCCGCATGACCCTGTCTCCTCACAAGGAACAACACTAGTGATGCGCTGTTCTAAAATATATATTTATATATATACGACGGAAAACGAGCCTGTCTCCTCACAAGGAACAATAGTAGTGAGCTTACGACCTTGTCTCCTCACAAGGAACAACAGTAGTGAGCGCCGTTATGAGGACTTACAAAAAAGGTATTGAACATATTAAGTCTGGGAGAGAGAAAGAGTACCAATGGTTGATTAGATGATTTGTCAATGTATTGTACGAGAATGAATCTAGAAGGTTCTTGGCACTGAAACTTCTGATGAGGCTAGCAATGATGAATTGTGGAAAAAGCTGCGAAATGAACGAATGAATTTGGAGAGTTGGAAAATTCTAAGGAGAATTACATGGTGGTTTGTTAGGGATTGTTTTGCAGTATGTGGATTACGAAATTAGTGGTCATTAAACGTTCCAAAAGAGAAGTTGAGTTTCCGTGTTTTCAAACCTCTTTCACGGGTTTAATCTTATGTTTTGCTTGAGGGCAAGCAAAAGGCTAAGTCTGGGGTAGTTGATGTATTGCGTTTTTGACGCACTCTAACCATTGTTTTCAAAGGTTTTTCGAGTCCTTCTTTTGTTTTTGGAGTCTTGTTAGGTTGAAACATGTTTGGATGGAATCTAAAGCATAAGGAGCATGGAGCAAAAGTAAAGAGCGGAAAAGTTAAAAGTTTGGCCTTTGTTGAGGAGCTTTTCATCATTGGATTGAGATAATGCCTTGTCACAAGCTAGAGCATCGAGTTAGTTTTCATTTGGAAGTGATTTGAGGTCGATTGGATAAGTGGAGTAGAAGTTATACAAATTCTGGTGCAGACAAAATCGGCTGGGAAGTTCCATCGGGCAGTCCCATCGGACAGTCTCATAGCCAGACACCCCGATGGGAGAAACCAGTAGTTCTGTTTCCCTGCAGATTTTCAGATCCGACCCAACTTTACCCGGATCAACCAATATCCGTTTTTAGAAGAATAAAACCTAATTTTTAGCCACTTTTTCAGAACACGTTCTTTTTCATCAGACTTTTTATCATTATTTCTTTGTAAGCTTTTGGGAGAAGATCTCTGAACCTTATTGACAATTTGGAGAAGATTTCTAAACCTTTTTACTTATTTATTAATTTCATCATGTTTTCTATGAATTCTTCTTGTGATTTGATTTCTATCATGTCTGAGTAGTTTTCTTATTGGGTTTTAGGGTTTCAAAGGGATTTTAGGGTTTGATTGAATTGATGTTGATTTAGGGACTGATAACTTAGTTTCTTCATATAGGTTGTTCTTATTGCTGTAACTTGATTAGCTACCTAGTTTCTGATCTAAGGTTGTTTAACGCATCAAAAGTGTTTGTTTAAATGCCTGAAAGCACCTATATGAGCAAAACATCCCTAGCCAACGAAAGCTGATGTTAGGGTGTTTTGTGAACATATCAAACTTGATTCTAATGCATGTTTAACCTCTTGAATTCAAACGACAGTTTAGGATCTTAGGTTGTTAGACACAGTAATTGATGCTACGATAGTAGATTAATTTGATTTCGTGATTTGAGTTCTAGAACGATTCATAATGCTTTCCTTGACAATTTATCTATTTCTAAATCCCTGAATCCCTGCGAATTCCCTAATGCCCAATGCTTTTAATTCATAGTTTACATCGTTTTATTTACTTCTCTCATTTACTTTTTGCAAACAATCATCTTTTAATTCATCTTAGCTTAATTTTGATTCATTTTAAAATATAAACCTGTGCGACGAAAAAAGGAAAAAAAAAAGAGTAAATGCAAAAATATTTTATCATGGCCTAAACCCTAGCTAAGAAATAATGGAGGTGGTTGTACGAAAAAAAATTAACAACGAAGAAACAAAGAAAACATACAACCCTAATATATATATAAGAGGTAATTGTTAGGGTTTTGCAAAACCAACTATTAAACATGGGCTACAAAATTTGTTTGGCACATCAACCGTATGTAGGTGCTTATCCTATCTCTTAGAAAGTTTAATTTATGTTTCTGGTTTTATAATTTTGGTAAATTCCCATTTAAAAGAGGAAGCAAGTTCCTTATTGTTAATCTATATTTTATTATTTAAACAACTTCATTACCATAGATGTACTTAATTTATATTTTACTTATTTTCTTTTTTCTTTTTTTGTTAATTCGATGATTTTAGTTGAAGATTAATAATTAATCTTTTTTATGAGTAGATACAAATAATTAGCGAGTAATGAGTTCAAAATAAGCATTGGTCAACTTAACTTGAATGTTAATTAAAATAATAGGTTTGACAATTGGTTTATATATATTTGAGTTTAATAATTTTCTTAATTAGCTATCAGTGATTGTTAATGAGGATAATTTTAATTCTGATTTAAAATGTTTTAATTGTTTTATTATTTCTTAAAATTTCTTATTTTCATAAAAATATATATGATTTTTGTCATAACAAATTGGAAGTTCTTAATTAAGTTAAAATATCATATTTTAAAGTTAAAAGAAAATGGAAAGTTTCCAATTATCAACATAAAACAAAATTAATTTAATTCATACATATTGACGTGACACGTTACTATAATTTGATTTATCGCCTATGTGGACGCCTTTAGAAGCTTATAGCTTCAACTTTTATATAGGTTGATTTATCGCCTATGTGGATGTATATCTATAGTATATACAATTTGAAAAGGAAAATCAAAACTAAAAAAATCCACAAAATAGAAATTATACAAAATTATGTATTTATGAAATAAGGAAATTATGTTTTAGTTTTCTATTATTAAAAGATGTAAATTAACATAATTCTAAACGTTGACGTGTCACCTTACTATAGGTTGATTTATCGCCTACGTGGACTCCTTTAGGAGCTTATAGTTTCAACTTTTATATAGTATAGACTAGATTTTATAACCACGCTACGCGTGGGTTTGTTTTAATGATGAGTTTAATATATATTCGACTTGCTAATTTTTAGTTAGCTAGACATTGACTTATACGAATGTAAAAGTGTAATGGTAAGAAAGTAAAGCAATCATAAGAGAATTAAATACTAATTTGTTTCTTATTGGTAATTTTTTAAATCCTATGTGTACGTTTTTAAATCCTATGTGTACGTTTTTAATTTTAAATTTTTTAATGTACGTTTTTTAAATCCTAGAAAATTAATTGAATACTAAATGTGATGTGGAATAACACAATTGGTTGATTTAAATCCTATGTGGACACCTTAAAATTACTTTTAATATGATTTAGATTGTTTTATTTTATTTATTTCTTCTTAAAGTTTCCTATTACTATAAGGATGTAGATGAATTTTGTCATTAAAAAGTAAGTTTTCAATTAAATTTTAAATATAATATTTTTTAATTTAAAAATGGAAAGTTTCCCATTATCAAATTAAAACATAATTAAATAATTCTAAACGTTGACATGACATGTTACTATTGGTTAATTTAATTGCATATGTGTATGTCTTTAAAAACTTATAACTTCAACTTTTATATAGTAAATCAGAACAAAATATTACAGAAAATTAAAGTCAAACACGGTAATGTTATAATTTATAAATGAGAAAGATAGATTCAAAACCCATATAAACTGAAAGGAAAAAAATAAGAAATTGAAATTTGGAATATCTCAATAGACCAAATTAGAGATTAGAGTGATTCATGACAAATCGGATAGTATATATAACAATTGAGTATATGAGAACAATGGAAAATCAAGAAAATAAGAAAAGACACAAAAACTCATACTTGTGTAGTAAATATATAACCTACAAAGCAATCTATGATTACAACCCCAGCCAAACAAAGATTGACAGTATCTATGTCATATAGATTCCGGAAGACGACACTCACCGAACTATAAGCATAACAAATATGCCAGTGTCCTCATATCCCATATCTTTTGAGTAAGGCCTCCTTAAATCACAAGGAGTCCGGTGAATCAAACACATTATAAACCAAAAACATCACAACATGTAAACTTGAATCCAAACACGTGGATTAGAGAAGGAAAGATGAGTTTAATAACTGTTTGAGGAGGCGAACTCGAACTTGATACAATTTTGCAATCCTCTTGAAATATCGCAGAGCTGAAACACATGAAAATCAATCCCTCTTATTTCCAAGATAGCATATCTTTAAACCTCATTGCAATTCATTCCATAAATCTATCAAAAACACTAAATCCTAAAATTGCTTCGATAATAAACAGTTCGTGACTTACATAGTAGTGATCTATTTGGAGAGAAGCTCGTTCTCTTCAACTTCGTTAGATCCATGGTCCTAGACTTCCATTCTTCCTTTATTACCTAGTTAAGTTTGATAGAAGTTAACTAACAACTAATCATAGAAACTAAAGAACAACTAAGGAAGAAATTAATAGCAGTAAAAAGCTATAAAACAAAACAAAGAACAACTACATCTTATGAGCAAGACACGGATATGGTTGATATATATAACTTGTTTTACAGCTAGGTTTCTGCTGATATGAAAATCTACAAAAAAAATAAACTGATTTAATAGCAAAACAGGACATATAGAATTTGATAAAAAATCAAAAGAGTACACGACTAATAATAACATGAGAACGGAAAAAAAAATACATGATACATGTATAATCAAGACAAACATAAAACAATAAGAAAAAGCAAGCCCACAAATTGACGTTTCTTTTGGAAACAAAGAAAAAAATTAGATCAATCATACAAATTTAAACAATCAAAAATCATCAAAACAAAATTATGAAATACAATTGAAAACGAAATTTATACCTTGATCAATGAATATTATATCTGCAAAAGAAAGAATAGATTAAGACATGAAAAATCAGCTACGGATTAGAAAACATTAAAACAAAGAAGAAATTAGATGACATATTGAATTACCAAACCTAAAACAACAAAAGAGAAACATGTATATAACCAAAACACGAACCCTAAAGTAAAAAAAAATCAGAAACCAATTGAGAGAACGATGAATGGACAGATGGATGCATATATAAAATCTTTGAGATATGGTTAGTTTCCTATTATCAACCTAAACAAAATTAACTTAATTTATAAATATTCTTAAAATTTCCTATTTGCATAAGGATATAGGTCATTAAAATTGGAAGTTTTCAATTAACAATTTAAATACAATATTTTTTAATTAAAAAAATGGAAAGTTTCCCATTATCAACCTAAAACAAAATTAACATAATTCATAATTGTTGACGTGGCGCAACACTATAGGTTGATTTATCGCCTATGTGGACGTCCTCATGAGCTTATAGCTTCAACTTTTATATAGTATAGACTATATTTTATACCCACGCTACGCGTGAGTTTGTTTTATTGATGAGTTTAATATATATTTCGACTTGCTGATTTTTAATTAGATATACACTGACATATACGAATGTTAAAGTGTAATGGTAAGAAAGTGAAGTAATCGCAAAGAATTAAATAATTTACAAACCATAAACACTAATCTGTATCGTATTGGTAATTTTTTACGTGTAGAGAATTATATATATATATATATATTCATGTTTATATATGGTTATGGGCATGTCTTTTGAGAGCTCATCTTATTGCGTTACCTTCTCTTTATCAACCAAAATGTAGTGCTAGTGCTCATATTTTTTTAGATGTAGCATTTGTAAGTCGCAAGTTCATCATTTTTTGTTAATGATGTATTCACTGATTGATTTCCATAAATTGAGAAGACTATCCAATTCACAATATATCAGTAATGTGATTAACAATTGTCCTAGTTGATAAGGTGTAACCCATCGAATAACTTCATCAATTGCGCCATGTCATTTAGTGTTAAAATCTAATATATCTATAACATAGCATGTTGATTTGAAATCTGCATAGTTTTTACTCTCAACTGTTAGAATTTTATTAAACCTTTTTTGTCATTTTAGTTTGTTAGTTACTATGCTTAAATAGTATAATTTTCCTACCGATTGGTGTATATCGACTATTCTTCCATTTATTTCCTCTTGTTTTTGTTCGGTCCACACTTTCTTGTCGTTATTCCACATAACCCTTGTTCGGAATTCGAAATAACATAGTTGGCGGCCTCTTTAAATTTTTTTTTCATCGAAGCTATAAACATTCTCCTCTCGGTATCTTTCCTATAAAATACTCAATCGAGATCATTTGTACATTTATATGTTATGTTTTGATGTTCAATCATACAAAGAAACATAATTGTCAAAGAGAACAACGACAACTGAACTGTTAAACTCCAGTGTTTCAAAATTGCAGTGTTGTAAAACGCGGCCTAGGCGGATGCCTAGGCGGCGCCTGGACGCTATGCGGATGCCGGGCGCCACGATTTTATATTATACGGTCATTTATGCGTTTCTTAAAAATACGGATGCTTATGCGGTTTAGGCGGACGTTTACGCGGTGTAGGCGGACGTTTATGCGGCCTACGCGGATGCCTAGGCGGCCATATAGAAAAATAAAAAATAAGATTTTTTTCTATCATATTGTATACTAAAAAAATTTATAAGCAATATTAAACTTATTACTTATTAGTTAAATTCATTTAAAACATAAGTTTAGAAATTATATATTTATCAATATATATATTTTATGGTTTTTGAAATTATATTTTGAGATTATATGTATATTAAAAATTATACGTTTTTCATTTAAATTTTTATTTGAGATTATATTTAACTCTTTCATTTCTAAATATAAGATTTATTCATGTTTATAGATATATATACTTAATATATAACTATCCGTCTAGGCCCGCCTATACTTCCGCGTATACAGTTAGGCGCTAGGCCCTCATTCGCCGCCTAGTAAGCGCCTAGCGCGTTTTAGAACACTGCAAAATTGTTTATGAAACATATACCATTGTCTGATCTCATTACAAATACATGTCGAATGTCATTTTCTAGAAAGTGAATAAAGAAAAAGAGCATATACGCGTAAGTTTTTTGTATGTCATATATATGGTTTATTTTTTAACGTTAAAATACATTGTTTTGGTTTTTAGGTATAAGATATAGAGATATATATTATATATTTTATAAATTTATTTTTTATTTTTAGTTCCAAAAGGTTTTTCTACTTGACACGATTTCCTGATATCGTAATCATCATCAACACTACAAACACTAATGAGTAATAATTTTTAACATTAGATATATTATTTATTATAAATTATGAGAACTTGAATTATGTTGAATATCTAGTATTTATATAATAATATTTATAGAAAACATAAATTTTCTTGAAGTTATTAAGTTTTAAGGTGATTCTATCACGAAAAATTCAATTTGACTATGGCACTTCATGTTCGATGTTCATGACATACATTTTCTACATTTAATCGTGGAATCATGGCGAACGGGTATACTCGTACCATGATAGAGTTTTCTCGTAAGATTATCTCAGTTAATCTACATACTTATTATTAAATCGCATTATATGGAAACGAAGTCCAAGCCTCCTAGTGTAAAAACATTAACTAACCAAACTCTAAGCCTCCTAATGTAGAAACATTAATTAACCTTTGGTCAAACCACTGTGAATCTAAAATCTATGAAAGAAATATTACATGTAATCATTGATTTTTACACTTATATTATATCGAACATGATAAGTTTTTTTTTTTCATGTTAGAACTGATTATTGTACTATCAAATTAGAATAACGATTCGTTTTCTTTTCCTTTTCTATCGGAGGGAATGAGAAGGTAGAACCGCAATTATTGTCACACTCTTCCACCTTTTAATATACTTTGTATATCATCTCGAGTTCATGATTCTTACAATATCTTGCTCGTGTCCCTTTTTTTTATACATTCCTCTTCTTCTCAAAAGCCAAAGGTTTCTCACATGTCAATGTAAGCTATAATTAGCCGAGGTTTGATTTCTATGTTCTTTTGTTATTTGCTTACAACTTTCCCGATTGATACTTATAACTCTTGTTGCTTCGATTCACCCACAAATAGATTATGCTTTTTCTCCTCTTTGGTTTAGAAGATTAAGCTCTTCCAAGGGTTCAATCTGAAACTTCAAACCGATCGCTTTGTATATGCTCAGTTATCATCAAACAGACTTTCTTAATCTCAATTTTATCTTATTTTCATCATTGCTTGATCAATGATCCTAAAAAACTTTTGCAATTTTTTTAACAAAAGAACGTATTTGGAAAGAAATGTGTATTACTATATTTGTATATACTTTCTTTCTTCACATACATGTATGTTTGCCAAGTTTCCTTTTTTTTGTTCTATTTGTTTCAACATAAAGATGTACAATTGAAAAAATAGAAAATATATGAACGATTTTCATCTTCTAAAACGTATATATTTTGAAGAAAGTGGAAAATTTGCACTTTAATTTTATTCTTGATTCACTCAATTATATAATTTTCCATTTTTTTCATTTAGATGATTAGATACATCGATTTAGTAAGCATTTATTACCAAAATTGTATATACTTCATTATAATTAGATATGTATGTTTTACCATATTTACTTTTTTTTATTTGTGTTAGCAAAAAATATATTATTGTAGTTTAGATAAAGTTAAATGTAATATATGCTAGGAATTTCTAAGCAATCAAGAAAAATTTAATGTTTTTCATTAACTTTATATTTTAATCAACTATATATTATATTCAAATTTTTATAAAAATGTATATAATTTCATAAATGGGAAAGAAGAAAATAGAAAATATTTAATTTTTAGAAATTGGAAGTCAAAAAACGAATATAAATATCTATTTTATCAATTTTATAGCTATTTTCTAATTGTTTATTAAGAAAATCTGATTTATTGTTATTAAATAAATTTCCCAAATTCGAATATTTGATGTAGCATAACAATATAGGTTGATTTAAAATCTTATGTGGAGTACCAAGAAAAACAAAATCAATTTAAAATTTTCTATTAATAATAAAAAGGAAAATTAACTTATTAGAAAATGCTTACATGAATAATTTCTATTGAATCTAATAATATAATGCTTAAAGAAATTTAATTCAAACCTCATGTTATTGCACTTTTGTAGATTTCTAGCAAAATCAATAACTTAGATCGTTACTCTTGGCTTATAGTTATTATTGCATGCATGTCTTCTTCCCTGGATATGTTCTCTGCACAACTCGCAAGCGTGCATGAGCTTTATCTTTTTAGCTATCTTGTGTCATCATAAAATATTAAAAGTTTGTTATTAGAGATTTAATATAATCAAAAAGTATTCTCAACATGAGATTACCACATATTTTCCTAAACTATATAGACCTCATGTGGTTAATATGCGAATGAATATGATCCGATAAACAAAGAGAGAAAGAGATGAGGTAAGAAAAAATAATGTTTTTAATTAGCTTTTACCTTTAAGTACCCATATACTTTCCAAAATACATAAGTTTTCTTCATAAATAGAGAAAAAACAAAATTTTCCTTCAGAAGCTTATAAGTTTGAGCTCTTATTTATAGCATAGACACAATTTTTGAATGAGGTAAATTTCCTTATCTCTTTTAGTTTTTGTTTGTTTATAAATAGAAATTTTACATTTATGTTTTTGATTAGGAGAATAGTTATAAATTTGATGTAAAATGTTTTATTTGATTTATTATTACTTAAATTTTCATATTTGCATAAGGATATAATTTGGAAGTTTTCCACTAATAGTTAGAATATAATATTTTTTAATTTTTCGATAATGCTAAGTTTCTAATTATCAACATAAAACAAAATTAACATAATTCATAATTGTTGACGTGGCACAACACTATAGGTTGATTTATCGCCTATGTGGACGCCCTCAGGAGCTTATAGCTTCAACTTTTATATAGTACTAGATTTTATACCCACGCTACGCGTGGGTTTGTTTTATCGATTGTTGTAATGTATATTTAGGTTTGCTAATATTTTTAATTAGTTAGTTAGACGTAGGCATATACGAATTAAGAGGATTGTCCACTTTACAATATATCAACAATGTGACAAATAGTTGGTGTATGTGATTAGGTGTAACCCATTGAATAGCTTTAAAACTAACGGATATAAAACTTAAATTTCTAATTTACTCTCCAACAAACAAAAATTTTACAACTGTTTTTACATCTTTAATTGTAATATTGTGATAATATTATTTTCTATAGGATCATGATCTCATGTTTTTTTGTTCGATAAATATCAAGGGTTTTTTTTAACTCTCTTGGCCTATAAAAATATTATTCTGCTACCTCCAAGCTTTAACCATCCACATCCATCATTAGAAATCATCCTTACAAAATTAGCATGTTTGTTAAAATCAAAACACATTTTCCCACTTTTAAGATACTAATATTTAATTTTTGGATATATAATCTTCTCAAAGAAAATTATATGATTATTTGACAACGAAATGAGATAAAAAATATTGTAATCTAATAACTAAAAAATCTCATAAAGCACATAAATGCTTTTTTGCACATCCTTCAGTTTATTTGTTTCCACTATTTTGGTTTTTTTAGCTCCTTTCACTTTTGTATTTTATCTCTTTGAAGGTGAGTCTTAAATTATATTCAAATAATTATCATGTTCAATGCCGAACTCTCAAAGTTTCAATATTATTTTAATAACCATACCAAAGTACTTAATATAATATTACTTAGCAAAATGGTATTATCTCAGGCAAAGCCTAGAGGTCGCTGGTTCGAGTGGCGCTTGGGACGAAACTAATATTACATGTTGTAGTTTCGGGCCTAGGGGGATTACGGGCTTCGACCCGGAAGCTCCTAGTAATTCAAAAAAAAAAAGGTATTTTGGCATCAAATTTATATTCTTTTAGGCTTGATTAAAGATAAGGACAATATAATGAAAATTAAAATCAGATATATAACAAATTATTTTGATATTAAATGACAAAAAATCTGGAGAAAAAAACAATAAAAAAATGAGATCCGACCAAAAAGTTAATTAACGACCATAAGCATAATAACAGTTCACAAGAAAAAGTAGCTTCACATAGATCAACAATATAGAAACAAAAAATATCAAACCACAATAACTATCGAACAACAAAAAAACATGTCAAACAAAATACATAAGAAAAAATACAGTATAGAAAAAACTATTCATACTTATTGATAAACTTGAAAAAAGCTAAATAGATACGAATAACTAAAATAATATTATCTATCAACAAACATACCTCAATGACCACGTTAAAATCTGTAGAAACTCAAATTAATTAGGTTAAAAAAGCACAAACATATTTTCAGGTTTCAAAGAAAAAGAAAAAAGACTACAAACATATAATAACAAACCGTACCTAAGGCTAGACCAAGTATTTATATAAAATCATGAACCAATAGAAAACAAAATTCAAACCTGAAATAATGAATATGATATCTGCAAGAGACATGATATACATAAAAACAAAGAAGAAATTAGAGAGCAAACACCATGTGAAATTCTTAGCTATAGCAAATTCAATTAAAATTACCACACACAAAAAAGACCAAAAAACCAAAAAGAAGCATAAAAAGAACAGACGTGTTAAACCACAATAAATATTAATAATAGAGACAAAAATAGAGATGTAGAGATAATATGATTAAAGAACTACCTTTTGCAAATCGTCCAAATACCTTTTACAAATCGTCCAAAGAAGAAAAATCGTTAAAATAATAAGAATGGATCAAAGACCTTATTTCAAAAAAAAAAGAACAAACACAATAGCACAACAATCTAAAACGTGATTGAAAAGTAAACACTTTAAAGAAGAAACACGCGATTTGATGTCGAAATTAGATGAGAGCAAGACCTAAAGTTCCAAATATGCAAGGAATCAAACCAATATTAAGATATAAATCCGAAAAGTATTCGATCCGAATTAACATAATTTAACTATAAAAAATATCAAATAATAAAATTAATAAGATGACATAACCAACCTCGATAGCAACTGAAAATCCTACAAACCCAAAAAAATAGAAAAGAATTTACCGGTTACGTAAGAGAAGAACGCAAAATCCAAAAACAAATACTAATATCGTGTACGAAATAAACATGTACATGCATGTATATATGATTATAATACTAATACTAATGTCAACGTAGATAACAGAAAATATGAATTAAAACAAACTGAATCCATATGAATTACCTTCATATAACATATCAGCCTCAAGCCTATTATTGAATAGGGATTTACAGATTTACACAAAACCTATATAAGACCTAAAAATTTACGGGAGAATAAGAACACACACTACAAAAAAAATAAAAATAGAATGAATTAATTCAAAACTAACCTCGATTGAGATGGTACAACATATCTAACTTAAATTAATAAGAAAACGCAAGAGATCCGACCGCACGAAGAAACACATACCTAACAAAATGAAAGGAACGATCATACCTAAATTTATGATAAACCTAAAACGTGCTCTTAATATAAAAACCGTCTATATATATACACGATCTTTTAGGGTTAAACGAATTAGGGTTAAACGTGCTTATGAATTGAAAATTTATTATTTCACTTTACTTTTACTATAGTGAATATGAATTTTATTAAATAGAAAGTTAATAAGAAAATAGGAGAAAAACAATTTCCTGTTTTAAAAAGGAAATTTTCTGTTAATAAGAAAATAGAAAAAAACGATTACCTTTTTTAAAAAGGAAATTTTCTATTAACAACAAAAAGAAAATTAATTTAGCACTAAATATTGACGTGGCGTAACACTATAGGTTGATTTATCGCCTATGTGGACGCCTTTAGGAGCTTATAGCTTCAACTTTTATATAGTATAGATATATAGGATATGACATGTGATCCTATGACCCTTAACCAAATCATCTTAAACTCACAATGCTTCCACTTTATCATTACAAAAATGCAACAAAATAGTGTATGTTCATGTTGGGCGGAGTAATAGCGAGTCAAACCCATTTAGAAAGAGAGTTGTTAGAAAAGGATACAATCCAACAAAAAGCCCGTTATGATAATTCAAGCTAGCCAACGTGATTAAGTGGAGGATTAATGGAACTGAATGACGAATCAAACAGATTAATAATGAGAATAATAAAGGTTCAAAGTATAAGAAGGGAGGAAAAAGGAGAAGATATATCCCAATACATACAAGGGAGGTTCATATCATCTCCACCCACGAGGGAGAAAAACTTCACAACAGTCATAATAGGAAGGGGAAACGAGCCGCCGCTGCAAAAGAAGAACAGTGAGAAGGCGAGACAGCAAAACCTATCCGGAGTGATCCAAGCCCTAAAAAAACCACAACGGAGGCAAACCAACAACTCCTAACACCAGAGATAAGGAACCTGCAACTACAGAGCACGTGTGCCAGAGGAGCTTGAAACAAACAGCAAAACTTCACCATAGATTCCATAGCACCTCCGACCAATCCAACCCAATAAGAACGATCTTCCTCTTATCACCCAGAAGCAAGAGCGATAAGATCCTACAAGAAAACACATCATTTGCTACTCCCAAAAGAGTCACAAATCCGTCGCAAAAACCCCATTTGTGACGATTATGCGATGGAAATAGGTCGTCGCAAAAGTATCGTCGCAAATTAACGATGTCGCAAAGGCGTCATATTTTTGCGACGACTTTATGACGATGTTTTTTTGCGTCGCAAATATGTGACAAATTTGTAACGACCTTAAGTGGTTGTAAATGTGTGACGAATTTGTAACGTTACAAAATGGTCACAATTTAGCGACAAAATTGTGACTGTTTTATTCGTGGTACTTATGCGACTGATTTGCGACTACTTTTGGAAGTCATACATTTGTGACTGCTTTTATAGTAACAAAATAGTCTCAAAATAGTGACGAATATATGATGAAAATGGGTTATGGTTTCTCACATAATGACAATTTTGTTACGAACTACTGTATTTAAGACCTAATTATTGTTCTTCAATCACATATTTTATTAATAATTATCAGATTCTTTTGCTTTCTAAAAACTTGGAAAACATTAAAATCAATATTAAGAGCATTAGTTAATGTATTACACAAGCATAAAATACAAAAAGCATACATATATCATACACAAAATTAATTGTTTTCAAAAGCTAATAGTATGTCCTTCGCCGAGAAGTCTTTCTACTTGTCCATGGCTGTTAAGAATAGCTTATAAGGCCTGAAATAGTAGTTTAGATAAGTTATATAGCAAACTAATTCAACAGATATTCCTTCGACAAAACCAAAATCATATAAAGCAAAGATGAGAAGCGAAATTACATTGGAGTCCATGTAAGCTCCAGCACCAAACTCATTTTCAATGCTTGTCCTTTTCAACTTGTAGATTACTACTTGCTGATTCTTTGACCACCTTAACCTAAAACCAATAACATAAGAATGCTGGTAATTCAGAACTAAGAGAAACTCATACATAAACAAGAAAATGTTAACCACTTTAGAACATAAACTCTTTACTCACTTGTCAACATCCAGCCATGCATACTTGAAGAGGTGCTCAACCTATAGGCATATAACTCGTTAATGAGTATGGAATGAAACTGAAATGTTTCAAAAGAAAGTAAAATCCAAAAAGGATATGGGCGAAGAATTAAATTCAACTCCAACCCTTGCAGAAGAACACATTTTATAACCCACAAAGCATACATTGAAATAATGACACTAGAAATAGAAAACCTGAAAAGTAATGATTCTAAAGACATCTTCTAGTTCTTGCTGCAAATTAAAACAGTATGACCCGAAATCTGGGAAGATATCTTCTTCATCAGGCTGCAAATTTACACCAGATTGTATTTAATCATCGAATTATATGCTCCATTGCTGCTGAGTTAGGACATAAACTAATCATAATTGAACCACAAAAACAAAACACAAAACATCAAAAACCACACAAGATCTTAAAAGCTTTTTTTCTTTTCAAAGATCTTAACAACGTTGAAAACCAAACATCAAAATCATCACCAAGAAAATAGTCATCATATAAACAACAACAAACTAACAAGCATGGAGTAATTTATCTTGATTTTCAGATTAGACGGGACTAACCTGTTGTGTGACTACAACAGAAGAAAGGCTTCAATTCCCCAATACTGCAATCAACAATAGTTGCAAAACAATAATAGAATCAGTATAATTTTAAGCAGAAACTGAATACAAATAGAGGTTTGTATACATTCAAATCAAGAGTAATGTGTCAGATTTGACAGTTTATATAGTGTAGAAAAAATATGCTACTAAAATCCTATAAATCCAAACTTTCAAACAACGAAAACGGTTCCTTATCTACCTCTAGCTACACATCTTAATGAAATCCTAAAACCACTAATAAGAATTAATTGTTCAACAATGGCAAAGACTAGATTTGTGCAAAAGATAGCAGAGAACAGATCGTTGCAAATTGTTGTGCAAGACTACACGAGACAAGCTACTCTTTTTGTCTCAGAATACCTCACCTCTCGAGCTAGATTTTTTCACAAAGCCAAATCAAAAAGAGAGAAAGATACGTACGACATAAATTGACAAATGTTTGTACAAAAAGAAAAGTTGAGATAAATTCTCATCCCACTTATCAAACTCTGAGGGATCAAAGATAAAACAAGAATATTTAGCTTAAAGAGGGAGCTTAACTTACATCATCATCTTCAGCTTCTCCATCTTCACTTTTCTCACCATGACCCATAACCCTTAGCTCTTCCAATTTCCTCTGCGAAGCTCAATCAAAACAGAAAAAACACTCGAATGTCCATCGAAACAAATCAGTACAAGTTTATTGTTGAAGTAGAGATATAACTTACCTCTCAAAGTCATCGAAAACATTTGTATCAGAAACAATCTCCCTAAAAACTGATACAACATCCATATTGTCTTCACCTAGAAAACGAAAATTTCATCAAACAGTTTTAGTAATAAGCCAAAAGCATTCCCGAAAGTAAGTAGAGAACTTGAAGAAATCAATCTCATCCAAGAACAAAGATATACACAGAAAACACATCTTATAAATTATTTCCAACAAAAACCAAACACTATTTAACCATTCAACTAAGAAATAAAGCAACCAAAACCATTGAATCGTCAATTTTGGACCAAAATGGGATTCATAGCTTCCAAAAGAAGAAAAATCTCTACTTACAATAGAACTTCAACTTCAGAAAATTGATGATATAGTCACGAATCTGAAATCCATGCTTCTTCCTGAGCACTCCCTCAAAACAAAGAGAAAAAGACGATTATTCTCAAATAAACAACAAGCAAAAATACGAAAGAGCAAAGAGAAGACATATATGAAACCAACAACAATAGTCCATCATAGAGTTTTTGGTGTAAAACCACAATAATCTATCAAGAATCTTGAGGACAATCCACTTATCAACAGACTCCAATTAAACAAGTTATATAGACCTCTCAACTACAACTACAACTAATTAGTCTTTAAAATTCACTTGCTAAGATTGCAAACAATCTCAGAGTATAAGAAGGGAATGAAGCCAGATTTAACTCAAAAAATCTTCCCTAGAGTTTTCAAAGTTCTTACTCTTGTACAAAGCTCTTCTCTTTTGGCTTATGGATCTTGAAGAGAGTAGACAATAAGAAACTACTGATAGGTTTAGTAAACAGAGAAAGCAATCATAATCACTCAAAAGACGAACAAGATTTTGTAATTGGTTCGTTTAATCAAGTAGAAGAGAGAGAGAGAGAGAGAGAGAGAGAGAGAGAGAGAGCAAAGGAATACTCATGACATCTTATAAGCTTACCATTCCCTAAAACCAAACAACAGCAAAACTAACCTTGATTCATATGAACATTCATTGGAAATCAAGAAATCTTAGACAATCCATTTTCTAATCTGACCAGCAGCTTTGGATTAGTCACCGATGGAATCGACGGAATAAGCGATAAAGATACGAAGAAATCCATCCAAAGCTTCGACGAAACTGGTCTCTTCCTCGACGAAAACCCTAATACCAACGCATATTCAATGTGAAAATAGAGACAAAACAAACAAATCCTCTCTGGCCAGAACCCACACTTCCTCTCGATTGGAGATATTCAAAATTCAATGGGCTATTTTGTTATAGATAAAATCAAGATTAGAACGAGAGGGTGAAAGGAAGTAGTTAAAGAAGATAGAAAGAGATAACAATGAAAAAATTTGGTTTGAATGAGGTGGATTTGGAGTTGAACGAATGATGAGATTTAGGGTCTGAAGGTGGAAAGGATCAGAGAACGCACAGATCTGGTTTATGTTTTTTAATAAAATCTTTTTTCACATCTTTTATGTCTTGGGCCAACACTTAGGCTCTAAATGAAATAAATTTGTGTAAATATTACCGCTTTATGTATTTTTTAGGCTCCAAAAATTAATTCAACTTCCCGCTTATTAATTTTTAGGGTTAGTGTTTTAAAAATGCTAGCATATGTAAACCCCCTCCAATAAAACATTTTTAATAGCAATTATCTACGATTCGTCAGTAAAGCGTCACAAATCCGTGACGAATTTGTAACTACTGTAGGAGTCACAACTCGAAACCCTATACCCTAAAACATTTAGAGGCACTATAATGTCCAGTCTTAACATTCTTTTCAATTACCATACTTCTTGTGTCATAAAATAGAGTTATATTTAACTCTTAAGTTCATTTTTGGTAAAAAAACAATCATTCAACTAGATTCTTATATAACTATACATGGACTTTATGATTCCAATTTAGGATTTTAGTTCAAAATTAAGAAAATTTTGAATTTTCATAGATGTGAGTGTTAAATGTAATGTGAGTGGTAATTTTAAATAATGTATCTTCCAAATATACATTCTTCTACTTGAAATAGGTTAATAGTTTTTCCAAATCAATCTGGGAGTTGCACATTCGTCACAAATTTTGTTGCGCGTCACAAGTTTGTTACTAAAGAGTCACAAAATTGTAACTACTTTGTGACGAATTTAGTCGTCACTACTCCAAACCCTAAACCCTAAACATTTTGAGGCTAAATTGTATTAGACAGACCTTACCAAGCTAAAATTAATATATTTCCAATCTTCTTGTTTTTTTAAAAAGAGTCATATGTAACTTTTAAAGTCCATTTTAAAAAAATTAATCATTCTCATAGTTTATAATGTAATCACATACATTTTATGTTTGATATTTAGGGTTTGCTACAAAATTTTATAAATGTTGAGTTTTCAAAACTGCGAGTGATAATTGTAATGTACATAGTAATTTATAGTAGTTTACATTCGAAAAATACAACATTTAACTTTTAATATAGTAATGATTTTGAAAAACTAATAGAGGAGTTACAAATCCGTCACATATTTCGTCTTTATGGTCACAAATCTGGGAACACTTGGTGGAAGTTTGGTGGGAATTAGGTGATTATTAAAAGTTGAATGAAACACGTTCCCACCTACTTTTTTCGGTTCCCGACACTTTTAGTGACGCACCGCAAACATCGCAAATCTGTTACAAATTAGTGACCACGTATATATGGTCGCAAAAGCATTACAAATGTGTGACAGTAATATGACGATCTATTTATGTCGTACATTTGCGACGCTTTTGCAACATTGTAAATATTCGTTGCAAATCTGTAACAATTTCGAAGCAAAAACATCACAAATTTATGTGACGGAAAATTTTGTCACAACCATGCGTCACAAATACTGTGTTTTCTTGTAGTGAGACTCATAAGCCACCGCAAACAGTCTTTACAAAGGCAACGAAGAAGAGAGGAGATATCTAACCGTGAATTGTCCTTAAGAATCATGTCAAAGAAAGCCAAATCCCAAAACCCGAGACCATACTAGACCATTGCAAACGAGCCGTGAAGGTACCTGAAAAGGACCGCACAAAACCACTCTACACCCCTCACACCAAGAGTCTTGGAGAGAAACACAAGGCAAGGACCACCACCACCATACAACGAACCCGAGACGACGACAAGGCTCCAACCTTAACTACCGTCCTTAAGCATCTACGGAGGAGGAACCTGGTTTCGACTGCAAATCGAGATCTATGAGGAGCAACGCCGGTGAACCCCAAGAAAGACCAGATCTAGAAAACAACCATAAAGAAATCTCTTAAAGCACCAGATCTGGACCCTAAAAAGAAAAGAAAGAAGATAAAGAGAGAAGAAAGACCTTTTCCGGCGGCGGTGAGAGCCACCACACGCCGGAAAGGAAGATCGGAAAATGCGGCGGCCGTGCTCTAGGGAAACACCGGATTAACCGAGATATGAAGCGCTGCTTGACTATCACAATATAAATGCATCGTTTTATCATGAACAACACCCAGTGAAGATAACAGACCTTTGATCCACTTCAACTCAGAGATCGCAGCAACCATTGATCGATATTCAGCCTCTGCTGATGAACGTGAAACAGCCGTCTGTTTCTTAGTCTTCTAGGAGATTGATGAGCCACCAACGGTAACAAACCAGTCAAACATCGACGTGTTAAAGGAAAACTTGCCCAATCCGCATCACAACATGATGTAAGACCCGAATCAATATCATAACTCAGAAATATACCTTGACCAGGACTCTGTTTCATATAGCGCACAACTCGCAGTGCAGCTTCCCAATGATCCAAACGCGGCTCCTGCATGAATTGAGCCAATATATGCACTACATATGTAATATCAAGTCGTGTAGCAGCAAGATATATCAAACAACCAACCAATGTCCTGTATTTCGCTAGATCAGACATCTGATCACTGGAAGAACGCGCAAGACTGTGATTCTGTTCCATGGGAAACATAACAGGTTTAGCGCCAAGAAGGTCATAATCTGTAATGATATCAAGCGTATACTTGCGTTGCGACATTACAATGCCTTCAGGAGATCGAGCCACTTCAATCCCAAGAAAATACTTCAGCTGTCCGAGGTCTTTCATATGAAAACAACTTTGTAAATACGTCTTGAACTTTGTCACAACCCGTGCATCAGGCCCTGCAACAATCAGATCATCAACATAAACCAGAACATAGACAGAAGAATCACCATTGGGTAGTTGAAACAGGGAGTTATCAGACCCTGACTGAACAAATCCATAGTCTGTGAGAGCAGCGGAATGCTTAGCAAACAAACACCTAGGTGATTGTTTCAATCCATACAATGATTTCTTCAAACGACATACACCATTGGTAAATGGGACAGAGAAACCCGGAGGCAACCGCATAAACACCTCTTCGTCCAAATCACCATGTAGAAAGGCATTGTGAACATCCATTTGATGTAGTTCCTAATTCTTCGCAGCCGCAACCTTAAGGAAAGCTCTAACCGTTGACATCTTTGCCACCGGAGCAAATGTCTCATTATAATCAACTCCAGCAACTTGTCGATTACCTAGTGCCACTAAACGAGATGTGTATCTCTCAATCGTTCCATCTGCATTATACTTAATTTCATACACCCATTAACAACCAATTGCATGTTTCCCTTTAGGAAGTTGTTCAGTGGACCAAGTCTCATTCATTCCCAATGCATCGAACTCTGCTTTCATTGTTTTACGCCAAACTTCATGTTTAATCGCTTCAGCATATGTCTTGGGTATACAATATGCTATAATAGCACTTAAAAAAGCACGATGAAATAGAGAAACGATCATAGAAAACAACCTCATGAATCAAATAGCGAGTAGAAGACTTCATAGAGGTCTGACGCTCAAAGCCCTGCTTGATTGTATTGAGCACATATCCTTGAAGTCTGACAGACTGTTGTTCAGTACGATGACCCTTTCCTAACACTTCCTCCTGTGGAGCTTCCTCAGTCACAACCTGTTCCACAACTGTGGGTGTTTCTGTGTCAGAAACTTCTATTTCAGACAGTTGTGTGGCAACTTCTGTTTCTGTCACACGTCTGTTTATTATAATAGGTTCTTGTACTACTTATGTTTCAGACATCTCTCTGTCTGTTGTTGTATCAGGCACACGCTGGACTGGCTCAGATGTAAGCATGACTTCTTTAGAATCCAAATACCAATCATTAGAAACTGGAGCATCATTCACTGTGACGCTCACTTCCGATGTGGGAAATGCAGATTCAGTAAACCGAATATCTCTAGACACAAATGTACACCTTGTCTTAAGATCAAAGAGCTTCCACCCTTTCTTCTGGAATGGATAGCCGATAAATAGACATTCTCGTGTACGTGGTGCAAACTTATCTCCTTTACGATTTTGATTGTGAGCATAGGCTTGACAACCAAAAACCCGAAGGTTAGAGTAGTCTGGTGGACTACCATACAGAATCTCGTACGGTGTTTTCCCATTCAATAGAGCCGTCGGGGTTCTGTTAATCAGATACGCTCCTGTGAGGACATACTCTCCCCGAAATTCAACACTCAACTTTGCTTGGAACATCAATGCACGGGCAACATTCAATATGTGTCTATGCTTTCGCTCAACTCGTCCATTCTGTTGAGGAGTTCCCATACATGATGTTTGGTGCACAATACCCTGTTCTGCAAAATACTTGCTCATACACATGAACTCAGTACCATTATCACTTTGAATTTGTCGTACCTTCCGATTAAATTGCCTTTCAACCATGGCAAAAAAATTCTTAATTGTGAGTGCAACATGTGTCTTATTATGCAACAGAGAGAGCCAAACACTACGAGAACAATCGTCAACGATTGTAAGAAAGTATGAAGCTCCACAGAGACTTGGTGTTCTATATGGACCCCAAAGATCAATATGAATCATAACAAAAATACCATCACTTTTATGAGAACTTGAAACAAATTCACTCTGAGATTGTTTAGCACGAAAACAAATATCACAATTCAACAACTTCAAACGACTGTTATGATCAACAACTGATAATTGACGTATTCTCTTCTCAGAAGGATGGCCCAACCTTTGATGCAACAATACTCCATCACCACTCGCTTGTACAGTCTTCAAGGCACAAACAGCTTGTTGATCTTGAAGAAAATACAGCCCCTCGTGCAGCTCAACCTGTCTAATCACAGCCTGCAATATGCGGTCCTGTGCCACACAGGTAGTTGTATCAAACAGAACAGTGCAATTCAGATCACGCACTAGCTGAGACACAGATAATATACTATATTCCAATTCAGGTACATACAAAACCTTCACTATCTCAAATCCAGGTTTTAAAATTACTTTTCCTTCTTTAGATGAAACAACTGATTTACCATTTGGCAAACCCACACGACACGGTGACATATCTCATAAATCATCAAACAAATCAAGTTTTCAAGTCATATGATTTGTTGCACCACTATAAAAAATTCAACGATAAGTAAAATTCTTACCAGTAACTTGAGGTGATGTATCACTGTTCAGAAATCGAACCAGCTTCTCCCACTGTTCTTGTTTAAGTCCTGTTTGCGCCAACAGTTCTGTGTTGACTGATTTCCATCTGAACCCCCAATAGCCATCAGATTGGTTCTGGCATTCTGACCACGACCACGTCCTATGTTCTGTTGGAAGTTTATGCCAGAGTTCTGTTGCATAGTCCATGGTTGTGATGCACCACGACCCCGACCAGTCACTCCAATTCCACGTCCATAATTCCCAGGCCACGGCATACCGTGTTTCTTCCAACATGTATCAACAATATGACCACTTTTGGAGCAGAAAGTACACAGGATAGGATTATACACTTCAGGGTGCTGTTTTATGACCTCCATTGGCTGAACAGCAAAAGTTGTTGCCTCAGTACACTGTTTGATGACACGATCAACTCTCCATAATTGCTCCTCTTGTATCACCATATTGTAGGCATGATCTATGCTTGGTAACGGAACAGTATTAAGAATATTTGTCCGAACCGTGCTATAGATTGACCCATCCAATCCCAACAGAAACTGATGCAGTTTCTTGTTTTCACTCAGTCGCTCAGCTTCAGCCTTGTGAGTGCAGGTACAGCTAGACCTTGGTTCAACCTGAGCCAAATCTTCCCACAACTTCTGGATCGTCGCATAATACTGTTCAAAAGTCATATGTCCTTGTACACAGCTTGCTAGCTCCTTTGTAAGTTGTTGTACACGGACCTCGTTTGAAACAGAAAAACGTTTTTGGATATATCCCAAAGGTCTTTTGCAATATCCCGATCCGCAATACTGGAGCGAATCGATACATCAACAGTGTTGTAAGTCCATGAAACCACCATGGAATTCACGATCAACCAATCTTCTTCTTCATCCAAACCTGCTGCTGGTGCAGTCACAGATCCATCAATAAAGATGATCTTCCTCTTTGCTCGAAGGGAAGTTTGCACTCGGCGAGACCATTCATCATAATTCTTCCATGTCAACGCCACTTTGATGATGCCATTCTCGGGATCATCCTTTGCAGAGAGTGTATACATGGAGGGAGGATTCACCTTCTTTACCGTTTCATCAACCATTGTAAAAAAAATTCGATTCTAGGATCGATTTCGCTCTAAAATCATGTAAAGTAACGTGAAAAGAATAATTATATGTTATTATCTTGTGAAAGGAGGTTACAACTTATTTATACAAGTTTAATAGAAACCATAATCTAAAAACTCTAATTACTTATAAGGCTTTATATACAAGGCCTAATATGGCCCAATACGAAGTGATGACAATGTTATTTGTTCTACCTAAACCGATGGAGAGATGCACACTGCTATAACTCGCTCACCACAAACCTTACTTGCCGAAGGCCATAACGAATGAAGCATTTCAAAGGAGGGCCTAATGGTGTTGTCAATGGTCTAAACATCCAGACCCCAAACACTTTCTCTTCTTGCACAAAATGTGGGCTACATGGACTTTCATTCCGTGAGCTAGCACTAAGAGGACCCTCACAAACCAATAAAAGCACGTAGTGCAAGTTCCCCCTATCAAGATCCCCTTGCATAGTACAGAGCCATAATAAACAAAGGACACAACACCGCATACTAATGGTCTTACTACTCCTCAAATGCACACACCTAAGGCAAGGGAAAGATAAAAATAGTGAACCAAACGACACCAACAACGCAACAGTCGCAGGGAGACACGAAACAACAATTGGGCCTAAAACCAAAGAACAAAACTCAAAATACAGAGATGAGCTAACCGAAGTACACTACAAGAAAACAGATAATTTATGACTCCCAAAATCGTCACAAAATAGTCACAAAACTGCAACTAGCGACTGATTTGTAACTAAAAAAAGTAGTCGCAAATTCATCGTCGCTAATTTAAGCAGTCACAAAGTAGTCACTAATTATAGACCAAATTGTGACTCTTTATTTCCGTCACATATAAACGACTACATTGTGACTATTTTATGCTGTCATAAATTAGAGACTAATGAGTGACTCCCTTGAATTTGTGACTACTATATGACGTTATGCAA
Organism: Arabis alpina; assembly: GCA_900128785.1. Lineage (NCBI taxonomy): Eukaryota > Viridiplantae > Streptophyta > Magnoliopsida > Brassicales > Brassicaceae > Arabis > Arabis alpina. Next base: position 15,651,103 of record LT669795.1, read on the forward strand.
TCATACTTTGGACAGGAAGTTGTGACTACTTATATAGTCGTATAATTGCAACGTTAATGTCACTTATTTGGGACCTATTTGCAACTGTAATGAGAGACTAATGAGAGATCCAACTGTTTTTCATCACCAACAGACAAGAGCACTTCAAACAAGTATTTAAACACAAGCAAAAGTACCCAAAGACAATTTGTACAATGCAAAGAACCAAATACAATTTGGCCAAAATAAGAGTACCAAACACATTCAATTGTTCAAGGTTAAAGGGAAATACAATGTTATTGGGTCTAGTGTTGGGTGGGTGGTGAGCCTTGCGAGGTGCCTTGTGTCAGGGCTAATGTAACGGCTGGGGCAGCTCATAGCCGAGCATTCTCCAATTCTTGTTCCGATATTGTATGCTTGGCTTCTTAAAGTTGCTCTTGGATTTGTGTAAGCAGACAAAATGTGTAATTATATTCACCAATATAAATCAAAATCGTAACTAAACAGACAAAATCAAAATGCAAACTAAAACTATCACTAGTAAATGAAACTTACCATCTATTAAAACATATGATCAAAATTAAAACGTTCTTTCTATTGGCCATAGAATCACACATAATCCAGCATTCATATACATTTTCAAAGTCAAGTTCCTAACCACTTGTAAGTTCTTAATAGAAAAACAAAAATCTGTAATAAGATTTTGTATACCTTCTTTGAGTTGCTAGTATTTGAGATACCAAATCTCTCTCTCATTCTTTTTTTTCCAATGAACAAAGAAACAAAGCAAAAACTAGTTTCAAAACCATTATCTAAATTAGAGACTGAGACAAACATTGAGACTTATTCCAAATAGTTTGAGTTCATCTAAAGACTTGAGGAACCTCTTCAATACGGACGCAACACATCAAACGATTCTCTAGCTTGGTCCACAAAACTAGTCCGCTTCAATTGTTCTTCCTGTTTTGTCAGAATAAACAATTACTCTGAGTTTACTCTGATCAAGAAAAGAACACTACACAATGAAAAGAAGGAAGCAATCTTACTCTGAGATCTAAAGGTGTCTTCCTCTTAGCTTTGGACACTCCATTCATCTGAAGATAACTACCAAAAGCACCAGGAGCAACAACTTTCCCCATTTCCAAATCGCTTTTGAATCCTTCAAATTACCTACTTACAAAATTAAATCAGCAAATCTGAGGCAAAATCTGATATTTCTTCGACCCAGTAAAGGGTTAAACTTAATCCTCAAAACCCTAAATAAAGAACATGAACTTATTACTGTACAAGTGAAGATTTCGAATCAGAGATAAGATTTAGAAACAAACTCACTAAGGCTCGATTGGTTTTATATAGCTTAAAGATGTAGAGCCATCGAAACCCAGAAGCTTAGAGAGATTAGCGATATCGATGTCGTAATCCACAACTTGAGTATAACACATTTAATCAAATTTCACACCTCCGCCTCGTCTAGCTTTCCAGCCATTAATCGATTTGGTGGTAGGTTTCAAGAACTGAAGAGTAGAAGAAACTAGAGAAGTGAAGAGTATAAGAATCAAAACTGAGAGAGAGAGAGAGAGAGATTCAGAAGTTTTTTTGTGGAGAAGAACCTGAATTTGATTCGGTGAAGGAATTTGAGAGAGAGCGAGAGAGAAAGAGTTGAAGAGATTACAAAACTTAATGAAATCGACAAGATGATGAGGTTAATATTCAGAAGAGACATGGAGGTTCGGTGGAATCGATGAGGGTTGAGACTTGCTAGTGGCTAGGGTTTGACAATGAGATTTGGGAATTAGATCTCGTGTATTTGTTATCACTTATCAAACTATAGTCCCAACTTAGATTTAGGAGGAATAAATCCGCGCCCAAACCCCAAAATATTTTAAATAACCACATTTTTCAAAAATTTTAAACCCAAAAATTTGGTGAAATGAAAATATATGTTTGGTCACAAAATCGTAGCAAATTTGTAACTATTTTGTGACGCTATGTTAAGGAGTCACAAATCATTACCCTATACCCTAAATATTTGAAACACAAAATCGATAAAAATGTTTAACCAATCATTTTTTTTACATTTCTTAATTGCTTTCATTAGTATATTGTGCTAAATATTACTAATTAAGATAACTACAAACAAAATTTAAACTTAACAAAAAATTAAATTGAGAATACATGTAATATATCTTAAAACATGCTATAGACATAACAAAGAGGAGTTCATTAAATCTAAAGTTATTTTTTCTAATATTATATATGATGTTAAGTATAACTAACATTTAAAACGTATATAAATATTTATGACCACTCTTTTAACAATGATCTTAAGTTGTTTTCTTCAAATCATATGAATGTGTAGCTAAAAAGAGGTAAATCAGTCACACTTTTGTGACTACTTTGCCACTCATTTACCACACCAAAAAACAGTAACAAAAGCGTCACAAATGTGTGACTACTTTGCGACGCTCTTTAGTGTCTATAAACGTTGTCACAACAGAGTCGCAAATTAGCGACAGAAAAAAGGTTAGTCACAAAAACGTCACTAATTTACGACTATTTTGCGACACTATGTTGTAGTCGTAAATACGTGACGTTTTTGGGACGAACCTTTCTTCTGTCGCTAATTTGTAGCAAATACGTCACAAAAGAGTCGCAAATCACGACAAGGTGATCTCGTGTCGATGAGGGTACGGAGTGATCCGTTTTCTTTGTTACTAATCACAAAAACAATATCAAAACTACGACTAATATTCTTACATTTAGTAATTTGTATTGTTTTCTTTTTTAACAATTTTTAACTATTTTATAAATGTTTACATAGTTTTTGGTATCCACTAATTTTGTACAAATTTAAATCACCAATGGGATCCTTCTTTATATAATCTATATTGACTGTTAGATCTTTGCACCTAACAACACAAAATCAAATGTTGTAAACCTCAGTTTCCCTAATTTTACCGCCACAAGGAATAATCCACTATTACACATTTAGGAACAAATCACAACAAAACGGAGACCATAAAAAGCATCCAATGGAGAAAAAGTGACTACAAACATCCATCCTTTATTACAATCAAAGATGGTTAAGAATATGCAAACCGACTTTATAAAGCATAAAATCAAAGAAACAATTTCTTTTCTTTTTTTTTGAATTACCAAGAAGTTTCGGGCCGAACCCCATAATCTCCTATGCCCGAAACCACAACATGTAATATTAGTTTTGTCCCAAGAGCTACTCGAATCAGCGATCTCTAGGCTTTGCCTAAAAATTTTACCAGTTAAATTATCGGCTCTCGGTAAAGAAACAATCTTCAATGTTTATAAAGTCGTGAAAGAAAAAAATTAGAATAGAACATTTTGACACTTGTTAAATGAAAATGATCCACTGTCCTTATTATTAATATTCAATGACCTCCTCTTTTGACTAGTTAAATTAAAATTTCGTTGTTTTTCCTTGAACTAGTAATTGCGAGCAAGCAACCTCTACTACTATCTTTTTTTCTCTAGAAAAGGACCACCTTAAACTTGTGACTTGTATAACACGTGATTTTTTTCTCTCTTTTTAGTTCCTTTTGTTTTTCTGGTACAAAAGTTAGGTAATTTACTTCATCTTAAGAAACATACCTATTAAAATATGAAAAATGTTCATGTGTTGGTACCAAGTTTATGCTTGAAATTTCTTTCTCCTATCCTTCTCAATCTAGAAAGACGCCTTAATCCATAAACTAGAAACCTCAAACTACCAACCAATTTTTATTATTGGAAGCATGAATACATTCTTCATAATCATCATAAACAGAAACAAGGTTATAGGAAATAAAATATCAAAGATGGAAGGGATCTTGTCAAAGAAGACAATCGATACTTCTTCTTGTGGGTCCTAAATTTGCAACATCTTCTTTTGTCATTTCATGCGTAGACAAGTTCCTTCCCTCGCCGCCCACGCCTTGAATATGCATTAGATTTATGTTACAGTTTCACCCATATAAATTAATATCCTTTACTACTAAATCACAAGTCACCTCACCAATAAAAATGTGACACGTAGCAAGTTCAACAAATTTCATATATTTTCCATTAAAAAATATATAGCAATTAAAAAAATAAAGCACAAAAATAGGAAGCTTAAATTTTATTTCGAAACTTAAAAAAAAAGCATATGCACAAAATCCAAATAAAGAGATCGCAGATTTAAACCCATGATGAACTTAAATCCATCTCTATTTGCATTCAAAAATTGTAAAATTTTAAATTATCTTGAACCACTGTCTTCACTCTTTCAAACACTTGCAGAATTTCAATCCATTTTGATACTCTCTTGCCTAATAGTGGCAACAATCATCTACGGGAGAGATTCCTTCTTTGAATTGAGAAAAAGAAGAATACAAATTGGGTACGGACCGGTCGTACTACGAAATTGGGAAGTTGAACGTCAAAATCTAGGTTAGTGAGATCAAAAACGTCCAACTTCTACACTGATCAAATCCTAATTTGCATCGTCTCGATTTTCTTTTTCGTAATCTACTTAGATTTTGTTTTGGTTTACTTTCGGTCTTTTGTAAATTAACAAAAACTACATATGAAGAAGCTTAAGCAGCACAAGAAGAAGACGAGGGAATATGTGGTGAAAGGCATAAAACTAGAAGGCGACCTAAGAAGCTCGGGTGGTAGGAGAAACGAGGAGGATCCCATGTGTAGATAAAAAGTCAAGACTTAGGTTGGTCTTCCATTTTTTCCTTTCTATGTTCATAGAAATGAAGTGATTATTTTTGTTAACCTTCATATCAAACACGTATGCATAGGAGGCAGCATATATCACTTTGGAAAATGGCATTCAATCGGATTATCAGGAATGTCATGAGTGAAGAAAACTTCCTCATTATGTATAGGAAATGTGTTAATTGTTCATTTTTCGTTTTCATTTTATGATTTCATTTCTAATTTTGATGATTCTAAAAGTCATTTCAATTCATCTTTATTCGTCATGTTAAAATTTGTAATTTAATAGAACAATTAGCCAAACCCTTAAAATAACATAATATTTTAACTGTAAAAAATATAATTTATTTACATAATTTAGTTTGATCAAATTTATATAAAACCTAAAAAGATATCCGTACGTAGCACGGGAAGTATACTAGTAAGAATATAAATTGTCTTCGCAAGTTATTAAGTTTTAAATCTATGTTTTAGCTATATCGTGATTGTTTATAACAAACAAACAATGAATTTTGATTTTAAACAAGAGAAACACTATCGTAATTTCGTTATGGTTTATGTTAGGGTGTCGCCCTGTCGTTAATGTAAAGTTTATTAAAATATGTAATTGATCCACAAAATTTATGGGCAGAAATTAATTTAATACATGTATAAAAATGGATCATAAAAAGTTCTGTTTGAATTCTGGAGTAATCTACTTTGAAATTTTTTAAATCACTAATCAACATTTTATAAATTTATCTATGCACTAATTTAACAGTGACTGCACTAATTGCATCAATCTCGCTTGTATCACTCCAATCGTAAAATCACCGTAACCATTTCGGACTCTCAATAATTTTGTTGGTCTCTTCTGTATCTTTGCTTTATTAAAGGATCTTGAAACCACTTCACATCGACAAGAGAGAGAGAGATCTCTCCTCAAAATTACCAAACACAAATCGCTCTAAATAATACTTGTAAATATCACTATTACCCCCCAAATAATTCCCAAAAAATCCTCTCCTTTATTCGAAAACCTTAATCAATCAATAACAACAAGTCGAAGAAGATGGATCTAGAAGATTGGGAATTACTCCCCAAACACAACTACATGGATCTCGATCTCGATGATGATAGCGAAGAGATGAAGATGATCAGAAACACCGGAAAAAACTTCGACATGGATTACTTCATCTGCCCAACACTCCAAGATTCTGTCGAAAAAACAGAGCTTCATCGAAGATCGAGCGTGGTCCCCACACAACTCCTCCAAATTCCCATAACTTGGGAACCCGTATCCACCGTGGACGACACCACAGACCACAACAAAATCCCGGATCCGGAATTCTCGGAGCCAGACCCGGAGCTTTTGACGGACTCTGTTCCGTCTCCGAGATTAACCTTCAGAACAACGAAGGAAAACGAATTTGTCGACATGAAAATAGACCTACCAGCGAAATTCACAAGTCCTCTGCCTCAGAACAACGATAAGAAACACTCTGAGTCGGAAGGAGACTACTATGATGAAATCAAGAGATCAGAGGTTGAAGAAGAAGGTAGTGACTTGAGGAGCAACAAAGAGACTGATTGGGATGCAGATAATAAGAGCATAGGTGATGAGAGATTGAATCTGTGGAAGATGGGTCTTAATGGGATTGGTGCTATATGTTCATTTGGTGTTGCAGCTGCTGCAGCCACCATTTGTGTTTTCTTCCTTGGACACAACAGTAACATCAAAGGTCGTCGGAACAAGAACCAGATCCTCAGGTTTCAGATTTACTCTGATGATAATAAGGTAATCTTTTTTTTTTTAAATCATGTTTCTTAATCTAAATCCAAATCCAAATCAACTCAAACTAATTGTAATGGATCCTGATTAATCGACTAATTGCCAATGATAATTAAGTTTGGTATGCCTCTTATAATGGCTAATTGGGTATTAAAGTTAAATCTCCACTTATACAAATTTACGTACGTGTTTGGTCGATTGGAAACCGTTGATTAGAAGAGTTGTTTGTGTCTTAGATCGACCAAAGTGATAAGGATGTGTTTGGCGGTGTTGCCTATTACGTGTCCAAGTAAACAATCAATAATTGTAGAGAAGATTCTTATTTTGTCTTTGTACGTTTTGTGTTTATCTTTTCTCTTGCGTCAAAGTCACACTTTGAACAAAAACGTCATTGTTCCTTACATTTACCTACAACTTATGTGCATGTTAATCAGCTATAGAGATGTTTTACTTGGGATATAGAATCGTGATTGATCTAGGTATACGTAAGAACAATAATCAAAATGTTTTTGTTGTTGTTGAAATGGCTCAAAATGTTGATTTCGAGACATTTCATCATCGCTAGTCAATTATTCGATCGGATTAACTAGACCAGCTCAGCTACATAGGACATTAGGACAGAGTATGATATAGCTAGGGTTCATAAAAAAAAAAATTCTTATGCAACATCTAAGCAAACCATTTTTAAACTCATTCGCAAAGTTAATTTATGGTATGTTATATTGCAGCGAATGAATGAAGTGGTGAAGCATGCAACAAAGCTAAATGAAGTCATCTCTGTGATGAAAGGTCTTCCGGTGGCAAGAGCTCAGATATCTTTTGGTGGATACTACGATGGACTTTAAATGAAATCATAGCCGTCCATTTTGAATAAATACATCAGATCCAATGTCTTATACAAACGGGATCTATAGCTTATGTTATGTATATACGAACTTAGGAAATTCAGTATATAATGTTTGTAAGTTTTATAGTATTTGTCCAAACCCATACTACTAATTATTTATTAGAGCATTCGTATTGGTGATATTTTACGAGTATCTTTAATTAAAATGGATTATTTAACTAATGATTCTAATAAAACAATTCTATAAAACGAAGCTAAAAACATCCTTAACAATGAATCAATGTGGGTATTATTAGCATTAATTTTAATAGTAGTTTAATATTTGAGACTTATGAAGATTTTCTAATTTTTGTAAGTCCAATGATGAAACTCAATGGTTTCAAAAAAAAAAAAAATTAAAATTATTTTTCATAAATCATAAAATGAAAGAAAATCAATTACCATATATAAATATACAAAATTCTAAACAAACTTGAATTTATTATATTTTATAAAAAAAATTTAAATTCATATCCATGTGATTACGAGGATTCTTGGTGCTTCGTCTTGAATCATGGAAAAGTAACACTCTTTCTCTATTAATATATAAAGGGATATATAAATAGAGAGGAGAAAACAACACAATTAGCTACATATATAACCAATCCAACAAATGAATGACTTGTAATGAATCATGATTACTCGCTTGAGATAATGAGCACGAATCCATTAAGGAGAAGCATGAAGAGGAGTTCTCTTCTCTTCGACATGTCTAGTCAAAACAAAGCAACCAAATCAATATCCAAATCATTTCGTATAACTGTCCAAACATCTTCAAAGCACCAAATAAGGAGAATACATCACAAGTTCCATTTGTTCACTAGATAAACAAGAATTTTAACTTAGTTCCTAACTTCCTAACCAACACAATGGGAAATCAAGCGTAGATGGTCCTAGCTTGAAAATAAAACAAATGCCCAACATAAAACCTCTTTTTTACTTCTTACCTCTCTTAGACACGGATTTGTTAGTGATTTTGAGTTTTGTAGTTGATTGCTCGAAATCCGCATCATCAGCTAAGTTAATAGTCCGTTTGTTGCTTGGAGTCGACATTTGAGGAGTGTCTTCAATAATTGTGATTGATAGTTGAAAATTTGAGTTGTGACTTGCAACTTTGTTTTCGCTCTGATAAGAAGTAGTGTCAATCTGAAAAATTGGTAAGAATGGTTTAATTATCTCGTAACGATGTTAGAAGGTAACATATATTATGTAAACAAATATGGAATGAATAATACATGATCTATAGTTGATGATGAAATAACAGGTCCATGACGTATCTCAGAATCACCGCAAGTCTAAAAAAGGTTTTAGAAAAAGTTAGTATTATCCGCTTTCTAATAGACATTAGGCAGTAATCTATATAAACACAGTAGATGGTCATACCAGCGATGAACAACTTTCTTCAAACTTTGTTATAATTTCATGGTCGGCCGTAAGTTTGTCGACGTGATATGTTGCAGATCCTCTATAATTGGTCGTGTCCGTGTGTTTAACTTTGAAAACAAATTGACGCCCTTCCAAATCTAGTAGCTCTTGAGGAACATGACATGAGTGATTCAACTGCGACAATTTTGAAAAGGAGATAATAAGTTGACAGAAAAGTGCATATGCAAGAGCAAACAATATCTTAAAAGGAGAACTCCGATTAACTCATATACTTCAAACTAACTGATATCCAAGAATAAATAATGTCAAGAACACCATTACATTTCTATAGCAAATTATAGACATTATAAACAAATTTTCCGAATTGAAACATATTCTGACCAATTTCATTTTAATTACTCACACCTTGATTAAAGGGTAAAAAGAACCTATAAGATATTTTAATCTCTCTATAATCATTGTTTAAATGATATAAAATGTCGTACCATAAACAATCAAGAGCACCTAAAAGAGATTTTAATGAGATACAATGTGAAACTTAGATTAGAAACCAAAGTTATGATATAGCTTTGAACTTACACCACGATTATGAATTGCAATTTATGGTATAGCTTTGAACTTATTCTTTATACACCTTCTGGTTCATAACCCAAATTTAAAATTTATAAGACAATGCTAGTACTTAAAACAATTACGATAACATCCTAATTTATTTGTAATCACATAAATGAATAGATCATACGTCATAATAAGTATGAATGGAAGTAAAATAGACTGAAATCAGAGTTCTCCTAATTACAAATATAAGATGTTTACGATAGTTTGTGTACCTCAAGTTGTTGCTCGAGCAAATCATTGGCAGATTTATGATGAAGTTTAATCAAAGCACTGTCGAATAAGAGCAACGATGCACTACCAGTATGATCAGTTGCTCTAACTTGCACTTTGAACCTGAAAAAAGTAGTGAGATATTAACATAAAGGTGAACAAATTATTGTTGAAAAGTGAAACTGGTGAAAAAAATAAACAAATGTTTTTATGTGACCTTATTGATGTGGTAGTTTTATCTCTGTTGCACTTGTCACAGGAAAATATGTCTGGTTCCGTTTCCTCGGTCACATAATTGAAGTAAGGTGTAATTTTTATTGAACAAGTTATGCATCCGATATAAAACCAAGAAATTTCAGTTTGGATGGAAGATAGTATAGCAAGTACATTTCCTATTTGTCCCCATAATTTTAGTAAGACAAGGTAATTCGGCATGTTTAAATATTTAAAATCATAGGAATATTAAAGCGTAACATACCTTGGCCAAATCACTAATTTGAGAAATTGTTCTTTGCTCAGATAATGAGTAATGTTCAGTTGGTAGTTGTATGGAGCGTGAAGGTGTGGACTCTGAGATAACAAGATTGACTTCTTCGTTGCTTGATTTACCCATTCTACAAAAAAATGCATAAACATAGTAAGGAAAAGTTTAAAAGAACGTATACACTACTTTAAATCAGAAAATATGAGTGAAATACTTTGTTTTGAATTCTGAAATATCTTCAATGGATGGATCAGTGAAGAGTTTTGTAGCAAACATTGAAGTCTGAACTGAGATGTCCCTTGGGAAAATAATGAATAAATACTTTAACTAATTGTGTTATCTTCATTAAAACGATAACATTGAGATAAAAACTAACCATGATATGAATTTATCTTCATCAAACTACCAGTAAAGACAATTGGGCCAGATGTGTCTCTCATAGCATAGGTGAATATATCATCTGCAAATTGCGCTCATAGAGTGACTTTGATAACAGAACCCCTATGACATAAAAGAGAAAATTGGATTAACAATTAGTTGCAAAAGAAAGAAAAAGAATGATCAAATCAACAAGTAAGTAGGCGTAGTCATCAAATAATATATAGGAAAAGATTAATAACTTTAACTTGTAATCTGAATCTTTTACTTGAAATGCAAAATATAGATTTAGTCTTTGCATAATATGATGTATGGTGTGTGAGTAATAATAACCTGATATTCTAAGAGACGTGTGTTACACATAGCCATCAAGAAAAATAAAAGGAATATCATACTTACTCAATGTCCATGAGTTGCACATTGAGTAGTCTTGAGCGACGGCCACGACACGAAACATTTTTAATGTCATCCATCTCAATAATTTCACCAATAACATCTGAAAAATCAGTTTGTTATATATAACAAATCTGCATATTGTGAAAAATAAAGATACACAAATGAGAGATAATATACATACCAATGAAGACATTCTCATCAGGTGATCCAACAATTATGTCGGAAAATTTAGTGAAGTTAAAACGCAGCGGTAGGTTTGGAATATCCTCACAATCCTTACATATGTTGTGAATAATAGGTTTATTTTGTAAGGGTGTGAGCTTCCTCGATAGCTACCACGATTAGGCACCACTTCGAAGTTCATAATAATACGACAATCTCCTTCTTGAAGATACTTTTCGTATTTAGAGATTAGATTTCTTTTGATAAAAGCTTGTATTCTATCTCCTTGATTATGAAAAAAAAAATGCAATCAGGTTGTGTTAACTAAAAGATAATCTATCTCTAAATCATGGAGATCAACAAAAAAAATCGTGGAGTTCATGTACTAATCATGGACCAAAATCTTATAATTTAGTATTGAGTGAAAACAATTAGGATTATAATTTCCGATTTAGAATCATGGACAGAAATCTAGATGGCAAAAATTAGGATTATAATATACGATTTCGAATCATGGACATAACTCTTATAATATCGATCAAACGTTTAAGCTGATTGTACAATTATGAAATCATATTTTGAGAAAATTAAATCCAAGATAGAAACATGACCTTTTCATCCACGAGAAGAATATTTAACCCAGTATAAGCACCATGATTTTCTGGTTTTTGAAATCCCCACACACGGACGATGCGAACTTTGATTTTCCATACCGTAGTCTCGTTAGACAGATCTGAGATTGATGTAAAATCTAGCATTTGGAGTTTTCTTTGTCGATAAAACGTTTGAATAATATAGAGGGGAAGAATAGAATGAACAAATTGGAGTAATAAAAAACACTGATTATAGAGTTTTATGAACATCAAAGAATCAACAGTTTAAGCTGCGATATCAGTGGAGGTGGTGGGAGAGAAATAAGAGATCGTGGGTTTATTAGGTTTTTATTTCCTTTTTGGTTTTTTAATTATTAATTGTAATTGTTGGAATTCTGAAACTATTTAATTTTGGAAATTAAAGTGAATTCAGATTTTTGTGGGATTGACACGTTGATAGTTGACGAGGTGTTGTCTTGAGAGTAATTTTAGGAATCTCTCTGTAACTTGTGTTTTAGTATAATAGGGATTGACTAGGAGTTTCTCTGCGCTACGCGCAGACTTATTGGTGAATTATTTAATTTGCAATGATTATTTAGAGTATTTTGTTGTGTTTTTAAATTTGTAGGTTGTGTATTTTGGTAAGATTTGTTAACCGTTTCAAAATGTAAAATAACACCAGTTTTATGTTTAATATAATCTACTTAAAAATAATAAGCTGTCTTTTTCTGATAGTTGCAAATCTACTTGAGATTTGAGAATATCTTTCACAGAGGCTTGTAGTGAGTGGCACAAGGCTTGTAGTGTCAGAAAGTCTTATGTTTTTCTCCGATGTAAAATTTATTAACAGAGTAAAATAAATAAAAGAGAAAACTGAGACTTTCACTGGTTGCTTCGTCCTATATTGTTTACAGAGCCATGGCCATTTCCAAAAAAAAAAGAACAAAATTTGTGAAAAAGAGAAACACTTGCATCAACCCTCTTCACAAAAATTAACAAAAATGGCAAAGAGAGATCATTGAGATCTTTAAAAGCTGAGTAGGGGAGATATGGCTATATTGGTGATGATTCTCGACGTTGTGATCTCATGATCATGGTGATCATGGTCGTGATCTCAAAAATTGCACTTCTGAGTTGCTCAATTGTTTAGAATTATTTTCTGGTTTCTCGGTCTTTGAGCTTTCTTTCCTCACATCAGGTTACCATTAGAAAGGGGCTTTCAATCAGAGCGGCTTGGTGATGGTGAGATCCTCTAATGGGTTGATGAATCATGTGTAGCATAAGGAGTGGGCAGAGACGGAATTTTGCAGCATTGGTGGTCGAATTTGCAGTTTGGTCCAAACATGCAGAAACCATACGACCTGAAGTTACCACAAGTTGCTTGTCCCTGGACAGCAAAAAGCAGATCGATAGCTCATTAGATAGCTCAAAAACTATACATACAATAATCTCTAGGAACCAAATCAAGACCACATTTTTTTGTAACCAAAGCTCTTATTTCAACTAACCAAAATCAGAATTAGAGCCTTGAAACCAAGAGACTTACATGTCTCGCTGGAAGAACAAATGGGCTTATAAGATTTCGTCTTGCTTCCAACCAGATAGACCTACTTGGTGAGGACCGAAAACCAAAGCATCTAGTGGATAATTGCATGGGGCTACATTTCTTGATTCCACATATTTTGCCAGTTGAACTGCTCCTCCCATAGTTTCAAGAGCATTGTGGAATCTACTCAAAGCATTGAGGAATCTACTCAAACCATTGACAAGTTATGAGGCATAGAAATAAAGTTGGGGATATATAACTTCCAAAGGAAATTTTGCACGAAACAGATATCACAAGTTTATGCATAACTGATTAGTAGAATGGAAAAAGTAGTCCTCAACACCAATCTCAGTAAGGCGCCACTAAACAGAGGTGCCGATATAAATAAATGGCTACATAATGGTGAATTATTCACCGTGAATAGTCTAAGAAAGCTCACTTTGTGGCACATTGCAGTTGCACCATCAACATCGGTTCTGACAAACATCGGTTTTGTTTGTGGGAAAAAAAATAACTCAAAATCACCATACCTGAGTCCAACTGTGCAACATTGAATCTAAAACCCTCTTTACTCATGCATACTATTAAGAGAAAAAATCAGGATAGCTTACATAATCATTTTTTGGATATTTTACATTGTTCACCTGCAAACTCTTCGTTTGAAAGTGTTGCATCCTCTCAACTAATAGTGTGTGTCTTATATATTGTGATATTATAAGAGTGTATTGATGGGAATTTATGTGAGACAATTCACTGGCCTGGACCGCCTGGTAAATCAAATGGAAGGAAAAATAATTGGGTAATTTACAACCAAAAATGACGGGTATGTTGGAAGAAATGGGCAAACTTTACTTTATGCTCTAATTAAGAAACTAATTTGATCCCGAGAAGCGTTTTACATTTCTTCTTGAGAAAAAAAATGACTTGATTTACTGCGAAAAAAACAAAAAAGAGAAGACAATGAAAATAAGTTACAGAAAAAAATGAATAGAGATAAGTTAGGCCATAATGGTTTGCATTGTAACAAACACATTGTATCCAGCATCATAGATTTATACATGGAAAGACCCGAGAACACCACTAATTCAGACTCGCACAAAAAGTGAAACCTACAATACAGTTTATGAGAAGTCCCAAGTTTGTCAGTAAGCAAACATAATTTGAAGATCTCTTCAAAGGAGTTTTGTAGAGAGATAGAAGCGTGCTTACAATGCAACATCGATGTACAATGACTGAAATCCACCACCAAGAGCACCATCTTCATAGACATCTTCTTCTCCATCAAATAAATTATACATGTTCTTCTTTGTAAATTTCAACTACATAACCAAAACAGACAAACAAATTCAATTTCAGTCATTGATGCATTGATGATTCTCAAGCTTTTTCAATATTATGTGTTTATATTCAATAACTGACCTGACGCTCTCTCTGAGATCGAATTATATCCTTGTCGAAATCACCAATCTCATCGTTCTGTTCTCCAATACGATTATCCATCAAAACCGAAGATTTCAAGCTTCGTTCGTACTCTTTAAGCAACGTGTTCTTCCTTCGTTCTTCACCTTTATGCTTCTTACCGAGGACGTCAAACTTCGGGCGAGACCAAATTGACTCAAATGCAGAAGCTTGAAGAAGGTTTGGACGTCGTTGAAGAAGACGGGACGTTGACTATTGTTGTTATATGCAATAGCTGTTTAATGTGAAGAAGAAGGTTTGAGTGGTGTGTATATGAGGTTCGGGGTTGTATATATAGAGGAGGTTTGGCCATAGCGATGATAGAGGTTAGGGGAGATGAAGGTGTCACAATTGAAGGCTAGGAGGATACAAATCATCTTTAGGTATACAATAGATGGTAACAGCGACAAAGGATTTCAGAGTTCTCCAATTACGGTTGGTGAAGAGGCAGACTCGTAGACGATGATTTGTTCACAATACACAGTCGACGATCTCTATTTTTTCTAGGCTTGAAATATAATTACGTTTGGGCCTATTGGGCTTAATGTTAACTAAATGTTTCCCACACCAAATGAAACTATAAACGGATTTGTGGTGAGTTGATGACTTAATGTGTATAATGTTTGATAGAACGGAAATATTTAATCAAATGAGAATAGTGACTTGTCAAAATGACTGGTTGAGGAAATTCAGAATTTTTTTGTCATGTGGCATGCCTCAAAGTCAAAGGCCAAAAAATCTTCTCCTTTTATATAAAAGAGATTCAGATTTGAGTTTGTTTGGTCTATGTTTGTGATCTGCGAAAATTCACATAATCTCTACTCTGATTTGTGTTTTCGCTAATTTCGTTAAACCGGTTTCGATTGCATGTATCAGATCTGAGATTAAGATTCATGAAAACGCTCAATTTGTTGATTTTTTCTTGAATTTTAATTTCTCATGGGTAAATTTAACAAGTATTGGTAAAAAAGACAAAGTGGGGGTAGAAACAGAAAGAGTATCACTGATACTAGGTTTTAATTAGTTAGTCTAAATCATTAAATTAACATTAATTTAATACTAAAAATTTGGTTTAAGAAACTTTATCACCGTTAATCATGCTCTAATTTCCTTTAAATTAAAGTATCTCGTGGAAAACAAATCATCTAAGCTAAAAGAGTCTTTTACTTTAAGTTGACTCATTGACTTATCGTCGTCACGCGTTACTTGTCACAAGCCATCCTCATGTTTCACGTTAATTACCGTAGTCACATTAAGAATAAATCCAAAATGGGAGCTTCATGATATATCAAGACAGTGAAAACATGTCTTGGTACGCTTCTTTCATCTTCCTTCTTTTCCTTTTCTCCTTCCTCAATAGCTTCAGTGCTTCTGCTCAAACTCCTAGCTATCGACACCATTTCTGTCCGAACACAAAAATCTATTCAAGGAACAGCACTTACTTCACTAATCTCAAAACCCTTTTGTCCTCTCTCTCTTCCGGCAGCGCTTCATACTCCACCGGATTCCAAAACGCCACGGCCGGACAAGCCCCTGACATGGTCACCGGACTTTTCCTCTGCCGGGGAGACGTCTCACCTGAAGTTTGCCGTAACTGTGTCGCCTATTCCGTCAACAATACCTTAATTCAGTGTCCGAATGAAAGCGAAGCCGTGCTTTATTATGATCAGTGTATGCTCAGATACTCTGACCAAAATATTCTCTCGACCCTTACAATCAATGACGGAGGATTGGTCACGTTGAACGCCAATAATATTTCATTTAACCAAGTAGACCGATTCAAAGAGTTGGTGTCGTCCACGATGAACCAAGTTGCCGTTGAAGCAGCCAGCAGTACTAGAAAGTTTTCTGCAATAAAGGCCAATTGGACCGCGTTCCAGACTTTGTATGGACTGGTTCAGTGCACTCCTGATCTTACAAGAGAAGACTGATTGAGCTGCCTGCAAGAATCTATCATTCAAATCCCTCTTTACAGAACTGGAGGGAGATGTCTTTGGCCAAGCTGTAGTGTAAGGTACGAACTTTACGTGTTCTACAACCAAACCGCTATTAGAACATCACCGCCACCACCACCGCCACCACCACCATTGCTTCTGCCTGCGTCAAATCCTTTGGTGTCACGGACTGGTGAGAATTCTCTCTATCTCTCATCTTCCTCTGTTTTTTCTCCCTGCTTTCTCGAGATTAGTAGTACTAATGAGAAAGTTTTGTCCTTTTGATTGAGTTTGGGTTTTTATTTTGTCTTCCACCATCTGATCTTAAACAAGTGGTATTTGAAAGCAGGGAAAGGTGTGAATTCAAATGTGTTAGCCATAGCCATTGTTATGTCTATTATAGTGGCTGTTCTGCTTTTCATAGCTGGTTATTGTTTTGCAAAAAGAGAAAAGAAGTCTGACGACTCAGCTCTTACATTTGATGGTAAAGACTCACGTAATTAACAATCTTAATTGAGTTTGATACATGTCAATACTCAGACTTTTTCCGTTTTATATGGCTTATAATGTGCAACAGGAGATGATATAACAACCATAGAGTCGCTGCAACTTGATTACAGAACAATTCAAGCTGCAACAAATGATTATTCAGAGAATAATCAGATTGGTCGAGGCGGATTTGGTGAGGTTTACAAGGTACTAAATATTATTATTAGTTCTTTAACTGCACATAAAGGTTGTGTGCTTTTATTGAAATTTTACTGATGAAAACGGATAGGGTACATTTTTGAATGGGACTGAAGTTGCGGTGAAGAGACTGTCAAAATCATCAGGACAAGGTGACATAGAGTTCAAAAACGAAGTTGTTGTTGTTGCAAAGCTTCAGCACAAAAATCTGGTTAGGCTTCTTGGATTTTCTATAGAACAAGAAGAAAGGATATTGGTCTATGAGTATGTGCCCAACAAAAGCCTTGATTGTTTCCTCTTTGGTCAGTTTCATTTTATTGCTATGTTTCAGTAATTCTTTATCCAAATGAAACTGAAAAATTTCAAACCTTTAGAATTTACTGTAATTGACGGATGTGCATAGACCGTGCAAAGCAAAGCCAGCTGGACTGGTCTCGACGATACAAGATCATTGGAGGGATTGCTCGGGGGATTCTATATCTTCATCAAGATTCACGGCTCACAGTTATACACCGTGACCTCAAAGCGAGTAACATTCTCCTTGATGCGGATATGAATCCGAAAGTTGCTGATTTTGGAATGGCAAGGATCTTTGGAATGGACCAAACACAGGAGAACACAAGCAGAATAGTTGGTACATAGTAAGTCTTCCTCGTAACTTCTCATAAGTTGAAGTTTGTTGAGCATTCTTTTGCCAACATACTAAAGTTTCTTGTGGGCTTTAGTGGATACATGTCTCCTGAATATGCGATGCGTGGTCAGTTCTCGGTGAAATCTGATGTCTACAGCTTCGGAGTGTTAGTTCTTGAGATTATAAGCGGCAAGAAGAATAATAGTTTCTACGAGACAGACAGTGTACCTGACCTTATCACATATGTAAGTTCAAAGGCAATTAAGTTTTATATTTACCTCTCTTACAATAAGCAATGGTTACAAGTACTAATTGATGGATTGATATTCAAGGCTTGGAAGCTTTGGAGTAACGGAACAGCATTAGACCTTGTGGATCCAACTATTGTAGATAATTGCCAGAAGAGTGAAGTGGTTCGATGCATCCATATCGGTCTTTTATGCGTGCAAGAAGATCCCATAAAGCGTCCGACGTTTTCAACCATTTTTTGTAATGCTCACTAATAATACTGTGATTTTACCAGTGCCTTGGCAACCAGGATTTTTCGGTCAGAGTAGACCCAAAAAAGACCTGCTTGATTCGGACCAATCTACAACGAGCAAGTCTGTTCTAGGGTCTGTTGACGATGCATCAATTACTGAATTATATCCTCGTTGACTATGGTGTTAACCTTCACAGTTGAACCCATTGGCATTACTGAAAGCAACTTTAAAACTTATTTCGCAGTAAAATTTACGATGTGGACATCCCGATTTACTAGTTTCGATATGGTTTTCCAAGTTTATAGAAACAGAAAACAAATTAACTCATTTGTAATTTTGTCTGATGCTTTTTGTTGCAATCACTTTTCATTTTGGATTTGATTTGATCTTTAACTAAAAAATAACTGTAACTTATAAAAATATAAAAAGCTCAAAATAAATGACTTGTTTGGTTTAGATGCTCAGGCTATGTGTGTGAGATTTGACTTGGAAAAAGGGAAAACAGAATAGTGTGCGGAGGTGATTTACATGGTTTGTATTGTCTTGAAGTTGAAACAGTTTAGTCTATTTTTGTTTCGAGTACAAATCAGTTTAAAAGCACCTTTATTGAAGTGTAACATTGGGTGTTCTTGGTCGAAATCTAAATCATTGGCTGGAGTGTCATGGGTGGGTTAGCTAGAGATGAAAAAGGAGTAGTTTTGTTTCATAGGAGAAGAATGAAAAGACTTTTTCATCAAAGAAAGCGAAGGTGGTTGAGAGACTTTTTCATCAAGGAAAGGATATGTGGTGGTGATGCTCAATAATTCCGTGGTGTGATCTGTTTCTAGGCTTGTTTTTGAGCAAATACTCTGTTTGCAAGATGTTTTTCTTCTTCTGTTAAGTCACATTTGGTTTATAATAATAAATTTTAATGGAAAATGAAAAACGTTACCTATCAACCAACAATTAAAGTTGTTGTATCGAGAACCTTTGGTTTTGAAAGAAACAAATTCAGATAGAAAATAGTTTTATAGAATTCCAAATTTGATGGAAATAACAACCTACAATTAGAACAAGAGTTAAAGATTAAAACCCTAACTAATCAACCATTAACAATAAGGAGTGGTTAAGTCAATCAATGAATTCACAGAAACCCATCTCTTCTTCACTGAAAAGTTGTTCGATATTGACCATGGTCCATGTAGTCATCTTCTTCTTCATTGGTTTTAAAACTAGGGTTTGGAAGAAAAGTAGCAACCTGTGAAGAAAAAGACTTGCCATAGATTTTTCCGAGAGATTTGCCAGAAATTTGATCAAAAGAGTCGCCATAGAGAGAGGAATTAGGGTTTTGATCAAAAGAAACAGCGTGTGGGGAAGGCAAGCCATGGAGAGAAGATGCCGTTGGGGTTTGATCGAAATCAGAGACAAATCGTGATGAAGATCCCACACAGTCCTCGGAGCTAGGGTTTTGATCGAAACAAGAAACAATTTGAGAACAAGACTCGTCGAGAGAAGAATTGTGATCGAAAGAAGAAACAGATAGTGAATTTTGTTTCTTCTCAAGAACAGCCAACAAATCCTTCTTGGTTTGTTCAAGACGATTCTGGATCATGTTCAACTCGGAGAGATCGTCGCACGAACTATAGAGATGAGGGTCTTGCCACCAAAACCCTAGCTTGGGTTGGGGGTTAGGAGGAAGCTTGCCGTTGAGGTAACAGTGTGCAATTTCAGAGGCAGAAGAGTAACCAGAGAAGGAGTAAACAACGTCGGAGTTCTCGGACGGAGAGGTTACGAAGACGGCGATGTTGGCTCCCGAGAAACGGCAGAGACTGGCGGCTTTAGAGAAGACGGTTTGACGGCGTTTAGAGCAAGCCACCGATCGTTGCTGTTTGGTGTCTCGTTTCTTTATTTCAATCTTCCTTTTTGTTCCTTTCGCGATTGTTGATTTTGCCATTGTTAGGGTTCTTACAGAGATGAGAATGGAGTAGTCGAGAAATAGAAAACAGAGTGAAAAATTAAGAGACAGAGAGTTTTAGTGCTCATGTTATATATAGATATCGTACGACTCAAGTGAAACTTTACGTTTAGTATATGAAGGCCCAAAAAAGGCCCATTAACTAGTAAGATCCGACTATATGACCCGCAAGTTAACCTTGACGGCCCTCCGTCTCTTCCACCACTTAACGTCACTGCTCCGTTGACACTTGACAGACCTGAGACCTGTGGTTGTGTGTTGGTGGACTGTGGAGATAATGCAGACTCACCTCCTTGTGGGACCCATCCCATTCAAGGTCTGCCGTCGATTCTCATCCGCCGTCTCCGAAGATCTGCTCTCTCCTTCGTATAATCCGGTTTGCCGAGACCTAAACAACTACCGTCCAAGGCACAAGACTAGTGTTATATCGGCGGGCAGAACCACTACGTTGTTTTGGGCATCCCTCGCAACGCCACGCAAGTTGACATCAAGAGAGCCTATCGCCTGCTCGCTCGAAAGGTAAAATTGATTTCTTGTGGTAAAGATGAGAGTAATTGTTCGAGAATTTGTGTCATGTTTATGATGTGAAATTGCAATCAGTTTTAGGTTGAGAACAAGACACACTTTGTTCTAGCCACGGAACATAGGTTGGACTTGGACTGTATGCAGGAAATTGTCAAATTAGTCAGTAAAGTTTCCACCAATTATGATTTGGGGGAAAATAAAACAGTTGTCTCTATGTGAATCAGCTTTGTGACTGCATTCTTGTGTTGCTATTGTAGTTTCATCCTGATGTGAACAAGGACTTTAGTGCTGGAGAGCTATTCAAGAGCATTCGTTCTTCCTACCAAGTGGCTATTTCTTCTAAAGCTTGCTTCTTTTCCATCTATCTGATTGCTCAACCACAAGTATTGAGTTTTCCTTGTGAATCCAGTGTACTATATCAACCCATGGAATCTGATTCATTCTATGTCTACTTTTCTGGAAGCTACAAGGACTCAGTATGACCGCGCACTTAAGCTTGAAAATAATTCCCGGTTTCATAGAGTGAAAATGCACTACAACAACCCTGAGGTTGGAGATGCTCATTACAGCTGCTCTGACAAAAGACGCGGATCCAGATACGAGAGATGCTTTGGACAGTATTCTACATATCCTAACCCACATTTCTATAGTGAAACAGACAGCGGGCCACAAGCAGAAGATAAAGAAACAACACAAGAACAGCGAGACTCCTTTGTCGAATTTCTCAAATCCGCCTTCTTATCCATGTTTCTTCTATATAGAGTCGGGTGCCTGGCATCTCTCACGTTTATCACCTTCACAGCTTTGCTCGACAAGGAACTCAACATGGATTACATACTCGGGTTCATGATTGCTTGGCTACTAGGCGGAAAAGACGGTATCCTTCTCACTCTGTGCTTAACATTTGCAAGCTGGCTCTCTGGATAAGCAAGCAGCAGTGTGGTGGTTCTTATGGTAGTCGCTACGTGGGTTTGCTTCCAGTTTAGCTAGACATGCTCCTCTTCCACAAGGAGCTCTTCTCACCCTCCTCTACATGTCAATCAAGCTTCAAGTCGACTCGAGCTGAATCTTTTCAAGAGTTCGTCTATGGCGATTTAATCTCTAAGTTAGGTGTATATAGCTAGCTATATACAAATGCTTCTCTATTGCAATTTCCCTTTTAAGGTAAGTAGTGTGTCCTATGATCTGATGATTTTGCGTCTGGAGGAAATTGAATAGTAAAGATAAGAGATTTATTGGATGTTCTTTATCCAGATTACAAAATTAAGGAGGAATTAGTACAGATAAGAGGGTTATATTATAAACTCGTCTAAGTATTTGATTATTGTTCTTAAACATTCTGCACAAAGAAGAGACCAAAAATATGAAGTTGAAATCGAAATATCCGGCTGAGTACCGCAGAGAAGAACTCCAATATGAACCTCAACGGACATATATTTCGTGATGGAAAAAATTGGAGTTGATCTCAAGGTTTTGAATGGTGATGCTCGATAATTCCGTGGTGTTTTCTGTTTCTAGACTTGTTGTTTTTGAGCAATACTCTGTTTTCATGAGGGTTTTCTTCTTTCGTTAAGTCACTTTGGTTTCTAATAACAAATTTTGATGGCAAAAGAAGATGGTATCTATCAATCAACAATTAAGAATTGTATCGAGAACCTCTTGTTTTGAACGGAACAAATTCAGATAGAAACTAGTTTTATAGAATTCCAATATGTAGAAACAATTTAACAACTAAAATTGATGGTAACTCTACGATTAGAACAAATACAGAGTTAAAGATTAAAACCCTAACTAATCAACCATTAACAATAAGGAGTGGTTAATTCAATCAATGAATTCACAGAAACCGAGCAATCCCAACTCTTCTTCACTAAAAAGTTCTTCAATATTGACCATGTAGTCATCTTCTTCATTGATTTGGTCGAGAGAGGAGTTAGAGTTTGGATCGTAAGAAACCATATGTGGAGAAGGCGAGCCATGGAGAGAAGATTCCAAATCAGAGATAAATTGTGACAAATCAGAAGATTCCTCGGAGTTAGGGTTTTGATCGAAATCAGAAACAATTTGGGAACAAGAAGAATTATGATCGAAAGTAGAAACAGATAGTGAATTTTGTTTCTTCTCAAGGCAAGCCAACAAATCCTTCTTGGCTTTCAGAAGACGATCGTGGATAATGTTCAACTCGGAGAGATCGTCGCACGAGCCGTAGAGATCGGGGTCTTGCCACCAAAACCCTAGCTTGGGTTGGGGGTTAGGAGGAAGCTTGCCGTTGAGGTAACAGTGTGCAATTTCAGAGGCAGAAGAGTAACCAGAGAAGGAGTAAACAACGTCGGAGTTCTCAGAGGGAGAGGTTACGAAGACGGCGATGTTGGCTCCCGAGTGACGGCAGAGATCGGCGGCTTTAGAAAAGACGGTTTGACGGCGTTTAGAGCAAGCCACCGATCGTTGCTGTTTGGTGTCGCGTTTCTTGATTTCTATCTTCCTCTTTGTTCCTTTCGACATTGTTGCTTTTGCCATTGTTAGGTTACAAAGAAGAGAGAATGGAGTAGTAGTCGAGAAATAGCAAGAGTGGAAAATAAAGACTAGTACTAGTACTAGTGCTCTTCTTTTATAGATTTCGTATAACAAGAAGGCCCAAAAAAGGCCCATTAACTAGTAAGATCCGAGTATCTGAGCCGCAAGTTATTTTTAACGTTAGTGGTCCGTTGAAACTTGACAGTGTGTGTGTGTGTGGAGATAATGCAGACTCACCTCCTGGTCGGACCCATCCCATTCAAGGGCTGTCGTCGATTCTCTTCCGCCGTCTCCGAGGATCTTTTCTCTCCGTTGTATAATCCGATTTGCCGAGACCTAAACCACCACCGTCGAAGGAATCGCGACGGTAGATCTCGGTGCCAGCGTACTCGCCGGAAGACCACTGTTATATCTGCGGCGGCTTCTAGTACCGGCGGGCAGAACCACTATGTTGTTTTGGGCATCGCTCGCAACGCCACGCAAGTTGACATCAAGAGAGCTTACCGCCTTCTCGCTCGAAAGGTAAAGACGAGAGTAATTGTTGGAGATTTTTGTATCATGTTTATGATGTGAAATTGCGATCAGTATTAGGTTGAGAACAAGACCACTTTGTTAAAGCAACTGAAGAAGCTCCATTACGGAACATAGATAGGTTGGATTGTATGCAGAAAGTTGTCAAATTAGTCTTGTGTTTGTATGTGAATTCTATCCGAGTTATCTATGATTCAGCCTTTAAGATGTCTTTGACTATCATCATAGCAACCTGTGTCTAGAATTTGGTGGAACTTGTTCTCTGTTTTCTTATATTTCAATCTAACTCTTGTACACTGAATAACTTATCTTCTTCCTATTTTTCTCAGCTTTGTTAAGGTCATGTTTGTGACTGTATTCTTGTGTTGTTATTGTAGTTTCATCCTGATGTGAACAAGGACTCTAGAGCTGGAGACCGATTCAAGAGCATTCGTTGTTCCTACGAAGTGGGTATTTCTTCTAAAGCTTGCTTCTTTTCCATCTATCCTCTATATCTGATTGTTGAACCATCAGTATTGAGTTTTCCTTGAAATCTAATGTACCTATTGAATCTGATTCATTCTACCTGTACTTTCTGGAAGGTTTTATCTAATGAAGCTACTAGGATTCAGTATGATCGCGCACTTAAGCTCGAAGAAAATTCCCGGTTTCATAGAGTGAAAATGCACTACAACAACCCTGAGGTTGATGAGGTTGAAGATGCTCATTACAGCTGGTCTGAGAAAAGACGTGAATCCAGATACGAGAGATTCTATGGACAGTATTCTACATATCCTAACCCACATTTCTACAGTGAAACCGATAGCCGGCCACAAGAAAAAGATAAAGAAACAATACAACAACAACGAAACTCTTTTGCCGAAGTTCTCAAATCCGCCTTCATATCAATGTTTCTTCTATATACAATGGGGTGCCTAGCATCTCTCACGTTTAGCACCTTCACAGCTTTGCTCGACAAGGAACTTGACATGGGTTACAAACTCGGGTTTATGGTTGCTTGGATACTAGGCGGAAAAGGCGGTATCCTTCTCACTTTGTGCCTAACATTTGCAAGCTGGGTCGGTGGAAAAGCAAGCAGCAGTGTGGTGGTTCTTATGGTAGTGGCTACGTGGGTTTGCTCCAGTTTAGCTAGACATGCTCCTCTTCCACAAGGAGCTCTTCTCACCCTCCTCTACATGTCAATCAAGCTTCAAGTCGACGCAAGCTGAATCTTTTTCAGAGTTCCTCTACGTCGATTTAATCTCCATGTTAGGTGTATATAGCTAGCTAAATACAAATGTTCTTCAAATGCTTCTCTATTGCAGTTTCCCTTTAAGCTGAATCTGATGATTGTGTATTTTTGAATTTGGGTCCGGAGAAAATTGAATAGTAAAGAGAAGAAATTTATTGGTTTTTCTTTTTCCAAATTACAAACAGATGTAATCAAAATTACAAAATTCAGGAGAGGAATTAGAACAAGTATAATAGAATTATTATAAACTCTGTCTAAGTATTGATTATTGTTCTTAAAGTTTCTGCACAAAGAGAGACCAAAAATATGAAATCCTCTTCATTGAGTTTTCTCTTTCATTTCCTTGAGATTCCTCCAAAGATATCTTCCGCTTGCCATATCGACGAAAACCCAGAAACCATTCTCCATCTTCTGTTTTAAATGAAAACAGAGAAATCATCAAAAACCAGAATTCTAAGGAAAAGCAATGAGATTATCTTCTTACCTTTTTGAAACAGAGTCCTTGTTTATCATTCAATTCGACGGGTGAGTCGTCTGAGATGAGCTCCGGCGAAGAACTCACCGTCTTCCACGCGAAATATCCGGCGAGTACCGCAGAGAAGAACACCAATAGGAACCTCAACGGACACATATCTCGTGATGGGAAATGGGAATTGATCTCAAGGTTTTGTAAAAGAATAGAAAGTCTTAGGGGAAACGAATTGTGGGAGAAGAGGAAACGAAAGAGACAAGAGGAATTTAAGGGAGAGGTTTGACATTATTACATGTCTCCCTCTCACTGCGAGAGATAAAGAAACGCGTTTCTGATTTTTTCAGCAATGGGAGATTGAGGAGGAATTGGTATTATTTTCACATATACGTCAATGACATAAAAACCCAAAATATTTCTACAATTTCTAAAACAAACCCCGTATCTTTTAATGCTCCCAATAAATCCAAACGAAATGGTCTTGAATTGAAGGAATAACCTAGGAAAGTTCATTGGTAGATGGATTCTTATAGATTTTTTTAACATTTTAAATCTATTGCTATTGGTTTATGGATAATTATAACATTTTTGTGAAATCATTGTTTTTTGGTTTGATAATTTTTAAATTCCATCAAAATCCATTGATATTTAGAAAGTTTAATTTTTAATGATTATATAATTCTTTTAAAATTTAGTATTTTTGGGCTAGAGATTTTTTATAATTTTATTCATTAAATAAGATTTGAAAAATATTTTCACAAACCATTGGATTCTTAAAATTCGGACAACAAAACTATCTAAATACATACAGTTCTCTACCGTATAACAAATCTTTCAATCTCTCAATGAATATTTCAATTGTAATTTGAAGGAAATTTTTGAATTTTCAAAATATGGATAGAAATAGTTAATATTAGTGGGGAAAAAATATAGTATATTAATATTCAATACATTCGGATTATCTAGATTATAGGAGAAAAAACTAATGGTATTGCGTTTATTCGACTATAATTTTATTTATTTTATATCGTATTTTTGAACAATATAGTTTTTTGAGTTTAAATAGTGACAGATTTTTTTTTTTTTCGTAAAAAAAACATTGAGGGGTGTGTTAATTTAACCCTGAAAACGCAGGGGTCAATGTGAAATGGTTACTATTTCACGGGTAAGGAAACGAAAAATAAGTAAAATATAAATAAATAGATAGAAAGGGTGGAGAACGTCTAGAAGAAGAGGCTGACGTCGCCTTCCAGTTATATAGTTGTATTATTGTATCATAACATGTAGTATTATGAAGTTTTGTCAACGCGACGCAATTATAGAATTTGAAATACCTCTTCCAAAAAGTCCTTTTTTTTGTTTGGGTACATTCAAGAAATGGTCATATATCATGGGTAAAAGAATTTGTAATTAAGTTTAAAAAAAAAAAGAATTTACCAAATTGCTTTTATGTAAATACTTGTAAGAATTTGTTTTTCATAATTTGATAATAATCTTTGATTCTTTCCATAAAAATATAAAAGCGGACGTAAGAACAAACTAGGGTTTATTTAAGGTTTATAGAAAGTAAAAAAATGGAGCGATCTACCTCTACCAGCCGTGGACGAGGAAGAAGAGAGATGCAAAGATTAACACAACCTTTACCTGATGACAATGATAGATCCTATCAATCATCTACCATATGTTGGAACTAGTTTTTGATAAAATGATTTACGACCAATTTTTGGTGAGTTTTCCGATGGAGACGTCCATACGGATTGACCGGATGTCAGACACGATAGAATCGTCGCCGTAAACACTATACCATAGTGTAATCACATGTCAAAATCGAAGTTGTTGTGAATGAGGAATAGAATTCAAAATGGATAATTTAACTAAATGTCAAAAATATTAATCCCAAAATTGAATATTTGGATTTTGGATTTGGGTTTAGATATGTTAATTGGACTTTATGCCCATTAACTTATTTTTATGAACCATATATTCATGTCGATCTTTTGTGTTTGATCCAACACTAGAAAGCAAATCCACTAAGAGATATATTCATGTATTTGAATTGGTCAAAGCATAATATCTTCTCCATTCAATCACATAGTCAAGTCATACGTTACAAGGTGATTAAATCTCCTTTATGATGATTAATGTGGGTTGATTTTCTCCACTAAGACTCTTTTGTCAGTTTTGGCTTAAGGCTATACAACATGGAAGAGCTACTCATTTGAAGAAAAACGACACACACATGATCATCATCATGTAATGACAACAACAAAAGATCCTCTCACATTTTCTTTTCTTTTATTCTTGTGTATGAGAGTATAACATATATTCTAGCGTTCGTGTGATTCTACCTTTGCGTTGTGCAAAACAGAATTGATTACATTTGTATCTTGGGATTTAGAACACCACACAACCGTCACACTACGAAGAATTTTCAGAATAAAAGATAGAGATCATATCTCGCCTCTTTAGATCCGTTTTTTTCCTAATTCTTGTATCGATATTTTTTGTATTATCGATTTATTTATGTCTCTCACTTTGCAAATATCAATTTGTCCATATTGTAGTAATTTGAGTTCCTACAATCTTAATTCTGAAAATTTTCGTTTATGCTTTTGCACTAATGAAAACTGATTATTTTGTGAAGTGTTTTGTCATGAAAACAGGAATCGGAAAATTCTGTATGGCTCATGATAAATCTTCTACAATCTGATGATTATTGGATTAAAGCAACCAGCTTGGTTCTTGTTTTGATAATTGCTTAGCAATTTTTCGAAACATTCGTAATCATTATTTGCTTGATATTCCTTCATTGACGTGAATGGAATATTTTAATTGACGTTATTTCAATTTTTTCAAATTGTTCAAAAGGCTACTTCTAGGGAAATCATGCTTCCTTGAGATTAAGTACAAGTCTAAAAACAGATGTTCTAAGAATTTCGCTTGACGAAATTTCTGAACTTCAAAAATATTGGGCTCTAAGTTCATCATATAAAAGTCAAAGAGCTGTGATTGATAATGCATGAGATAATGACCGCATGAATGTCAATTACTTTGACATACTAGGTTTGTTGTTTTAATTGAAATTTTTTCACTAGCTTGAAAATATTTCAAGAATGATCTTGAGCATTCACAAAAAGGCTAAGAGCCTTAAAGACTTGATTGCCAAGCAATAGATTGATTTTACAAACTGCAAAACATATGTTGTTCACATATGTGGCCAAACAAAAACGAGGAACTTTGTGAAGCACAATGCTTAAAAAGAAGTTCAATGGAAGGAAAATGCCCCAATTGTGGCATCATGGGTGGTCAAAAGGCTTACACATATCATATCATAGCAATGCTAATAAATGTCGTAGCACAATTCACCATGCAAAGATAATAAAAAAAAATTCCAAACCAATATGACTAAAACAAACACATAGTGTAGTTTCAAAGTCAACCAGGTTGGAAAAATCAAATAGATTGGTGGCTCACGCTACTATCACCATCAATATCTATTTTAATAAATATATATATATATATATATATACTAAGAAACAACAATATGCATTTAAAAAAATTCGAAGCATATAAGATGGAAATTCAAAACCAACTTGAAAATCCATCAAAAATGGATATAGGTGATAAAGGAGAAATGTTTTGATGAAGATTAAAATGTATTCGTTACAGAATGGGACATTGGTCATCAGAAAACAACTCCTTGTTCGCTTAAAATTATTAGAGTTATGGAATAAAAATTATAAACTCTTAAGTTGCCTCCACAAATTTGGGGGAAGCGTTGCTCACCACAGAAAGTCATTGACAAAACGATGTATAAATGTTCAGAAAGGTAAAGTACATTCGTACAAATACCTGAAAGTGTGAGGGTGCTTTGCAAAAGTCGCAAAGCAACCTCTTAAAAAGGTTGTACGCAAACTAAAAATACCATATTGTATCTTATTGGATATACACATAAAACAGTGTTTTTCGGTTCTTAATTTATAATCAGCTGTACCAAATATCCATGTTATACAATAATGAAATCAATGAATATATATTTCTTTGAACACGTGTTTCAGTGTAACGATAAACAAAATCCAAAACAAATTTGTGAAGAAAAAGACTATATCACCTTTGTACTTAAAGCGACTACTTATGGGAGATAGTGAGATGATATAGAGAAATCTGTAAATCTTATACTAGTCTTTTTTGGAGTAAATACACCGTGACTTTCACTAAAAAACCATGTCTAATCCTTCATCAAAGGAAAACCTCATAGTGAGATCGACTCCATTATGAAAAATCATACATGAGAGATAATCGATTTACCATAAGAGCGTATAATCCTAAGAAGAAAATGGGGTTTTTAGTGAAAAACTATGTCTTTGTCAAACATGTACAAAATCTATCGACTCGTAAAGTGTATGTTTAGGCTTAATAAAGCTCTACAACGACAGCGTGAATGTGATAAGTTTATATACATTAAACGTACTCCGTATGGATACATTTTACTCCATTTGTATGTAAATCACATTATTTACGACAAAAGACATAGTCGTCGGACAAATTAATATTGTTTAAGTTTTACTCAAAGTGTGCTTGGCGGACGTAATCCATGTTCTAAGTTGATACACGAGTAATCCAGGTTTAAACACTGGAAAATAATAACTAAAGTATTTTAGCTACGTGCAAAATATATACTAATAGTTATGAGTTGCATTACGGTAAAGAGCCAACAGTTTTGGAAACATATAATTATAATAATTGCTTATCGGCTTCAAAAAAACAAATAGTCCATAATCGGATATATCTTTACACATTGTGAAGCAGCAACATTATGAAAATCTTCCAAATTAAATATGTGAAACATATTAATTATGAAACCTACGTTCATAGCTTGAGATAAAGCTAATAAATCTTAATGGTTTCAAAACTTGGTAAAAAATATCATGATGTGGAAAAAACTAGTGATAGCATTACGAATATAGCTCTATCACTAAGTTTTTATTATGGGTAGTCATTTCTTTGGAAAAAAAGATGACGTCAAACTATTAGACAATGGATCTCAAATGGCTTAATTTCAGTAGCGTATATCTCATTCGAATGACAACCTAGGATCCACTTTTTAAAGGTCTGTCATGAGATCAAATTGCATAATCATCAAAAGAAATGAGTTTAAAGCCTATGACTTACGCGGATTTTTGATGGAAACCCTACCTACATGATTGGATATCCTAGGAAATAGGTTAAAAGGGAAAAACTAAGTCAAACTAATTCTGCTACAAGCACTATAAGATTACAGTCTCTACCCAAATTTCTAAGAAGATATAGTGTTTCCTATATAAGAAGGATAGGCGTTGCTTTTAATTAATGATATTCAAACATAGCTTTGATATGTTCGTGGAGTATTACATGGTACTTCATAAAACAAAGACTATTGAACTATCACCCAGTGAGTGTGAAATGAGGTCGTTTCTTAGAGAATGAACAAAAGGCTACATTCTCCAAATTCACTCATGATACCAAGCATGTTTATGACCACAATGAACCTAATAGAGAACCTAGTTCTGTAAGAGAATGAAGCTGTGTTATAGTTGTTGTCTCGATTTACATAGTCTAGGTGGTTCAAGACATCATGTTCACCTCCTGGTCGAGTAAACCCGATAGCTATTAAAAATGATTGGTTCAAAGCTGAAAAATGCTACCAACTCATATACATTGATTTTTTCGCTTGTACTCTCAAAAGTCATTTTCTTTTCATGTGTCTAGAGTACTTTCTATTCATGTGGGGGATTGTTGGAACTCGTTTTTGACAAAATAGTTTACGACCAATTTTCGGTGAGTTTTCAGATGGAGACATCCATACAGAATGACCGGATGTTAAGCACGATAGAATCATCGTCATAAACACTATACCATAGTGTAATGACATGTTAAAAATCGAAGTTGTTGAATGAGAAATATAATTTAAAATGGATAATTTGACTAAATGTCAAAAGTATTAATCCAAAAATGAATATTTGGATTTTGGATTTGGGTTTAAATATGTTAATTGGATATGCCCATTAACTTATTTTGATAAACCATGTCGATCTTTTGTGTTTGATTCAACACTAGAAAGCAAATCCACTAAGAGATATATTCATGTATTTGAATTGGTCAAAGCATAATATCTTCTCCATTCAATCACTTAGTCTAGTCATACGTTACAAGGTGATTAAATCTCCTTTATGATGATTAATGTGGGTTGATTTTCTCCATTAAGACTATTTTGTCAGTTTTGTCTTAAGGCTATAAAACATGAAAGAGCTACTCATTTGAAGAAAAACGACACACACATGATCATCATCATGTAATGACAACAACAAAAGATCCTCTCACATTTTCTTTTCTTTTATTCTTGTGTATGAGAGTATAACATATATTCTAGCGTTCGTGTGATTCTGCCTTTGCGTTGTGCAAAACAGAATTGATTACATTTGTATCTTGAGATTCAGAACACCACACAACCGTCACACTACGAAGAGTTTTCAGAATAAAAGATAGGGATATATCTCGCCTCTTTAGATCCGTTTTTTTCCTAATTCTTGTATCGATATTTTTTGTATTATCGATTTATTTATGTCTTTCACTTTACAAATATCAAGTTGCCCATATTGTAGTAATTTGAGTTCCTACACCATATTCCTCACGATTTAATTGTCGAGATTCTCTCAAGACTACGTGCGAAACCGTTGGTGAGATTTGGCTCGGTCTCTAAGCTCTAGTTTTCCATCACCACCGATCGTTTTCATCAACTCGTTTGAGACAAAGTCCTCACCATGTACTCTCCTCTTTCAGTATAATCAGATTAATGTTCTTCATTAATTATCAATGTACCATACATTAGCATTATATACACTTTCACCTATACACGTATACACTTTGTATCTACATCATACTCTATACAATATTGATTCTATTTACACTCATCTTCAGAAAACGCCAAATACTATTTGTGTTCTCTTCTCCACTACACAAGAATCATCTCCACGATCCTTATCCTCCTCAAAAGGAGTATTATCAGTTTACAATCCCCGACAATAGTTACATTAAGCGTAATTACGATTCAGTCCACGACTTGTTTTGCTTAGAAAGTTCTACACAGCTTTTTGTTTGGAACCCTACCATGGAACGCCTCTTCACTTTACCTAAACCTGAATGTAACGAATACAATATAGGATATGTTTTGGGATATGA
Source organism: Arabis alpina (assembly GCA_900128785.1). NCBI lineage: Eukaryota > Viridiplantae > Streptophyta > Magnoliopsida > Brassicales > Brassicaceae > Arabis > Arabis alpina. Next base: position 15,683,865 of record LT669795.1, read on the forward strand.
TCCGATTGATGTTAAATATAGAGGACTATGCATTCTTACAGGAAACAAGATTGGGATTCTTACACTAGGAGCTCAAGAATAATGGAGAATCATATCCACAGGTAACCCTAAGCATAACCCTATTGCATGCAATTGTCGATGCATTAACGGAGTCATTTACTACGTAGCTTTTATTTGCTCCACTAAAAAATATGGCATAATGAGTTTTGATTTCAGATCCGAAAAGCTTAGTTTGATTAAATATCCCAAAGGACCAATTCCATCGTTTTCGGTGTCTTATGAGGGAAGGTTAGCTTTGGTAAGTTCTATTGACTCTGGTGTCGAGTTATGGGTTTTGGAGGATGCAGAGAATCACAAATGGATTTGTAAACATTTTACTTCACATCGTCCTCCTTACAAAGAAGGGGAGTTAACGGGTGTTACTGATGATGGTGAATATATTTATATTTATACACCAAGATGTTCTTACAGATGTGGTCCTGGTTATGGACCAGGTGGACTTCTTTCTCCAGAAAAGAGTTTGTATGAATCGTTCTCAGTTGCGTATTTTGATCCGAAGACGAATAGTTTAAGACAAGATAAGTTTGGAGGAATCGCAAGTGAGGATATTAGGCGACTTGATCAAGTTAGATTCGATATTCAGAAAGAGTTATATGTAATACCAAATCACGGTGAGTGTCTCATGTCGTCGTTGTAAGAGTTTCTATCATTTTTTGTTTTCTTTAGAATGACATTTTATTTACGAATTTTCCTTTACATTGTTTTTGGTTTCTAATAATGATTGATTGATTGATTGATTGAAACCCTTGGGGGAGGGGGATTGTGTTCATGATCTGATACACGAACCCCGTTGGAGGTTTTGTTCTACGATCCTCTTTTAGTTTTTGAAATGGAAGATTTTTGGGTGTTTACAATTAAATGGTGTTGATGCTAGCGAACTTATTTATACATCAAGGAAACGTTTTACGTTGTCTAAAGAATATTTATACACTAAAAGTGTCATGTCATTGTAAGAATCTTTATTGATAGAATGGCACATTATTTATGCAAATTTCTTTAGATTTTTCTACTAACCACTGATTGGTTTATCCATTGAAGGGCTTTTGCCATGAGTTGATAATTCTTTAATCCCAACTTAAAAGTACATGATTGTTTGCATTCCAAATCAAATATACGGCGATTAATATGATGGGTGCCCTCAATATGAGACGGAGTTTATTGTAACATCCCAAACCCGAGAGGACCCTTTGGGAAAAACTTAGAAGAAAAACAAGAGGCGCGGACCTTAGGAATGGTAACTAAGGCACGCAGGACAGTCAAGAGGGCTAGAAACGTGGAGAGGAGGGAAAGAATTGGGCCTCCGGCCCATGGAGTAAGGAGGTGGAGAAAATTTAGGAAAGTGGAGAAAAATAAGGAAAGTGGATATTCTCCTTAGGGTTTTGGTTTAGTATAAATAGAGGGTTAGGGAACTCATTATTTACACACCAAAATATTTCTCTCCTCTCTAGAGCCAAAGATACAAGCTTAAGAGGGAGAGAAAAGGACAAGCTCGAGAAGGAACTCGGCACCCCACCTAAGGAGAAGCGGTATAAGGTAAGGCGCGATCCGTACCTAATACTCCCTTTCTATTCTCTTCCTTATAGCTTTCATGCAGTAGTTTTAGTAGTACGGGTTAGGGTAGAGTAGGGTAGTAGTAGTAGTAGTAGTAGCCTGGTACGGATGGTGATCCGTGCCTGGCACCGGTAGAATCCGTGTGCGGATCAAGGATCCGTACATGGACCGGCAGCATTGGTACGCCTAGTGCTAGCATCGGTATGGCCTCGGGGTGCCTCGATGACAGCACGCCAGGGTACCAACGGTAGGCCTCGGTGATGCCTCAAGAGGGCATCGGAGACGCCTCGACAAGGGCATCGGTACGAGGTACCGTTGACGCCTCTAGAGGGCACGATGACGCCTTGACAAGGCCCGGGTAACCTAGAGAAACGTGCCTCGGGGAGGTACGTGAGGAAGTGAGGCTGATCGATGATCAGGACGAGAGAGCCTCGGGTCACCCTCGATGGACGTATCGGTGAGACGATCATCAGTACGGATACTCGACGATCCGACCGGGCCAAGAGTGGCTATCAGGTAGTATTCATGGTTGGACCATGGGGACGCGTCGATAGGCCCTCGGGGAGGCCTACGATCGATCCACCATTGGCCATCAAGGATAACTGAGCAGTCCGCAAGGGCAGGCCGCGATAAGGTCGCGGCTTGGCATCGGTAAGCCTCGTGTAGGCATCGGTGTATCGGTACGATACCTTGTTCGTCCGCGATGAACAAACCGGTAATCATCGGTGAAGGCATCGATGATCGGAGAGAAGGCTGGGCGGCCAGTGTCAACCACTGTGTCGCGAATCAGTAAGGCCTCGATAGAGATCGATGCGGCCTCGGTTCGGAATAACGCCTGGTAAGCAAAAGCGTGCTTGGCTTACCAACAGTGGCAGAGCATCCGGTCAGATCATGGCGATCTGGCTATGGACTCGTAGGTGAGACAGTAGAGGAGCATGGCAAGGCTAACGCAGCTTGCCAAGTGAATCGACTATCACAATGGAACTTGGTGAGGATACACGTACGTAGGGGTACCGGTCGTGGGACTCAACCTTGTATCTCGAGGAAACTTGGCTCAGCCTAAGCCGGCCCAAGAGTGACTCGTTGTTTGGCGAACTAGAAACCAGGCATGGCAGGATCATGTCTAGCTCCGACTCGCACCGCATGTAGTTTAGGAAAGTAGATAATGCATAGGCCGGCTATACTCTGGAAGGAGAGCCAGTGGGCCAAATGTGAGGATTAGCGTGGCAGGCTGAGAGGTCTGATACTAACCGATCATTGAACCACAAAATAGAGCTATGGTAGCACTACAGCCGCAAGGCCGTAAGGTTACTCGATGGTTCGCTTGCTTGTTGGACTCGGCAGACTACTAGAGAATGCTGTAGGCCAGACAGGTAGTGGCCGGCCAACTCGATAGTTGTACGGACACGCCTTAGTCAACCTGGTAGAAAGTCTAGACGGTGTGTGCCAACAGGAGAAGCGCTAAGGAGGCTTAGCAAACTCGTACGACCGCATACGACTCCAGGGTTAGAGGCAAGGCCGCGGAAACGCTGAGGTCAGTAGTGGGCAAGGCCGGACCGCGAGTCTTCCATAATTAACGGATAGTTTTATGTGTGTATTTCTGCAGGGACGGTCACCGTATGGCCATAGATGTGTCATGGGTAACGTATTGGGATAGCCATGCTTACTTGGGGCCGACCATACGGGGCAAAAGGTATTGCTTGAAATGCTTCGGCTATTGCTTGAGAACATAGAGGTATAAAGGACTAGGATAAACCGGAGTAGATAACTTGATTGTAAACCTTAGGATAGATTAGTAGTTAAAAGCATGTTAAAACCGGTAGGATAGTAGGTTCACAATGATATTGCATAGGGCCGCATCGTGTGTATGCGTTCCCCCGGTTGTTTGTGTTTGGCCTGAAAGAGGGCACGAAGCCCTAGCTTTCCAAGGATCGCTAGAAGGGTTTGAAGTACCTGAACTTCGGGAAGTCCGCCGACGGGCCGACTAGGTTAAAGGCTGCCAGCGTGCCGGCATAGGTTAAAGGCTGCCAGCGTGCCGGGCTAGGTTAAGGGCCGCCAGCGTGCCGGCAAACCTATTTTCTAGTTGAGTTAAAGGGCTGCCAGCGTGCCGGCGTTTGTAAAAAGGGCTGCCAGCGTGCCCGACATGAGGATGGGCTGCCAGCGTGCCCGGCATGAGGTTGGGGAGTTTGGATCACCGCCAAAGGGTTGGCCGTGAGACGCAGTACCTAGCAAGTAGTGCTAAGGGTGCTGTGTGGGGTTATAGGTTTAGAATAGCTAGGTAGTGTTAGGTGGTGAGACGGAGTAGACCGTCTTACTGAGTATTCAATACTCACCCCCTTACCAGTGCGCAGGATAGGACATCCGGTCAGGTGGACCATAGGACGGCAGGGCAGGAGGGAGCAGCGGGCAACGGATGAGGACTTTCCCAAGGCGTAGTGAATCTAGTACCCTATGTTGTAATTTACCATGCAATGTAACGGAGAAATTTTAGAGCAATGAAAATATCACTTTTGACTAACACTTGGGTCTGGATTCATAGTCCGAGATGCGGGTGTTACATTTATCCCCTACACACGGAGGTCGAACTTCTATGGTGGGCTGTGCTGTTCAATTAATATTGTATATGTATAATGTATATGTTTGTATAGCGTACAATTTATCATTGTACATCTGCAACAACGTACAATTCTGAAAAAGTTAGTGATGTATATGTTAACTTCTGTTTTTTGCTTTGAGATTATATCAACTAAAATATTCGACTATAGCTGCATCTGATCATGAATGCTTGGAATGGTTTAGGGTTCTTCTCTTGCTTTCGGATTTTGGGGTAAGTTTGGGTAAGATGATCTTAGTGTTCGATGTGTAGAGCAGATTAAGATGATCTTTGAGATTACTCATTTGATATTCTAAATGGAGGAACTCTTAACAAATTTTATTTTTCCAATGACGATATGTTCAATGAAAATTTGTGAAAGAACATGTGCAACATGTTCTGATTGAGTCACTCAACAACGATCAGGGCTGTGCCTACTAAAGCTTTTTTGACACATTGGCTTAGGGCATCATTTCAAATTTAAAGGCATCATTTGACAATTTTTTTATTATTTATTTAGTGTAAAATTTGTTTTATTCTTTATAAATGCCTACCAAGAACTCAAAATTAAAACTAATTATTAGAAAAGTTTTTATTTATTAATTTTTGTATAATTCTCACACTTGGTTATATTTAAAATTAAAGTCTTATTAGTCAATTTTATCTCTTTTTTCTTATACTTTACAACTTGAATTGTACATAACCTTTCTCTATATAAATGTATTTCATATATCATAAATTTATTATATTTTATGATAAATTCCATAAAACTCTATTTTCATTTATTTATTTATTATTAAATAGAGTTTCCATAAAATTTGTTTGTTTTATTTATTTATATATAATTTCCATAAAATTTGTATTTTCTTTAATATAAATATTTAAATATTAAATTGTAATTTTTATTTTGCTTAGGACATTAAAAACTCTAGGCACGGCTCTGACAACGATGAGAAGATGTGACATGAGCCAAAGAGTCACTCAGCTGATGCATGAAGCAAATAGAAGAAGGAAAAGTCAACAACGCTGACGTGGCATCTCGAGCCAAACAAGAAGGCAAATGGGCGTGAACAGCTGAGGAAAATTGTTTAGTCTGTAGTAAACAAAGAGGCAAGTGGGCATGAACTAGTGAAGCAGATGGGACAGTCTGCTGGATATAAGGAGGAGGCTATAAAAGCCTACAAGAACCTTTGGGAAGTCTGCATGGTAAAGGTGGAAGCTACCAAGTCATCATTTCAATGTATAGTGGAGTTGTCCTTGGAGAAGGTGTGTCAGGTTCGTGACACTGTAGCGGTCTGCTCTACTGTAGCAAAAGAGAAGACTTCTGCGAAGCAGGTGGTACGGTGAAAGTGGAAAGGTGGAAGCTACGCAAGTCATCATCAGCGGCATGGTGGACTTGTCCTTTGGAGAAGGTGTGTCAGGCGCGTGGTACTGTAGCTGTGGGCGCGTGGAGTGACACTCTGTCTGCAAAAGAAGTATAAAAGAGAAGCTGAGGCTTTCTTTTAGAGTTGGCCTTTCACGAAATAAAAAACAGAGAAGGGGTCTTTATGATCTCAGAGTTTCATGAGTGCAGGGTTTAAACTAGGGAGTGAATAAAAGAGAGACACCAGCGGTTGCTGGTAGGTAAACTTGGGTAGTTTATGAATTGATTGAGGAGGAGATCACTTGCGAGTGAAGATGTGTAACTTTGAGTAGAACGAACTGAAATAGGTTATTCTATAGAGATTCTAAACTTAGAGCTGGTAAGGTTAAGAATAGATTCAAGATAAAATCACTTGCAGGTGATGTTGTGTAACTCTATGTTGAACAGATTGTAAAAAGATTGTTCATAGTATTCTTAATAAGAAAAGTTTTTACTGCGGTATTCATGTGTGTTGTTGTACAACGAGGTCCCTGATTCTTTCAATTTGTTCATAATGACAAATGAATTTTCTTGATAATTAGAAGAGAAAAAACGAAATACTGCTTCATCTTCTTCTCTGCTTCGACTAATTCATTTTCCCATTTTCCAATAAATTGTTTCTACAAAATTAATGCGGCATCTTGACCATTAGACAAAAATACCATTTAATGGTTTGACTAGCAAATTTTTCAGTCGACATAATTATATTTATACCTAACCTAGCAAATCAAACTCATATCTTAGTTTTTTTAAATCTGTGAGCAGGATACGTGAAATCTAGAGCAGGGGGATCACTTACAGGAAAGAACGAAGGAGGAGAGTGGAGTGCGCACGAATTGAGTTGACGGAGATATCAGAATCACGATGAGGAGGAGAGAAAAACATGTTATCATTTTAAAACTCGTTTTCTGTACTTGTTATGCCAAAAACAAGTTTTCCATCTTTTTTGTTAGAAGAATAGGTAAGCATTAATTTAAAAATGTTGTAGTGAAGAAGAGAAAGAGAGAATTGTGTTGTGTATTATTCCATGAGAAGTATAGAGTATATATAGGGATACAATACTAAGAGAGGAACTAGGGTTTAGGAATACTCTAGAACATGGGCCTCTAATGGGCATCCACTAAATGGGTTTATAACACTCCCCCTTGGATGCCATTAGAGTAAAAATAATCCTAATACGCATAAAATGTTGCCTCATTAAAACCTTACCAGGAAAACCCAATTGGGACAAAACCATGGTTAAGGAAAAAGAGTGCAACGCGCTTTTACTCCCCCTGATGAGTACATAACTTGAGATCTTCATGACGATGCAAACTTGTTTCTTGAAAGTAGTAGCTGGAAGTGTCTTAAAAAATAAGTCCGCCAAAGTTTCGCTTGAACAATCTCTAGAACATGCACATCGCCATTCTTCTGCAACTCATCAGTCTTCTAGATGATTCATCTAGATCATTCTCTTTGTTTATCTCAATATCATTAATGCATGATATTCTTTTGAGAGATTGATAGATTTTTATATATCATTATAATGATAACATTCCTCTATAAGTGTCTATCATTTGCGTGTTCTTTGATGTCTCGTTAAAAACCTTTCATAGAAAAACCCAATGGGATAAAAACTATGATAAGGGAAAAAGAGTACATCCACGCACATCATTATATTTCTCCCCCTCGGAAACATCTTCTTCAAGAGATGAATTCCGATCATATATGCTATCTCTTTTGAATTATTATAAGAATAGCATTAATGAACAAAATCATATGATATCTCATATCATTGGACTTCTGGTCCATAACATCCTTTCCTTATAGAATATCATATTTTGATCTATTTGGACTTAAGGCCTAAATTTCATATATGTACAATTTTCTAAACATTTTTCTTGTACATAATATTCATGCTCTTCTTGTAAAAGCTATTATATTTGACTTTCCTTTATGTCAAATACATATTTCAATCATGAAATAAATCATTGAATTGCTCTAATCTCATTTTATGTATAGTACTTCAAGACCAAATATATATGAGCATTTTTCTGTAATATCCTTCAAGGATCTTTGAACATAACATCTTTCCGCTAGATGATTAATTTGGGATATCTGAAGATAATTTTATCTTTCCAAATCCTTTCTTCAGATTTTTCATTGTATATAGATCTCTTCAGGAGTTCTAATGATGTTCAAATCATCAACATACATTATACAAATCATTTAGCAAATCTCTTTAACAATGTATAAATTGTTAAAATCCAAAAATGAATTTGCTTCTAGCAATTAAATCCTTCTGGGACTTTCATGTAAATATCACTATCTAGTGATATTTTATCATATATTATCATCATCGTACTACTTATGATAAACTCTGCCGGAGTTTCGATGATCTTCAAATTAAGGATCCATTCGATCCATAACATTTTGATATATACATGGGTACATTGATTAACCTTATGAAATTCACTTTCAGGTTATACCCCATGTAACATATTTGATTCGATCGAATAACTAAAGTTTTCGATAATAAAATTTTGAAATCATTAATCCTCCATGGATATATCCTTCTAGGATTTTCATATAAATTTCATTATCTAGTGGGACATATCAATAAGATATAAACTATAAATCAAGCCTTTCCTTTTCTTGCCAAACTGATAATGAACTTGAAAGTAGTTGCATCCACCACACGAGAATAAACCTCTTAATAATCTAAAGTTCAAGATCTTGTGAAATTTTCACTATTTTCACATAAAGACTTGTTTATCTTCCACTAGTTTTACACTTCAGGTGTATGGACTACTGGTCCAAAATTCTCTACAAGAGATTATAATTATAAGTCTATTTCTTCTTCTCTATGATTGGCCAATCATTACTTTGTGTACACTTTTCAATAGACTTTCTTGATCCTCTTTTTCATAATATCAACTGCTTTCTCAATGCATGCAAAAATATTACGACGTCGATTTTGCTTTTCGATTCCATTTTATTTATGACATGACATAACTATTTGAGATCTCTTTATTCTCAGGTACCTGAATTTATGTCTATGTCATGTTTCTCTTCAGGAGATCATTCGTATATATAAGTGTTTCCTCAATCTAACCATTGTGAATTAAGCTCCTTTTCTTTTTGAGGATTCTTATATTTGGAACCAAATAGGTCTATCACGCTTCATGCGATCTTTAGACTCATTAGCAGTTTGATATTGTCCTTTTGGGACATCAATTATAATTGGAGCATTACAGCTGGTAAGTGACTTTATCACTCTATATGGGTCATAAAAGCATTTGGCAATCAATGCTATAAGCTTTGAAATGAATTATCCTTTGGACTTCTAATTTACATTTTTTTCGTCCGAGGATCAATGATAATTCATTGCAGCTTATTTTATTTTCCAGCTGTTTATTTTCTCCCCCTAATGTTGGAAAGACTGACTTATTACAGTCTACAAATCAGGCCTTATTTAAATCCTTCAAGGGTGGCTCTAGATTATTAATATCAATGGAGATTTATATCCAACATATATTCTCATCTTTATTTAAGGATCCATCTTCAAAATTATGTGGTGGAGCAACTGGAATGTATATCGTACATCCAAGATCCTAGATGGAAAATAACTGGTTATGACCCAAAACCAATTACAATAGGGGACAAATATTGATTATTTATTGGCATGATGCGAATTATGTATGAACATGTGCTACCATATGTTCAACATTTATCCTAATTGATGTTGTAATCATCAAAGGCTCATGAATTCATTAGAGTTATTAAGATGCACGATGGGTGATCAGCCCTGCAACATCTCAACATTCTAGAAAATTCATATATTCCAATTCTGTTAGCCTCATGAAACCAATATATTAATTTATCTTATCAGCAAACATCACATGACAAATCATTACGAAGAATCTTCTAGTTCTTCAATGATTGTCTACATATATTACTTTTCGCATCACTATTGAATCGTAATGGTCT